>OX596380.1:220065046-221265046 GCA_951394425.1 Tipula unca
AGCTGCCTTGAATAAATTTTATGTAAAGGAATCTAAATTAAAACTTTATTATTGAATTCAAATCATATTCGTCTAAAAGTCTGGAATGAATACATATTTATTCGAAATATAGATTACCAATTTTGGAACGAAATGACCATTTACATTTCAAATTTGAATGAGATTGAATGTACTATTCATTGAATTTAACTAATTAAATTACTTACTAAAAATGTTCCTTGTTGTGGGAAAGCTATATAAGTCTAGTGCAATGTTCTTTAAACCTATAAAAATAATTAGACACTGTTATTGCGGACTTACATCTTATTTCTAAATGTCTGATTATCCTTATGTGTACCAATCACGCGAGCAGCTCGATCCAGTGTTTGGTAACATGAAATAACCGATTTTATATTTTGTTCGATATTCTCGCTAAGCGAAATAAATTCTGTTGGACTAAATCCAGCAAAATTAACATCAGGCACATTTCTAGCATTCGACAATGATGGTGGCCCACCGCCACCACCACTTGGACCACCGGTTATCATGGCCGATGATGATGATGTATTTGCTGTCGATCCATAATCTCGCATCGATCGTGTATTTAAGTTATTATTAAGGCCACCATTATTTCCACTATTTAAATTACTATTGCTACCACCACCACCACCACTACCGCCGCTGACGTTCCCACCGCCATTGTTCAAATTGCTACCGCTTCCACTGCGAGATGATGACATTTTTTTTGTTATGTTCTATCGTCCTCTTGTTGGGAGCGCAACAAAACAAAATTGTTCAGCCGAGAACCGAACCACCAACCACAAAATTACTCTTCTCCTGTGTATGTAGCCGTCGTCGTCGTCGTCTGAAATACTAATACAATAACAAAACAATGAAGTTAATTAAATTTATTTTTTTATCGGAATTTAATCATTCACTACGTTTATTGTAATGAGCGTATGTATTTTAATTAACTGTGGTGATGTTTTGCGATTAAATTCGAATGCACAACCCAATCAATTTTCCACGAAATACCCGATTAATGCGACATTTTCATGAAATACACAAGCAAATTGTAATAATTACCAATACACACCACCAGCACAGCACTACTGCACACAGAGAGGAATATATTTAGTTCTTTGTATTGTGTTGTTTTATCAGCCAAATTTTTGTGTTCAATCGCGTCGAGTCTTGTCTTGTCAAAATACAATAAAATAAAATAAAAACTTTGTGTATTCCACTTTGATTTTTAATTTTTAATCCCACTTTACAGTTTTGCGATAGTATTTTTAATACGAAACTACGATAAGATGTATGTACTGTGTGTGCGGCTGATTAAAACACAGAGTACACACAGCACAGTGGCTAATGTTTTTCAATCAGTTTTTACTATGGTTTTTCACATGAACATGGAGGACGAGATACACACACATACGATTCAAAACTATTCGATTTTGATCAAACACACACAAATTAAATAAATTACACCACACAGAACCAAAAAAAAAACAAGAAGCGCAAATATACAACACACAAAACTATAGAGAAACTTTTTTTGATTCTTCGATTTGCACAAAAGGTTTCAAGTTTTTTATGTATTCTCTACGTACTATCGAAAAAATCTATTGTCTCTGGCTGAGACGTGAGTTTAGACCCGCGAATCAGCTGTTTCGATTTTTTCTTTGCTTCTGTCGAATTTTTGACATTTGTAATCAGCAATTACTACAATTTTTTGTTCGAGTTTTGTGTTGTATGTAGTATACGTATCGGGCGAATTTATAATATGGTTTGAGTATTGGATGGTGGCAATTAAAGAGTATTTCAATCAATTTCAACTTTGAAAATTAAACTTCATTGAGTTAAATTGATTTTTAAATATTCGACAAATTAATAAAAATAATAATGGTTCTCTAATTAAAGGGTTTAGTGGCCGAGAAGACAAGTTGCTCAATTGAGTTGCTTGAATCTAGCTTAACATTTTTAGTATTAAAAATTGAGAGATTTTCTATGGAATGAAAATGGATGGGGTGCAATAACTACAACCATTGAACCTGAAGGCCAAAACTGGCAAATGGCTTGACGATAGAGGTATATATAGGCTAAACTCCTTGATAATAAGATTATTATACATAATTTGGCGCCTAACATTGATAATTAAAAATTTGGTGTACAGTGTACTCCCTCCCAAATGTAAATAATTTCGAATGACCGTTACTGAATATTATTGTACGTAAATAAATTAAATTTAATTCTTAAGACATAATTTATTTTGGTTTGTGATAAGAATTCAAAAGTTGATCTAAGAATTTGTTTTATTGTTTTCACGTAATTTCTAATATTTTGGAATTACCAAAATGTAAATCAGTTTAAACGTTTTATCACAAAAAAAATAAAATTAAAATTAAAATAATTAAAAATAAGAAACGTAAACCACAATGAATATAATTTCGTTGTACGTACATACATAACTGTTTATGTTGACCCTTATGTATTATGTATGTACATATTATTATTTCTATAAACGAATTAATTTAGATAGTTTAATGAACGTGCAACTAGCTATTTTACATAACAATAGAAATAATTGTTTTATGAATAAAACTAAAAATAAAAAAAACTAGCAATTATCTATAACTATATTATATACTATACTTATTTATATAAGCGGTGATACCATAACAGGTGATGGCTTGTATAGTTTTATTATATTTGTAGTACATACCATGTTTGGTTAGGTTTTTTGTTTCTAATAATGTCTATTTCCAGTTGAATGTTTGTTTTTTTAATAATCGTTTTGTAGTTTTAGTGTAAAGAAGATTGATTTGATTAGGAAGGCAAGAACAATTCTAAATGATGGCCCCTTATTTGTATTATAAAAATATGTGATAACTTTAGGAAAATTAGAATCTTGTTCCATGAAGTCGAGATATAAATATTTATGTGTTGAATTTATTCTGAATGGAAACTTGGAAATAATATCGGCCCGTTAGCTCAGTTGGTTAGAGCGTCGTGCTAATAACGCGAAGGTCGTAAGTTCGATTCTCCCATGGGCCAATATGTTTTTGTTTCAATCCAGATATAACTAATACTTCAGTTAATTCATTTAAATCGAACGTTCTTTATTTAGTCATTCGATTTAGTCATTACTCATTCGATCCGGCTTGCTACACTGTAAAGTTATACTTTTTCAATTTGTATTTATTTGTGGCACTCGCCGCTATTTTACCTTGTGAATTAAAGTAATTGTGATAAATTTAGGGAAGACACTTATTCTAATTGGCTGAGATCGCAATAGAATATAACCTATGCCGTATAAACGAGATGGTGATCTGGTGCGAAGCTGTCTTGGTGGAATCAAGTTGGTACTTGTTGCCAGCTCCGTATCTCGCAGCTTCCACAAGTGTACGTGTTACCTCCCGGGCAACTAGTATACCATGTCTATGTGGTGTACTAGGCGAAAACACGGCGCTAAACAACTGGACAGGGTTAAGGTGTTAACCGTACCGTGCTGATAACCGGCCAGGCTGGGGCCCAGTCTAAAAATTAGCCCAGTCTCTAACAATGTATCCGGATACTTGGCGCCCTCCGGATCATGTAGCCTTACTTGTGTATTGCGGATCTCTGCACAGGCGGACCTCCTTTCTCCGCTATGAAAAAGAGACCGGTGCTCTTAAAAAACCGGAATCTAGTGCTGTGGAGACATCGGCCAAACCAAATGAGGCTGGCCCCTCGAAACCAAAGGGCAAAGGCACGAATGCTGACCCTCCAGTATCAGTGTCAAACTATCAGACCAGGAAGAGAACCTGGCGCACGATCTCCAAGATCAGCAACATTCCGTTGGAGCAGAGAACGGATAAAGACAAGGATACGCTTGGGCAAGACGTATCACTGAGCCAAAGCAGGAGGGTTCCGTTGAGATCTTTCAGCCGAAAAAGCAGAGATCTGATGATGGACCGCCTACGGAGGCTAAAAAGAAGCGGGTTCCGGATAATGTCACTAGGCCCTTCAACGAGGTGTTTAATAACCAGGTAGATCTGGTCTGGACTTGACCGGTCCAGATTAGGCCAACTAATATCGCTTCGACGGCACCATATTGGTATGGTCGTGGGAGCTATAACGGGACATTGTCTCATTGGGATACATGAGAGCAGACTGGGTGTCCCTGCCCATGACTTCTGCCGGAGCTGCGGTGATGAGGAAGAGGAAAGTGTGCTCCATCTGCTCTGCTGCTCCTGTCCTAGTCTAGCGTACAGCAGAACAAATAACTGCCCCATTGAACGATCTCACGGATCTTAGTAAGATCGGGGTCCGGGACTTTAAATGTTTCTTGGTATGCTCAGGATGGTTTAACGAGTGAACAGGAGGCAGCTCAAATGTGGTATAGCTACGGACCAACTATGCATATATGCTAGTCCTCTCCTCAAAGATATGCTGAATAATAGGATTGCATATATGAAGTTGTGCTCCATCAAGTTTAATCCATGAGTACACTGCAGTGTTCAAATTCTCAATTGAAGCAACTACTTGAAAATTTTTATTCAGTTATAACACGCATCTTGGTGTCGAATGAAGTTTGGTAAAGGCAAGAGATGCAACTAATGCTGTTATTTTAATTCAGTTGGCTGAAATTGATTTCTAACCACATGTATCATCTGTATCATCTGAACTGGCGTTTAAAATTCTGTTTAAGAAATTTTGTTCAATATTTAAATTAGCACCAAGAATAATTTGTTCTATATAATTTTATGCAGCATATGTTTGCACTTGAAAGTCGAACTGAAATGTATTTCGTATCAAATTTAAAGTTAACTTGAATAAGGAAGAGCTTACGATCGAACTACATAACTTTAATGGTTCTTGGTATTTTTGGAACGAGAATTAAACTCATCAAAATCATTCTACCTCGTTGAGATTATTATCGTTACAAAGCTGTTTCTATCGTCATTGTGATATCCTTAATTAAGAATTAGATCACCAAATATCATATTACCAAACGCACCATTTTCAGTTACCAAACACCATACAATCGTAAATACATATGATTCATTCCAATATGGTGTTGGTCATCTTAAAGATAAAATGGGACTAATTTTCAAAAAAAAATTTTAACACGATTATCTATTGTTGATCTCATAAATAAAACATAAATAAAGAAACAGAAGCAAATCGAATAATTTATGAGGAAGTAAAATGATAATTTCTTGTTTCCAAACAATACAAAATTAAAACAAAACTATAATGTTTGTGTGTATCTTATTAACTGTTTTGTGAATTTCTGTTGCTTCTTTTGTTTTTTAATGTTCATTTGTCAGAATTTAATGAACTTATGGAACATCTGTTTACCGAATTATTTTAAAAGAATAGTTAAATAATTAAATACGAGAGAATTGTATCTAGATCAATGTTGTGAACTAAGTAAGATAAATCTAAGATTAGGATATTAATAGCCGACTCGTATAAGCATTATATTATATGAACTTTCTAACCAAAAAAAAATCTTATTCCCTTAAAATGGCATCATTAAATTTTACGCAAGAGTTCGTATGTATATATAAGATATATAGTTTTGATGTGAAAACTTTTCTTTAAGTCACGTTTATCATACGCGGTTAATGGAGCTACAAATGGATTACTATACACTTATATAGAGATAAGATCATTAGATTTTATTTTAATTTTGAGATCAGTTAGCAAAAACGAATTATTTTATTTTATGTGAATTACTAATAGTTGCCATAAAAGGGAGGACAATAGATGGCGTGCAGTTTCAAAAAATTCAAATTCGTACGAAAAAAACGGACTAGTTTGCATGCATTTCGAAGAAACGCATATCGACTTACATATTTGTATAAAGATATAAATTTCTCAGTTTATTTGTTTTATTTTTTATTAACGATTCCCTTTTTAACATTTCTTTTATATTTTGCTCTTCTTATATTATACAAATTGTATAATATTAAGACAAGAATCAGTTTTTTTTTGGAATATCTAAATATGTATATGTATGATATACAACAAAAGAAGATCGTTTTATTATAAAAAGATGTTTCAAAATAAAAGGTGAGTTGTGAAGTGTGTTAATAGTTAGCGAGTATCAAATTGCAACTAATATAGGAATTTAATCTTGAACACATATTGTAGTCTATAAGTATATTGCTATTTTATGCTTTCGTCAGTTCCGTTAATTAAATTATCCAAAATCACTAAAAAAATGTATAATGAAAATTATTGATTAGATTGTGCGGCCATTGAACATTTAATTACGCTAATTGATTTATAATGGTTTTGTAATTGTATTTTGGCTAATAAAAATTTTATCACTTTGCGTGAGTAATCGTGATTAATCATGCAAAGTGATAAAATTTAAACTTGCCAAATTTTCTATAAAGAATTAAAACAAAATCACAAACATCTTAAATTATAATGGAACCTACCAAAATAGGGCGTAGTGAGAAGTCTGATAAAATTGCAACAGAAGACGCCACAATCGCAAATCCCAGAAAATGTGTCAATACGATCTGTCACTAGACCAGTTTTGAAAGCCATTGAAAACTGTCTGTTTTCATCCATTGTTTTTTTGAAACATGGAAAAAAGTGAATTTCGTGCGTTAATTAAATATTATTTTTTGCGTGGAAAAGCTATTACGCAAACCAAAACAAAGCTTAATAAATATTATGGGGACTCTTCACCATCGATTAAGATGATTCACAAGTGGTTTACTGATTTTCGTTGTGGTCGTACATGCACAACTGATGCCGAACGTTCAGGACGCCCAAATGAAGTCACCACACCAAAAATGGATGACAAAATAGAGATAGCTGAGACAGTAGCCATCTCAGATGAACGTGTGCGCAATATACTACACAAACAAACGTGTGACAACTTCAGAGGCAGGTTTGGCGATGTTCAAGCGAAATAAAAAGTAGTTTTTGCGTCGTTTCATAACTGTGGATATGAAATATGGATCCATCCAAAGCTAAGGCGGTTTTATCGTCCAACAAAGTCATGGCCACAGTTTTTTGGGATGCACGCGGTATAATCCACATCGATTACCTTCAAAAGGGGAGAACAGTCATCGGCGAATATTACTGAAACTAATTGGACCTAATTATGAAGAAATGGCTCGGCGGAAAATGATTCGGCTCTAATGAGGAGATGATCGATGCAACAAATGACTATTTTGAAGGAATGGAGGAATCGTATTACATATTCGGAAGGAATCGGAAAATTGGAAAAACGTTGGACCAAGTGTATCGAGCTAAAAGGCGACTACGTTGAAAAATACATTTATTTTTGGCCGAAAATAATTTTCCTTGTTTCATTTTTAAAACACTTTTCACTCCTGTATTAGTATTTTCATGCCGTTACGTAAACAAGCTAAATCATTTTTTCAACACGAAGCAGCACAAAGTCTCCAAGTTATTGGCTCAAAAGATTCTAAACGTCACGAAATCAACTACACATCATTCCTAAAAAATTGAACCCAGCAAAACTTGCTATAGGAAGATAAAATTGTATATATACAAATACTTCTCCTAAACGAAAACCATTTAAAAATGTGACACAATTATATAATTTCACTGAAGTGTCTGAAAAATGTGAGTTATTTTTAATATTCTGCAGTAACCGTTATAATTAACGGACTAATGGCGTAGCGGTGAAATATGTATAGTAATTTATATCGGGGCGTACACCAGGTTCGATTTCCAGCAGTGCAAGAAGATACAAATGCGGAATTTAACATTCTCTGAAGGTTTCGCCAATTTTGATTATTTAGTCTTGAGGCTTGATTGGTAATCCTGTCTTTATACCCTATATAATATATATAATACTAAAGATTGCCAGACATCCGGTTTTGGGAAAGACTGTCCAAATGGCTTTTTAAATCATTTGACAACTAAACTCTACCCCAATTGAAAAACTATATGAAACAGAAACCAAATTCTACAACAAAACACTCTCGAATATTTATAACTGGAAAATTGGAAAAAACTTAAAACAAGTACAGATGAAAAGGAGCAACCATCTCATGAGAATCATTTAGGTTTACGATACCTGGAAGGAAACAAATCCAAGCACAAAAAATTTAGTCTTTGAATCGATGCTCATGTTGGAAACCTTGTAAATATAAATTTTAAGTGTTGTAGAGTTAAGCTCAACTTTTCAGTAAATCACGTCACAACTGTAGGACCTCAATATTCAGAGCATTTGCACTTTGAAACAGCGATCATATTGCTGAAACCCAGTAAATGGAAATTGTTTATAAGTTGAACTTTTAACTAAAGAATTCGCGCACATTTGGAGTGCGAGAAAACGGTCAGGCACCAAGGGAGTACGAGTTAACCAAAAAATTGAATTTTTCTGAATTCAGTTGAATTTGCAAGTAAACCTTTAGCAATTTTGGGGGCCTCGAAACTCAGAGAAATTCTATTTTCTTCGATTTTTACGTCGTTGAAAAGCCATTTTTCTGGATTTCCTAGAAATTTTCAGTAAACCCCTGGCGTAATCGTGGCTCTTTAATCTCATCTCTCTACTGATTGAAACTTCCCAAATAAAATCTATAATGATTTCAATTATATTTTAGACTTACCGTTCCTTTTATTTGTTAATCTCGCATCTTCAATCCCGTATCATTCATATAATTGTAGTTTTTATGTTCTTGGAAATTCCAAAAATTGATAATTTCTTCCAATAGAACCTAATTCGATATATATTCGACATATTCCCGGGCCGCCAGTAGATTATTATACTGGGAAATTTAACATATGCCAGGGCTGCCGTTGTTGATTTCATGCTTCCGAACGTTGAAGAGTTGAGCGTGTTGGGGGTTGTTGTTCGCCTTTGTTTAATATAATTGATAATAAATATCCAAATTGACTCCAAATAATACATATGGCTATACCAATCCAAAGTTTGTGTGTATCATGGTATAGTGATGTATGTGATGAAAATGTCCCTCATGTAGTCGTCCTTCTTTTTCCCTAACCGCTTTTATTTCTTGTTCCAGCTGCGTCGTATCCTGAAGATTTACGAACTGAGTCTCATCGTATTCTATCGTTTTATTTCGAGCCCGTGTGATGAATGTCCTTAGGTTGTTGACTCCGTTTAATGTGTTGAATGGTCTGCGAAATGATTCGTTGATGTGGTTGAAAGCTGAACCGATTGCTATACGATGTATAAATTTATTTCGGGTAGCACACATCCAGCCTCGATTTCTATCGCTCCTGATCCTAGGAGACTGAATGATTTAATGCTATGGCCGCAAACTACATCGAATGTTGTTTCATTTGGAATGGAGTATATCCACTGATTCGTCGCATGGAGCTTAATCCAATGGTTTCCTTTCTTAGCTGACCTAATGGTACATGCCTATTCGAAATTTGCTGCTCGTTGTAAGATCGCTCATTCGCATTGATTTTGGTCAGTCATTGCGTTATAAATTTGCGATGTTTCACATAAAAATCGTTTATTTTGAAATAGTTGACATTGTTTCACTTCATGTGTTGTTAATAATGTACAGTGTTCTCGATGATTATTTACTGCTCAGTATTCCGAATTGGTGGTAATATACGACTGCGTGTTGTTGTGGTCAATATTAGGTACTGAAAATACTGCCAACAGGGTATAGTCCTGCGCAAACGATAGTGGAATGGTGATTTTTATTATGATGTTGCCCTGTTGATCTCAACATATTCCCGGGCGATCATTTGGATTATTATACTGGGAAACTTAACATATGCCGGGATCAAAGAGCTTGGATGATTCGTTTTCTACCAGTAATTTCAGCTGATTCACAATACATCGTTGTTTTGTGCTGATTTCCTGTGTTGTTCCTGCTACCCAATATAATTCAACCGAATTCCGTTTGTTCTGCCATCGGCTCTAGTGAACATCCCTTGATGATGTTGTTGATCTGTATTGATGGATAATAATCCGCGCCAAGTATAAGATCAATTGGCTGAGACTGCGATTGTAGTTGGGATCAGCCAGTTGTATTTGGTTGAGATGCGTCCAGCTGTTTGTGCCAAGTCCACCTCAGGTAATTGTTGGTTGAGTTTGTCGATTCTACATCAAAAGGGAAATCGATATTGCGATCTGATAATTTAAATTGCGAATGGTCGATTGTCCTCTAGAACTTAGAGCGAAGCAGTTGACAAAACATAATTTTCCTCTTCACTAATGACTACGCACGCTTAGACCGGTGACGATCCGTTGTGTGCCACATCTTTTAACGGCTACAGTTCCGAGTTTTATTTACGTTCGACACATTGTGTAGCTCCCATGCTAGCCGTGTACTGACATGAACGTACACTCATAGGGTCATTATTCATCATGATAATCGAAATCAAGGATGAAGAACCACTTTTTCATCCTGTCTGTTATTGAGATTGAAGGACCTATAACCTTCCTATTCAAACGTCACAGTTTTAACCACTGTGCTATTTGCTCGATAAAAAATTTATTAGTTTTGCATAAAAATTGAACATTAACTGTTGAGTGATGGGTTGAACACGGCTTTCACATTGGGCAATAAAAATTGGAATGTATTGCCTTTACTGTCCGACGATTTACGTGCTGTTGCTATGCTATATTGGTATGGTGTACCGGAGCAATAGACGTATACTTGTACAACAAAATAGTATATGTCGTTGCAGAACATATACCAATCTAAATAAAATTATGTGACCGCACTTTATTAATTGTCATATCATAATCACATTATAAAATATTGTGACTTAAAAACCGCAAAATATAATCACAAATCTAGATCAAGTAAATATCTATATAGTTTTTGAATAATCTCTAAAGATATAGTAACTATACACAATACAAAATGAATTACTCATCTATCCCAATTCGTGATCTCAAGCGGTTCGGTTATCGGCATTAATTTGACATCCCATTAATATAATGACTAACACTAAATAATATTGATTTAGCAAACAAATGCCAAGTTGAATTTTATAATAAAACAAAAATCGAAGTGATAAGAGGTTATCTAATCAGAAAATTTAATCTTGCTATATAGGACGTACATATAATATACGCGTACATGTAACAACATTTCTTTGCTATCTCTAACAGTGAAACATACTAACGAAATTATCGTTTTTACCATATAGTAAAGAACGTCTTCGCGTATTTTTACATAAGCATTATATTCTTTCACTGTGTTTTTTTTTTTGTTTCGTATTATTATAGTTGAGGTGGGCAAAAATACTTTTTATTTCTCTGCGTATAAGTTAACTTTAGTTTTGTTCCGTTTGCCGCTTAAGAAAGTTTAAAACACACACTATATAACTACATATATAGAGTTTAAGTCAAGTTTAATTTTTAGGTTGTTATTTTTTTTATTTTTTTTATTCCGGTTTTTAATGCAACGAGTGTTTTTCATTCAATTTTTTTATTAATTTATTAAGTGAGTGAAAATTAGCTAGGTAGTGGAAAATGTCTTTTTATTATTAAAGCAAAAAAGTATTAATTATATTTGGTGTACGTATATAGTGAATCGTGACAAAAATTTTGTAAACGATAAATACAAAATATTGTCCGCGACCATAAAACGGATTAAACAACATATTAGGATTATTGTGTGTATATATTTCAAGCAACATAATAAAGGTAAATTTGCAAAATCATATAAAAAAATAGTTCCCGCTTATTTTAAATAAATATATACAACAACTATCATTACATTTTTATAGCGTGTTTGTCAATATAGTTAAAATTGTATCATTAATAGTTTGTTTTATTTAGAAATTAACCGATTTCTTATATGTATATATATGTGCTATCATGACGACCTGTCTTTAAAAAGTTGTACACGAAATTCACTCAAACGTTTTTTTTACGTAAATTAATTAAAAATATCATGACAATGGATAAATGTTCAGCGGGTGTGATTTTGATCTTTCGAGTGGTCTGTGCGCTCGATCCACCTTCATGATAACATATATAAATATATTATATGTATATACACTCGATTATTTTTAAGGTGCGACATATTATTTTGGATTTTTAATTAAAAATATTGTGAAACTAACTCCAAATAAAAAACCTTATTATCAGCACTCTGACGTTTGTTTGGAGTGGTTCTTAGTAAGGGTATATAATATAAATTGATAAATGATTTATATAAATCACAAGACATTCAGGTGTTGAAATTTGAACCGCGACATACATTTATTGCTTATACTATATTAGATACAATTTGATATAGGTTTGTTCATCACGACTTTTAAATAATGTAAATGGCATTAAATATTATGTAATAATCGGAACTCCGTGGTATTTACAATTTACCCAAAAAAAAAAAAAATAGCTTTTGTAAACCACAGAATTACTAATCATCCATAACGTCATTCATGAATCAAAAGAATAACATAAAATATAATTCGCCTATAATACATATACACAAAACATATTTATATGGGTTACGCAAGCAAAAATTGTTGGAATATTTCGCGCCTCGTGGTGGTTTATAATCGGTTCACATGGTATTTTTTATTATTTATTGCGTGCGCGAATGTATAATATATATATGTAAATGGTAATACGAGTAAGCTATACCAATGAATCTATTATTTAACATTTAACCATATGTTTAATATATTATATGTGTATACATTTTATATATGTATATACGTATGCACACATATGTTTTATGTAATTATCCATGCATTTCTAAGACTATTCTAATGGAACGGCGATATTATTAACACCTGTTTATGGCTAATCTAAATGGAGATGGACTTGAGACGAATTTTTCAATAATAGGTCGTTTGTGTTCGAACGATTTTTTGGTAAGTTCGAAAATGGTAAAAATCGAAAATCATTCGCAAAACAATGTAGAAATAAACCAAAACACACGAAACAAATCTATTAGTGATTTGGAATAGTTTTAACATGGCATGAGTTTTTTTTATTGTCCTATGATTTGTAAGTGTGTGAAGTTATCCCAGAATTCCATTACAGAAAAATTAAAAATGATCATCAGGTAATACTATTCTCATCCCATTCCAACGTTTTAGCTTATATATTATTGTCGTGCGAAGTAATTGGCACTATAGTCTCACTCAGACGCAGTCATATAAATATGGGTCAATATATTAAAATCTGTGATAAAAGTAAGTTTTTCCGGCACTCATGGTTCTCGAGAACCATTAATTAAAATCAGTTTTATATATATATATACAAAATATATATATATATATATATATATATATATATATATATATATATATATATATATATATATATATATATATATATATATATATATATATATATATATACATATATATGTATATATGTATATATATATATATATATATATATATATATATATATATATATATATATATATATATATATTGGGCCATATACAATCGAGCCGACGATGGCGCCAATTACAACATACGGCCGGTCTGCAACGATTTATCTCGGCAAGTGGTAAATAAACAAAAACGTTGTTCATAAATTTTTAAATATAAATTTTCGATACAAACAGGATTAATTTTGAGATTCTTCGATAACCGATTAAGATGTAATTTAACATGTTCGGTTGAAATGAAAATTCTAACATGATTATTGAGATAAGTTTTGGAATATGAATGCCAAATAGAATAGTTTTCGAATGTGGCTTTCATTGATTAAGATTAAATTTCATCACTTATAAAAGAATTTCGATTCGCTTTATGTGACAAAATATGTCTTCTTTATGAAAATTTGTCCATAAAATTAGTGTAATATAATACATATTATCCGGGACAGATTTGCCAGTTGAAAACAAAAAAATGTTTAAGTTAAATTAAATTTCACTTAACTTTTACAGAAATAGCCTAGTTTCATTCAAGTTGGCCATATTCCACAATATGATAGAAAAATAATTTTTTCTAAACTTTCTAAAATTTTTCTTTTAATAATTCAAGAACTTTATTCAAAAATCAATATAAATCGCATAAATCGCATTTCCATCCAATATGTTGAGATTTATCATAATCGAAAATAGCCTAAAAGAAATAGCCTAACCCTCATCTCGTAATCCAAATATCAGAACATTATGGTGAAAACTGGCCCTGCTTGGCTATTGTTTACCGTGTTTTGAAATGGTAATGGTATATTGTTTGCGATGAACTGCCTGTGATAAACCAGTCTAGAACCAAACCTTTCGCCTGAATAAATCACATCAGAAACTGTGTAGAATTTCATGGGGAACATTGAACATCGTGTGCTTGGCTTTATCCGTTATAACCAAATTTGAAATTTAGACCAAACCGAACGTTTTGTGCAGAAACTTTCTTTAATTAAACCTTTTGGTTATTTATTTCAACATATATTTTCAAAGTTATAACATGTTGTTATGTGGTTCTCGATTTAATTTGAACCTTTTATTTAATTAATTTACGGCTTAACTGAATCGTCCTTTTACAAAATATCGCATTTTATTTCATATCGCTTAAATATCGTAGGTTATTGACATTGTCTTAACTGTCGACATTGATAAAAAACGACAAGTGCGTAGATTACACGGCGTAATCTACCTCGCCCATCCCTGCGCATGATTCTTTTCTCAAATATAAAGAGCCATCTCTCGTGCTCATCCATCAGCGCCCAACTTTCACATCCAAATATAACAACGTGCCTGATTAACGCTTTGTAAAGCTTCTCCCTCACGGCACTTGATAATTGTTTAGATTTTAGCAGTGGCCTTAGAGAATACAAGGCACGACTGCCAGCTGCCAGCCGCATTTTAATTTCCTAACCCACACTGTTATCGTGAGTGATAAGAGAACCCAAATATTTCAACCAACTCACTCCCTCAAACGTGTAGGGGCCACTACTAAAAACTGGAGTGCCATTGTCCCTATAACCAGAGATCAAGTATTTCGTTTTGGACTCATTGATCTGGAGTCCAACTAAAGCTGAAAACTCTACAAGCGGATCAAGTATTTCTTTCACTCTGTTATACTATTCAGTCCAATCACGAATATGTCATCTGCATATGCAAGCACCTGATTGGACTGGCGATATAAGATGTGCGCTGAGGTGTTTCAGTTTTACGAAAGATGTAGTCTAACATGAGATTAACGAGTATCGGGGACAGAGCATCTCACTGCCGAACACCAGAGTTAACTGCGAAAATTCTTGATAGTCTATATTCTCAACTTTAACACAGCGCCTGTACACAAATTATCGATAGGTTGGCTAACTTATGCTCCAAGATCATCTGCACTGTAGAGCAACGTATAGCCGTGGGACACATGGTTTCCACTTTTAGGCCAGCGAGTTTCTTGAAGAGCAACGAGTCGCAGCCGATACTCCTTTATGCACGTGATTAGGCCCTCCAACGATGCTGGTTTTCTAAGTGACTGCGGTGTGGGTCCTGTGTTTTTTAGCGGTATCCATTTTTCTTTTTGTTGACTTTGTAAACAGTTAATTGTTTTACGGATGGGGGTCGTCAGCCTAGCGATCCAACCGTTTAGCCTCCTACGACAAGCAAAGGATACTGCTGTGGGGGTGTTTTTGGGAAACATGTTCGTGCAATTTAGATTTACGAGACATGTTAGTGCCCTCCGACCACAGGGGCCAAAACGATATATAATATAATATAATAATAACAATAAAATAGCAAATATTCTCGACCTTGGCAAGTACTCACTACATAGTAAAATACACGAAAATTCGCCTAGTACTGATACTAGACAATTTTTCCTGTGTTTTGCAATGCTAACGCTTGGCAAGTTCGACCAATATTTGGTATCAAAAATTTTAATTATTAATAATTATTTTAAAAAAAATTTAACAAATTTTGACCCATCTTTCCATAGTGAAAAACACGAAAAAATGTTTTGTATCTGAGCAAAACATTTTTTCGTTCGTTTTACTAAGCGAGTACTACACAAAGTCAACTCAAATTGTATGTGCTTATAAATCAATTTTTTCTTGGTGAAATAAACGGTGTATAAATAAATGGTATGGGCACTGGGCTTGCCCAATATTACGAGCCAGGCCTGATTACATACTATATAGTACCTAAGTCATACAAAATTCATTTATATCCTAAATCCACTTAATAAAAATAAATATTAAGATGTGAGGTAATTTTTAGGTTTCTGGCATGTATTAAACCACCGCTAAAACCTAACTCACAGTGTATTAAACATTTGGATTAAAATTAATGATCTCTAAAAATCTCTGTTCAAATTGTATACGAACTATTCAAGAGCATTAAAATAATTTTAGAATTGATTACTTCAAGATTAGAGAAAGTCATAAGAACAATATAGTGATTTATATGACAAAAATAAGCAACTTTTAAACAACTGTTTGATTACGGTTCAATCGTAATTTATCAACTATCTAGACACTCACTTCTATATTGTAGACTCGTTTATTGCATTTAACCACAAAAATTAATAAACAATTTTGGAGGTAAGCAAATTACATCACAGGCCAAAGAACAATTAGCTGTACATATAAACAAATTTTTATAGTTCTGTACCGGTTTCCATTCAATTGAGAAATTTCTATAATTTCATATATAATATATAGGTTTAGATGACTAATAGTAATAGCAATGCTATAGATGTTGTCAGCCTTTCAGTAACTTGACCATTGTATGTATGTACATGTAAGTAAAGGGTGTCCCAAAATTAACGCAAGATTTGAATTAAATAAAAAACACAGTTTTTAGTCTTCAGATTGTGATTTTTTTATTGAATCAAAAAATACATATAGGATAGGGTTATTTATGGAATATCACATCGGACAAATGCGTCGGGCAGCGTTTAAAATTTTCAAAATTTTCTCAATTCTCATTTTCAAAAAAATAAAGCCCAATGATGCCTCCAGCCCAAAATCCGCACCAAACAGTGACACGCTGTGGATGCATTTGTTTTTCGACGATAACATGTGGGTTCTCTGTACCCCAAATGCGGAAATTTTGGCGATTAACAAAGCCATCAAGGTGAAAACGTGATTCAACGCTTAGGATGATTTTGCTCGAAAAATCAGCATCCATACTTGTTGATGCTCAGTAATCCATTCAACGAGCTCTCTCCGCTGTTTTTGGTCATTACTACTTGAATTTTTCAATTAATCTCTTAACAGTTGACGAAGTTAAAACACTATTCCGACCATATTATGAATAAAATTTTCGAACTGCGGCTGCCAAATTTTCATTATTTTTAAGATATTCTTCAATAATGAAAATACGTTGTTCTATCGTGTAACGCCACATTTTTATTAACCATAACCTCTCAGCTGTCAAATTACTTTTTTTTTGGGGTTGCCAACACTTTACTGCACAAATGGCGGCAAATTCAAATCTTTCGTTAATTTTGGGACACCCTTTATATATATATATATATATATATATATATATATATATATATATATATATATATATATATATATATATATATATATATATATATATATATATATATATATATATATATATATATAAATATGAATATGAATGAGTAAATACGCGCATTATCTTAATCCAACTATTTATAATATTATATATTATACAGAAGTACTTTATGTCATATAAAATAGTGGGAAGTAAATAAAAATCTATCAAATTTAAAAACAAATTATAAATAGAAATCCGGTAGATTTGAATAGAATTTTAATCGAATTTATTTTTATTAAAATTATGGCATTGTTACTAAAATAGTTTGTATTGTTCTATTTTAATATTCTAACAACTATCTACCTAACAATAATATTCGTCGTCTTATCAAAAACAAATAAAGATAATCGATAGTTTTTTTTATAGGTTGTAGTACAACATAGTAATCGTGTGGCGGTTTTTTTTCCTTTTTACACATTTTATTGATGAAATCATCGATATTTGTCATATACGGGTTTGGTTGGTTTAGCCCAAATATTTCCTTAATACTGTCCATTAATAATATATTATATGATAAATACGGGCAATTTAAACTCCTTCATTCAATGACTGTGAATTATGGCAAATATATGTATGTATATATATATTTTAAGAAATTACGATACACGTTAAAATTCAATCAAAATTGATGAAATCATTTAAAAATATCATCATCGTCATCATATATGAGGTGTGTATAAATGACTAACCTCTTATTAAAATTTTGTACACAAATGGAATTCTTATTCTTACAACTCTTAAAATTTTGCAAATTTTTATTTTTTTTTATATATCAGTTGCCTAAAGGCATAAACGAAAATATGATTATTGAACTAAATTTGGTTTGGTGTACAACATTATATTGTTAGTGCGCGATAATTGGTATATGTAACGAATTTTTAAATATACGCCAATCACCAAGCCCATAACATTTTTTGTTCAATGTATACGCAACGAGTTAAAAATAAAAGTCAATTAAATTATTCAAGATATGTAAAAAATGATCGATCAGATTTAATCGTTCAACAAATATTTTCGGTTAAAATTGTTTACGTAAATTTCAACTAATTTTCTGAAAACTCAGAGCAGCGATTCATATAGTAGCCGAAAATAAATCAGAAGGCTATAGACACCAATGTCAAGCTTGATTAATTATTATGTATAAATGTATATTTAATATTTCAGTTATGTTCATAATATATATAGGACGAATCGCGAGGACATATTTTTATTTTTGCAAATCACCTGATGACCATTATGGCCATACCTATCTAACATAAAAAAAACTATATAAATCACCAATCATATATGTAGTATATACATAGAATATTCTCATATTTTCCCTAAACTCAAAACAAATCTTAATGTGTAGCAATCATTTTGCAAATACTAATTATTATTGGTTATGTATATAAATGTACACAACAGTTACAATTACAATTATATCATTTCTTCAATTAAACAATAAACATATATATAGCCTTGAGGAATGAAGAAATAGCCAAACAACGCTAATTCACATTTATTCTTGCGCTAAATTATTTTTACCCAAAAAATTTTAAAATAAATTAAATTAAAATAAAAAATACAAACAATGGATTAATTATAATAAATAAAAAATAAAAATGATCTTGAAATTATAAAAAAAAAAACGAATTTAAGATTTAATATAATTACATATATGTATGTACATAAATATATTTACTTATATGTACATATTGTAGAATTAACCATATACTACACTAACTGAGTACATATATGTATAACCTCATGTACATACATAAACGTAATATAATTATGCAATGAATTTTTTATTTATTGTATGTAGTGGTTTATATTTTAATTAAACTAATAACCTTAACACATTAAATATTAAACTCCACCCGCCCATTAGTTCAGCACCTTGGTTTTTATAAAATAGATTTTTAATTTTAGTGCTGCTGGTAATGTAAAAAACAAGGAGATTACCAAAGCTATGTAGTTTAATCCCCACTGTTATAGCATAGGTTATGATTCCATACATAAAATGAAAAAAGTAATCCTAATGCAATGGTGCGCCTCAGTTCGACCGTCTGTCTTATAACTTTTGACAGGCTGCTTATAACTTTGAAGTGTCATTCGTAACGAGTAAAAATTTTGAAATAAAATTTTTTTTAGAATTGATTAATTAATAATTTAGTAAAAGTACCTAAAAGCTAAAACTAATTTAAATATTTTATTAGCGAATTTTATGAAAATATAGTAAAAAATATACTTTTGAAATATTTGTTAAAGTCCGGTATGTCGAGAAACTGTGGTAAAAGTTGTCGTTTTACAAATATATGGCATTAAATATCCTATCCGTAACTTTGGTTGAGATAATCGATGTTTCGCTGTAAAATAAAGTATTTTGAATTTAACTGATAACTTAAAATTATTTTTCCTTTTATTTTAAATACGTATATGTACTTTTACAAACTAATTATTTTTGTTGTGAAATTTAAAACTTTTCTTCCAAATTTCAATTTTTTAATTCAAAATTTTCTGTAATTTTACTCAGTCCAAAGAAATATTTACAAAACCTGATTTTAAATTGGGCAAAGTCATCGACAATTTTCATAACAAATTAAACGCACAGACTATGTTAAAAATGAAAAACCAATTTAATATTGGCTAGATAGAAATAACGATTTAAATTAATATTCCGAATCGGCCATATAATTTTCCTAATATTAATACAGTCTTTAAAGGCCATTACTGGCCCCTTATTGCGTCAACAATCTGGCTCCAACGGTTTCGATCCTGGGCTTGGTCTTCATACTGTCCTAGACAATCTGAAGAAGCCAAGTCATTCTCTACACCGTGGAGCCATCGTCGCCTGCAACGACCTCTGCGCCTACCATATGATGGATCTCCTTTCAGAGATCGCTGCACAATTCGTTCCGGATCAGCACGCAGAACGTGACCGAGCCAGCGTTCTCGCTGAAATCTTATTTCATGCACAATATCGGGGATCTTCATCAGATCTCTGATCTCGAAATTGTACGGAGCTCGGTATGTGCCATCTATTTCGCGTTTTGGCCCGTAAATTACACGCGTGATTCTTCTCTCAAATGTAAGGAGCCATCTCTCGCACTCATCCGTCAGCGCCCAACTTTCACATACAAACATAAAACGGGCGTGATCAACGCTTTGTAAAGTTCCAGCTTCACGGCACTTGATAGGTGTTTAGATTTTAGCAGCGGCCTTAGAGGATACAAAGCACGGCTGCCAGCTGCCAGCTGCTAGCCGCACTTTAATATCCTCACCCACACTGTTATCGTGAGAGCCCAAATATTTGAACCTCCTCACTCCTTCAAACGTGTAGTGGCCACTACTAAAAGCTGATGTGCCATTGTCCTTCCTATAACCTGAAATCATGTATTTCGTTTTGGACTCATTGATCTGGAGTCCAACAGAAGCTGAAAACTCTACAAGCTGATCAAGTATTTCGTTCACTCCGTTGCTATTCAGTCCAATCACGCATATGCCATCTGCATATGCAAGCACCTGATTGGACTGGCGATATAAGATGTTGCGCTGAGGTGTTTCACTTTCACGAAAGATGTACTCCAACATGAGATTCGCTGCCGAACATCTCCCTGCCACAATATAATTTTCCTAAAACCTCGAAATTATTTTGAGGACCAAAATGTATTTTACACATTCACGTCTAACCGAAATTCGAATTATATTGGGTACTCGTAGTATAAAGAGGTTTGCTATAATGTAGAGTTTATCCGTAATTGTATCATATTTTTCAGGTTGAATTTAGCATATACACTACAGGCCAAAAGTTGTTGGTCGATGTTATTTTTGTAACTAGACCAATGATTTTTATATGTTTTATCACAAATTTATTTTAATTAAATTAAACTTAATTTATTTCTAACTCATATTAAATACGACAACCTAACAAAAAATCAAGAAAAAGGATTAAATTGAGCGCTAATCGATATGACCTTTCTTTGCTTGTATAACTGCGTGACAGAGACTTGGCGCTCTCTGTAGTAATTCATACAATTTTACAGAGGATATGTTATTGCATGCAATTCTTAGTTTATGTAACACCCCTGCAGATGTTGGTCATGTTACCCGAAGATCCCGATCCAACTGATAGAAATACACCCAGAAAAAAAAAGCATCGCTTTTTCTACTTATTTGCTGTATAGTTACTCTAAAATTGTAAATTTAACGTACGTTTTTATTCTTCGTTAATAAGCAAATTTTGATATGTAAATTATAAAAATTCAATTTATCGAAGTTTCCGAAAAATTAACTACAAGACGTTGTAATTTTAGCATTAACGAAAGTTAATTTTAAAACTAGGAATAACAATTCACCATATAGAAGCTGTTATATTTATATGTCAATTATGTAAAATTAATGAAAATTGAATTGACTTATTCGTTATCATGCAATCGTCAAATGAATGAATTCAGGAGGATAAAGAAATTGATTTCATGAAATTTTAAACTGCCCAAAAACAATGTTAGTATTCTATTTCGCTGGTTTAAATCAAAAAAATTTCGAAGTTTCGAAAGCCACATCAGTCTATGAGAATTTACGTACGTATTTTTACGTTATTTTTCAGTAACACTTACTTGTTCGTTAATCACGCTATGACTTTTTTCTGAGTGTAGTCGAAACGTTCTATTCTTTCCGTCCTTTCTATACTAAATCCCCTACCATATTGTCACCAAAGTAACTCCATATCATCAAAGAATAATTTCCCTGCGTAACTAAAGCATTTGTTTGCCGGTCCGTCGTCGAGTAAAATTCTTCATTTTGACGCAATAAATTTCGAACTTCGATTCGTCGGCCCAAAGAACTTTTCTCCATTGCAAAATTTATCATTATTCGTGGCACTTTGGTGGTTTGTCTTCGCAAGCTGTGGTTTCTTCACAGCAGTTCTACGATTAAATCCTTGATCTTTGAGGCACCTCTTCACAGTAATCAATGATAATTTGTTTTCCACTTCCGTTCATCCTCTTTGGCGGTGGCGTTTTGAGGTCGCCCACGTCGAAGTTTGGATGTATTCTACTCAGTTTGATTAAATTGCTGTAGTGTGTATTGCACGGTAAACTTAGAAATTTTTAGTTTCTCAGCAAATTATGCATATGAATACCCTTTTATCACGTAACGTGATACTGCCTATAATTATATAGGCTGTTACCAGTTTTTGTCCAATTTTTTATACTTTCTGAAAGCTTTTTCATAAAAAAATAAATTTATTATTAATTTATCGACCAAAAACTTTTAGTCTGTGTGTATTAGCTGTTTTACATGTCTACATTAAAATTTTTACATTAAAAATGAATAATTTTAAATTGAATATTCTATATACTCGTATGCACATGCTTACATGAAATTCAATATTCGAAATTACTCACATTCAGTGCTGGGATGTTCTATCATCACTTCGATTCGCTTCGATAGACATTTGTATCTCTTTTTTTACGAACAACATTATGCTCCATTGCGTTTTTTGAATTACGTTTTGTCTATTGCGATCTCAGCCTGTTAGAATAAATTTGCAAACTATATCTTTTTCCTCTTTTCACTTGCCATCGAAAATAAAAATATTGGTGATATTTTATCGAATGAATTTATAGAAATAGAATCGAGTAGGCAATATAAATTGCGAAATAGAATACAATTTTGTTCGTAAAAAAAGAAACACAAACGTCTATCGAAGCGAATCAAAGTGATGATAGAACATCCCAGTGCTGGGATGTTCTATCATCACTTCTATTCGCTTCGATAGACATTTGTGTCTCTTTTTTCACGAACAAAATTGTGCTCCATTACGTTTTTTGAATTACGTTTTGTCTATTGCGATCTCAGCCTGTTAGAATAAATTTGCAAACTATCTCTATTTCCTCTTTTCACTTGCCATCGAAAATAAAAATATTGGTGATATATTATCGAATGAATTTATAGAAATAGAATCGAGTAGGCTATGATCACAATATAAATTGCGAAATAGAATACAATTTTGTTCGTAAAAAAAGAGACACAAATGTCTATCGAAGCGAATCGAAGTGATGATAGAACATCCCAGCACAGCACAGAGCTAAAGTTACTTAGAAAATTTAAACTAAGTTCATTAAACTAAGTACATCAAAATTATTTACTATTCGAAAAGCGTCTAACAATTTCAAAATTGACGCCAATTTTTAAACAAAATCCGTTATTTTAAACTTCAAGTTTTTAGTTTATGAAAAAATGCTACAATTCTATAATTTTGAATTTTCTTCCGTTTCAAAAACCTTAAACGATCCATCATATTTCAAAAGACAATTGAAATACTAATTTTTTTTTGGAATTTTCAAAATCTGAATTCAGATTTTTAATTTGAGGCCGTGTGTAAATTAGTATAAAAAATTGTGTAAAAGTAAAATGTTGACAGAAAACTTAGTTTTTTAGTTTCTTTCCCACAAAATGACCAAATAAATCAATAAAATAGATTTTCTTGTCAAAATTTTAATTTTAAATTATTTTTTTAACTAATTGACACACGACCTTAATTTTAAAGTGACTTTGAATTGCGATTAGCGCGGAGAGTGCTGAAATGTAGGAGGTTATAGTTAGGTGTTTAGGGACTGCATTACAGGTAAACGTTTAATCGATTAACCGGTTTTATATATTCCTATTTAGCATACCGAAATACCGATTAAAAAAAATTAGAATTTAACGGTAAATTTGGTAATTTTTGGTAAAGGACTATATGTATATACAAAATTTTAGGAATTAATAAGAAATATCAAAACAAATTTCTGATAAAAATATGGTTTTACTGCTTAACTATAGAAATTTAAATTAAACAAACACATCATACCGTCAGATGATCAACCCATTGACCAATAAAATATGTTGTACTCACGTGATTTCTAAATTCGACAAACAGTGACAATGTTTCAACGGCCGCCGACCGAGCTCGTATTAATTTTAGATTCCAATATCGCAGGTGGAACATCGCGTGTTAGGGCAGTATTGCAAAGATATTTTCAGGTTAACGGAATATGTGAGTAAGGTCTATAATACAACTTATCAAGATAATTTGTAGGAAAGGAAATGGGCATTTTACAAGTGTATATGGAATTCGAAAGCCTGAGACGTATACTTTTTATTCAGAAATTGGTTATATGTACACGATTTTAACAATTTGTAATAAGTTTTCCATTACCGGTAATTTATCGGTTAACCGGGTTTCCCCTCAATTTTTCACCGTTTACCGTTAAATGAAAAATTTGGTTAATTTCCGATCTCTATATAGCTGTTAAATTTAGTAATGAATTTGATTATTTAGAAGCAAATTTTAATCATTTCGGAGTTAAAGATGGGCGGAGAATTTCGGTTTGGGATTTGACAAAGACAATTTTGAATTTAGGTGACTAGTAATTTAAAAATTTATATATTCATTTTGTACAATTAGAAATACTGAATTTTCAAAAAATGAATTTTTATTCGTTAGATTTTATGACTTGTTTATGAAATGTTTAATTAAAATTAGGGTTTAACGAAGCTTAGAACTAAGAAACAGAAATCAATGATTTTGAAAATTGGGCTTTGAGTGCATTTTTAGGTGCTTTTATAGTTGCATGTAAATTTAAGGTTTCGTTTATTTAAATATTAAATTTAATTAGCTAAAGCTAATAAAAATTCTGTTATATATTATAATAATAATGAATTGAAATAAATATACCATATTGTGCAATGCCTTATCTAACACTCTACCATTCCATTAGTTTTTTGGCACCGAATTTATACTTGCAATTAATAATTAAATTTTATCTAATGAAAAATATATTATTGTCTCGCGCGTGCAAAAATTTATGACATGTCTCTAATCAATATATATATATATTTAGCCTTAGCCATATATTTCGGTTAATCACATCGAATTTATCAAAACATTTGATTTGCGATTTTAACGCTCAACATATTTCTCTTGAACGCTATTTGCTGTTTTATGATATTTCCAAATATAAAATTCTAAAGGTCTCATTAGTGTGATGTATGGTATACCTTCACTTTTTATATGTATATAAACGATTATTTTTGTGCAGTGACATTACATATAATGATTTGAAAGTTACAAAGTCCTTAACAAGACAAGAAAGTGAAATGGGGAAGAAAGAATATTGAAAAATGTCTGTTAGCCAAAATTCTCTTATTATATTTCGAACAAAAAAAATCGTTAATCACGTATAACAATTACGGGGCTCATTGATGATCGCAGAAACCATTAACCGTAGATAATTTATTTAAAAAATCGCTAATGAATAAAAAAATAGATTAACGCCGCAAAATAATTTATATATTATAATGTTGGTATTGACTTATAGTGTGAAAAAGATGTAATAGTAACAACAAAAAATCAAACTTAATAAACTACCATTATATTCAATTTGAGTTAATTAATAACATAATAACACACAATTAAGATCTTATAGAAAAAGTTCCGCACGATCACTGATACTTTGACCCAGATATTTTTATAGTTTCATCCATCCGCAGTTCAATTGGGAAATTACTTCTATATCTAAATAGATTTTATGTTATATGGCTATTGTGTCTCTTGTTTCAATTTAATTTCCTTAAAAGTGTCGGTTAGTTTTTTTTTATTTTTTGGTTTCGATTTACTTGAAATGGTTAAATAAAGGAATGTCATGTCCGGTTTAATTTCATTTTACGAGTGGTAAAACTTAATACAATTTTTGTATTTGTATAATGGCATTATATTATATCTATATAGAAGAGTTTTTATTTTTTTATGTTAATGACTTCTAAAAGAAACACTTTAAATTAAATATAAGATTAGATTGAATAATGATGATACTGCCCATATAATAAATTGCATTAATTTGATTAATAAATTAATTAATTTCAAATAGTACTTAATTCTGAGTTAATAAATTCATAATTATGTTTTTAACAATGTCTAACAAAAGTAAGTATGCTATAATTAAGATATAATTTTATTGACGATAATGGTGTCGATTCAATGTAAACCCTCTATTCGAATAATCTATTCTATTCTTCTAGAATTTTGTTTAAAAAAAATGTTATATCATAATAGAGGGAAAAAGTATAGTAGAATTGTTATTCCACCTAAAACTTTGATTTATGCTTATACTACTCATAAACCAGGCGATTACCAAAAACTTTCTGAAGTTATTTTTCAATGTAGTTCTCATTATATTAATGCTGTGTTCCTCACGCCAATACTTTTGGCTAAATCTTCGACTTTTCTAAATAGTTAATTAATTTAGACAGCCATTCATAAATAACAACAATCCAATTTTTGTTGTTCTTTAACCCAAATAAAATGATAACTAAAACGAAAAGCAACGTCACGAGGAGGCTAAATTACTGAATTAATTGGTAGCCACCTAGAGCATAACTAGGAATAGCTAATCATATATTTAGCATAGCTAATCATATAGCATAACTAATCATATAATAATAGCATAACTAATCATATATTTAGAAAAGTAAATAAGAGCGCGAGGCACACAACATAAATTTAACAAAACTCAAAATTTACGAGTTGCTTGATAGAGTTGTCACTGCCATAATTGTCATAAACGACATATTTATTAGAAATATGTATGTCGACAAATCAATATGAATTTTTATCTTTGATTATTTGACGTTCGAAAAGTCAACAATTTGATCATGAATGGGACAGCTTGAATTATTAATACTGTTGCCCTCTATTAATGACTACTGTCAACTGCCAATTAAGTTAGTTCAAGCTATACTGAACAGTAAATTTGACGTAAAACGTAACTGGTTATGGTTGGTTCATTTTTAGGGTGTTCATCTCTCAAATAACGAGTCGCATTGTGAAGAAATGTATAATGCGAAAATTTGAAATCCAGATGACCCCCTATGTTTACCGAAATGAAAATTTTAATCTGGCATCTTATTGGGCATTCTATGATCAAAGAATATGTGTAACTCGTACACATAGTCTTTACTTTCAAATAATATATAGCTAACAGTTCTAGCCGACGTAGGAGTGGAGTACTGTGAGCAAACGTATCATCGCAAACTATGAGGTAACCCTCATACTGAATTATAATTCGTTTTTTTAATATAGAAAAAAACCATTAAAACTTGTTCGTTTGTTTTTCTTATGATAATCAATTTTTGCAATTTATACACCAAAATAGATCATCTGAAAAAGGAGCAGCACGATGAAGGTATATACTAGACATTTGGCGCTAGTTGTTACTAAAGATCAAAAAATATAACTATATACGTTTAATAAAAGAAGGCGCAGCTACTAACAATAAACAACGATAAACTACGAAGATGGCCATGATTTGGTATGTTAATTACGTTTTGTTCGTCGTTGATAATAGCCGTGTTTCTTGACGTATGATCTGTCAGATCATATCTACTTCCCTTTCATTTGTATAGCAGCGTTTCATGAAATCAACACAAAAATTGTATTATTTTTTGTTTATAGGTTATTATTTTGATCCTAGTAGCATTTTGGTTCAAAATTTTTATACAAAAACAAAAAATAGTACAATTTTTGTGTTGATTTCATGAAACGCGGCTATACAAATGAAAGGGAAGTAGATATGATCTGATCCGGATCAGATCATACGTCAATATTAGTTATATTCTTTGATATATTTGGAATTTAATTAACTAATAGTATAGTGACAACCATATGATCTGAAGGTTCCTATTTCCCGAAAGATAGAATCTCACTTCTAGCAACAAAGGAAAACCTTCTATTTTTCTGATCTGACGGCATTATCCCTGCGGGTATCCAGCGAACTATTGACTTAACCCTACTCTGGCGGGAAATTATCTTGAAATGCAGCCTAAAACTCTGTCACATTCCTAAAAAATGGACTGAAGTAAAAGTAATATTTATACCTAAGGCGGGAAAAAGGCTGCTGCTCTCACTGCTATCCCAAAGACTTGAGGCCTATAAGCTTATCCTCTTTTTTGTTAAAATCACTGGAAAGACAAATAGAGGCTTACATTAGAAGCTCAATCTAGCCGGGCGAGCTGTCGGGGTCTCAACACGCCTACTGTAAGGGACGATCGGTGGAAACAGCTGTCCACTCCCTTATAGGCATGCATTGCGCACTTGGCTACCTCTCTGAGTGGGCACGCGGTTGCGGACTGAACGCAAACCTACAAAAAACGGAGCTGGTCCTCTTTACCAGGAAACACAAACTTCCTCAGTGGGACCCGCCAATATTAAATAGTACTCGCTTGATCTTTACGGATAGAGCCAAAAATAGCTGGGACTACTTTTGGACAGCAAGCTAAGCTGGAATCCAAACATCTTGGAGAGACTAAAGAAAGCTACTATAGAGCTCTACTCCTGCAAAAATGCCATTCGAGAGATGGGGTATGCAGCCCCACATACTATAATGGCTCTACGTCTCAGTGGTCAAACCTATACTGCTGTATGGGGTTGTCGTTTGGTGGCCAGCGCTAAAAATTATGGCCAATCTTAAATTATTGATGAAAGCCCAAAGAACGGATTGCTTGTGTATCCCACTGCTTGTGTAAGTGGGGCTCTCAGGGGCACACCTACTCAAGCACTGGAGATTCTCTTTCATCTTACTCCCTTGAATATTACGGCCGAGCAGCTTGCATCTTGAACAACCATTCAGCTCAAATCCATATCTATGTGGACCTGTAACAATATAGAGAAACCTATACTGCTGTATGGGGTTGTCGTTTGGTGGCCAGCGCTAAAAATTATGGCCAATCTTAAATTATTGATGAAAGCCCAAAGAACGGACTGCTTGTGTATCCCACTGCTTGTGTAAGTGGGGCTCTCAGGGGCACACCTACTCAAGCACTGGAGATTCTCTTTCATCTCACTCCCTTGAATATTGCGGCCGAGCAGCTTGCATCTTGCACAGCCATTCGGCTCAAATCCATATCTATGTGGACCTGTAACAATATAGGGCACTCATCTATCCTATGCAACAAGGGTATTCCGAAAGCTACCGACTACGCTATCCCTTTGTCATCTGTTGAGGTGAGATTCCAAACTGAGTGATAATGGAAGTCATGGACTGGTTGAAGTATGCGTTTATAATATCTAAAAGGGATATTCGCTGCTATTAAAACGCTACAATCATACTCCCTTACGTCGAAGGTAACCCAGAACTATCTGGCATTTTTAAATGAGATGGCTGATCAGTTCATCATCCGGTTGACGTGAGTGCCAGGGCACTTCAATATCCCAGGGAATGTAAAAGCAGATGAGCTGGCCCGCAAGGGCACAGCACGCCTAATAACCCAAGGCAGGCGGGATATAAAGATACCGCTTAGGAGGAGGAAAGTGTTGTCCATCTGCTCTGCACCTGTCCTAATCTAGCGTACAGCAGAACAACATTTATTGGATCTTCCCCTTTGAACGACCTCACGGATCTTAGTAAGATCGAAGTCCCAGACTTTAAACGCTTCTTGGTAAGCTCAGCATGGTTTAACGATTGAAGATGAGGCAGCTTGAATGTGCTATATAGCTATACGAACCAATTGCGTGTCTATGCTAGTCCCTTAGGACCGCTATACCCTTACCTACCTACCTACCTAAAGATTTTATTGAGTGGACACCATTGTACATAAAATTGAATGCTAGCGATAATAATTTGAAGCATTTATATAGATGTTATATACATATGTACATACATGTATAGTACATCCACAAAATTGAAATAAATGCTCTGCGGTTGAATGCTCTGAAAAGTAAACCCCAAACGATTGCAACAAAATACTATTTCATATAATAGATTCCCTGCTATATACATATGTATGTACATATAAAATTCGATGGACCAGTTAAGCATAAAATTCGATTCGCCTTATGAAATCATAAAATTATATATTTTTTTTGTTACACATAATATTCATCATAAATTGGATATAATATATTATATGAAACTAAATACTTTCTAGTTTATAGTTTATAAATGTCAAATTTTGTTTGAGTAGTATTTAACTATTTACATACATATATACGGATAGTAAAATATAAAAAAAACTACATACGAAACATTTCTGATTATCTTTAACCCATAAAACACAACAACTATAAAATGTACATATAACTATATAGCATAATAATCCGAAAATAGAACTAAAATTATCGTAATTCCGTTGCTTAAAATATATACATATATACAGTTCGACTACTTTGCGCGGATCATATGTGTGCATTAAATATATTATGCTGGTTTTGGTCATCGCATCTCCTTATGTTCGCATTAACGTTTTATTATATTTTCTTTAAGATTTTAATGATTCACATATTTCATCAAATTTGTATCGCTCTTTACATATGTGTGTAGAATTGTATGTATATTGATATTGTTGTTAATATTCATAATCACCGCCAAAAAAAATATTTATTGTATTTGTGATCAAAAACTATAAGGCCATACTTGTTACCAAGTGCGATAATAAATACTGTATGGAATAACAATATGTGTACATACGAGTACATATATACAAATATGTATGGTAATTTGTGCATATATAAGGTATGTACGTGAATTGATTCACTGATAATTGGGATGGTCAATATTGCATAAAAGCCGCAATTGATGATCATATAGAAAATATTCTTGATCTCGATATAGGATTTTCATTTGATATTTTCAGTATCTTCTCCATTTAAGTTATCTCTGTTCAAGAATGTGAAAGCAGCGCAGCGCGCAATTAAATCTGTTGTTTAATTTGATTTTTTTTGTATTTGATAAATTAATTTCGATAAATAATCAATATGATCAGCGCGTGAGACAAATACTATAATTATAATAGTTTATATTTATACATATAAAGATAGGGTAATAATCTAGAGTAAACTACATAAATATGAAACCTTTCAGCTTTTTAAGTCGAACACATAACACAATAAAAATGTGTTATAACAAAATTAATATGAGTATTTAATTTATATACTCGTATATACATATTTTTGTTTTGATTTATAAACTATATACACGACGTCAACTAAACATTTTAGTTTTATAAATTATTATTTTTTATATAAACTGTAATTCAATATACCATGCACACATACACATAAGACACACCGCACATAAATTACCAGTCAATCGATCGAACTGAAAATACATTGCTCGTATATAGCCATATTTGTAATGTGAAAATTGTGACAAAAATGCAGACGTTTCAAACCATATTATATAGTTTTAGTATTCTGTGCGTGCTCCAAGGTAAATATGATTGCATGCGCATATATGCTATAATAGAAAATGAAAGGGAAACACGATATGCGGTGTAATATTTTTTATAATTTAATTGGCATTATAAAAAACTAATAATTAAAAACGAGATAATTTAATTTAATTTAATTAATCGGGAGTATTTAAAACAATTATGATTATTCAATTATCTAAGAGTTTGTATTAAGATGCGAATTATGTATTTAAGCAGATTTTTATAATTCAATTGTGGTTATAAAATTGCCTAATATACTTATAGTATTTACCCTAATTAGGTATGGTTTTGTTGATACATAAGTTAGATTACGCAACTTTACTTATCGCCCAACTTCCACATCCAAACATAACAACGCGCCTGATCAACGCTTTGTAAAGCTTCAGCTTCACGGCACTTGATAGGTGTTTAGATTTTAGCAGTGGCCTTAGCATATATAGCTTTGAAGCTGTACTAGCCAAATCATTTCGCCACAACTAAACTTAACCGATAATTTATTACAATTTTATTACAATTTATTACATCAGGTTCCTGTGGCTCTATTCTGGTTTTCCCCGGAAATTGGGAAAAACTATTTCAATAATTCCCAACTTTTTATTCCATTTTTCCCCAAAGTGTATTCTGCCAAAGTGGGAATAATTTCCCCTTAAAAATATCAGTAGTACAAATGTTTACCACTAAATTACAATTTGCTGCGTTAATTTATTATTATAAATAAAAATAACATTTGAAAAACAGAAAAATTGAATAAAACTTATTTAATGTATCACGATTAATTCGCCTTTTGAATGATGACGAAGATAACCATCATTATATGCGGGATACCTCAAACCTCTTCGAGATCCACGAAGCGGAGTTAATATAGATACATTCAGGATGACCTAGCTTTTGGTTTTGGCATTAAAAGAAGAAATTGATTCTTTTATGGTGCGGTGTCAACAATACCAAAAGAAATTCGGGTTCTAGTTGCGCTGAGTTTCTTGGCTCAAGGTAAACTGCTGTACACGTTTCATGAACGTTATTTACACACAAACTAATGAAGCTTTGTTTCTATATGTACAAAATTACATATATTATCAGATACTTTCCGAAAGAAAGTGGGTATGAATTACCTAAATTGCGTATCGCAGAGTGTGGTAACTCGATGTATAATCCATAATTATATAATAATAACTCTGACGAAAATTTCAGATTCTATGAAAAGTTTAATCTTGCCGGCGTAATCGGTTGTATCGATTGTAGTCACGTCTCACTGTTCAGACGAGCAACTAGAGTCTTAATCGGCATTCCTGTCATTCAAAGAATGTCCATTGCGTATGAACACGGGTTCCATTACATAAATTATTTGTTATATACGAGTATTCAAGATTCAAATTATGTATGATCCGATTTTCGAATCTAATTTAAAGATTTTAAATGTTAATGCTTCCAATAATCATTGAAATTATTTTTTATTTCAATTTTGAAACATAATATTCAAAACTCTCATCTAATTCCCCCAAAAATATGCAGAGAAAAATAAACGTCAAAACTGCAATAATATGGAATTATTATTTCCCCATTGAAAAAATTTCCCAATCACCAGAATTCAATTTGGGGAGAGAATAATTCCAAACTACTATAGATAAACGTCAAAAATTCCTAATTCCCGAGGAAAACCAGAATAGGGCCGCTGTTTCAGCTTCGAACACGAACTGAACCAGAACAGAAAACCGTATTTAAGCGAAATATTTTCGGATTTAAATCCGAATTGTAATCGATTTAATATAAAAAAATTAAAACCGGAACGATTCGTTCAATTTTGTTTTTTTTTTCGTTCTCAGTTTTAAACAAAAACTAATCAAATGGCAAATACTTCTTTAAAACCTAGCAAATAGCACAGTGGTTAAAACAGTGGCGTTTAGATCAATAGGTGGTACCACTGTAATTTGTTTTCGTTTAAACTAAAAATACTAGACGCAAACTGCGAAAACAGTTCCTTGTAGGACTGTGTCGGAAAAAAAATAAAAATTAATTTTAACTGATGTAAATTTATTCGTGTACGTTAGTTTTAAAAGCACATATACATTTTATTTTTGATTTTCCCCAAACTTTTCAAATTAAATTATTTTGAGAAAAGAGTGAAAAAAATTGCAAAGTGATAAGTGCAAAGTTGCTGAGTGTGATGTATTATATTTAGATGGTAAACATGCCCATTTTGTATGCGTCTTACCAGATTTGTAATCGATACGAAATTGGCGGCGTATAGGCTCAATTAGATGTTACACCAACCACCCGCTTCCCGCGAACCACAAATGTAATAAATTATGGGGTAGAGTTCGCTGTGGCTAATTTGGCTGAAAATCGATTTATGATGGAGAATTCCATGAAATGTTACATTTCTCAAATTGCAACATATATATTTGGAACTTATTTGGTATATCTTAACTTAATTTACGGTAAATTAATTTGATTGAGCGAATACAAATTAGTAATTTAATAAAACACAAATGTTAAAGTAAATAATCTAGTAACGAGTATATTCACTATTGGGCATTAGAAACAAAAATATTTTGGCTTTGGTTCAAATTTACTTATGTATGTTCATTCCGCATAAATCGTAAGTTATTTTTATCGTAAATAGTTTACCGTAAATTTAGCGTAAACAATTTATAGTCTGGTATAGTGTCGAAACATTGATATTCAATTTGCTTGGATGCTAAATGACTGATAAACGTAGTTCTGTAATATTGCCAAGGGAATTGAATTGAGCTTTCCTTAAAGTTATAGAATTATAGAAGTTTGTTTATTTGGTGCAGCAATTAAACTCTAAGAAATTTAATTTTATGGTATCTACCTGAAATTCATTTCTATATCAGACAAAACGAATTTCAAAAATCAGGGAAGGTTTAATCCCAATTCGTTTGGTCATATTTCAGAAATATAGCTGTAAATCATTCTAGAATCCCATTAGCTAAAACGCAGTTAACAACACATAGATAACCTCGAAAAAATTATTAATATATAGCGCTTAGCTATAATCTATATATTCAGCGTTATTATAGCGTTAGGGAAAGCATTATTCCATTCCGTTTGCCCATATTCCAGAACTATATATCCAAAAATAATTTTAGAATTGCATTTCATCATTATAACATTAGAGATAGTTTAGTTTCATTCCAAATGCAATGTTCCATAACCCGGAACTGTACCCAAAAATAATTTTGGAATCCTATTTCCAATAAACAAATCAAATTTTATCATTAAATCTGAAATGGTAACACACGTTTCAATTCGAGAAACCGCGGCATTCGTTTCTACGAATGTTATTTTACATTTATAATTAACTGAGAATTTATTTATGCTTAAAATTTAAGAAAATGATTAATATTTTAAATTAATAGTTTAACTAAAGTATTTACAGTAGTTCAACAGTCTTAATTGAAAAAATCATATCGTGGATTGTACGATCGCAAATTTGTTAAATATTGCAAATTGATTAGTTTAAGTAATTGTTAAATAGGATGAATGTTGTTGTAAAAATCAAAACTATGTGTGAAAAAAAACATCTGTCTACAACAAATGATGTCTATACGATAAATTGTTCAGAATAAATTGGTTACGATATACAGACAGTAAACATGTTTACCACAACATGTTTACAATTTTAAAGAGGACGTACATATATATAAATCGTTTGTAAGAAAATTTTTGATAATTGAGAATTTAGTTTAACTAAATTTGCCATAAAAACTCGATATATTTTAAACCTTACAGTACATTGATTGAGTACATTGAAGTCGAAGAAGTCGAGTAGTAGTATAATTAATTTGATTGAAAACGTTGTGGCCTCTCCTCAATAATACATATAGGTACATATGTATGTATATAGACTTTGCAGTAAAAGTAAACGGACAAATTATCCCAAGCGAAGCAAAGCCGCTTATACGAAACAACTTCAGATATACGAATTGCAAAACAAATGAAACTGACTTAATATAATCTGATTTTAATTCCAAAAAAACTAGCTCAATCGATAATAATTCTTTCTAAAGTGATTGGTCAAGTTATACACGGCCGAATATTTTCACTTTCACGAATCTAGAATCTACTTTCAATATTTCGAATTTACTTGTAAGTAGCCGTGTTAAACGATTATATGAAGCTGCAGGTAATTAGAAGGAAATTATGAGATTAATTGCTTAAATTTGTTAGACAATAATTATTATATAGGTTTCAAAGCAACTTATCAATTAAGTATACAAGACTTTCATTAAGAATTAAACAAATATCATTTTAACTTTTCAATTTTGTAAACTACTCAAAACAAAATAAGAAGCACTTAATTAAGCTTATAACTTTTTTGTAGATTAAGTTGTATTTTTCATTATGTGTACGAAACCCTATTTCCATCCCTTAACTGAAAAACATTAGCAAACATAAAGTGAAAACAGGTACTACATTTAAAAATTATAATTTGTATTTTCTGTACAACTGCAATAGAACCGAATTCAATATCTTGTATGACTTGCTCTAGCCCTAATACAATCCAAACACCGCTGGTTCATGTTCCTTATCAGCCTTTGGATGGATTCGCGGCTTATTTTACTCCATTCAAGCTTAACAGCATTAACCAGCGCAGATATTGTTAATGGAGGGTTTACCATCGCACGAATCCGTCTTTTCAGAATATTCAACACTTGGTCGATGGTGTTTATGTCTGGATTATTCGTTGGCCAGTCCATTGCCACATTGGTTTCATTTGTAATGAACTTTGAAGATAGGTTGGTATTATGAGGCCTATAGCATTATCCTACATTAAGATAAATCGACACGTAATCGATCCTTCTTTAATCACTATGAACTCTGTTTTACCGCCCGATCTGATGCCGTCCCAAGCCATCATTAAACCGCCATCAAAATGATTGCTTTCTTGGATACGGCAGTCAGTAAATCGCCCTCCAATGCAGTGAGGTTTAAACCAAATCTATGATTTTATCGAATAGATTGCTCCGATATCGGGCGGTTTAGTACAGTATAGAGTTCATTTTGAATCGATTTGGCGCTGTCCGTTTGCTGTCTCTCAGAGAAGTATATAAGTACTATGCGTCGCTCTTCATTTGAAATTGTAATGTCATTGGACCCAGATTACCGAGCAAATACCACAGTGGTTAAAGCTGTGGCGTTTGAATCGGAAGGTACCGGGTTCGAATCCCAATAGAGGCAGGATGCAAAATTGATTATTCATCCATGATTTCGATCAGGATGATTAATAAAACATACTCCTTCTGTTGGAGTGCAGAATTCATGGGCCGAACCATCGTTCATGTCAGTACAGACTGACATGGAGCTATTCAATATAGATGGTCAATTAAAAAACTCGGACCTGTAGCTGTTAAAATATCTTAATTTCAAATCATATATATAAATAAATAGACTTATCTCAATAAAAATAAAATAAAAAAATAATAATTTAAATAAAAATAAAGATTTCCGTTCGTATGATTCCGTCTCGCAAAAACATAACCAGATTTACGTTCTGAACAATTAGCCACGACGCTACAGAACGTGAACTTTTCGCTTCTTGTATCAGTGTTGTCATCCTTGCCGCCACGTTCATAGCCATTAGGTGAATTCTAATTCGCACCATTTTATTGTCATTAATATAAAAAAATTAAATAAATAGATCATTTTTATGTCATAATTATCTGAAAAAAGTTTACTCGCATTCGCAATTCGCGCTTGGTGTGATTAGTCCCATAGCAGGTATGTCTAATTTTGTTTTAAGTGGTATACATAAATTAATCATCTATAGAAGAAAATAAATCTATAAAAAACCCTTAGATCCAATTCAACAATTTTTAAATAAAGTCAGTCATTAAAAAAATTCCAGCCCATAAAACGAATTAAGACCTTATGTAAAAGCCTACTAATATCACATCATGCTTTATAACTTTAATAAACTTATACTCGTATAGCACCTATTTAACAATAAAATCCATTCTCAACAAAAACCAATAAAATCAATTTGCATAAACAAAAACAAACCACAAGCTAATAATAATACAACAGTCATTATTTCGCTTTTATATATAAATATACATGTATATCGTCTTATCGGTATAAGAATTTAATACAAACATAACTTTATGACTAATAACAACAATAATTTCAAATCATCTTATTTCAATTAAAATTGCACAAACAAAATAATGTCAATCTTTTATAATATTGTGTGCTGTGCGCTTATTGTTGTCCGCGTTGAGGTCATTATAAATTATAAATTTTTATGTAATTTGCATATAATTATACAAAAATTTATATAATAAAAACGCTTTGATTGATTTTTAATATAATTAATAAAAATAAAAGTGGGATTCCGCACTGTGTTGATTAATCATAATGTGGTTATACAGTTTCAGGTGATTAATTAATTTAAGCAAAAAATTAAAAAAAAATTATATTTGCACACTTATGAAAGTTTACGTCAAGATCTGCATATAATAGAAAAAACGTTGATCAAATTGATGATAATAAACATTTAATTATCGTAAATTATTCTTTAGATATTTTTAATGAGTCACAAATTTATTTAAGTACGTGCGCTTTAATAAGATTGCATGCCATTCATAACCTATGCTAACAATATTTGAATTAAAAATTGCAGACATTGTAAAATGCGGAATTTAACTAATTTTTATGTGTTAAATAATAAATAAAATTCTTTGTGTCGTAAACATATTTTTCAATTTTTGTTTAAATATATAGTGAGACGTGCATAGTTTAAAAAAAAGTTACTTAATTTAATTTCTATCTTGATTAAGGTGAACCAAATATTAACCGCAATTGCCAAAATGTTCAATTGGCCAATATATTTCACTCAAATGGGTTTTTATAATTTTTATTTTTATTAAATTATGATTAGTTCTATTCGAACTAATTTTAGCTGAATTTCACTCAAAATAAACACCGAAATTACAAAAGATGAGTTGAATAATATGATTTTGAACTCATAATTATGAGTTCAAAATCATATTATTCAACTCATCTTTTGTAATAATGTAATTTATAAATCATAATTGAACTCATTGGCATAAAAGAGTGCAAAATTATATTATTCGATGACTCGAAGTTTGTAATTGCGGAATTTGTGTGAAATTCAGTTAAAATAAAATATTGAATTATTATGTATAAATAGCATAATTGGTTAATTTTTAGGGTACATAGAATGCAAAACGGAACCCTTATGGTCTCACTTCGTTGTTCGTCTGTCCAACGATGGAAAATTTTGCATTTACATTAAGTTATTTAATCTGTTTCAGAAAAAAATTAATTTAATTAATTAATTAATAATTACCAACCAAGCTACGAAACAACATACATTTTATTTGCATGGCATGTGATATGTCATTTGCTCTTTAGAGCTTCTTATTTTAGCTATTCCAAAATTTTAAATAATTGTTTTGATCAGAATTTTATAAAAATGTAGCAAAATATGTATGTCCTTCCATGTTGAAGGTCCAAAATTTTCAAAAATGTATGAAATGTGTATAAAAGGTGGTAAACAATAAAGAAAATGAAATATTTGTTAAACTACAGGGTGTAGAAAAATGATTTTAATAAAATTAGTGGTTCAAAAACGGTCATCAATTAAAGAAACAAAAAGACACTCCGTAAACCTGTGCCCTATATTGAAGTTGATCCAATCATAAAGGTTTCGCATGTTTGCTCACACAGTAGAAACATGGAGTTGTCAACAGGATACTCTTTGTTTGTCAGGGCTTTCAAAATTAACTAAAGGAAACGACCCATAAATAACTAAAGGTTTTGTTTGATAGGGTACAAGTATTCATTGTTTCGAGCTGGTACTGCCAGTTCTGTTTTTATTTTAGCCTCTAACTCATTTCGCATAGAATTTCTCGAACGATTCCCTTGCTTTCCAATATGGATGAGCTGTGGTCGTCATAAAGATCGTCCTTCATCTCTGTATCGGTGTCGATGAATTCCTTCCAAATGGTTTCGATTTGAGATAGCTTCTTTTGCAAGTACTCCGTAGTCTTCCTGCTTTTACCATCTTTGGTGTAATTGCTTTTGCTCTTTTGAAGTTGATCGTTTCCATATTTTTTGTTGAGTCTGTTGTTTGTATCTCGTGACTATTGGTTTATATGCTGCCTCGAGACGTGAGCTTCGAAGTTGTAGGGCTTCTTGTGACGTTGTTGGTGTCAATGGCGGTCCGCTATGCAGACGATGGCGCATATCTTCTACTAGCTTATTGTAAACATCTGTCATGTTTTTTCGTGTGGTGAGATAAGCGTCATTCTGGCCCAGAGGCGGGACAGTTCCTAAAATTTTGCCATCGTTTCCAACGATTTCGTTTTACAGCGCTTTTAGACGTGCTAATCTCTTTTCTAAGTAAGACTTCGCCTTTCTGTCTTCACCATCTTTTCGATGGTTTTTCTCTAGTTGAACTATCTTTCCACCTATTACCTCTTGTATTTGAAGTAAATCATCCATCTTGTTGTTGTTTGGTTTACTAGTGGTGATATTAGTGCTTGTTGTTGTTTAGCAACTCCCTTTGACGTTAATTTTGTGTTATATTGCTTGGCTGGTGGTGTCGTCACCACTTTTCCGTCTGTACTTGTTTGCTAGTTGTTTGTTGTAGTACTACATCTCTATCAGCAGTTATCGTAATGAAAGACAATAATGTATAGAATTCGTGAAACAACTTAATAACCAAATCTTGATATTTTCAAAAGCAGGCTCGTTAGGAACGATCTTTAGTCATCACAAGCAGCCAGTTTTGGTGGAGATTCCGAATAATTTAGCTCACCCGAATTGTTTTCTATAATTTGAAAACAATATTTATTATTATAATTGAAACGTACGTTATTGAGGTTAGTGGCGTTATATACGGCTTGATTAATAAATTTTCATTTAACGGTGTGGTGCAGCTAACTCTTCGCCATTTTTATTTTTATTTTACTATTTGTGTTAGATAATAGAAAGATCCAAAATTGGACATGCATATGTTCCAATATTGCTTTGAATTTTAATTAAGTTTTTCTAAACGAATTGTGGCATGAGTTATTTAAAAAGCGAAATTTAAGAACTGATTAAGGATTATTTGAATTTTGAAAATAAGAATTTGAAGGATGGAAAAAAATACGATCACTTGTGAGAATTTGAATTTTAATATATTAGGATTCTTGAGGTTTAAAAATTATAAATTTTGAAATTTTTTAATTAAAATTATTATTTTGTAAATTGGAGATTCATAATCTAGGGATATTTCAAATATAGGAATTATTAAATGGATCGTCTTGGTATTCGATGTATTGTAGTATTTTAAAATGTAGGTATGTACAGGTATATACATACATCTTACAAACGAACAATTTTGAATTTAAATTAAATAAAACCGAGTAGATTTGTTGAAACATGTGATTTAAATTTGATGATTTTGAGTAGATCCATGAAATGGCGATCCTATATAGGGTCTGGCGATCCAATATAGTGCATTCCTCTGGGGAGTGTTTTGGGGTAGTGACTTTTGCGTGCGATTATTGGTTAACCATTCACTTGGGTTATATAGAAAATAGAATGAAACGTGATCCATTTTTTCTATTTACCGCGTACTTCAATATATGGAAAATCTAGAATATAATGTTTCGGTTTATTCCGTATAAACATTTTAAGTTTATGTTTGTTTGTACTGTATATTTTATAACTCTTTAACTACGATTTGCTGCAAACTTGTAATTTCCGCCCTCTTTAGTATGAACTTGACTATTAAATTGTGTGTGTCATCCATCCTTCTTATACTTGAACAACACGTACTTTTTGAAATAACTTTTCAATTTTCCACTTTTGTTGAATCACATAAAAACTATAGTGCCTTTAATAAGACCTATATCACAAACAGTTTATTGTTGATCTTTTAATTTTGACCCTTTTACTTTTGGCCCTTTTTAAAGTTTAACAGAACTTTAGCTCAGCGTCGAGAAGTAATTTAGTTTTCTTAGTAGGAAACTCACAAGAAGTTTTCAAAATTTATAGCTAATTAAATACAATTCGTTAATTATTCACCTATGTTAGCTTTTACGATTGTAAGAATGACAGTAACGCAGTCTCAATGCTGTGTTAAAGTTGAGAACAGGCTATCGACAATTTTTGCAGTCAACTCGGGTGTTCGGCTCTGTCCACGATACTCTTTAATGTTGGAATACATCTTACACCTCAGCTCAACAACTTATATCGCCACTCCAATCAGGTGCTAGCATATGCAGATGACATATGCGTGATTGAACTGAATAGCAACGGAGTGAGGAAAATACTTGATCCGCTTGTAGAGTTTTCAGATTCTGTTGAACCCAGATCAATGAGTCCAAAATAAAATATATGATCTCTGGTTCTAAGGACAATGGTACGCCAGATTTTAGTAGTGGCCACTACACGTTTGAAGGATTGAGGAGGTTCAAATATTTGTGCTCCCTTATGGCTCCACGGTATAGAGAATGGCTTGGACTCTTCAGATTGTCTAAGACAGTATGAAGACCCTGGATCGAAACCGTTGGAGCTAAATTGTTGACTCAGTAAGAAGCCAGCAATGGCCATTATAAACTGATTATTATGTTAGCTCTTAACATTATCATGCATTACTGAATATTGTTAGTTAAGCCATGCACTATTGAATATTGTAGAACGCCTGCGTGAATTTTATGTAAATTGGATGATTCATTGTTATATTCCACGAGAAATTTTCGATCTAGCAGATAATTTTTAATAATTGAATAAAAACTCAATGGTGTGATTCATCTCCTGTTTTCAATGGACTTTCTATACTATATATTTATTTTTAAGGGTACAGATAGTGGTAGTTTTAAAACTTGCTGCATGCTAAACCTTGTTAATATATTGCTGAATGACAATTAAAAACGTTGTGCGGCTGATTGCTTATACAGATAATGAAATACATTTTCCAAATTTAGTTTTCATTAATTCGATAGATTATTTTGAAAAATCCTATCAAACACAGATAGATCACTTGTATGTGAGTTATATAATATTCAAATACTGAATACATACCAAATATTATACCTCCACTATTAAATCATCATCCATTTGTATATAACATAATAAATATTTCTTCTTATCTAATCTATTATATATACTTTCACAATAATTTGCAATGCAATTTTCATATTAAAATTTTGCATAGTGATCTAGTGACTCATTAAGTATGAAAAATTCAAAACTATACATACATACATACGATTCGTGCTCGATTATAATTATTGTTCCTTATCAACGATTAAACAGTCTGTATACCTATCAAATAATAAAGATATGATCGGAAATGACTATAAACTACCTCATATAATTAGTAAATATAATATATGCATGAATTCCGAAAAGCAAGTGGTTGAGTTATGTGCTCCGATTTCGGACTGTGTGTAACATATAATACATAGGAATATTATAAAAATAAAATGAGCACTTTGATTTCATCACGTGAAAGAGATTATTGATCTTATGTAAATTAGTTTAAGCATTTTTGCAAGTAAAGCGCGAAATTGTTTGTTTTTTTAATTTTGAAAGTAGTTTTCCAGTTTTTTGATAGTACAAACTAAAGGTATATTTTTATTTAAATATTAATTATGCATGTACGAAACTGGAAATTTCGAATTAAACAAACATTTTTTGTTGTAAATTATTTTATATATTCATAATCCAGTTTGATAGTTTTACAAAAACAAAAATATATTGAACTTGAACTTCACATTAAATCCATATATGTATAGCGGACAGTTATAGGTTTTATAAAATTAGCATGAAGTGTTGATGACCATAATTTAGTATTGTTTTGATGAATATTAGTCCCATTGGCGTTTTGATGTCTCGAAAGTATATATACATATAAGTATATCATAAAACTCAAATACAAGTGTGTCCTACTTTTAAAATTTAAATGCCGCATTTTTTTTTTTCATTTCACTGCACTGTGCTCGATTTTGTCCATCCAATAATATACACTACAAAACTCAGATTTCTTTCAAGACTTTCACTTATGTACAATTCTCTTGATGCATGATAATATAGATATCACTCTCACAATGAAATTTAAGATACGCGAGTATTTCTGTTTAAAATCAACATTGTCTTCCCATAAAATTTTTTCTTACATAAATAAAAAATAAAAAATGCTTTTTTGTATTAAATCTCGAGATTATTGAAATGCATAATGGTGTTTAGGTAATAAAATGTCTAGGTGGATAAATGAATTAGGAAATGAATGTGTGCGATTATGTATATGACATATACAAAGATTGATCGTTTTAATTATGTAATCGTCGCAATGATGGATAAGAAATATAGATGTTTGCATATATAGTTTACGAATTATACTATCGCAGCATAAATGAATATTTATGTAAGTTATGCAGTTACTTCAGTCACTTGTGGTCGAAAAGCATCACCAAGGAAATAATATTTCTTATCAGAAAGAGCTAATCGAAAATGTTTGCCTAATGTAAAAAAGATCGTGTTTCGCGAGTAAAAGTGCCTATATATAGATAAGACATCACAATCAATTTTATAGAACACCACAACAAAAGTGTTAGATTTTTATCACAGTAAAATATTGTACATAACAACTGTATGCTATATATAATATGTACATATTACATTATGTACACAATAATATTTACATACTTATATGAATATTTATTATATTCTTTCATTTCAAGGTTTCAAAATTTTGCTTTAGTTTTGTTTCAAAATACATATATAGAAATTTTCGTATATAGATTGTGCTTTTTTCATATAATCGATAAAATGCAAAATAAAGCAAAAAAAAATCTAAAAAGTGTAAGTAGTATGTTCTGAAAAAAATATTCGCGATTTTAGCAAATTTTTCTAACCTTGACCATAAATACATATATTATGTAGTCCATACACTAAATTGATCCTCTGTAATTAGAAATATACTGTTTGTTTTGCGACTTTTTGATTTGTCTGGCATTGTATTTTGATTTCGATTTGTTGTCTACATCGAATATACATTTATTTATGTATATACATACGCATATAATATCCATATATGTATGTATATACACAAAAACATGCTCATAACTAAGGTGACCATCTTTCTGAAACCAAAAGCGCGTACATAAATATTTTATATCTTCAAATTAAAACTTGGTAGGTTCCTCATCATTATACACAAAACTTAGTATCTCACTTTCCTAAAAACCTACATATATAATCATCACTTTATGGTTTCCAAAATAATGTTTCTTATTTGTCCAATAATTCTGCAAACGATGAGCAATTATAATCTCTTAAATTATATTTACGGATGAGACTGTACTCATTTGCATTCTAAATTTATCCACAGTCCAGAAGTCATTTAAATGAAAAAAAAATCTCCATACTAGGTAGCATCAGTTCCGGATAAACCAAAGGCGGCTTCAACCAAAAGATTCTAGTTTTTGTAATCTATGTGTTTTTGTTTAAAATGGGCGAATACTTGCATCCAACGATTACCAGGATCTGCTTCTTCTTTATTTCAATCGCCATTGATTTCTATTTTATGGTTTCCACTACATCATTCCAATTAATTATGGCATCGAGGATAGTTCATAAAACAAGTGTACTTCGTTCATAAATTTGTTTTTTATTTGTGGGGTGCTTTCTTCTGCAGTTTTTAATTTATCCCCAACTATTATGGGAAGTAAACTTTGCTCTGGTCGCGATCGGATTTGTTCTTTGGGCTCATTAAGTGTAATGGAGGCAGACACATTATCCTTTTCTGTTTCTTTTACGGTAACGTGGAATATTGTAGCTTGACTATGCCCAAAATATAATATTAATTCAGCCATATCATTTTCCCAAAACTCCTTTAGGATTTTTGGACATTTGGCGATATTGAGAAAGTACGACTTGAGAAATTCAAACATTTTAATTATTCTTGGCACTAGAGATAACCAGCTTACTTTAGAATATCCCAAAATATTCTGATATAATATGTTAGCTTCTTGATAAACATTTCCTAAATCTGTTACTTCGACAATAAATCGTTACAAAAATAAATAAATTTGTGGTATAATGATTTCAACGTTTATACATAAATTACTTGTAATAATAATAAACAGTATTAAAGGCCATTACTGGCCCCTTACTGAGTCAACAACCTGGCTCCAACGGTTTCGATCCTGAGCATGGTCTTCATACTGTCTAAGACAATCTGAAGAGGCCAAGTCGTTCTCTACATCGTGGAGCCATCGTCGCCGGCAACGACCTCTGCGCCTACCATATGGTGGCTCTCCTTTCAGTGATCGCTGCACAATTCGTTCCGGATCAGCACGCAGAACGTGACCGAGCCAGCGTACTCGCTGAGATCTTATTTCATGTACAATATCGGGATCTTCATCAGATCTCTGATCTCGATATTGTACAGAGCTCGGTAGGTACCATCTATTTCGCGTTTTGGGCCGTAGATCACACGCATGACTCTTCTCTCAAATGTTAGGAGCCATCTCTCGTATTCATCCGTCAGCGCCCAACTTTCACATCCAAACATAACAACGGGCCTGATCAACGCTTTGTAAAGCTTCAGCTTCACGGCACTTGATAAGTGTTTAGATTTTAGCAGTGGCCTTAGAGGATACAAAGAACGGCTGCCAGCTGCCAGCCGCACTTTAATATCCTCACCCACACTATTATCGTGAGTGATAAGAGAACCCAAATATTTGAACCTCCTCACTCCCTCAAACGTGTGGTGGCCACTACTAAAATCTGGTGTGCCACTGTCCCTAAAACCAGAGATCAGGTATTTCGTTTTGGACTCATTGATCTGAAGTCCAACTGAAGCTGAAAACTCTACAAGCGGATCAAGTATTTCTTTCACTCCGTTGCTATTCAGTCCAATCACGCATATGTCATCTGCATATGCAAGCACCTGATTGGACTGGCGATATAAGATGTTACGCTGCGGTGTTTCAGTTTTACGAAAGATGTACTCCAACATGAGATTAAAGAGTATCGGGGACAGAGCATCTCCCTGCCGAACACCCGAGTTAACTACAAAACTTGTCGATAGCCTGTTCTCAACTTTAACACAGCATTGAGACTGCGTCACTGTCATCCTACATAGTCGTACCAGTTTTGTTGGCATTCCTAGGTATTCCAGGGCAGACCATAAACTCTCTCGATTGATCGAGTCATAGGCCTGCCGGAAATCCAGGAACACCTGATGTACGGGGATGGATGTCTCATAATATTTAGATAGAATCATCCGCAGCGAAAAGACCTGATCGGTGACTGATCGATTCGGACGAAATCCTCCTTGATAGTCACCAACCAAGCCCTCCGCTAGAGGAGTGATTCTATCCAATACAATGTATGACAGTAACTTGTAAGCTGTGCAAAGGAGAGCTATACCGCGATAATTCTCACACTTCAAGCGGTCTCCCTTCTTGAAGATGGGGTATATCGCGGCCACTTTCCATTCGTCAGGCATAACTTCGGTTCGCCATACTAATCGAATAAGGTCGAAAAGACAGTTCAACAAAGTATCCCCTCCGAATATCAAGAGCTCCGAATTAATGCAGTCCACTCCAGGTGCACGGTTTCGTTTCAATCTCTGCATGGCTTTAGTGAATTCCTCATGGGATGGGTCCTCAGTGCAAATCTCCGCAGTCTGTATTAGAGGTGGCTCAACAACAGTCTGTGACGCATGATGGACATCAAGCAGGTCAGTAAAGTGTCCGGTCCCGAATGGCGGTTGACGTAGGCCTGAAAGTATGGTTCAGTCCAGTAATTCCTTTAAAGAAATTACGCGAACTGCGCTCATTACTGAGTTGTTGTACTTTCAGAACCTCGGCCTTCCACCATTCTCGCTTCTTCCGTCTACAAATCCGCTTAGCTGCCCTTCTTGCAAGAGCAGCCTTGTTTTTCCTCGCGATTGTGAGACGTTGTTGCACTTCATTATGGGCTATATTTTGTTGCTCAACTGCAAGACGACACTCGTCATCAAACCAATCATTCTTGGGTCTGACTTTCACTATACCTAAAGTCTGTTGAGCAGCACTGACAACCGAAGTTTTCAGTACCCCCCAGACAGAGTTCACGCAGTCAGACTGGTAATTAGCTTCATTAATGTTGTCGCTGACAAGATCCTGATATCGTTTCTTTTGATTTTCATTTATCAGACCTTCACAGTCGAAACGTACCATGCGTTTCGCTGTGTTCCCAGACTTGTACGAAAACTTCCATCGTAGCTTTGCAGCGACCAAATGATGATCGCTGCCTACGTCTTTGGTTGCTGACCGATAAGTTCTCACATCCTGCACAACCTGAGCCCGTCCTTTAGAAACTAACACATGGTCAATTTGGCTGCGGGAAGTTCCGCGAGGATGTGTCCATGTCTCAAGATGTATGTGTTTGTGAGGGAAGAATGTGCTTGCTACTCTAAGATCATGAGCAACCGCAAAGTACATCATTCTCTCACCATTATCGGTCGCAGTTTCGTGTCGGGAGTACGGACCTATGCTTTCACACAAGTCGGTCTGATTTCTGCCAGCTCTAGCATTAAAGTCCCCAATTACCATTCTAACATCGTGTTCGGGTATAGATCCCATCAGATCGTCCAAGTCATTGTAAAATGAGTCTTTGTCTTGGGGCTGGCTGACTTCTGTGGGCGAATGTACACAAATTATCGACAGGTTAGCTAACTTCATGCGCAAGCGAAGCTTACACAATCGGTTATTGACTGCTTGGAAATCCAAAACAGCGTTCTTTACCTGCGGCCCAAGAAGAAATCCAGCTCCAAGATTTCCGAGGTCATCTCCACTGTAGAACAACGTATAGCCCTGGGACACATGGTCTCCACTTTTAGGCCAGCGAGTTTCTTGAAGAGCAACGAGTTCCAGTCGATACTCCTTCATGCACGTGATTAGGCCCTCTAACGCTCCTGGTTTCCTTAGTGATTGCACGTTCCACGTGCCGATCCTAAATCTCGTGTCCGGGTACTTGAGCGGGGGTCCGGTGTTGTTTTGGCGGTATCCATTTTTATTTTTGTTGACTTTATAAACACTATATTTTTTTACGGATGCGGGTCGTCAGCCCAGCGATCCAACCGTTTAGTCGCCTCCTACGACAAGCAAAGGATACTGTGGTGGTATTCTTGGGAAACATGTTCGTGCAATTTTGATTTACGAGACATGTGAGTGCCCCCCGACCACAGGGGCCTTGTAATTACTTGTAATATTCATGTTTAGTTTGCCAATTAATCTTTTGTCTAGATTATTAACACCTTGTCGTTTGAGGCCATCAAAATTTATATTGGTCAAAAATTTCTTTCCTATATATATTTGTCTCAATAATTGAGACACACACGTATTCTGATAAGATATTGGATGTTTCTCCCTCGATTAACCGTATTTGTAATATTTTTGTGCTAATGCCTTCATCAATATCGAAATACCTTACAAAAATCGGGTACATTTGGGTTTTGTAATGGTTTGAAGCATCACAGAGTATTGAAACAAACCGTACTTTTAATAATCTTTCTTTCAAATTTTTTTCAGTAAACTTCTTATAAACTGAGACAACAATTCCTTCTAATTTTGTACGGGCACAACTGAATTTCGTATTATGAATTTTTTTTTATTAACTTTCAAGTGCAATTCATACTTCGGAAGCTATGATTATGATGGATTGTATGAAACGCAAAAGTTCCTTAACGTCCGCTCATCATCATCAAATCCTGTATGTTTTGCAGAGACGGTATTTTTGTAAGAAGATGGCGCACTGTCAACAGCAGTTTTGTGTTTGACGATTTTGCAGTAATCTTGAATTGTTGATCGTCCGTGCTCTTGATCGAATATCAAACTGAGCATTACAAATAGTACATGTGACATCTTCTTCTTTTATTTTAATAATAAACGGCTATTGTTTTTTCAAATTCTCATTAATAGTGATTTTTAGAATCCATAATACGTAAAAAATTTAATTTAACTCAAAACGCTATAAACGCGTACAGTTATTAAAAATCTCGTACAAAACCGCTACAAAATTTGAGAGCGTACTGAAGAGTACAAATGGTCACCTTAGTATAACGTATTTTTCGGCGGCTGTATCGACCATTTGTATAGTAAACTTTTCTAATGGCGTAAAGTATTTCGAATTCTAATCCAGCAGATATAATTTATGTACATATATACATTTATTTTGAGTTGAAATACGCAACATGTCAATTTTTTATATACATATATTAATTTGGTATTGCGATAAATGTATGTGATTGGTATATTATCTTATCATGTGTGTCCATATCAGTCTGACTGATTGTGGGATTTTTATTTTAATTTTATGTGAAATCAATAATATCAATGGCAGTTTACAAAAAATCTTATCCTCAGGTATTTTTTTGGAATTTAGCGAACACGAACCACACGTAGACTTATTCCATTTCATATAGCAACAGTACGGAAAATCTGACATTTTGCATAACAGCTTCTCTGACTCAAAATTTTATTGAAAAAATTAAAACGATGGCTCGTTAATATTCTTCTAAGTGCGTATAAATTAATTTTCTGACCAGTTGATAAGCGTAAACTCTAGTTTTGCGAACCTTTATAAATTTAATTCGGACAAGTTCAAATTAATTTTCATGAATTACATTATATGTTTCTCCATCCAAACGTTTTTCATAGATAATCGAAAGAACAATCATAAAATGGCGTCGACCTTTTGTTAATCACCAGATTTTCAAACTATTCACGATCCTTCAGTTATTATAGACTCAATACCGAAAATTTTACAAGATGCGTACAATACGTGCACATGACATATTTATGAAAATTAACTTCATTTCATAGAAATCATAATGTCAATTTGTAATTCACTACTCGGCACATAGTCATGTCTTCAAAACAAGACCCTACGATTATTAAGAAACTATAAATCTTATTTATTCATTTCCTATCCTCAATCAACGCAAATTTAATCAAGGAACTATCAAAATGTATTAAGATAATGATTTTATCGTTAAAAATAACCGATTAGATAACGATAAAGGTTAAATTCCTTCAAGTATCAATAATTTTGTGATAATTAGGAATGTCACCTTGGCTATACATAGGTATTTACATATATATATATATATATATATATATATATATATATATATATATATATATATATATATATATATATATATATATATATATATATATATATATATATATATATATATATATATATATATATATATATATATATATACATACATACAATTTTACCAATAAATCATCACTCGGTTTAAAATCCAATCAAAAATTTAAAATTTGGGCAGATCCTTGAAGCGATCCATGTCAAGACTATATCATACTATTCCAAATCTTTGGTAACATTTTTATTTAATTTAATGAGTATGAGATATACAAATATTGACTATAATTGTTGATCTTTAACTTTAGATCTAATCGCAGATTAATTATCTGATATAAATACGTTCTAAGCTCTGAATTGCTGAAATTTTTGCTGAATTATTTGAGTTAAAATTATACTCAATTTCAGTTTGATTTGTTTGAACTATAAACCAGGCGTGCAGCCGCATTATGGTATTTACTCAAATCAATCATAGCTATAATCTATGACTTAGTTTAAACTAACAAACTAAAATCATCCAAAATTTAAACTTAAATTATACAAATAAACAAAAAATAATTTGCAAACATACAAAGTTGACTCATCATAATTGTCATCTTGTAAGATGCGATCACCAAAATTTGATTTAAAAATACACAAGTCTTAATAATTTATATTCAAAGAAATCTGCTACATATAATAAACATATTCTGATAAATTGGATATGAGCCAACAATTTTGTTTAACACAGATTATAGACGGGAAATTCTGAATATGTGGCATAACTGATAATCACTTATCAAAATATTATAAATGTATAAACTCAAAACTGTTATACGATAATGGTTTGCGCCTCCGCTTAATTAAATACTTAAACTGTTATACTGTTTTGCGTCTTTCGATGTTTCATGAATTTCTTGAAGACAAACAAAACGAATAATACATAATATAACAATAACAATAATAAATAATATAAAAGCCATACTTAAAGACACAATCAATCGCCTATGTATGTATGTACATATAAATTATTTATCAATAATTTCAATTGCTGTATTAAACGACGAGTATTTTAAATGTTTTGAGTTTTTTATCTTTGGAGTTGATAAAACTAATAAAAAAAATGTATATTGGTCAAAGAATTCCATTTCTCATATACGCGATTCAAGTTTCATTTGTACTTAACGCTTTTATATGCCATTTAAGATTATTCTATTCAAAGGATCACATATTAACATATATACGGCATAACTAAATTCCATTTTCAGAAAAATGAGCAGGTTTATTAAAAATAAATTAATGTAAATTAATTACAAAACTAAATTAAATAATATTTTTCGTTTGTTTTTCTCGTTTCAGACAATTTCCAAATATGGAAAAAGATCTTCATGATCGCGATGTAGTTGGCCTACAGGATTTTCTTTTATTGGAAGATTATCAAAATGAAAATGCATTCATTGATAATTTAAAAAAACGTTTTGAAAATGATTTAATTTATGTAAGTGATCGTATAGTATAATAGTTTAGTAACTATATATTGTGATCGTGAATTGATTGTTCTTGATATTCTTGATATTTTCAGACTTATATCGGACAAGTATTGATATCTGTAAATCCATATAAGGAATTATCAATTTATACAGAAGATGTTGTTAAAGAATATCGACGAAAACATTTTTTTGAAAGGCCACCTCACGTGTAAGTGTATATATTAATATAGTTATCATTAGATATATTATGTAAGTGAATGATCAGTTCTGTGAATAAGATTTCGGTGGCGGCCATTTTTATTTTTATCACTACCTAGTATGCGCCACTAAAAATGTATTAGTTATTATTATCAATTATTATATTGTTGTTAAATTATACATTATACGTTTGATTGAGAGTCTTGATTGACTTGGAAACATTTTTAAGATTATGTAATACCAATCGAGTACAATGTGAATTGGCGGTGCACAATGTATTTTCACGGTTATTGGTTTTAATTTACGGCTACATGCGATAAAATATTTTGTTATTTATGGATTTATAACCGGAATTCACCAACGCTTCATGTTATCACCGTTTTATCGGTTATTTATTAGCCATTTTCATTAAAAGCGCTGTTCTATCATATATATGTTTACCAAAGACACGAGGTGTAGAGAGGGAGGAATGTAAGGCGAATAGAATTTCTCTGAGTGGTATTAAGAATTTAAGATTAAATGTGCTCTTATTTAAGTTATAGAATTATGTTTGATTAAACCTTTTGTCTCATTAAAATTATGATTTGAAATGAGAATATAATTTCACTTTTACTAGAATTTATGAAAATTAGATAACTTTTCTGTTAAATTAATTTATTTAAAATTCGCCAAATTGTGACAAGTAGGTGCCAAATTCAGTCAATTATTACTCGTGATTGTGACTTTAAATCGGAGAAATAATATTAAATTAAATTATAATTTGGTAAGCAAATTGTTGACAACCTACATTAGACTACGAATAGTCTCAATGTCAAATCGTTATATTTCACCGTCCAGTTAGAGAACCAGACTATTTTTTCTATTTTATTTGGTCAAAATTTAACACTGGAAATTATTATTAACGATATTCCAAAGTTTCGCTTAGGCATAATTTCCATTTCAAATGGGCCTCTAATCCATCTCCCGCCACACGATAGCCACTGATTCCAAATTCTTAAAATTGAATGAATCTTTGCCAAATTGAACATTAATTTTAAGCTAATTTCCTAATTTACCTGGAAATTCTTCTAAAATGCTGTAAACTTTATTTTTTTATTTGAAATTTTTTATTCATTTATTGAATTTTTCGAACATATTTTAAATTTATTTAAAAAGATAAAATTTTATATTAGTATTCAAATTAAATTGAAAACCTAAATAAAATAATTTTTGAGTAAGTTCAATGAAATTTAATTCAGAAAGAATATATATTTGGCTACTTTCCACTGATTTTTTTTAACAAAGTTGAATAAAAAATTAAAAATAACTCGACATTAAGAGTGTTAAATGCAAAATTTATCAACCTGGATTTGGTGGCATTTAAGTCCTAGATTTTTTTTATTGCATCTAGATCATTTTTTAGAGATTGATATACATGTATGGTGGAATATGTGTAGTTTAGAGATGAATCAACTCCAAATTATGATTCACGACTCCGAAAATGAGCATCATTCGACATGGGCACCATTCGACACAATATCATCTGACAGAAGGTCAACCGCAAGTTTCATGAGTTCATCTTATTCTTATATAACCCACTTCTTACGCCTTAAAATAGTTGTAGAAATCATAATATGCAACAAAAATTTGTAATTTGTAATTGTTTTTTTTGCCATATTATGTAAATAGCGACTTAACCAAAATTATTTTATTGTTTGGATTCAATTTTGATCGAGAAAACATATGTTCTGTTTGTAATATAAAAGTATAATGTATATAGAATATCAAGAGTCACTTGTGTGATGAACATCTAATATTATGGCGACCAATATTCATTATTTCTGAATACATCAATCAAATACGGAAAATCAAAAGGTATAATTTGATATTTTGCACAATAAAACATATACTTTTATATACAAACAATAGTGTTATCAATAACTTAATGCTTTTATAATATTTGATAAATAAACCATAAGAAAGGCACGTATTATCTGTGTACTAGCCTAAACGAGATCCGATAAATATTTTGGAAATGATAAAACAATAAGAAATATGTATGGCAATAAAGTAATTTTTCCAGAACCGCCCGTTCCTGTATTGGTTATATATTAACTATAACGATATTAACTATCACTATGAATGAAATAGTTGAAGTATTTGGAGTTATAAACATATTTATTCTTGAAGAATAAAATGAAGCTAAGTTACCATACAGTTTCATTAGTTCTGAACTGACTGCTTTTACTAGCTAATGCCATTATAGAATAAAACTGTGATACATGGTAAGCCTATATTTCGTTAACGCTGTTGTGATGGTGGTGCCTGTATATATAGAGAGTGGAAAGGTTGAAATTATCAATGAATAAATATCTGTTTTGTGAACGTCATTTCGTAATAGTTAAACAAATACAATTGTCTAAACAATAATTAATTATTTTGCGTGCCTTGATTACCAAATTAGAAATGAACACAAAATAATATTGCCATCATGATAGACGTGGAAATCATCCAAAGATTTCAAAACAAAGTATTAAGGAACATCGTTGATGCACCATGGTATGTTAGAAACAGAGACCTCCATAGGGACCTTAAAGTGGACACTGTTTCAAAGGAAATCCAAAAAAATGCAGTGAGACATAGGCAAAGGCTCGAACAACATTTTAACACTGAGGCAACTAAGCTGTTAAACAACACAGATATTGTACGCAGGCTTAAACGAACTAAACCTTTTGAGCTGGTGTAATTGCTAGTGTAAACAGCGTAATGCTGATGTAAAATCCACAATAACGATGTGGTTTAATTCAATTTATCAGACACTATGGAACACCAATGGGAAGAAGCCATAGATTAATACAACATAGTAAATTAAGTTAGAATAAAATTGCTCATTAGTCCAGGTGACTAGATTGTAATAATTGTTTATTTAAAATATTTAAATAAAATTGAAAAAAAAAAAAAAAAAAAAAATCATGATAGTGTCAAGAAACACTAGATTTTCCTAACCATCTATTTACATATGTACATACCAAAGTTCGGCACTTTAAAATAGCAATCGAATTATTAGTGTCAATAACATGCCGGCCAATATACAATAGTATATAATTGTACATACAGTTAATTTACTAATTGCAAATATACTTACTTTAATAATACATATTGCTTTTTTGATGATGATAACCATACTTCAAGGTAACATAATTTAAAAGCGATTAGGATTGTTCTTATCACCACATTCAAATAATGCTATCACTCACCTGCCATTACAATTATAACAAATATTTTATTGTTATACATAGAAAGTAGAATGACACAATTTTATCAAACCGTCAAAATTGTATCACGCATAAATGTTATTTGAAATACCTTTCTTATCAAATTGTTTTCTTTTTTTTTCAGATTCGCCATCAGTGAAAATGCTTTCAGATCGCTGACAGAAGAAAATATCGGACAATGTATATTGATTTCGGGTGAAAGTGGTTCCGGAAAAACCGAAGCATCAAAAAAAGTTTTACAATATATAGCTGCGGCTTCTGGACATGATTCCTCGGTCGAAACGGTTAAAGATAAATTGTTACAAAGTAATCCAGTACTTGAGGCATTCGGCAATGCAAAAACAAATCGTAATGATAATTCATCGCGATTCGGAAAGTATATGGATATTGCATTCGATTTCCGAGGCGTCCCAGTAGGTGGTGACATTTTAAATTATCTTTTGGAAAAATCTCGGGTCGTACATCAAAATCCGGGTGAACGTAATTTTCATATATTCTATCAGCTACTTGCGGGCGCAGATGATGCCCTACTCAATGAATTGCATTTGAAACGGGATTTAGATTTTTACAATTACTTATCAGATGGTAAAAATGGTGTTGTTAAACATATTGCGGACAAAGAAAACTACAAAACCGTTCGAAGTGCATTGAACACGATCGAAATATCGGCCAACGATACAAAACACATTTATAAAATATTATCGGGTATTTTAAATTTGGGTAACGTAAAATACGAAAATTTAACTGAAGAAACTTCAAAAATTTCAAATTTGGATGTTATTCGAAATATTAGCAGTTTGCTGGATTTGCACGAGGGCAATTTTATTAATGCCCTAACCCATCGTACGATTGACGCACAAGGTGATGTTGTAGTGAGCCCAATGAATTTGGATTTGGCTGTGTATGCACGCGATGCACTCGCTAAAGCCACGTATGACAGGCTATTTACTTGGCTCGTTCACCAAATTAACCAGTCGCTTCATTTAAAAGACTCTGAACGTCTTAACAACGTAATCGGCATTTTGGATATTTATGGTTTTGAAATATTTGGCAAAAATAGTTTTGAACAATTTTGCATTAATTTCTGTAATGAAAAGCTACAGCAGTTGTTTATTGAGCTCACACTAAAGTCGGAGCAAGAAGAATATTTACGCGAGGGTATCGAATGGGAACCCGTACCATATTTTGACAATAAAGTCATCTGCAATCTAATTGAGGAAAAGCACAAAGGTATCATTTCAGTGATGGATGAGGAATGTTTACGCCCAGGCGAACCCACGGACATTTCATTCTTGAATAAGCTGAACTCAAATTTAATCAGTCACAAACATTACATTTGCCATAGTAAAGCACCTTTAGCTGTACAAAAAATAATGGGACGTGATGAGTTCCGTTTGGTTCATTATGCCGGAGAGGTGACCTATAATGTGGAAGGATTTTTGGACAAGAATAACGATTTGCTATTCCGTGATTTAAAAGAGGTTATGTCCAAATCAAATAACCAGATATTAAGAAGTTGCTACCCAGAGGATGAGTACTTGGACAAAAAACGGCCAAATACCGCCGTAACCAAATTCAAAAACTCATTGAATCAACTTATGGATATTTTGATGTGCAAAGAGCCATCGTATATCCGGTGCATTAAACCCAATGAATTACAAGTGCCACATAATTTCGATATCGAGCTCGTTCGCCATCAAGTCAAATACTTAGGTTTAATGGAAAATTTACGTGTACGTCGTGCCGGTTTTGCGTATCGTCGTACATACGAAATGTTTTTACAACGATACAAGTGTTTGAGTAAAAAAACATGGCCACACTTTAAGGGGTCCGCAAAGGATGGTGTACAAATTTTGGCCAATGAATTAAACTATCGAAATGATGAGTATAAAATGGGTAAAACAAAAATCTTTATTCGTTCACCGAATACGCTATTCACCACAGAAGATGCGTTCCAACGTAAGAAACATGATTTGGTGTCGAAAATTAAAGCCGTTTGGAAGGGACGAAGACAACGACTTAAGTATTTGGAAATGAAACGAAATATTATCATAGTGCAAGCATACTTGAGACGCTATATTGCCATACAAAAATTAAAGAAACGACGTAATGCCGCTATTATTATTCGCGCCTTTATTAAAGGTTTTATTACACGAAATGATCCACCAAACGGTTATAATGAGTCGTTTATTGCACATGCTAAAAAACAATGGTTGTTGCGTTTGTCGAAATCTTTACCGACAAAATTCCTGACTCACAGCTGGCCAGCATGTCCGAAACATTGTACCGAGGCGTCATTATACTTGAAACAGTTACATAAACGGCACCTGATTAGAATTTACAAGAAAAAGTTAAGTGCTGATAAGAAACGTCAATTTGAATTGAAAGTTATTTCTGAGCAAATATTCAAAGGTAAGTGGTTTACAGCGCTGAACTGTTATACAGTTAAAACGAATTAATTAAACTATAAATTGGGTTTTGATTACAGGAAAGAAACGAAGCTATCCAAAAAGTGTTGGTCCATGGTTCCTAAACGATCGTACAAATACAACACTAAAAACACCCATCAGTGATTTTGTTAAAAATTCATTTGGTGGTGAAAAACTATATGTAAGTATTTCGTATATAATAAAATATCTTATATATGATCTACATAATTTTCTTTATTTCCATCCAGTATTCAACCTCTGTCGTTAAATACGATCGTCACGGTTACAAACCCCGCGAACGTATATTCTTGCTAAGCGAGAAAGCTGTCTATATTCTTGATGCCAAAACATATAAACAAAAACATCGGCTACCACTCGATAAAATCGAGTTTTGCATTACAAACGAGCTGGACAACATACTACTGGTTCGTATTCCAGCCGAACTAAAAAACGATAAAGGTGATTTGATATTAGAAATTCCTGAATTAATCGAATGCTGTATATGGATCATTGACGCAACAAAGAATCGTAATTTAGTGAAAATCATCGATACCGGATCGATAAATCATAATCTAGTCAAAGGTAAAAGTGGCATGATTGAAATTCAAACAGGACCACAGCCACAAATTTCACGTGCGAAAAGTGGTAATTTACTAGTTGTAGTTGGACAATAGAACCTTACACAGCACTACATACAAAAAGTTATCTATAAACTATAATTAATTAATTATTTTAATTTAAAATATTTTTATTTTATTTTGCTTTCTTAATTTTGGGGATTTCTAATAATTGAAGATGATTCTATAATTATTATAAAAAATATTTTATGTAATAATATGAATGAAGAAAATTGTAAATAAATTTATAATTCCGTTAAGAAAAGACATATTGTGTTTTTGTTGATATGCCCTTTGAATAGTGATCCTATCAAGTGACGTGCAGTCCCAGTTACCACATTCAAAAAACATCTCATATATATTCAGAAGTTAGTTTTCAGGTGGTGTGTGTCGCAGCTCGTCAATCTTCCTAATTTTGCAATTATTCGTAACAACCGATTCAAATACCAAAAGGCTGATCTATTATACATTCGAATATGTACTTGTAAAAAATCTGTTTTGATATTCTTATAAGATCTGCATGACCTGAGCGCATCCCATATCAAGAAGCGATTGAATTCAGTATATTATATATATTGTAACTTACCCAAATCTAAAATTACATCTGCATGCAAAATGCCTGCCTTCTAAACCAATTTGAAAAAAAATATCAATTAGATTTTTGCTACATTGAATTTTTCCACCACTACTATAATTTATTCTGTTCTAAAATATCGAATTATTATCACATATTCGATTAAAAAACGTTTGTAAAACTATAATTGAAACACAAATAAATATTTAAATGATTTGTTATAACAAATTCACAAGAGTTCGAGAACAAAAAAATTTTGTTAAATCAACTGACAATCGTTTAATTCATATCATATATAACGAACTCTTCCGAAACTTTTAGAATATAAAAGTATTAGTACAGTTTCGATGTTCTAGTACAATTTTCTGGAATGTCAAATATTCAAGTGTCAAAATTTGTAAATCGAATACACGCGTCGAGAGCATTAACATGGCACAGGGAAAAACAAAAAATAAAGTCAAAACCGATAAATTGCACATAAAACAGAAGCAAAAAGGAAAGGCATTCAATCGAAGAGCAAGTAAGTTGTATTTGATTGTCATAAAGTTTGGTTAGTTTTTAAGGAAATATCTGTTGCATAGACATCAGTATCATTTGAGGCTCGACAAATAGCACTATAGAGTATCGACTATAGTTAATGTTTCATATAAAATTTTAGTAGTAAAAAGTAGCCGTTTCGATCATGGGTCGGTTGTCAAATATTCCATGTCATAACATTATTTGTCACGGCTCAGGGCATCAAAATAACAATCCCTCTGCAATCACCACAGATTACTACCTTAGCATTAGCGATTTAGGGTTCTTAATTTATAATTGATAGTCTTAGGCTGCGGACCAATTCACGGGTAAAAGTTGACATTTACTTTAATTTTTGGTAAATTCATTTAATCTATCAAAAAGTAGGGTAAAGTGAGTACACAAAAGTAAATATTTAACGTTTAGGTTGTTCATTTTTTAATGATCTACGGATTGAGTAAGCTGAAAATAAACAAAATCAAGTACATATTTCAATAAAATAAAAATAATAAAAATCGACTTTTACCTTAGTAATTAATTTACCCGTGGATTGTTCCGCAGCCTTAGAATACAAACTCGAGACTCCTTTGTTGAAGATATTTTTATATGTATATATTATGAGTATATCCAGAAAAAAAACACCTCTAACAAGATAAATCTATTAAAGCTAGAACGTTGTTACATTAAAATGTAAAATTTGCATCCGAGAATTAAAATGTTGAAGTGGAAAACGAAATTTACACTTAATTAAACATCTCTGATGGTCGTTGGTTTACTCGTTTTATAGAAATTAAGATTATATAAAACTTACTTACATTTTTTTTTTCATAATTTATAGACGCTCCAATTAGACCGAAAAAATCCAAACATGATGAAACCCAAAAACTTAAACAAATCGTAACGAAAACCGTAAACAAAACGGTAGAAACGGAAATGCGTTCAAGAGCCGATCCGAGCTCGTTAAAATTGAGCAAAGCTCAAGAAGCGGTTAAAAAGCACAGCGAAAAACAAATTGAAACCGATGAGATAAAAGCGGCAGAAGAAAATCAAACGCAAAGTACATCAAATTTTATTTGAAATTTATTTTATGTTTTTTCTCTTTTTTTGTAACTTATAATTGTAATAATTAATCTTGTAATTGTAATTATTAATAATAATTATAATATTATAAATAAAAATGATATATATTTATGTATATATATTTTTAATATAGATTTTCTATTAATTAATAGGTATTTTCTGGTTTTTAATTTTATATTTCACTTCCATTCAATTTTTTCCACAACTCCATTTTTTTTTTATATCCTCATTTTATTAAATGACTAGTACAAACAAATATAGAAATAAATTTAAATATTTTTAAATGTTTCTTTTAAAATTAAAATGTTTAGATTTACGAAAGTATAGTACAAACTAATAAAAAATGATTATAATAAAAACAAAAACTTGGGTAATATTTTAAAAATAAAACAATATTTCATACATAAAAAAATATAGTTTACACACACTTCTTAAACGTAATATAAAATCAATTAAAATAAAATTGTTTTTTTTAAATGGAAAAGAAAATGATTTTTTTTTTAACTTTATTGTTTGGCATATTTTTTGTAATTATTTTTAAATTGTGTATTTTATTTTACTGTGTTTACGTATTCTATTATTTCAATAAAATATAGCTATATTTTTAAATTATTATTATATTCAAATTGTGCACAATTTACACAACTATTACTCGTTCACACAAAATGTACATATGGTACATATGGTTTATAAAAATATACGATTTGTTGCAGTAATAGGTTATTAGTTTATCTTTATCTTTGGTTCAACCAGTGCAAATGTCTGAATGTTCATCCCAGGCTCGTACCTAAAACAGAATAAAAAAAAAATTTTAGAGATGAATATGAGAATAAAGTTTAACCTAATTTGCCCTAGGGCAAGCTTGATTGATCACGAAGATTTAGCCCATCTTACATTTGAAGTCGATAGCAATATTCGGTTTAAAATTATAGTTCGTTTATAAATTATAGTATGTAATTGAACACACAGGTACATAATAAAAACGTTCATATTTCAAAACGTATAGATCTATATTTAAACCAAAGACTCACAATATATCATATCACATCCCTATTCTGTATGCGATAAACAACATGTTCTAAATATTTTTACTTTGTAGCGCCGCCCTATACTCGTATATAATACTATGTTAAATAAATAGTGTGTCATGCACTTGCTATTGTGTAATTGATCAGAAAGGACGTGTTTTTTATTTCCTTAAATAAAATAATCCTTTCAATTGCACAGTCGATAAAAATAATTTATCAACAGGTTATGGGCCCAGGAACGCTCAAGCAAGTTTAAAAAGTAAAATAAGTTTTACATTAAAGCAAATAAAAAAAAAAAGAAAATAGTGAATATTCGCATTGTTCGAGAACATTCGTTTGTTTTTTTTTTTTGTTGAGTCATTCAATCGAGTTGTGAAATTGTGTTTCGGACCAATAAACGTGTGTCGTTTTTGGAAATCAATAGTCAAAAATTGATTTAAACACAACGAAATTAATTATCGTTCTAAATTCCTGTGTCGATTTAAAACAAGAAAATTAATTAAAAATGTCGAATGACAGTGCGTGGAATGGAATTGAAAAACTCAAGGGTAGTGAAAATTATCATACGTGGCAATACACAATCAGAAACTTGTTAAAATTAAGTGATTATGAAAAGTGTATTGTGTCCGGTACTGGTGCAGAAACTGATGAATCTAAATTACGTCGGGCGAAGGCTAGAATTGAGTTGAGTGTTGATCCATCAGTATATGTTCACATAGAAAAATCAACAACAGCTGCTGAAACATGGACAAAATTACAAGAATTGTTTCAGGACAGAGGCTTATCGCGTCGTATTGGACTATTGAGGAAATTGGTGACGATTCGATTGGAAAGTAGTGACTCCATGAATCAATATATTTCTCAAATGTTTGAAACTGCAAATAAATTGAACGGTATCGGGTTTCCAGTTGATGATGAATGGCTCGGTAGTATTTTATTGGCCGGTTTGCCTAACGACTTTGCTCCAATGATTATGGGACTCGAAAGTAGTGGTACTAAAATTACGGCAGATCTTATTAAATCTAAATTACTTGATTCGGAGTATAACGCAAAATCAAACGGTAGTGGTTCGGCATTTTATGGAAACGGTGGAAAAACGAACAATAACATAAAATGTTTTTCGTGTAATAAACGTGGTCATAAAGCAGACAAGTGTCCACAGAAATCCGGTTCCAATAAAAACGGTAAAAATCCTAACAAGAACGGTAAAGACAATAAAATAGGTAATGCTACAGAAAAATCAGCATTCATTGTAACTGCCGAAACGAATATTAACACAGCGTATTACACCAAACACTGTCATGAGGACGAATGGTTTATTGACAGCGGGGCTTCTCAACATATGTCACCGTTTGAAACATTGTTTGCAGAATTAAAGTCAACGCCAATTAAGCAGATTTCGTCGGCAAGTTCGAATAAAATTGCAGTCAAAGGAGTCGATAATGTGCCGGTAGTAATTGGTGAACGTGAAATTGACTTTAAAGAAGTTTTGTGTGTCCCTGACTTGACTGCAAACCTATTGTCAGTGGCGCAAATTGTTAAAAACGGGAATACGGTCACGTTTAATCAATCAGGCTGTCATATTTACAACGAGAAGAAACAATTGGTCGCTGAAACCAAAGAAATAAATGGTGTATACAAGTTAAACGTTCAACGTTCGAAATGTTTTTCGACGATGGCTCAATCGAAGAGTGGTTTAATGTGGCATCGTAAATTAGGCCATATTAACTTCGCCGACATGTGTAAAATGAAAAACGGTCTCGTAAACGGTATATTTTTCAACGAACGAAATGAAATTGAAATAAAGGATTGCGAGGTTTGCAAGGAAGGAAAGCAAACGCGTCGACCATTTCCGATTAGCACAACGCGCTCCGATCATATATTGGATCTCATCCATTCTGACCTTAATGGACCCATGGAAAATCGTTCGATCGGAGGTGCTAAATATATCCTAACATTTATTGATGACTGCTCCAGAAAAATTTATGTGTATTTTTTGAAAGAAAAATCCGAAGTGTTTAATCGTTTTGTTGAATTCAAAGCGATGGTTGAAAACGAAACAGGCAGAAAGCTGAAGGCTTTACGGTCAGACAATGGCACCGAATACATAAACAAATCGTTTGAAGAGTATTTCAAAAAACACGGAATAAAACATCAAAAATCCGTTGTATATACTCCAGAACAAAATGGTATTGCGGAACGAGCCAACCGCAAGTTAGTCGAGAAAGCTAAATGTATGTTATTTGATGCAAACTTAGACATATCATATTGGGCCGAAGCTGTCAATATGGCCGCATACATCTTAAATCGCTCTGCCAATGCAACTTTGGATAAAGTTACACCAGAAGAAGTTTGGTTTGGTAAGAAGGTCGAAATTGGTCATCTAGAATTGTTCGGAAGTAAAGTGATGGTCCACGTACCAAAACAAAAACGCCGTAAGTGGGACAAGAAGTCAAAGAAGATGGTCTTTGTTGGTTTCCAAGAAGGCGTTAAAGGTTATCGTTGCATTGATCCAGAGACAAAAGAAATTCAAATCAGTCGTGATGTTGTTTTTCTTTACGAAAATGGTTTCGAGAAGAGTGTTTCATGGAAAGATCCAGTTGCAGTCGATGAATCAGTTGTATCAGCTGAAGTGAGGGATAATGTTTTAACATTATCAAACAACGACGATAAAATCGTTACGAGTACTCCAACAAAAGCTTCATGTCGGGATGATTCGTCAAAAAATGAAAATTTCAGCGATGATGATCCGACAATAAATGAGACTGAAACTACGTATGAGGATGCTAACGATACAACGTTTGTCCCAGACGACAATGTTGAAGCAGTTCAAAAATTACGACGATCCGAACGAGTACCGAAGCCGCGAAATTTTGATGGGTATGTTATGTATAAGGCCTATGGTTTTCTTGCTGTTGAAGAACCGTCTTCATATAATGAAGCAATTAAACATGAAGAAAATTCAAAGTGGAAGGCGGCTATGAGTGAAGAAATCAATTCCTTGGTGGAAAATGAAACCTGGCAGTTGGTTGAATTACCGGCAAAACGTAAACCAATAAAGTCTAAGTGGGTCTACAAAATCAAACGTGATGAATCCGGTAATCCTGTACGTTACAAAGCCAGATTAGTAGCCAAAGGTTGCTCTCAAATTTATGGAATTGATTATCAAGAAGTGTATTCACCGGTAGTTCGATATTCGTCAATTCGGTTCATTGTAGCGTTGGCAGTTAAAAATAGACTTAAAATTGAACAAATGGATGCTGTGACTGCATTTTTGCAGGGTGATTTAAACGAAGACATTTACATGGTCCAGCCAGAGGGTTTCACAAACGGTTCACAAAAGGTTTGCCATTTAAAGAGGGCTATATATGGTTTAAAACAAAGTGGACGAGTATGGAACATTAAACTAACGCAAATGCTGAAATCATACGGTTTGAAGAAGTCATCAAGTGACCCGTGTGTATTTTTCAAAAGTGATCTATCATTAATCATTACGATCTACGTCGACGATTTTTTAATATTTTGGAAAAATCAGGAAACTTTGAAGAGTTTGAAAGTGGCGTTGTGTAATGCATTTAAAATGAAAGACTTGGGTGTTGCGACGTCATGCATTGGTCTACATATCACATACATTGATGGGGGTATTGCTCTTGATCAAAAAGCCTATATATCAGAGGTGATCGAACGTTTTGGCATGAAACATGCAAATCCAAGTGCAACTCCGAGTGACACAAATCAAAAATTGTCAGTGTCAATGTGTCCGGTATCTGCTGAAGAAAAACAAGATGTTTCTGAGGTACCATATCAGTCATTAGTTGGCTGCTTATTGTTTATTGCTGTGCGATAAACAATAAGCAGCCAACGATTCGTGAAGCAATATGGTTACAAAATTTCGTTCAAGAACTTGATAAAAAGGTAGCCAAGTCAATCAAAATTTGGGTTGACAATCAAAGTGCAATTAAATTGTCAGAGACGGATGGCTATAATCAACGTACAAAACATATTGATGTGCGTTACCATCATCTACGTGAGAAGATTGAAGATGGTACAATTCAACTCGAGTACGTGCCTACGGAAGAAAATGCAGCGGATATTTTAACCAAAGCTGTTAGTGGTCCCAAGACGAAACTGTGTTCGGTAAAAATGGGGTTAATAGAGATACACTGAAAATTAATTGAAATGTATTTAAATTAAATTTAATATTTAAATGAGTGAGGGTGTTCTAAATATTTTTACTTTGTAGCGCCGCCCTATACTCGTATATAATACTATGTTAAATAAAAAGTGTGTCATGCACTTGCTATTGTGTAATTGATCAGAAAGGACGTGTTTTTTATTTCCTTAAATAAAATAATCCTTTCAATTGCACAGTCGATAATAATAATTTATCAACACAACACATGAGATTAGTTTTATAAAATGACTTTCAAACGATAATTGGCTTTAAAGAAGCAAGTTTAAAATGGTTTGCACGTCTAACTTTATCAATCTACCACCTCCTAGTTGAAATTTTACTTAAAGGTGTCAATCAACGAATTATCCAACCAAATGCGGCTGAATACTACTGAAGAATCCGCTGGATTGCGCGTCCAAAGAAGTTTCTTTTATAATAATACTAATGTATATTATGTGTATTATTCGATGTGTTCTGATGTGTATTATTCGGTAGGGAAATTAAAAATATGAAATTTTGATAAAACGCAATTACTCCAATTTTCATTGAGGCTTTAACTGCAGGCAGTTTCAGTTTTAGTATACCGGATTTTAAAATGATGATCGTTAAATTTTAAAGTACAATATAATCATATGTTTAACTATTTGTTGAAATTTCCAAATTAATTAAATCTTTACATGTTTAAAAAAAATATATTCCGAAAGTACTCTGAATTTAAGTACTCTGAATTTAATGACTTTTCAGTAGCAAAAATTGCAGCCATATTTTACAAATTTAAAACTATTCGAAACGAATTCTAAAATTTTAAATTTTCAAATCTAATTTCAGAATTTCCAGAACCTGGACAACGATTAATTCTGGCTCATGTACTATCGACAAAATCGTCACAAATTAGAAAAATTTCAAAAAGAAAATAATTCTTACCTGACATTCTCGACTACAATACCATTGATTGCCGCATCCGGCGCACACAAACTGAGCTTCACGTTTTTTACATCCCTGACATTCGGGCACCTCATTCTCATGAAATTCTTGCCCCGTCCCAGACATATTTAGTTGATCTCCAGGCGACCCATCACCCTCATCAATTACTAACCGATCAGCACTATCATCGGCCTCATCATCCTTAAAGATAAAAATTCTCTTAAACTTTAAAAAAAATCGTGAAAGAGACGAAAGAGAAAATTAAAAATCAAAAAACACTTTTAAAACTATCAAACAAAACTAACACAACAAAGCAACATAAAACTACAAAATATATAAAATAGTGTGTTATACACGCACCAGGTTACAATTTGATTCGGTCTTAATACGATTACTACCGCTGTATTCACTACCAGTCTCACGTTTTAGAAATGTACTAGACGCACCGGCACCTGTAGTGCTGCTGTTACTATTTAGCACCGGTGTTATGGTTATTTCATTATGGTTTTTAGTCAGATTGACACCGGGATTTGTTAAGCTTGATACATTTGTGCTACCACCACCAGCTGCGGAATTTGATGAATTTTGATGAAAAAGTGCACTCGTTTGCGGTGTTATACGTTCGGGTGCTGTTAGTAGACGTGCTAATGTTGGTGAAAATGTATTATATTGTTGTACAGGTCGTGTTGTGTTCTACAAATAAAAATTACAAAAACAACGAATGAATGAGTCTAATGAGTACACGATATACAAATGGGCTACAGCCCTGAAGCTTACCTTTGTTAAAATACCGTGCAGCAGCGATGAATTTACATTTGTATTTGTTTCAGAGGAATGCATTGCAGACGTGTTCAATGAAGTTGAATTCAATGGATGCAACGTAACTTCGGGATACGCTTTATTTGCCACCGAATTTGATAGGTTTAACGTCGATAAGAGGGTGGCCGAATTTCCCGTATTTAAGCGTTGACGTTCTGATGGTGACATTTTTGCGTATTTCACAAGCACATCTTTAAATGATATATTTGTTGCGGCCGCGTTTGATGATGCTTGATTTGGTGTCGATGTTAAATTTGAATTGCTATGTGATGAATCTGCTGACGAAGGACGAGAATTTCCATCCCGGCCACCTTCACCGCCAGACATTTCGTTCATGGAGAATGAGGGTCGTAATCGACGACCACGTCTTGGCACCTCCTCCGGATGCTTTTGTCGATAGTCTGCAATTATGCTTTGGACATCTTTTATAGCGCCTTGTCGTCCCATCGCCGACGATGATAATGATGATTGGGCATTGGCCTGATGACCGTTTAAATAGTCCTGCTGCTGCTGCTGTTGCTGATGGATAGACTGTTTCTTTTGTTGATTTAAATTGGTAGATGTATAATTTAGAATTTTATTTTGGTTGTTAACAGCCGATTGAAGTATGGTTGACGCCACTGAAGAGACCGTCTTTGGAAGAATTTGTCTGTAAAATATAATAAATTTACGATAAAATGCATACCACAGATATATAAATATAATTTGGACGCACCTTTGAGCGTGTTGCGACATAAGCTTATCTTTAATTTGCCCCGTTACTTTGATATTGGCACGATTTTGGATAATAGTTTGTGCCGCCGAATTTCGAATACCGGTTAACGCGTTATTATTACCAGAATTCGAAAATTTATTCATATTGGAAGTATAATCTTTTAGAGTTGCAACGGCAATCGAAGGTTGCTGTGCTCCATCGCCACCCTGACTTACTTTATTATTCTGCTTCATACTATTCGCTATAATTTGATTATAACCATCCATCGATCCGATCGATAGAATCGACTTAATATCGTTTATCCGCTTCCTTCGAGTCAACCGCTCGAAAATTTCTTCCTTCATTTTTTTCAAATGCAGCATATTATTCCATTCTTGTTCTTTGATTTTTAGCATTTCATCCAGCGATTGAATTTCCTCGTGTATTTGATCGATGCTTTTTTTAAGCTCGTCGGGTGTATCGTTCTGCGATTTCTCCATGAATTCATTAAGCAGTGCATTATCCCCTTTAATGGTTTTATTATTACTAACCACTTGCTGGTCTAAACTTGCTGCTGCGCTATTAGTCTCGTCACAATGTTTTTTCGATGGATTTGAGTAATCGAGCGATTGATTATTACCAGATGGGGATGATGAACGTTTTATGGCACCTGACTGTGTTGGTCGCCCACCAGATTTTTTTGTTTCATCCCCGCTATCTTCTTTGCTGCTATTTTCATTGGAATTTTTATCAGCTGATTTTTCTGATGAAGCCGAGGATGATGACGATGATTTTAGTAGCGGTTGTTGTTGTTGTTCTTGGGGTCTTGGCTCCACATATGGCTTTTCTTCATTTTGTGTTTCTATTTTTTTATCACAATCCACGGTATTACTAGTTGTATTATTATTATTTGGCGATTTAACTGATTTTTTATGTGTTGCAACAAACTCATTGTCTTTTTCATACATATTATTGTCCTTATCTACAATTTCTAATTCTATTGGTTGAGTTCGCTGTTGTAGGGCGGGCTGCTGTTTCTCTTGCGATAAATCAACCGCCTGATTGTCTTCGATCATTTCAACCTGAGACAAAATTGAATAATAAGTATCGTTTTAGAAATTCGTAATTTTTGTAGTAGCTCGGATCATACTGTGCTCGGATCATAACAAAGATGACCAGACTCCGCTAACAACCATTGACAAGTAGATATGCAAATCAAGTAAACAATTACATATGAACACTACCATTAAAAGGAACCCATTTAATTTTTGGTAATTATCAAAACTATTGAATTTTGTTTATGCCATGACGGAAATATGATCACCTGACGATCACTAATATTCTATCGAATACCATCTGTTTAAAATTTAAAACAGACCTGACTAAATTGGTAGATGAATAAATTGAGCATTATGAGTAAAACTTCAGCTGAAATTTCAGAAACAGTCACTTCGAAATTATCATGATGCTCGATTCGATCTAGATAAGAAACTCAGCTAAATAGAATTGAAAGATTATCATATCGTAACATTATTATAATTCAAGTTTTTCATGCTCGCTTTTGTTAAGAAATCGATATCATCGTTAACCCCGAAAAGTGATCATTTTAAAGTTGATATTTGAGTGTTTGTTTGAATGACTTGAATATTTCATAAACGTATGGTGAAGACTCTAAAGTTTAATCTCGTCAAATAAGTTTTCAAGCTTATAATATGTATGATGCCTGAAACTTGATGATAAGACGTGTTGTAAGGAAAAAGTTCAAGAAACGAAAATAAATCGCATGTTCCCAATTTTAATTATTTATCATAGTTCGTCAGGATTTAACTGATAAAAAATATAAATATATAGATACGAGTACGTATAAATTTTAAATAAAAATGAAACTATTGAGCGATCGATAATGTTAGTTGGATAATAATAAAGTATTGAATCATACATACTTCAAAATTAACTTATGTTGATTTCGAAAGTTAAATTTGAGCATTCAAATAAAAAAAATTTAATTTTGAATGGAAAATTCAGAAAATATGACAAATTTTGAAGCGATAATTTTGAATATAAGTACAAATATAGTGACATTATCACTGCATCAATTCTTCCCATTTTTAATTCGGTTTTTAATACTATGGTGACTATACCTCCTCTACCACAAACACAACAAACCAAAAAATTCTGATTATTCTTGGTTAATGACACGCAAGCCGATCGAAATTCTACAAACTCTTATTAATCACACTTCTTGATAAATTTATAAAACTTAACCCATGTATATATATTTCCGCGAAATAATCTGATAGTCAAAATTCTCATCTTTATCTACACATATACATACCCAAATAAGAAAAATATAAAATGCAATTTTAAGAAAATTGTAGAAATTTTGTATAAAAATCCAAGCCGAAGAAAGATATTTTTGCGTTGACACAAAATTGGCTTACGTTCAACCATCGTTAAGCGAAACGAAATAAATTTATGCGAGGACTACACACTTCACAGTGTCTGTACAATGTACATGTATGACGACCAACAGATCCTTGAAAATGTGTGCGATAAAATATATATGTACTGTACGTATGTATTATACTTACATCATCATTGGATAAATTTATAATTTTTACATTTTCCTCATTTTTAATTTTTTTATCACTACAATTATTATTGTTATTATTGTTACTATTATTATTATCTTCTTGTACCACTGCACTTTTTTTCACTAGATTACAATCATTTTTAAATTCTTTATTAGTTTTTAGTTCTGCGGGTTGTGCTGGATTCTGTTGTGGCGATGGTGATGTTAAATCTAAGGTGTCTGATGCTAGATTTGGCGGCGTTTTAGATTTTGATCGGGACAAATCTCTACTACTAATGTTATTGTTATCATTTTGTTTTAAAATTATATTTTTTATAATACTATTTTCTAGATTACTATCAATTTTATTTAATTTTTTATTAGTTTTGTTATCACTTTCGTTGATTTTATTCGGCGATTCCAATATTTCCTCATCATCACTATCATCATTGAACTCATCTTGAGGATGATCATCTTTATCTTCAATCAATTCAATACCTTCATCATCTTTTATATTATTGTAACCGTAATCATTTTCTTTATTTTTAACACCACTACCGATGCTAACGCATTCGACTATTGGAGTTGTTAATTCATTTGGTATTGTTGAAATCATTTCATCTGATTCCATAACGTGCATTTTTTTCGTCAACCTGCAAATGGATAATAAGATAGAAATGAATTTTTTGAAAATAATTTATAAATAATAAAATATAATGAAAAATAATAAACTTAAATACTATGATTAATACAAAATTATATTTGGGCCATATTATAAGCAATTATAATGGGCCATATTATAAGCCATTGCATAATTTTAGTAATGAATATCCCCATTGTCGACAAAGACTATATTATAGCTACGGTATTGTCGAATAATCGTCACATTTTACCTAATTATTGTATTAAAAAAACACAGGTTCTTTCATTATAATTGACAGAGTTTCCAGTAGAGTTTGAAAATCGGAATAAATTTCGATTTCAATTGTAGTTATTTAAAATTGATCTTACAACCATTTGCTGAAACCGAGAATTTTAAATTTATAATAATGAACAGTTTTAAAGGCCATTACTGGCCCCATACTGAGTCAACTATTAGGCGCCAACGGTTTCGATCCTGAGCATGGTCTTCATACTGTCTAAGACAATCTGAAGAGGCCAAGTCGTTCTCTACATCGTGGAGCCATCGTCGCCTGCAACGACCTCTGCGCCTACCATATGGTGGATCTCCTTTCAGAGATCGCTGCACAATTCGTTCCAGATCAGCACGCAGAACGTGACCGGGCCAGCGCACTCGCTGAGATCTTACTTCATGTACAATATTGGGGCTCTTCATCAGATCTCTGATCTCGAAATTGTATAGAGCTCGGTATGTACCATCTATTTCGCGTTTTGGGCCGTAAATCACAAGCATGATTCTTCTCTCAAATGTAAGGACCCATCTCTCATACTCATCCGTCAGCGCCCAACTTTCACATCCAACATAACAACGGACCTGATCAACGCTTTGTAATGCTTCAGCCTCACGGCACTTGATAAGTGTTTAGATTTTAGCAGTGGCCTTAGAGGATACAAAGCACGACTGCCAGCCGCCCTTTAATATCCTCACCCACACTGTTATCGTGAGTGATAAGAGAACCCAGATATTTGAACCTCCTCACTCAATCAAACGAGTGGTGGCCACTACTAAAATCTGGGGTGCCATTGTCCCTAGAGGACAAGTATTTCGTTTTGGACTCATTGATCTGAAGTCCAACTGAAGCTGAAAACTCTACAAGCGGATCAAGTATTTCTTTCACTCCGTTGCTATTCAGTCCAATCACGCATATGTCATCTGCATATGCAAGCACCTGATTGGATTGGCGATATAAGATGTTGTGCTGAGGTGTTTCAGTTTTACGAAAGATGTACTCCAACATTAGATTAAAGAGTATCGGGGACAGAGCATCTCCCTGCCGAACACCCGAGTTAACTGCAAAAATTGTCGATAGCCTGTTCTCAACTTTAACACAGCATTGAGACTGCGTCACTGTCATCCTGCACCAATTTTGTTGGCATTCCTAGGTATTACAGGGCAGACCACAAACCCTCTCGATTGATCGAGTCATAGGCCTACCGGAAATCCAGGAATACCTGATTTACGGAGATGGAAGTATCATAATATTTAGATAGAATCATCCGCAGCGAAAACACCTGATCAGTGACTGATCGATTCGAACGAAATCCTCCTTGATAGTCACCAACCAAGCCATTCGCTAGAGAAGTGATTCTATCCAAAACAATGTATGACATTAACTTGTATGCTGTGCAAAGGAGAGCTATACCGCGATAATTCTCACACTTCAAGCGGTCTCCCTTCTTGAAGATCGGGCATATCGCGGCCACTTTCCATTCGTCAGGCATAACTTCGGTTCGCCATACTAATCGAATAAGGTCGAAAAGTCAGTTCCACAAAGTATCCCCTCCGAATATCAGCTCCGAATTAATGCAGCCCACTCCAGGTGAGCGGTTTCGTTTCAATCTCTGCATGGCCTTAGTGAATTCCTCATGGGATGATTAAATTTATAAAGAACCGTAAATCAATTCTAAATATACGAATTTATTAATTGTATTGTTCTTTTAAAATTAATTAATAATTTATTTCTTTTAGAATTATTTTACGATGAGATCAAGATTTTTAAAAAATTTTTGAAAATATTTTAAAATTGAAGAAATTTGAAAAACATTTAACTCTGGGTATTTTTTCTAAAGATTTACAAATTTTTAATAAACACAAACATAAAGAATCGAATGTTTGCATGAGATATTTGCATTGTTTGCAGAAAAATAAAAACTTTAACAATTTATTTTGAATATGAACATAGCATTTGCCAAATTTAAAGTTTTGTTTATATATTGATTCCGGAAAATAAATAAGAAATACAATCTATATAATTCAATGATCATTTAATGAAAACGATAAAAAGGGTAACAAAAAATGAACTCGAAAAACATTGAAACTATACTAATTTGTCATAATAACCTTAATACAGTTTACGATATTAGAAAATTGCAATAACGTCCAAGGTTATGGTTTACAAATATGAAATAATGCATTTTTGATGAAATATGGATTATGTATGTCAAAATTGGCCATGAGTTTCATGAAACTATTTACCCTTGCCGCATAACATTTATGTGTATGTATATGGATAAACAATGCCCGGTGCTAAAAACTAAAACTATTTCAAGTATTTCCTTTCATTTTTAATCTAGCTATTTTGTCTATTTTTAATATATGTACACTAATGTATAAACACTTTCACACACAGCGAACTGAACTCATCACTATATTCGCGTTCGGTTGAGTATCATGGTACGACCTTCATTAGAACTTTGAATCTCTATTATAGTATTTTAAAAAACTATTGAATTGAATTTTATCATGACATATTTTGTTAAATATAAATCTAATCATTATTAATTCCTAAAATATTTAAATAAAAATAATATCTATGTACTTGGGATGGCACTATATATATATATATATCGGGGCAATAACCTGATGTATAAATACACATAAGCCACCTGACATTAAGTAGTTAAGTGTATGTATCACATTAGGTTCATGCCCTCAATATATATCATATCTCATTCATATAACAAAACATTGACATGAACTTGGTGTAATTCACAAATCAATCGAAGTTCATCGAATCGAATATATTTATCTCGTTTAAAAATCTAATCGTACACCATTAACACTATAATATATGTAACTCACTCATTTTATAAATAAATTAGTCACTTGAAATTACTAAGAATATTTGTAAATGTATTATTTGATTTTTTAATTAAAATATATGTATGTATAATGTTTATACAAAAATAACTTCCAATGTTGATTAAGGTTTCGAAAGGAGTCTAGTGTAATAAAGAGTTCAATTAACTCGCGGTTAAACTATTGAGCACTCGTAGTAGTACAAAAACATAATAATAAAACAAAAAACGCATTTGACGCTAAAAGTTTTGACCTAATTTTTTGATAATTCATTTAAATTATTTTAATTTAAAAAAATTACTTTTTAAGTTAAATGTACTTCTGTTGTTGTTGTGTCTTTTAACTAAATACACATTTTATAAATAACCTTAATTTTTAAGTCTTTTAAAATATAATTTTTTAAATTTTATTTGACATAACTCTGTGGTGGTGCCCTTCAAAATTTGCCTAGTGCTATATAAAATATGATAAATATTTCGATTTAAATCCAATGTTGCCAACATATTATTCTTTTAAATCACATATACATACAATACAGCACAGACATTTACTACAGCGCATCTCCATGCTGTTCATGTTAAAATTTACTATCGCAGATACAGAAACTATGAAATATTGAATTACCATAATCTAATTTTTTTTCGATATTAAATTCACTATCACACACTTTTTTTTATACTATATTCATATACACAATCTCTTATCAATTCAATTTATAATCACAAAAAAAAAAAAAATTAATTAAAATAAACATAATATTTTTTAAATAAAATTATTCCACCACCGTCAGCCGCGTGAGGTAAACCTTTTGACGATCCAATAAGAACTAAAAAAAGAAGCACCATGATAAATGAATACAAAATTAAAAATTATTCCCCTCTTCTCCGAAACAAAATAAAATCGAGAAAAACGAACGAAACAGAAAAAAAAATCGCAATGATTTTATTTTGCCTTGAAATGAACCAAACCAAAGCAAAAGCAAGCAAAAAAAAAAATGAATCCGAGAGGTTTCGCAACTCTCGAGCTCGACTATTCTCGGAGAGTACACATAAAACACAAAAACAATAACAATAAATTTAGTTTTTTTATTTTTACAATAGTATTGTTGTTGTTTTTCACCCTCTACACACATTTTCTTTTCAACTAATTTTATCTCTATTTTTTCAAATCCCCTCATTATTATCACTGAACATACACTTTGACTCCCAAAAAATTTGGAAATAATGACGAAATATGTAGTTAAAAACAACATAAGCTTGGAAAAAGGCAACCGGGTAGGATAATATATTTTGAGCGTACTACAACTTCTGTCAAAACATATTTTTTTTTTTTTATTTCTCATTTTTTTTTTTTGTTTATTGCCACAGTCGTACATAAAATTATTTAATTTTTCATAGGGTTAAAAAAAATTGGATTTTTAGAAATTTATGAACATGTATAATGCACATAATTATGTACCACAATACAAAATTGATAAATATTTATTACAATATACTTGTAGAAAATAATTCCACCCATTTTATTTTAGATATTATAATTTAATTTTAATATTTTTTTAAAGGGATGATTAATCTTATATCCCGTTTACACGAGAAGAATAAAAGTTTTAAAATAAAAATTAAAATAAATTAAAATAAAAATTTTCACGCATTTTTACAACAGAAAAAAAAACCCTACAAAAAAAAAATAGTTTCGCCGGCTATGAACGTTTTTTATATAAACATCAAAAAAAGCAAAATGGCCGCGTAATTTTGTTCTATTTTTGGTATACAAACAGTTTAGTTTTAATTATTTTGATAGAAAACTAAAACTGATTTAAACTAAAATGGGTGGCCATAATAAGGATTAAATACACTTCAAAACTGCACAATTATTTTTAATTTTCATTCGTGTGAATTAAATTGCGATCGAAGGGATTAAAAATTTTTTTAAAAAATATGCACTTAATATTTACCTAAAAAAGTTAATTAAACACTTTTTATTATTGTTTTTTTTTGTATTAATTTGCTTCGTATTGGAGCAATTTGTCACACAACAATTAATTAATTTAGCCATCTTATATTTTTCACTTATAATTTTTAATTTTATTTCGATGTAAAAACACACAAACACAAAACATGAAATAAACAAAAAAAAAAAATTTTTTTTGACAGAAGTTGTAGTACGATTTTCTTATTCTCTTTTCATACATTTAAATTTTTACACTCTCTCTATATATCTTTATGCTCGAAGGAAAAAGGTGAGATATGAACTGAGAGAGGATACCATAATAGGGTTGAAATGAAATATGTATTCTAAATCCGCTACAATACTAATGGAAGCAGGAAAATGTATAGCTTTTAGAGGTAACAAACAAATTTAAAATTGTATTGTTAAAAAGTTTGGGTTTGGTTTTTTCACCAAGCTTTAGATTTATTTTCACGAACTATAAGAATGTTTCAATACTGCGGAAGTAAAATATAGGCAAATATTGTTTTCTGATGTAATCGTTGAGTTCTGAGTTTTTAACTAATTCGGAATAACTTAAAATAATTCGCTCTATTTTGAATCGCTTAAATTAATGTCATATGTCATAGATTGAACAATTTTTTCGAAACTTTTCACTACTTAGCTCAAAAACTAAGCTATTTTTTCAAAACTTTTCACTACTTAGCTCAAAAACTAGCTTATGTAGACATTTTTTTAAGATAGTAAAGATAAACAGTGTCAAGGTATATGCCAAATTTTTATGGTTAGTTTAGTCTACACTAAGAATATTCTTTAAAAATTACCTTATAACTCCATCAACAAGTAGTATCAAAGCCATCTTAATAAATAACATATTAGGATGGCTTTGGTAGTATTGACACCGGACTTTAAAGTTGCCATCGATTGTTTAGTTTATTTATTTATTAGCTTATTAGATGAAATTTATTTTAGTTTACTTAATTCTAGAAATTAAGTGATAAGTTAAGCTTAAATATTCATGTGAATTGAGGAATTTATAGGTCTATTATGGAATTGTGGACGCGCGGTTTTTTCGATATCGACCAATTGGACAACGTCGAAAATAGCTATTATGAATATTTCGACATCAGAAATATTTCAATATATATTTATTTAATTATAATTATTATAAACATATATTCATCTATAATGTCTGAACTTATTATTAATTAACAAATGAAATTGCATTTGAAAAAATACTATATTTTTATTTTATTATTAAAAAATCACATTCGTCACCTAAGGAGCTCGTATAATATTCGTTTTGATTCAAAAAAAAACATGTCGTAATTTTTTTTACATAATAGGGTAATTTTAGACCTGGTCGAAAAATTAAAAATAGTGGCATCGTCTTGATGAAACCACATATCGTTCACATTCATATCATTCGACGTAATGTGGTTATTAAGAGGCTTTCTTGCTACGTACAACGACGTAGCAAAAAAATCATGTACATAATGTGCAATATACATTTCTTTTTGAATGCCACCATGTAAATTACAGATTTCTTTTTATGACTTTTAGATTTTATTCACCTCATGGTGAAATATCCATTTGCACACCTATTAGAAGCAAGCTATAAAGTTGCACGTTATTCGAGATCTGATACTTGTAATGAACAGAATTGTATCAAGATCAATTACAAATGTAAATACATATGTACAGCATATGTAAATATGTATTTAATTGAAAAATTCTTATTAATCAATAAAAATTATCATTCACCAAAAATGTTAGGTGACTAATCCACATATATTAATCAGGATTTTTAAATAATATTGTACTAAAATACAATTGACTCTGATCTCCTTCGTGACTCATTTCAATATGTATACGCAAAATAGACAATATCTGTGAATTTCATAAACATCAAGCATTTAATTTTACTCATTTAACGTTACAAATCAAAACACCACCCACCACAACATCGAATTAACTAGTTGCCATGTAATTAAAGATAAGCAGATTAAAAACAATTAGGTTTCTAATTACGTTAGAATTTATGTATATTTCTAATAAGTAAAAATTCTAAGTACACATTATTATGTTAAATAAAATAAAAATTTTCTCTTTCGTACATATCAAATATACAAGAAATGCGTTAGTTACACACATCTCCGTATAGATATACAAAATAAATACGCGAGGGAGCTTTGAATCTTATATAAAAAAAACATACATTTTTTTTCGATACATACACTGAAGTTCATTGAACTTTATTTTCGGTCATTCAATCCGAATTTAATTTTATTAACATGTTCGATGTCAATGCTCTAATTAAAATTTGTAAACTATTTCACATCATTACACACTGTGTGTCCATCAACCTTATTGTACGTGCTCTCTGTTAGCGCGCACAGCAAACATTTTTTTTTTTATTCGGAACGGGGGGAAATTTATTTTATATTTTTATTAATTTCTTGACTTATAAAAAAAAAATTAATTGAAAAAATATGACACTATTTTCAGCTTTAGTATATTATTGTGATTATGTTTTGTGTATTTGTGTAGCTGTCAAGCGCAAAGTTATTTATTTGAAATGAGTATAAATATAGATAATTCATACATATATGTATTAAAGTTTATTGAACTATTGGGTTTCAAAACGAAATACAAAATGAAAATGAACGAACATTGATGATAATACAACCAACTTTTGTGTTTGAGGAAAACTTACTTGTACTTATGAACAAAATATGGCGGACGGTATTTTAGTCCCAACATAAAATAATAATTTTGGTTGTACATAATACATTAATATTTAATCCCCCTTTTTAAAATGAAATTGTTATAGGTTATGCAAATTATTATTTTTACTAAGAATTTGTATATCAGAGGTGTGCACCGAATATTCGCTCGAAAATATGGATTCATAAAATTGCAGTTAAGATTAATTCATGGTTTCTTTTCATTTAGGAACTACGACAATGCCATTTTTTATTCTTTCTGTATATCAAAATCTTGATCCTTTTAGCAGTTCTCACTACTAAATAAATGAGTAGAATGATGCAATTCATAAGAATAGCTCTCCAATAGTTGATACATATATATTTATAGCTTATTATCAGATCCGATATTATGAAATTTATAAAACTTTTAGATTCAAATTTTGTTTACGATAGAACATAACCAGGATATTATGTAATTTTAAAATTAAAGTTTACTTTAAATTTGAATAAGAAATGCGCAAAATGCATGATTCCATCTATTTTAAACTCAAACATTTACTTGTGTGTACTCGATTTACCCGTCTTTATGATAGGGTAAAAGAACTTATTACTGTACTGGTGCGCAGCCTTAAAGTGCGTCTACATTATAACGAATGGTTCTGCCATTCGGCAATTTACAATAGGTGTGGGCACAACGAGAAGTTTTATTTAATCTTTAAACCATTTGATATGTGAAACTTTGGATTCATTTGTGATCGTATATGAAGAAATTTTAACACAGCCGATCGGCTTTACTTTTATGTTAGGACGTACGAAGAATTTTCAGAAAAACCGATTGGTTTATGTATGATTTGGCATAGTGTAAATGCACCTATAGAACTTAATTTACAATGATATCTATACAACTTGATTTGCCATATAATTGATTACTTAGAATTTGAAACGGATTTGGAAAAACTCATAGAATTTCAAGAAACACTTGAATCGAGTGATAGTATACTGTGAATTTAACTTAAAAATTAAATTCGATTTCCACTTACATTTTAAGTTGAGAATTTGACCTGTAATTTCATTTCAAGATTAAATTACGCAGTTGTGAAATTTAGGATTCAGTTAGAAATCTTAGCAATTTTAAACCAAAACCTAATTGAGTGTTACACAATTTGATCGGCAAAAATACGTTTCAACTTTTAAGAGGTATTTGAAATTAAAGTTTACAATTATGAAAATCAAGTTATGCTTAACTGCTTTCAATATTGGTTTATATTTAGTAGACCATCCCTACTGGATGACAGAAAAAAATTAGAATAATATGCATTCAATTTCATCAACATCCACGATAAAACTGATGAGGTTGTCATGCCTTTAGGAGTATTAAGGCGCACTTACTACGTAGATTTTTAGATTTTTTCAGGACGTTCACATACAATGGTGAACACATGAATGTAAATCAATTAAGACTTGTTCCATACTTGCACAAAAGTGCCAGTTGTAGTAGCATACTGATATGACTTATCATTATGTTAGTCAAGACAAACATTCTATATTTAGTAATTTTTTACAATTAATAGACTATTCACCTTTTATGAAGATTAATAAAAAGAATAATTTATCCGAGCATACAACCAAATTTTTGTGGCCCTCAAACACTAATTTTAATCAAATTATTATTTATTACTTAAGAATATCTGACTATAATGTGAATTCCTTCTGTAAATTAGACTGTGTTTATTCCAACAATTGTTGTTTATGGTTGACAAAAATCCACACGAACTGATAATTGTTCCCTTTGTCTCAAAGCAATGCATAAATCTTGTTTTGCTTCTTAAATTCTATTTGCAAAATACTAATACATAATAATAAAACTAAAACTTTCTGTAATACATGCACAAAACTATTTTATCATTTCAAAAAAATTTTGTTATCAACCACACAAACATTGGGAAATTGTAAGGTGATTATGTAGCTGCTACGATATACACAAGTATAATTGTAGTATTAAATCACTATTATTAATACTATATTTAGTTTTATCTGTACAATATGTACTCTAGAATTACAGTCTGGATATAATTGTATAATCTAGTATTAGAAATCAGAAACTTTCTAGAAAAATAATATACATTACTGGGAATACACTATGTGTGATTGGTGTTTTATACATTATACATGTAACGCTAGCACCCAGTAAAGGATTAACCAAATGAGTGATTCCACACCGAAACAAAAAAATTTATATGAATACCAAATTTAATTTATTCAAACTTCGCCAATTCAAATATGTATAATATGTATTATGTATCCCAATTTAATACGTTTTGATATTTTTGAACAGTGCTGAAATTAAAATAACAATGAAAAATCATTAATTTGTTGAACTTTTCGCAAAAAAAATACAAAACGAGTGTTTACATATATGTAGTCCGTCCACCCACGCTTAGTTAAAATAACCCTTTCCATACACGCAAATCTTAATATGACAACTTTTAATTTTGAAAACCTCAACTAACTCGACGTTTTATGAACTTTATCGATAAAAATATGAACTCCCCTTGACTTCGAAAAAATGAGTGAGATAACAAAAATAAAAAAATTATGTTTTTTAGTTCAAGGAAAATTTATTTACTCCAACCAAATCAAATACATACAATATACATATATATAAATACTCATTTTAATTATGATTAACCCTATTTATAGTTTGTGTATGTGTGTGTATCACAAATAATCAGACCTATAAAATTTATTCAATTTTTAATAAGAAAAGGTTCAAAACCCGAATAACAATTTTCTTACATTTCTTTTCTTTTACTCAACAAAAAAAAAAAATTTCCTATTTCTCATTTTCTTTATAAATATTTACGAGGTTAATTCATAGTTGTTAGTGCTTTTCTCTCCTCGAACAGAATACATATACAACAAAAAATACAAAATTAAAATGGAAAATTCATGTTGAAAAATGTGAAAATTAATCGTAACAACTTTACATGAAGTGTGTATATGTGTATAATTTGCAACACAAAAATATATTTAAAACTACTGTAGTTTTTAATATAACCTTCAACAGAATTGCATTACACAACAATGAAAAAAAAATATCAATAATTATTAATAATTATAATTATAATACAGTGTGACCTTGGTAATCTATTAGCCATCCATTTTATTAATTGTTAGTTAAATACTATTTAACCTAAAAAAATAAACTCATTGAAGCACAAAAATAGATACACTAACTATAAACCGAGTGATGACTGGTCAGAATATGATATATTATTTCACAATTGAATTTGATAAATGATATTGCAATTTTACAAACTAAGCTATTCCTTAGACATAGCCATCCATTTAACTAGTATATTTCAAATTTGACAAATAACTGTCAAAAAAACTATTCCCGTCACTGATTGACACAAATTTTATAATTTTATAAATTCGATATCGAGATAAGTAAATCAATATTTAATGATTGAGAAACGATGTAGTTTCGTTTAACAATAAAATTTCCTTTTTGACAAGCCATATTGGACGAGTCTTAACGAAAGAAAAGATTCGAATACAATTTACCGACTAATTCTAACATCAAACTAACATTAATTAAATTAGTTATAATCATCATTTGGTAAAGCATCAATATTTCAGAATTTAGCAGAATATAACATTTACACTAAAAATTAAAATTTATCCAAATCAGTCATCGTAACAAAATTGTCCTTCACGTTCAAACTCGAAAACCGTTGTTTAAATTTGACATAAGTATAAGTATGTATTTCGATATTAAAATAATTCATAAATTTTAAGAGAAGTTATAAATATTTAAACTCAGTTTGTCAACAAACATACCATTACCTATACTAATAACTAAATTATTATAAACTTATTAATTAGTGTGACTGTTGATCATCTCTTGTTGCTACCAATTGTTCCAGGTTAAAATTTGTAAGAGCAATACGAACCAGAGGAATGACAAGTAATCGATTGCGTTGTTTCATTTTCAACTGACAAAAGCTTTTTAAAAAAGCTGTATTACTTCTCTTCTTTAAATAGATTTCGATATATCCTAAAATATTAGTATGAGGTTCTCTAGTAACTTGATTCATTAAACGGCCAATATATCGCAAAAATCTCGTCTAGAAGAAAGTAAAGACAAGCCACTATTTAAATCATTTAGCGGCCAAAGAGACCGATTATTTTATTGATTAAATTATTCCTTAAACATGTTTTCGATATTTAAAACGTCCAAGATTAAGAATAATTTGATGAATATTTTTAGTAAGCAACATCCAATACTACTAAATTAAATGTTTTTTGAAATATTTTGAATAGTTAGAGGAAAGAAAAAATGCAACAAAAAATGGATAAAGCAAAATTAAGCCATAGTTTCAATGACCAGTAGAACATAACATTGATTTACGTGCGATCAAAGCATTGTGAACTCCACGAAACAAAAAACTCTATATATGTATGTATTTGCATTGAAAAAACAATACAATAATAATAAACATAGTGTACAGTAACCTAAAAACTATAACAGATTATTTGTATTAACTATCGTTTTAACTGAAACCTCCCACTCTTCCCTCCCAAGTTTCTCATTCCATACGTATAATATATAAATATGCATATATAAGACTTACACAGTGTCGATGTCTTCTAATCTTAGAAAATTACGGTTTATACACTTTTCTATTATTATTATTATTACTACTACTACTATTTTTTTTCTTTCTAAGTAAACAGTAACATAATTCACATCATCTCACTGTAATGACCTTCGAGTTGCTAGTTTTTTTTTTAATATTAAATTTTAACCTCATTTGTGTTATTGAATTAGAAAAAAATGAACGAACGAACTAAATAAAATTAGAAACTATTGAGCTTTAATTTTTTGTCCTTTGTCATAATTTTCAATGACAAATGAAAATCAAAAACTAACGAAAATCTATGTACTTATAATATACATGTACATCACAATCAAAATATACAACTACAACGCCAACTACAAAAATCACATTAAAGTTCATAGATCTTATATGCTCTTCTTCTTTCTTGACTTATTCAATAAAATACCAGTAGAATATTGTAAAAATGCATTTTCTTTAGTTTTTCATTTAACATCCCTCTAGTTGCACACAGAGATATTATAACTACCCTTTATATGAAAGGAGATTTACGTTTTATTTGTTGGATTTTTTTTGAAGAAACGAAAATGTTGTTATTGTTTGTTTTGAAATTGTGCCAAAATATATAACCATTTCATCTAACTATTTTGTTTCTTGATTCCGATTCTTACTATTTTATCCTTATAAATTAAGAAAAAATATCTGTGTAAAAAATTTGTCTTTTTCCCAAGGACACATTTTAATTGGTGACAATATAACGAACGATATCAGTCAAATGGTTGCACAAAGTGAGCGCACGACACAAAATAATTAGCGCACCGCACAAGGGCTATATAAGTTTATTAACCTTAATTTGAGAAAGATGTATCACACAAAAATTATTTCTTTCTTAGTCATTAAGAAAAATCAAGCGCTAAGATCAGTAATAGGTTTGTATATACATATCTACATGTATGTATATATTATATATGGTTAAGAGAAGTGTAGGACGCGCGCGCGATTATTAAAGCACACATCATTTATTATGAATATCTACAATAATAATTTAGGTGCAATGAACTTTTTGCTTTATTTTTTTTATATATATAGTTTTTAGTAGTTAGGTTATTTTATTTAGCGTTTGTTACAATGCAAAAATAAAAAATTTCAAGCAACTCAAAAATAAAATTCAAGTCAGTGACCTTTTTTCATACATTTCGACATTTTATTACGTTTTGTTGTTATTGTTAGTGAATCGTGTATTATGTTTCTGTTTCACAAGATCCGCGAAAAACAATTCGCGTTTTGTTTGATATATGTGGGTGGCGCGCGCTTTTTTCAATTATATTATTATTATAAAATGTAAAGGATAAGAAATTGAAAAAAATGAGTTTTGGTTTTAGCTTTTCTACACTTTAACTACCTTAAGTTGTACTTTAAACTTAAAACTAAAAAGTGTCTATATCCGATTACAATGCTAATGTGATTATTGGTATAGGTTAACATTGTGCTGTCTTTATGGTTAATTTAAAAGAATAATAATTTTGAATCGAAGTTCATTTAAGGTAACTAAATGATGTTTAACCTATAAAAAAATTGCGAAACGAAGGTTAGCGAACCATATGTGTTATGTGTATTGAAGGTTCAAAGTTATTATATAAATAATTCAAAATATAATCGAAAATGTATGTATTTTTGATAACTAATAATTGTAGTGATTTTTGATTATTGAATTATGTACATATGTTCCATACTTAATTCCACCAGATTTGTCGAAACGCAAAAGTTGAACGACCGCAAGTTATTTTCGATTTATGCAACAAAATTTGACAATAAAACCATCTGCTAATTATCATAGTAAATTTTAAATAGATATTCGACACGCTCATTAGTCCATTTTTATTTTAATGTTTGATCGTAGTTCATTTTATAAATTATGTTTATTTTAACTTTCATATACCCAATAGTTAGTTGGATACAAATTGAAAATTTAGAATTTGTTAAATACTAAAAGTAGAAAATAAACAACGCTCTAGACTATAGATTCTCGATTTACTGCGTAATAATATGATATAATACATAGGTAATTTGTTCGATAAGGTGTGGTTGAGATTTTTAATAATATTGTTGAACATGTTCATGATGAAACATTTTCGATTGTTCGTGGACTGTTCTGCTCTAATATATAAAAGTGCGAAATATTCGTGATCTAATAAATAGTTAAAATAAACTAATTCAACAGATTTCGGCCGCCTACATAATTCTGGAAGTTAAACATAATTACTCAGGCCGATCTAACAACGACGTTAATGGTAATAAATCTGGTGATTTCCTTTGATATATGTCTAGGATCACAATGTTTGAGATATCATTATTTTAGACTTGTGATTTTTGAATTTTCATTTAACTATTTAACAATATCACTCCAGTATGAGTTTCTATAAGCGTAAATTACATTAAAATCAAATAAACTTAAAGCTCTGAAATCATATTAACATTCGTTTCATTATGATGAAAAAACGAATTAAATTTAAAATTAACATTAGTACTTACATCTAATTTAATTTGAAACCAATTAAAAAATTTAGACATCTTCAGCTTACCTGCAATTAATAAAAAAGAAAATTAGCAAAATCTTTTAGTAACAAAACACAATTGAATTTCCGAGTTTGACTCAGTGAACTATGTATATAAAATTCGAAAATTTTAAAAGTTTGCCATAAACTGATACACAGCGAAGTTATAATTCAACGAAAATCATCATCATTTAGCCAAATTAAAACAAGATCCTGAATTTAATGATTGAAAAAATCTAAAATCGTTAATATTTTTAGTTAGAATAGTTGAACTTTGATAATATTCATTGAGATCATAAAATTTTAAAACGGATTAAATTTAAATTATGTATTCCCCTAGAACAAATTGTTCAAAAGTTTGGGAACAAATTTAATAAGAAATTTAGAAATTTTGAACAGCTCAAAAGCTTCACGGGATATTAAAATGTAGCACCACATGTATTTGAACTTGTTAACAACATTTTTAAAAACTAAAATTTTGTATCATTATAAATTTAAGAAACATTGTAACAAAATCGATGTCTGTTTAAAAATATTATTTCAATACTTAGTAATTTAAGCTTTTCCAGTCACATTACTGGCACTATGAAGCGGGTTATTTCCTGACAGATATTATGAACGATAAAAATTGTAAAAATGTTAATGAAATTTTCCAACTTGCAATATGGTAAATAAACGACATTCATAAGTCTTCCATCAAAATATTATATCACAAAACTTAAGAAGAAACAAATTCAACAGATTTGTTCAAAACACCATTAAAGGCCAAAAATAGCTTATCACGTTGTGGTATTAAAACATAACGATATAAAAAAAGTTTTTTTATTATTTTTTGTTAAGAAAAATATTAGTTAATCGACCTTGGTCTTATAGAGTAGATTACGAGGTTTTGTGTAAATGAACTTTATGTTCCTTGTGCAATATTATGTACGTATGTACGTATCAGATGTATGTATGTACGTTCTAATAAAAATAAAAAAAGGAAAAAAAAATCGTAGAAACCATACCATCACCCACCTTGCGCGCGTACTCAAAAATACAAATTAAATTATTCAAACAAAAAAATTAGTTTCACGTCTCTCGAGAAAGACCATAGCAACGAACAATCACACAAGTGAATGTGTAACACAATATATGTACACAATAATCGAGTATATAAAATTATGTTGTATAAATAAAGAATAATATACATAAAAATCGCGTACATAGAATATTTTATTTACCTTGAAGATATATTTAGATTTAAGCTCGACCAAATGTCAAAGCCGAGAAGAAAGAATCGCTGTGACGCGCGGAAAATCATAGTAAACACCAAAACCTTGAACACTACTAATATTTTGGTTTTTGGCAAAATTAAATTTTTTTTAAATTAAAACACAGAATCCAACATTTAAATATATGCGGCGACATTCCAACATCTACATATGAAGATTTACGTGTCTATAAAACGATAAGAATAAAATTTAGGTTAAGAATTTAAACAACTTTGGGGGTATCGTAATAATATGTTTAGAAAAAATTTATAATTGAAATTTTCTTGGATATACTCGTGAAAAATCGATTTTTCTCCTTCATTCATATCATGGTTGAAAAGATAAATTGATTTTTTCAGAGAAAATATCCTTGCCGATTTATTTAAGTTACATTTTTTTCTATACCACCCACATGTCATGCTGCTGTACAAAAATACAAACATCAAATGTTAACGTAGCTCGGGAACTTTTATTTTATAATCTTATGGTAATTTTTGTGTTCTTATTTTTCATGTTGAGCAGTGTATCTAGCTATCAATTTTGGTTAAACATTGTAGCGCTAAAATTATACGATATTAAAATTCAGTAACAAAAATTTGTGGGAGTTTTTATTGTTGTTAAAGAGGTGCGCTATACGAAAAGACATATTTAGAACATTGCTTTTACAAATAATTGAATTAAATAATTAAGCTTCCTGTTTCTTATGCGGATCACACACACACACACACACACACATACTTATACGAGTATAATAAACATTAGGAAATAAAATACTTAAATCGAATTGAATATACCCATACAATGAATAATTTTCCTTTTCGATCAAGCTGTAAATCTTACGAATCTGTGAGACTAATTTGTGTTATGGATAAGTTTGGTATACTATTTAAACAATAAACAACTCAAATGAATTTCGGCATTTGATTCGAATTAAAATTAATTATTTTTTTCTTGAAATTTTCTAAATTTTATTTTCACGAATATTATTATTAAACAGTTTTCAAAGGCTATTACTGGCCCCTAACTGAGTCAACAATTTGGCTCTAACGGTTTCGATCCTGAGCATGGTCTTCATACTGTCTAAGACAATCAGAAGAGGCCAAGTCATTCTCTACATCGTGGAGCCATCGTCACCTGCAACGACCTCTGCGCCTACCATATGGTGGCTCTCCTTTCAGAGATCGCTGCACAATTCGTTCCGGATCAGCACGCAAAACGTGACCGAGCCAGCGTACTCGCTGAGATCTTACTTCATGTACAATATCGGGGATCTTCATCAGCTGCCAGCCATTTCCCCGAATAATAATTCTTGAATTTAAAACATTGTAATATTCTTTCTTAAAATTTTTTTAAATCTTAACAAATAGCATTTCCAAACGAAGAAGATTTTTACTAAATCCTGAATAAATAAAATTGGTCGGTTTCGTTTAATTTATTAACTTTCACAATTCTGATAATTTGATAAAATCATCAAATAAAAAAAATATATGTACATACAGTCCCTGGCCATATTATTAGACGCACTATAGATAATATAATAAAATTTTAGTTTACAGCTATTTTAATTTGGTTTTCGGATATTTAATTATTCTTAATTTAATATGTATGTACAATATACTTTATTGCCTAATTGTTATCACAAATAAAACATAATATTTATTTTAAAAATGTATATTTATTAATATTTAAATAATATTTTTGAAAAAAATTCATTATACTTCAATATTTAGTTGAGCCACCTTTTGCCGGTATCATCATCCACAAATGCAGCAGACAGTACAGTCTTGCATTGACTGCTGTCTGCCGCGCAGAATTAAGGCTCTCATAGTGGCAAAAGGTGGCTCAACTAAATATTGAAGTATAATGAATTTTTTTCAAAAATATTATTTAAATATTAATAAATATACATTTTTAAAATAAATATTATGTTTTATTTGTGATAACAATTAGGCAATAAAGTATATTGTACATACAGATTAAATTAAGAATAATTAAATATCCGAAAACCAAATTAAAATAGCTGTAAACTAAAATTTTATTATATTATCTATAGTGCGTCTAATAATATGGCCAGGGACTGTATGTGTATTAACATCTTTTAAATCTTTGCACCTATTTCCCGACTTTTATCAAGTTTTGAATTTAATAAATTAATATTTTGGTTTCAATTTATACAATTGTTAAAAATCTAAAAATTTGTTTATTCTGAACTCTATGGAAATTTAAATCTAACTACAGAAACACCAAAGTGAACTATATTCGAAAATTCTGAAAATTTTATTGATTTGAATATTATTTTTTGTGTCAAAATTGAATTTTAAGAAATTCTTTATAGACTCATTCATACTTATCAAATTTGCACAAAATTTCTGAACTAATCAAATTCTGTAATTTCTTGATATTAAAAGTGATTGTGATACACATTAGTATGTAATAATACTAGAATTATAATTTAATTTGAAAATATATTGTACAACAGAATATTTATAAAATAGGCAAAAATATCTTGAGAAGAATATATCTGTACTCTCCGATTTTTTTGTTCTATCCTCGTTCATCCAATAGGGCCTCAATAAATTCTGATTAAAATTTACACTTTGAAATGTTTGCTAACTATGTATATACATATACATACTATGTTATGTTTATATTTAAATTTGGTAAGGTTTCTAATATTCCCACAGCAAAAACTCGTACGAAGAAATACCTAAATATTTCAAAACTGTATACAAACCTATCTTATTTTTATATTTTGATGAACAAATGCTAGGGGAAATATACCGAAACGAAATTTTAAGACCTCAAATAATTCCTAAACATTCTATTTCTGGGCTAACGCCAATGCCAATATTTTGAATACAAAATTAATAGAATATAAAATCAGGTCATATTTAAAATTATCTCACCAAAGGGTATTTCATCAAATTGATCATTTTTTGTTATCAACACACAATTTCAACGCAACGATAAATCGTAAGCATAATTTTTTAGAAAAATTCCGTTTAAACGACGTTTTAATAGGTTGAATAAGTTGTGCTGGCTAAGATTACATAGTTGGACTTATTGTACTTTAGCACGAATGGATCAAATCCAATTTGTTTGCGTATAATTAGGCTTTGTATTCCCTAACTCAGAATATTTCTGGATATTCCGAGTTATAATTTTAAATTGGGCGTCGTTAAATACAACAATTACCTATATTTAGCGAAACTAACATCGTGTTTGATGAATGCAAACCTATCTCTTAGTACCCAAATATTTAAAGCGTAGTCAGCTGCATCAATGTAGAGTTCAACGATCTGTTTGAAAGAATCATAAATTTTAAATAAACTTTCAACACCTGCTTAATGCAAGTATGTATAATTATTTTATGTATCTCAATATTAAATTAAATTTTTATTTATAGCTCAGATGGTTTAATTTGAGTTTTTCCCACTAAACATTTTATAAGTAGTATTAGGCGCCTTTTAAAATTTTGGAAAATTTCTAAATCGAACGATTTTTTTCTACGGCTCTAATGCAAAACTATGTATGTATCAAAACGACTGTTTATCCAGAGTGGATAAAAATATTTAGAAAACTGAAAAAATTTAGTTAAAATAATCGATAATCGAATTTTGAATATTTACCGTTGCCGTATTGTAAAATTGTATTTCTGTTGAATTTTTGGTATTAACACAAAATAATTTTTAAAAAAATATGATGTGTGTTTCATAAGTTTAAAAGCTCTATTATGAGGTTTGAAGCTCCGCCAAAATTTTATATTAGTGTTCGGCTCTTCCAAAAACGTTGGCGACCACTGACCTAATGCATGCGATACATCTGGTCATCGTAAGTATTTAAAATATCAAAAGATAAGTCAATGACCCAGAACGGTTGATTATTAAAGATTTCCGTTTCGTGAATAGCAAGTCTAAAAAAAACATTGCTTGGTCGTGGTTGCGAAAATATCTAGGTATTTGCAGTATTATTCTACATGAAAACATGATAACTTAATAATAATAATAGTTCTAATATATAATCAATAATTCGTTTTGCTTTCTTTCCATCAAATCGTCCAAAATTTGTCAATAATAATACATAATTTATAAACCTTTTTGCGATGTGATATAAATCATAAATTTATTTCCAATCAATATCATAATTAATGAACAAACTAAATTTGTTCAAATAAATTTTTTATATAGTTCTCCATTTTTGCCCATCACATTTTTTTATATAACTAATCCACCTCACACATGCATGTATATCATAAATTTAATCAACTCACTGTAGCATAATGAAACAAAATTTAAAGTACCGTCTTGAACTTATGTACAAGATGTACATACAGTTGTTTGCATTAAAAAAAATATACAAAAACTAAAATTATTCATCCACCAGACTAATAAATTCGTAGTCACTGTATGTGCATGTATATATAAAAATTGGCAAGTATGTAGATGTATACATACAACATATACATAATTTCAAAAAATTTGCAATTTTATTTGTTTGTTGTTATGTATTTCGGTCGGAGCACAACCAACCAAAAATCATAATAGTTCCCAGAAATGAGATTTTTTTTTTTGCAATAATTTTGAATAATTTCAGCAACATGGTGAATTTAATGTAATCCAAAATTAAATTAAAAAATGAAAACATAAAATAAAAATGAAAGACAATGACAAAAACATTGGTTGTTCACCCACATCAAGCAGTTAGTTCAACAAAACGTCAATTTCCGGAGTTAAAAATCCACAATGGTCACATTTACTTTCATCAAGAAGATGGATCACAAGTGCGTTTACATTTTATTTACTTAACCCTTATTGGCATAATTCTAAGTATATTGAATTGACCCATTTTTTCATTGTTTGTGTTGTACGGAAAAAGCAGCTGTATACAAAATCTGTTCTTTAGTTCACTGCCCTGTCATTAAAATATTCTAATTTAATAAAAATAAATAAGATCAACATTTTAAGCAGCTGGATAATTAATTCAAGATCGTTGGTGTCAACGTCGAATTATTACAGGTGGCATATTTTAAATTGTATTAAAAATACCTAAGATTGAATTATTGCACATTCTTGACAAATTTAATGTACATCAATTCAAATGTTTGAAAATAAACGTTGAATTTAAAGTAAAATCGAGTGCCACTTAATGTACTAAAAATTATAAATTTATAATTAAATTAATTAAACTTGTAATGTTTTCCCTAGTCTTTGAACTTTATCAGTGTAAAAGTATAAAGCGTTAACTGTTCTACCACGAACTACTTACTTGACGTACTTCAAATGAATAATCAATAAATGATTGATTTAAATTTTGTGGTGTTTAAGAAATTTAACTAAAAAATTTTAAACGATCAAGTTTGATAGATATCGAGCATACAAGTTTTATTTTTTTGGCCAAGATGAGTTAAACGTATGATTCTATCGAAGATTATGAATGAAGAAGAATAATATAGAAGATCATTAAAACAAAAAGTGTCTATTAACCATATTAATTAGTAATGTAAATTATCAACATTTACCACTCTCAGCATTTTATTTCCAAGTGGAAACTCCGATTCTAATTCGAAAATTATATTTAAAAATTGAACACCAATTATAATAAAACGAAAAATAATTTCGAGGATAGAAATTTTAAAACTAAAGATTTCCGAATAAAACATTTTAATTGGAATTTTGAATTTTGGAATTCGAGACAAATTTTGATACTATGTATACTTACTTCAGCGTAAGGGAATAGTAAGTATCCGAATTTCAAAGGTAGATGTATTGCGAATTGGAATTATGTGTTTTTGGGGGTAACGAGGAAAATTAATTTTGATACACGCAAAAATTTGGTAGAAAAATAAATCTGGTAAACGTACTCGACACTATGATTGCAGCCAACACATACACTTTAAATTCTATAAAATAAATAATGGTATGTTTATGTTTGCTGGATTTATTCCACAGCAAAATAATTCAGCATTTTTATATCCGAAATCTACAATAATTATAGTTCACTATAGTGGCTATAGCGGCCAGTTTCTTATTAACCGAATACCATTCACATAATCATCCGAGATTTAATAAAAAGTTCGTTTCACATAAATATATTTATCAGCTTAATAACTGAACCTCGTTTGAGATTGAATTCATATACATACATACATGCCAGGTGAAAAACTTGTACGCCGTGGAATGTCACTTAAGTCTGTTTCTTCATTGAGAAGACTAATATTTTTATTTTTGGAGAGCACGAATCACTCGTTTATTGCAATTTATCTAAATGTTGTATGTCGATTAGATTAAATTTGAATTACCTGATTTTAAATGATTAATAAGAGAAGCATCCAACATTTTATATACATTTGTTTTATATGTATACATTTGTACAATTCCATATTGGACGCGCCAAAGGTGCGACCATGGTTACAACGACACTCGATTTTTGTTCGATATCGCTAATAAAACTTTGGTATAATTTTCATTTTTTATTGTCAAAAACAATCAACCAACTAAGAAATTCGCGCGGCTAATACTACTTCGAGAATGAAATAATTTTGTTTGCACGTTTTTATTATTTCGCGAAAATATCATTGAACTGTATTAATATAGCAAGCAATTAGTATGTAAACATAAATAATGCTATAAATGTAAAAGAATTTTACACAGGAGTCAACCATCGCGGTGCGGTGGTGGTAACTGGTATGGTGTGGTGGTTTTTTATATATTCAAATTTTATTTTTATTGACTGATTCAATTATATGATATGCATATACATATATACGAAGTTAATAATAATAAAGATGGAAAATTCGTCAAGTTAATTTATTACCCATAAATATTCGGCGATTATAATATGCATATAAAATATGTTACAGTGCATATTACCCCGCCAAAAATAGGGTTAATTTCATAAAAAATTGCTCACTTTTATTACATTTTATTTCTTTCTTAAGATGTTCTGTGTGTATTTATAAATTTAAATAAGTAATTTATATATACGGGAATATGTTTAACGCATTACAATAAAATTTTTGTCGTCATTGCAACAAATTAAAAAAAAATAGAAAATTAAGAAAACAAACAGTTTTTCTGTTTAAAATAAAGAACACTAAATTCTTATTATCTTTTCATTCAATTTTTTTTTCTTGAAGTTCAAAAACCTTTAGATGTGATACAAGTGTCATCGCCCTTCCACGTCGAATTACAGAATTTAAAAAAAACATGTAAGTATAACGAAAAGTATTTGTGGATACGATACGATACGTTCAATGCACTTGATATATAGAAATAATAAAAAAAAATGTGATTTACGGACGTCGTCATATCATTACATGTAAAGGGGAAAATGAAAGAGAAAATCATACAAATTATTGTTATTGTTATTAATAAAAATAATAACAATAATAATAAAATGAAATAGAAATATTATTAATAAATAATTCGTTTTTTATTAATAAAACTCACAAGTTCAATGAACGCGTTAATTTAAAAATAATATAATTGTACAAAAATGTATAAAGATGATGACATCATAATACGTACTTCTCTATGTACTCGCTTATATCCTTTTTAGTAACAATATGATCATTTAATATTAAAAAAAATTGCTTAAATGCAAATCTGTATCCATGTTATGTATTTCAAATTATTTGTCTTTGTTTGTCGAACAACTATGACGACAATGCTATTGACCCGATCCAATCGGTGGAGTTTGTTAACCTTTCCGCGATTACAAAAATACTGTATAAAATAAAACCACGCTAAACGTGTGGCATTTCCGAGTTTTATTTATTCGATAAAAATAATTGTATATTACATATTGCTCAGAAATTAGTCTACACTTCACCCTTCATTGCAACAGTGGTGTACAATGTACGCGCGCATTTAAACAATGAATTTATAATATTTAGAACCGGGAAATTCCAGACCGCACAGTATCTCTGATTATAAACAGAAAACTATATACATAATATGGACAGCCCGATAAGTTCTATAAACAGCATAATAAAATATTTTTCTTTGCAATTGTGTATAAATCTTAATTAATAATTATATGTACAAACAAATTTTAATATTAAAAGTAACTACTAACCATTATAATTAAATTCCGATTATACCGGGTGTTTTTTTTAAACTGAGACGATCAAATATCTCGAAAAATAGCCACTCTACGGAAAAAATGTCCATAATCAAAATTTAATCATACCGCGGGGGAAATACATTAGTGCAAAAAAAAACATCCCCCCACCCCCGCTTTGTAGGTGGGGCGGGGGTAACTTTTAAACTAAGATAGGAAGCCATATTTTTTATTGCAGATGCGGATTCTACGACTAAAAGTACGTATGATTTGAATAAAATATTTTGTTCGGTTCATGATAGATGGCGTTGCAATCGACGAAATTCAATTTTTTCAATTTCTCCTTCTTAGAACACACGCATTCGATTCTGCAATACGTTTGAAATAAAAAACATCACGTTTTCATTGGAAATACTCGAAATTCGTCATCAAAACAATTTATTCAGTTTTGTAAATCTAAATAAGTGTTCAAAATGATGGCCTGAATTTTGTATTTTTGAAATTTAATAATAAAACTTGAAATTAATTTTGAACACTTATTTAGATTTACAAAACTGAATAAATTGTTTTGATGACGAATTTCGAGTATTTCCAATGAAAACGTGATGTTTTTTATTTCAAACGTATTGCAGAATCGAATGCGTGTGTTCTAAGAAGGAGAAATTGAAAAAATTGAATTTCGTCGATTGCAACGCCATCTATCATGAACCGAACAAAATATTTTATTCAAATCATACGTACTTTTAGTCGTAGAATCCGTATCTGCAATAAAAAATATGGCTTCCTATCTTAGTTTAAAAGTTACCCCGGCCCCACCTACAAAGCGGGGGTGGGGGGACTTTTTTTTTTGCACTAATGTATTTCCCCCGCGGTATGATTAAATTTTGATTATGGACATTTTTTCCGTAGAGTGGCTATTTTTCGAGATATTTGATCGTCTCAGTTTAAAAAAAACACCCGGTATATAGACAAAAACACATAATACATACTATAATAGATTCATATAGATTTCGAAAATGGATTATTCAAGTACGGTTTCTGGTAATCAACAATATTTAACAACAAGCAGCACGGGGTTCTCGAATTATGCCAAAAGAATTATAAAAGTAATTTAGAGTTTGCAAAATTCAACAAAATATACATACAATTTTCAAATTTCAAAGTTGTAACGAATTTGAAACCAGCCCATCACTCAAACCGATTTTACTTCGTTCAAAAATTTTCCGAAATTAAAGTACATTACAGTTCTGACATTTCTTAAATCATTAATAATTTTTATACATATGTATATATTTTTGCACTTTTCCGCAGGGTGTATCTTTCATTTTTAAATTCGCTTCCAGAGTAAATGCAGCAAGTAAGGGCCATACGCAATAATTTGAAAAATTTAGTAATAAATAGTTGAATTAAAAATACAGGAATTGTTGGAAAATTACATCGTGAGTGTACTATACTTTGTTATGGCAATAAATTGATATCGATTTTTCAAGATGTAAACACTTTGACCATATTAAAGAAAACAATGATGATCGAGCAATTGTTTGAAGTCAAATAATTCACTATTTGAACCTCAGGAAAAAACAAAATTCTATTATACAGCGGAAACCAGATCAAACTAGGTTTTTAATCGAAAGCCATTCAGAAATCGATAAATTTTAAGAAATAATATTTATTGGAAAGAACTAGAAAAAGATTGCTATTATAGATCACATTATATTTCCAAATAATTTAATAATGATTAACGCTACGAGAAATAATTACATGATTTATTATAGGCATATGCAAAAAAAATCTTATTGTTTTCACTCTCGACGACGACTTAATTAATTAGCGCACACAAATCAGACATGAAAGAATTTAATATTTAATTGAAGAAAACTTACCCAAAAATAGAATTTTTACCAAGACGTCAATAACATCGTTAATTTGTTTAATTTTTTGCATAAAAGGTGATTGAATTTCAATGCCGAAAGTACAAAATAACACAAGAAAATTTCCTAACATGATAAAAGATAAAACTATTCTGAACTTACCTGAATAAACAGAAAAAAGAACATAAAAAATTAAAATGATTCGCGCATCAAATCTTAGCTGTTAAATTACTTAGTTCATAAATCCGCTGATGTGCGAACAGATGTGAATTTAAATTTAATGACAATTGGGAATTAAACTAAACACATTTTTTTTTTATGTTTTTCAATTATTAAATAAATTTTTTATGTTGGCTAAATGCTAAGTCGGATCCTTGCAATCTAATCCATCTATTTTTTATGTTATTTGTACTGTTCAACGCCCCTTTTTTATATACTTATATATGTATGTATATTTGTCATGCAATAATAGATTTTTGAATTTCGTAAACATTTCCTTTCAGCGATTCTTTTTTACAATCACGAAAAACTTTAATAAATCGACATAATGGTACATAATTGTACCGAGCATACACGACTAGTAAATTTATGTGGCAGTAATTCTATCAAAACTAAGAAAATGGTAATAAAATATAATATTTTATGTGGCTGATGTAATTAAACACCTTCGCTAATGTGGTAAATAATGCGCTAGAGTCGAGTTAATTTCAGCTTTTGTCTTATTATACAAATATTAATGCTAAATGTGAAAATTGCTTCAAGGTTATATAAATATTCGCGAGTCGCGGATTTTTTTCAGTTTTGAATTAATGAAACAAGTAGTTGGAATTTAATGAAATCTAATTACGTTAATAAATTTTTGTGTACGAGTCTGTTAACGTAGTTTCATTAATAAGAATTGTTTCAGGAATAGTTTATATAGTTTGATATTCTTTACTTTAATGATTTTAAATACTTAACACTATTTATTCACTGCTGTTTAAACTTAAACTTAAGTTTATGCACTTGTTTGCTAATATACATATTTTGACTCACCTCGTGATTTCTCTTTTAATTCTTCATAGGTTTCTTATAATGCTGTAATCATTTTTTATTGCACTATCGATGTCATAAAAATATGGGATAGTTTGTAGCTAAGTTCATTGATTTTTTTATGCAACAAATTGATGTGTAATGAAGACAGATTTCGAAATACCGTCAATACCAGACTGATTGACTAAAATGTTAAACAGAACTTTCTCTACCCTGTTGTGTCTAGAAAACTTATCTTTCATATTAAAATGTTTAAAATACCAAAGAATTCGGCAGTGAAATTGAACTAGCATAATCTAGGTACCATGAGATAATCAATCAATAAGGCTAAGAAATATTGAGCCAAATGGACAAATCAACACGATCCCAACGATAGTTTACGTGCTTCGAAGTACCTTTTCTGTATATGATCGATTAAATAGCAATTTAAAATTAAAATTTAATAAAATAATGATTTTCATTAATATTGTGGGCCGAGAAGACGTTTCTTTGTGAAATGAAATCTCTTTATTAATCAACCGTCTTTAATCAAGTAGAATTGATGTTTATTTTATAACAAAAACCTCTGCAAAATAGATTTACAGTATAGAAATAGTGAAATAAAAATGATCACGATCAACTCAATGCCAAATAACTTTCACTTGCCGGAGTCAGATCACGATTGAGAACATTGAAAAATTGAAATAAAATTCCACAACTCAAAAACTCTTAAAAAATTGATTGTACATACACAATGCATTTTGGGTTCGAAATATATCAATATTTGGTTAGCTACAATAATAAACGTGAAATTCAAATAACTATTTGATTTTAAATTTAATGCATCAGTTTAAAAATTAAGTATGTAATTCAAGTAATTCGAGTTTATCTTCAGTATTATTTAAACCTAGTTCTCGCGATTTTTGTGTGTCGCGATCATTTATAAAACTGACTACGTACGTACATAGTTTTGATCATTTCATAAATTTTAGAAATAAACAAAAAAAATTGTAAACTTACTCAAGATCACATTTACTTCGCTCAAAATCTCAATAACCTTTACCACAATCATGCTTTAACAGTTAATATTAAGCAATCGTCCAATACACAATCATGGTCCGTCTATCGTCTACTGATTTCATTTCGCTACCTGGCCCTTAATGTGCCAACCATCTGATCCAATCGGTTATGATCCTGAGCTTAAATTTTCAGTAGATTCTTGATTACGAAATTCAAAAGAACTCGATGTGGTGTCATCACGCTTGGCGCGAAACTCATCTGCCTCTTTCTCCCAAATTACAATTGCAATCGTGAAGTACTATTAAAAAAAACTAACCATAATTTGTTAAGATGGGTTTATCATTAAGAGTCATTTTAAAGTTCAGCATTTTTGAATATATACTAGCTTTCAAAAGTATTTTACTAAGTTATTTTTGAAAATAATTCCGTTATACATTTATTTCAAAACTGATCCTATTTTGTTTTATACGTGGTTTAACGTGTCTTTGCATTCGAGTAGAAAAAATATTATTAAATTATAATTATTCTCCAATTTTAAGGTAATTTTAGTGTATTTTACTAAGTTTGAGGTTAAGAGTATTTTTACTCTTACTTATTAATTTTTCTTTTTACAGGAAATTTTATGAGTTTTATTAATACACTTTAATGCGTAAAACCGCTGTTCAGAAAAAGGTCAGAATTGAGTTTGGTTTAAAGGCGGTTTTAGGTGGGCTAGAATTTTTGAAGAGAGGTAACTTTGCAAATCTCTCAAATTCCCGGAATTCCTCGAAAACTTACAAGATGAGAAGATATAGGACGGTAAGCAATAACGCTTGTATTTAACTAAACCATCTCAATTAGAATTCAATCTTCGATGAATGGTCAGGGTTGGATGGATATTATAGCTAAGTTTATTTGTAAGTCATATCAAATCAAAAATCACCGTGGTTGAATTTTCCAATAGGCCAATGACCCAAAACATCATTCGACAGTAGCAAAGTAGCTTTCTGAAAATAATTAAATTCTGCAATTAAACTGACCAAACTGCAAAAAGAACTGGCCAAACTACAGCCCCGACCTCAATCCCATTGAACATTGGTGGAACGAGCTGGCCGGATGCATCAGAACTCAAATGTATTCAAGTAAACTGTTCAATTCATTAAGCAATGCATGGAAGAGAATACGATTGAGAAACTGATTAAGTTGGTGGATACCATGCAGCAAAACTCATTATTTAAATCTATCGACCTTGTCGAGTTTGGTACAACCACCATCACAAAAAGAATATAAAACAAAATTGAACAGAACTTTTAGTTTCGGTTCATCTTTAAAACCACAAAGCCTAATATTTGACCTGTATTTTATCAATATTCTTGATTAGAGCAGGCGTTGATTTGTACCACTTTTTAGTATACCGGGTGTTTTTTTTAAACTGAGACGATCAAATATCTCGAAAAATAGCCACTCTACGGAAAAAATGTCCATAATCAAAATTTAATCATACCGCGGGGGAAATACATTAGTGCAAAAAAAAAAGTCCCCCCACCCCCGCTTTGCAGGTGGGGCGGGGGTAACTTTTAAACTAAGATAGGAAGCCATATTTTTTATTGCAGATACGGATTCTACGACTAAAAGTACGTATGATTTGAATAAAATATTTTGTTCGGTTCATGATAGATGGCGTTGCAATCGACGAAATTCAATTTTTTCAATTTCTCCTTCTTAGAACACACGCATTCGATTCTGCAATACGTTTGAAATAAAAAACATCACGTTTTCATTGGAAATACTCGAAATTCGACATCAAAACAATTTATTCAGTTTTGTAAATCTATATAAGTGTTCAAAATGATGGCCTGAATTTTGTATTTTTGAAATTTAATAATAAAACTTGAAATTAATTTTGAACACTTATTTAGATTTACAAAACTGAATAAATTGTTTTGATGACGAATTTCGAGTATTTCCAATGAAAACGTGATGTTTTTTATTTCAAACGTATTGCAGAATCGAATGCGTGTGTTCTAAGAAGGAGAAATTGAAAAAATTGAATTTCGTCGATTGCAACGCCATCTATCATGAACCGAACAAAATATTTTATTCAAATCATACGTACTTTTAGTCGTAGAATCCGTATCTGCAATAAAAAATATGGCTTCCTATCTTAGTTTAAAAGTTACCCCCGCCCCACCTACAAAGCGGGGGTGGGGGGACTTTTTTTTGCACTAATGTATTTCCCCCGCGGTATGATTAAATTTTGATTATGGACATTTTTTCCGTAGAGTGGCTATTTTTCGAGATATTTGATCGTCTCAGTTTAAAAAAAACACCCGGTATAAACAAAAATATGTATTTATAAAATAAATGAATAAGAATTATCTTTCCAGAAAACCGCGATTAATTATCTCACTTATGAAATTTACTGTATAAAAAAAATCAATTTTCATCGGGTCCAATAATTTCTAGCGACAGAACATTTTATAATTATTTCATCTAACCAATATTAAATTATGAAAATAGTATTAAAAGGTACAACTTATCAGTTCCAGTTTAGGATGAACGTAAAATTTATAATTCAGTCTAGAAACACAATAAATTAACAGCTTATAAGTTACCATGGTTGGCTCCTAGATTCCTAGTGTAAAATGACAAATCAATTACCAACTATTTTTACAATTTGATTAAAGTTCAGTTTTGGGGAGAAGGCTTCCAAAGTTCAGTAAAGTTATATAACCATTTCTTGGTAGTCTGAACTTGAATCAAATAATATAGCGCCTTATGTAAATGCATATTATAATATATTCCATATTTAAAATCATACTTCAACCTTTTACTGTATTTACAACTCAATTTCTATTCAAATACAAAGCTTTCATAAATAACAACAATATTGTTTCTCTTAATATTTGTGTGTTCTCATGTTTTCCAGATAAGCCTTTTATAAACATTAAACCCTAAAGAGTGTATCAAACTCAAAGAATATTTCCGCAAAAAAATCTAAATCATCCTACATTACACTCATCACGTTACATATCGTGTGCGAATATGAGCAGGAAGATGAATCATCCAAAATCTGACAAATTCGATGGAAAACAGAAAAAGCTGAAAAATCAAACTGAGCATGACAGCATGGTATGTCCCCTTCTCAGCCAGTTGATTTTTTTGGTTTATATCGTTATAATTATTTCATCTAACCAATATTAAATTATGAAAATAGTATTAAAAGGTACAACTTATCAGTTCCAGTTTAGGATGAACGTAAAATTTATAATTCAGTCTAGAAACACAATAAATTAACAGCTTATAAGTTACCACGGTTGGCTCCTAGATTCCTAGTGTAAAATGACAAATCAATTACCAACTATTGTTACAATTTGATTAAAGCTCAGTTTTGAGGAGAAGGCTTCCAAAGTTCAGTAAAGTTATATAACCATTTCTTGGTAGTCTGAACTTGAATCAAATAATATAGCGCCTTATATAAATGCATATTATAATATATTCCATATTTAAAATCATACTTCAACCATTTACTGTATTTACAACTCAATTTCTATTCAAATACAAAGCTTTCATAAATAACAACAATATTGTTTCTCTTAATATTTGTGTGTTCTCATGTTTTCCAGATAAGCCTTTTATAAACATTAAACACTAAAGAGTGTATCAAACTCAAAGAATATTTCCGCAAAAAAATCTAAATCATCCTACATTACACTCATCACGTTACATATCGTGTGCGAATATGAGCAGGAAGATGAATCATCCAAAATCTGACAAATTCGATGGAAAACAGAAAAAGCTGAAAAATCAAACTGAGCATGACAGCATGGTATGTCCCCTTCTCAACCAGTTGATTTTTTTGGTTTATATCGTGCATCAATTCTACCGGGTAATGTACCACTGTGTTATAACTATTAGTGGAACTAAAATTCGACAACATTGCACCATATCGATTTTATAAAAATCTATTTTAAATTATGCATATTCCAAGAAATGCAACGTTTTATATATTTCACTTTCAAAATGACCTTTGCAATGCGCGCGGTTTAGTTATACATATTTTATTATTTAGTTTATTATATACATACATATTTACCATTATCAAAAATTCGCAAAAACAGTAAAACATAAGCAGTACACCGCGCAATCGGAGACCGCGCGCAAATTTTCACTTTTCCTTTTTCTTTTATTTACATATACATAAACATTTGTACAAATATAGAATTATAAATTTCATTTTCACCGAACCCAAACAACAAAATACAACGATAAAACCACACCCCATACAAATATACAAAAACGTATATAACTCTATTAATTTAATTTTCCATTTTCGCAACATTTTCCCAACAACAGCAAAATTACCCTTTATACGTGTGTTTTTATATAATCATAAAACACCGAGAGAGGAAAGATAAAAGGGATTTTGTACAGTAATTTCCTAAATAATTTTTTGTTTTATTTCCATTCTATTGATTTTTCATGCGGTCCTTTTTCCTTTCACTACTATGCTCATGTACCGTGAAAAATAAAATGAAGCAAAATAGAAAAACATTGTATTATCGAAGAGATAAAATTTTATAAAATCTTCTTACTCTACTACTACTACGTTAAATAGCGATATTAACAGAAAAATTCAAGAAAAATCAATACTAAAAAAGAGTCATAATATTGACAAAGATTATGAAAATTATATTCATTTCCTAATAGTAGTTTCCGTATAAACTAAGAACGAAAAAATGTCATTCGGAAAATGAGGGTAGGGGTAGGTCAATATACAAATAATGAGAGTTTGGTGAACTATGTAATATATTGGCGAAAGCATGGAAAATTATTTGTAACTGGTTGTGACATCTCTTATCCAGCAGTGTAAATTAAGCGGTTGTGTTAGATTTATAATAATCTTGATGAAATCTCCTCACGAGGTTACTTTTCGTTTTAGTTGTCATTTTATTTGTGTTGCGGAAGCGTTAATATAAATTTTAAATACCTAATTTAAATATAAAATTCGAACTTAGTAAAATGGTAAAACATTCATTAATGTAAAATAAAATTTTCATATTATAGCATGATACGATAATTTCAGGTTCTACTTTGACATCTACTTCTTGGAATTTAAAAATTTAACAATCAAAAAAAAAATCAACAATTTAAAATCATAAAGTCAGGCATAACTTGTTTCTTGACACTAGTGTCATCTATGAATGCTTATTATGAATCGGCAAGTCCACAACATAAGTAGTAGATTGTGTATTTATGTTGATAGCTCTGTTGCAGAATGACTCAAAAATAAGATATTTATTATTACGACATACAAATAATCTATTTTCTTATCTAAATTTGTTATGTATATCGCCATTCGCGATGTGCAAAATATTGGATTGGTCACGTACTTGTTTCAATTCTAATAACAAGAATAATATAACTTCTTGGAAACAATTTCTCTTTTGACTCTATAACGCTATATGTAAATATATTCAAAATTCTACAATTGATGAAAATTCCACCATTTGTAGAAACATATGAAAAATAATGACAATATTAACGCAATTAAATTAAATTTTTAATTTAATTAGCTATCCATGAAAATTGGTATAATTTTAGCACATAATATAACGAGTATATTAGATCTTTCAAGCGATGTTTCGACCTCTTATCTAATTCTTTCTAATACAAAACTGTATGTTGACGTTTATCGTCAGATTTGACAAATCCTAATAAGAAATGATTGATAGCCTAAAATGCATTTTTTTAAGGGTGGTATTAAATGGTTAGGATAATAAGTTAATAGGTTAATAGGTTATAAAATAATTGATCGTGTTATCGATATTAACCGTTTCCAAAAGATCTATTGAATACTTACCACCGTTTACTTATATTCTAATGAATAATTACGACGTTTGAAAGATGATCCAAAAAAATGTTCAATTGAATAAAACAGTAGTGAATTGATTGATCGCGTGACTTCTTTTCTTACTCATGATATGATGGGAGTAAAAACTAAGACAAGATAATTTATTTAAATGACACATACGAGTTGGATTAAACACACACTGTGAAAAATGCCAAACAGACTATGAACAATGTTAAAATAAAATTGCACTTATTAAATACTTCAAATCATTTTCAAAGGTTACAATAAAAAATTCAATAATGTGGATGATTTTAGAAAAGCTCGAAATGGCTTTGGCGAATAAATGTGGAGCGATAAATGTTGTTGTGCTTTTCTCAAATTCTGAATGGAATAGAACTCATTGCGGGCAAGATTGAGTACCAAAATGTAAATGTTGACTTTTCATCAAAAAATGAGTAATTGTTGTATAATCCAAGGATCAAATTGGTATAAGGAATAGAATTGCCTAGCAAAACTAAATCAAGAATATAATTTTCTATGATTTCGCATATTTTAAATAAGGATAACGTCTTGAACTAATATTCGTATTAAGTTTATTTCATATCTAGCATAATTTATATATAAAAACTTTTAAAGTTCTAAACTCTAAATTTGTTCTAAAGAATTGAAAATTTAACAAATCCAGAATATCGAACTTTAGCAAATTAAAAAATAGTTATTCTAGACCTATACGAAATTTTTCTTGTCGCGCCTTATCAAATGAATCTTAATACTCCCAACATTTCTTGGTGACCAACGAATAGCACACACACAAAGCAGTAATGACAATTTATTAATAATTCAAATGAAATGTACACAAAAACTAACATCGGATGACCTTCGTAACATGAAAAATAACAGTATGTATTAGAAAAATGGGTACTAATAAACTGCAATCTTAAGTTCAAAACAAAAAATAAAACGCCAAGTTATAAGAAAATAAAAGAGCAACGTTCTAATTTCATGTCCAATCTAGCGTGCAACAACAACATCGAAATAAACGACGACGAATAAAAACTAAATATAAAAACTATTTTTTCTTCTAATGTAAATATTGCAAGCTTGAAACTTCTATAACCTTCAAATATAATTATTGAATTCTTTCAATGGAATACATATACATTATACACTATACTATAATATATATTTTCCTATGATTTTTCAAATAAAATTAAACTATACTCTTTTCATACAATATTTTCTTCCTTGACCCATATTTTCATCCAATAAAAGTAAATTTTTTATAGTTTTTCTTTTTAAGTTTGTTACTCCTTCCCCGCAATGTCGTGTCTCTATATTTACATATAATATACGGTTTGCTCTCACACGCCAATATAACACCAAGTAAATCCATCTCAAATTTGTGCACTTCATATTTTTCGCGATTTGAGTATAGCCTTGTATAATAAATAAGAAAATAAAATATTCGAAGGAAAAGATAACAATATTTTGGAGGTCATATATTTTGTATATATTGCGCAGAGGTTGAGAACATACGATTTCGATAAAAATACATATTGAACAATTTCACTTACCATTTAATACTGCGCCTCTTCAGGTGGGCGAAAAAATTGCGCGGGCGTTTCATTTTACTTTTAAACTTTGGACCAAAACGCTTATCGACACCTTTTTTAGAATTAAATTTTATATTTTCACGAATTTCTTCCGGTTCACTATTATCTTCATCTTCGTCATCAGATTCGATGACCTCCTCGATATCATCATCGTCTTCATTATCCTCTTCTTCGACATCATCTTCATCAACATCTTCCTCATCTTCAACATCTTCATCATCGTTTTCATCCTCTTCTTCATCATCCTCATCGTCTTCATCATCGATTAGAATAGCATTTCCAGACGATTGTTCTTCATGTTCATCCTCTTCTTCTTCATGTTCATCCTCTTCTTCTTCACCATCCTCTTCCTCTTCAAGAGTTAATGGTTCTCCCAGTACATCATCCTCCTCCACCTCATCTTCATCATCATCCTCTTCATCCATCGGTTCCACCATTTTTTCATTCTCTTCATCTTCATCCTCATCCTCATCCATTTTTTCATTACTTTTATTCGTATCATCTAAATTGTCTATAATCTCCAACGATGAATCAGCTTTATCATCACTTTCTTTTTCATACTCAATCTTTTCATTCGTCTCCTTATTCGCCACCTCACAACTATTATCAACATTACACGCTACTGTTTGTGTATCATCTTGTTTTTCGAAAACCGGCTGTTGCTCCTCCTGCTTATCATCTTTTTCATTTGATAACCAGTTTATTGGAACTTTTACAATTGTTTTACAATCTGTTTCTAGATCTGTGGGTTTTGAATCGGTTGATAATACCTCATTAACTTGTTTCTCATCTAGATTTTTTACACCATCTTCATCATTAGTAGCTACTTTCACAATAATATTTACGATTTCCGATGTTGATGGTGGTGGTTGTTGATTGCTAAAAATATTAAGAAAACTTATATTTTTAATTAACTCAAATCGATCGTTTGATTGATTTTAAATATAAAAGGTGATAAATAAATAAAATTGTAAGAAACCAATGCTCGAATTAATTTGATAAAAATGCACACGTTCATAAATTCGGCAAGGTGATTTGATGTTATCTTAATCATACCAGTTTAACATAAAACGTTATTCGAACGATATGACTACTTCTTTATTAAGATCATTATCAGGATTTGATTTTGATTAAAAATATAGATATAGAAATTATTTAAAAAAGTAACTAAAAAAATAGAAATATTTTAGATTCAGACATGAGAATTTAGGCCATAAAATATGTTCTGATATTGATGGTAAATATTTATAGTAATGTTCCAATTCTTTTTTACAAAAATTTAAAATTTTCGTTTAAAACCATTAAAATTGAATTTTATAGTTTTTGAAACTTAAAACCATAATTTGAAAAGAAATAGATAGATTAAATTTAAGAAGAATCGTTTAGTGGACTAACTATTCATCAAATTGTTTTCCAGTCATAAAACCGGAATTCATAAATTAGAATAACACTCTTTGCATAATAACATAAATCCCAAATTAAGTTTTACTATCGTCAGAAATGTTTATCGCCATTTGATTATTACTCCAAGAACATCTATACAAAAATAAAAACAAATTAAAAAAAGGAAAACAAAAACATAAACGAAACGTACCAGTACACAGTGCAGCAATGATTAGGAGGCAATAAGAAAATCTAGCTGCAACGATTTTCCTTATCCACCAGTACAGACTTTGGTTGGGTCATATATATGTATATATCTTTCATTCAACGATATGTAAAATCTCGAAGACAAGATATTGAATTTTAAAATCACGAAATAATACGAAATAACAAATCTGAAATGATTAATACTACATTTTGTCAGACCTCATAATTTCATTAACCTCTCAATCTCTTTCTAAATTTACTGAGATCACTAATGCTCTAAAATATATAAATTTTGTAAACTAAGTACATATGTATATCTAAAATACTTTTGTAAATTAAATTCCGAAATACTAATTCATAAAGTATCTCTGATAGTTTAGAGCAACCTTCATTTTCCGAATTTTATATAATATGGATTGGGAATCAGTTAAACAACGATACTATTCATATAGATTGTCTGTATTATCATCCATGATAAGAAAGATGACTGCTCTATTAATTAATAAAATCAACAACAAAATCAAGCTGGAATTTCCCAAAAGTATTTATTAGGCTCGTATGTTCGAATGTAAAACAGTCTGATATAATCCATAACTCACATACAGAATTATGTGTGGATCGTATCACACACAGAATTCTGTACAACATTGAAATTAAAATTTTAATGACAATTCCTCTGGTATACGTAAATTGAAACACTTATAGATTGGAGACAGAATAAACATCACTCATAGTTTATAATTCCCAGAATAGTACAATAATGATGTGTAGTTTACATTTGTTTTAAAACCACTCTAAAATAATATCGGCTATTATATTATACATTTAAATTAATCTAAAATATAACCACATTTTTTAAAATAATAGTCAATTTTTATCAAAAAACCTTTGATTTCATAAATCCATATATAATATTATCTAAATATTAATTTAGACAGTTGAAATGATTGGATAGGATTTAAAATTAATATTGACGTTCTATTCAAATTACAAAAGTATGAGGTATTTTACAAGATGGACCATTTTGATTCTAAGAGAGCCGAAAATCCCCGAAAAATTGTTTCACAATAAGTTATCTCCAAACGGATCTCAATGCAAAGTTGTTGGATATCGGTCAATATGGCAGATGATTACGAACAAAATTCTGTGAGTAATATAGCAAACTATGAACATATGAGAATCTAAGTTATACTTGTATTAAAAAAATAATAATCAAACGATAATTTAACGGATCGATTCAAAGCTTTAAAACTTAGCATATTTCCTGGTTCACTAGGATTCGTCGGCTTGAGATTGCCCCCTTGTACTTTAATATTCATCCATATACATATTTCTAATATACAAATTTTATAACAAATAATTGAAAAACTCGAATACGTTTAGTTTGAAAATAACTTATTTTGAAGTGTTGCCAAATAGCAAAGCGGATCATTAAAAAATATATGCACCGTCAATTGAAACAGAGGTTCAGCCGGTTTAAAACGAATATCTCCATAAACAGGAAAAATACGTAATCAACCGATTTAAATAAATTTAACAGCGAAAAATAGAAAATCCTTGACTTGGTATACAGCGCTTATTGAATAAATATTCCAATGAGCTTAGGAAATGTTTCGCAATTTTCTGTATTAAAATTTGTATCCAAGGCCATTATAATACCGGGCTGATAGTCTGTCGAATGAATGTATTTCGAGTTGTTTGTACTTTATATATTCAGACTTGAAAGTAAGGCATTGATTTTTCATTAAATAGTGCTCCCACCACTTACACACACATACTATTTAGTTATGTAGTTTTAGTATATTTACCTTTCAGCGTCTATTTTTTCATCAATTGGTGTCGACACCACCGCCTCATCATCATCATCTTCTTTAACTGCTAAAATTTCTACAATCGCCGCATCTCCAATAACATCCGTGGTGGTTGGGTTGGAGGCAATGATGGTACATTTTATATTTTCCATATTTGTGTCTTTTTCATTAACTACACCAATATCCTTATCATCACTTTCTGCATTGCTTACTATTAGTTTATCAGTTTTTACAGTATCTGCATCAATTTGGACCATCGTGTTTGTACATGGTTTAGGAATAACCAATGGTGTTAGAATTTTATTATCACTATCACTTGCATTAAATGCTTCCACATCCATTTCGGATGATGGCATTTCGAGAGGAACACTCATACTTTTTATTAAAAGTTAATTAATATATTAAGTTAATTGGAACATTCGTTCACGGAATATATATATTTTTATGTATTACTTGTTTAATTATGCATTTATAAACAAAACTATTAAAATTAAATTATTTACACATTTAAATAAATTAATTCCAATTTTTAATTATTTACTTTAGTCGAAATTAAATATGGCGATTTTTTGTTTTCTTGCTCTCTTTGGAATTGGGACGCGATTTAACTAATGAATTACTGTAATAGTAAACCACGTTTATTTACTACGAACTAAATTAATAAACACAAATCTAACTAGACACGAAACACAATTTCATAAATTAAATTCATTTATAATAATTATATATTAATTATTTTATTTATTATATTGAAAATATTTCGCCAAGCACACATTTTAAAATCATCAAAATTTAAAACTAATCTAAAACTATTAAAGCAAAATGGACTAGATTTTTATTATATATGAGGTAGTAGATGGATTTAGAAGAGTGTAATGTTAAAACAAAAAATCGATTTTATAATAAACAACAAAAAATTTATATGCTTGTCTCTTTTACACTGACTTAATAAAATTCCACTAAATTTAGTATAAATAAAATAAAATTAGACTGTAATTTCATATAATTGCTTAATTATTCATTATTTCACACTAATTTAATTCATATAGAATTATCATTTACTATATTTGTTAAGAATTTAAAATAATTTACAAGTTTTCATTACACGTTATTTACCAACTGTTATCTTTTTCTTAAGACATGTCATTAATGTTAGAAATACACAAAACCAAATTGTACTAAACTTATATTTCGGTGTTTTGCGATAATTTTTACTAGAATACGTAGTGCACAGATCGTAGTAGAGTGAGTAATATTAATAGTACAGTAAAAATCCTCAAAGGCGGAAATCCAATTTCACGGAATCCCATCAAACACGGAAATATTTCAAAATTACCAATATTTCAGAACTAAATCAATATGATTTTGTCTTTTCTCACGGAAATCCTCGAGACACGGACGGAATGAAACTGTGTCATAGCAATATTATGTTAAAAACTCCTGAGAGGCGGAAATTTGAACATCAAATGTTACTAACTTCTCTCGATTCTGTTAATTAGATGTCATACAATACTTTGCTAAAGGATAATATTTCATGAAATTTATAATTGCAATTAATTTTCTTCAAATGAAGCCAATAAATCTTAATTTAAAGCAAAAATTTGAGGTCATTAATTGTATAAAAGACGGAAAAAGCGTTCAAGAAATTTGGGAGAAATACAAGTGTCGTAAAACACAAATATGTACATACAGTTTTGAAAAATGCTCAAGATATATCTCGTAATGAATTTTGATGAGGAATAGCTTAGTTCTGAGTCCGAAATTTACAAATATGTACAATGAATTAAAACTGTGATTTGAAATACATATTGCGTTGTGATTTTATTATTGTTTATTTTTCCATTAGAATTATTTGAATGTACATACATAACAAAATGAAGTATGACTTATGTACGAGAAATAAATTATAATTTAAATATGTACATGACATACATGTAGCTAATGTAATATGTATGTAACATTTTAATTGTATAGTATGTATAAATTTTCCCACATTTAAAAACTCGCTAAATGGTTTGGAACATTTGATGACAACTCCTTAGACCCGGAAAAATCCTGAGACACGGAATTTTATTCGGTCCCGTGAGTTTCCGTCTTTGAGGATTTTTACTGTAACAATTTTATGAAAAACATTACAGTGTAGAACGGCGGAGTGTATGTAGCTAAGCTAGTACAAATTTGTTTATGTGGAAGTTGAATTTGCGCGCGATGTATAGAAAACGCAATGTAATGATTAATGAAATGAAGTTTTTCTTTATTTTTTTTATTAATTGATTATGATTACATTACATGACAGAATTTAATTACATGCAGATGACCTTCAATTGTCTAGAGCGTTAATTAAAATTGAAATTGTTTTTAATGTAGGTATAAATATATAACTTGGATGCATGATGTGACGAACCCAATCAAGAACAATACAGTGGTAAATTTCTTTAACGGACATTTTCTTTGTTTGAATCACATTTTAAAAAAGTTTTATTCAAGGGAAACTTCACACGGGTTATATTACTGATATAAAAGGAACTTAAGACCCCGCACTTTGGCAATCGCGTGCATATTTCAACTCGAAAACTGCAAATATTAAGAACATACATTTTTGTTTGTATATAATTATGTTATGATACTTAGATACTTTAAGGAGGAGCTAATAGCCGCAAAAGTTAAGCCGGGGGATAGTTAGGGTAACATATTTTTCTTATAGTTTCAGAACAATAAGGCGAAAGTTAAAAGAAGTGAATTACACAAAAAAGGCCCGTTAAAGTTCCACAACCTCTGCTACAAATCCTATCGTTTAAAGTTAGCTCGCACTCATACAAATGGAAGTGATGATTGGTGAGCTTTTGTTCTATTTTAAGATGAGACCCTTATCCAACTATGGAATCTACTTAGAGATGAGCGTAGTTTTGCTTACTTGAAGCTTCAATAATGTTTTAAAGAATCATCAGTTTAGAGAAAGGTACGTAGCTGCGGTGATGATTAGTTTGAGAATGAATGCAAATTGGAAAAGTTTTGGCGATTACGTTTTGTACTATGTTGGCTTATCATTCAATTGCTTAAGTGTCCAGAATTTTCATCTCACTTAGCAGGCATCGAGGATATTTTAAAATGCCGTATTAGAACCAAAAATCCCGGTACAGAATCAACGGCATAGAGAGAACCACTCAAAAAAAATGAAATCTCATTTGGCAAGAAATAATTCGAAATATTCTACGTAGTGTGGTCAAAAGAATAAAAGCTGCTCATAAGAATAATATAACAACAGCTTCACGGGACTTGGTAGGTGTTTGGATTTTAATAGCGAGCTTAGAGGATACAACGCACGACTGATGCCGTGAGTGTCTGTAGTCGTGAGTGATAAGAGAGCCCAAATATTTGAAACTTTTCACTGCGTCAAAATTATAGTTTACTACTGGTGTGCCATTGTCCCTATAACCTGAGATCGAAAAAACCTGATCAATGACTGGTCGATTTGGACGGAATTCTCCTTGATAGTCCTCTGCTAGAGGAGTGATTCTATCCGAAATAATGTATAACAGTAACTTGTATGCAAAGGAGAGGTATACCGCGATAATTCTCACACTTCAAGCGGTCTCGCTTCTTGAAGATGGGGCATATCGCGGCCACTTTCCATTCGTCAGGCATAACTTCGGTTCACCATACTAATCAAATAAGATCGAATAGACAGTCCCAGAAAGTATCTCCTCCAAATATCAAGAGCTCCGAATTAATCCATTCCACCCCAGGGGAACGGTTTTGTTTCAATCTCTGCATGGCTTTAGTGAATTCTCATTGTCTCCTCAGTGCAAAAGGCTGGTATTTCAGGGCAAAATACATACTCTCTCGATTGATCGAGTCGTAGATTTGCTGGAAATCCAGGAACGGAAGTTTCCTAATATTTAGATAGAATTATCCGCAGCAAAATGATTTAATGAGTAACTTATCGATTCGAACAAAATTCTCCTTAAAAGTCACCAACCAAGCCCTCCGCGGAGGGCCACTGCAGGTGAGCGGTTTCGTTTAAATCCCTGCATGATCTCAGTCAGTTCCTCATGGGATTCCTCAACCCGAATACAAATCTCTACAGTCATTATTTTAGGTGACACAACTACAGTCTGTGACACATGATGAACACCAAGCAGGTCGGTAAAGTGTACATTCCATGCGTAAAGTACTGCATCAATGTTGACACAGTAGTTATATATGTGTATACTGTTAAAAAATATACAGGGGTTTAAAAAAATATAAATATATAGAGGTATAAAGCTATACCTTTATACCCCTATGTGTATACTGTTATAAAAAGTTTCGACACCTTTTAAATTTTAATTGCCGCTATATTATTCCATTTATCGAGAAGAACTCAATTTAAATAATTTATTTAAAATAGTTTCGTTTTTGCTGATCGATTTGCTATTGTAGAATCTTGAATGTCCTCATCAAACTAAGCGGAAAACAAGTGGTCTTATTATTTCTGTATTTGTAACCGCTGTTAGTGTAATTATAAATTTATTCGGAGATAATTATAGAACACTACATAATTTAATATGCCCGTACCTAGATAAATTAGGGAACCGTGAATAATTGAATAGACGTTAACTTTAAATGATTAGAAGTTAAATTATGTTTGTGTTACATATTACATTACATATAATATAATTGTACATATAACGAACCATCATATTCAATATAATGAAATTAATAATGAAAATACGTTAAAATTAATTTTTTAGAATAATAGTTATAGTATTTTTATTTCTCGAGTTTTTTTTTATCATTAAAATGATATATTTTTGATATACAGTTTTTTTAAATTATTATTTCTTAAACTTTAATTATTTTATATATATATATATATATATATATATATATATATATATATATATATATATATATATATATATATATATATATATATATATATGTATATATATATATATATATATATATATGTATATATATATATATATTTATATACATATATATATGTATATATATGTATATATATATATACATATATATTATTATTATACATATTTTATATTAAGTTTTATTGTTTTGTTAAACAAATAGAGGTTATGTTTTTTTATATTTAATTCAATCTGGTTGCCTGTTGTTGATTTGTATGTAGAATTTGCATGCTTCTTTTATTTTTTAAATAAAAATTAAATTATTCTTTTTTTCATTTTATCTTCGTATTAAAATCACAGAATTTAATTTGTTTTATTATTTCTTTATTATAATATTATTGGTAAATATTAATAAAAAACAAAATATAGGATTATAAACGCGTGGTTATTTTTGTTTTTTCATATAAACGAACACACGTGTTTTTGTATTATAATTTGTAACAGAATGAAGTTAGCTGTAATTTTATTGCACTTTATAATTATACATATTTTATTGTTAGAACTTCAAATGCAAATGAATATTTTAAACATGTTTATTAATTAATATTTTTTTTATATATATAAATTATCATTATACAAGATTAATAAGATTTAGTTATTTATTTATTTATAATCACTTGTGGGAATGTCATAAATTATATAGGTGTATTGTATAATATAATCATATTGTTTTTTTTATAAATTTTTAACAAATATACTTTTTATTTATTTATATTAATTAATATTCTTTTTTTGAGTATAATTTATTGCACATTCTATAAACTATCACCAAAAAAAAAAGAAAGATATATTATAACGGGATCTCAATTGATTTTCATTTAATTAATTTTTTTTTTCATCTATATATATATACAAACATAAATTTTAAAATTTAGCCTCATTTAAATAATTAAAAAAATAATAATAATAATAGTACGATGTTTAATACATTTTGGTTTTACTATTTAGGTTTTTGTTTTTTAAGTATTTCGAAAAATGTAGTTTTATTTAATTTAGATGTTATTAAAAATGAGAGGGGCTCTATTAGTCTTAATTAAAAATATTTAAATTACAGTTTTATTGTTTGTTTTAAATATGTGCAAGTACATGCAAGCATGATATATATATATATATATATATATATATATATATATATATATATATATTTTAAGTTTACATTTAATTATATATTTTTTTATTATTAATTAATTAATATTATTTTATATATAGAAGTGGCAAATATTTTTAATTATTTTTTTTTTCATTCAAAATCAAATTATATAAGATGTCCCTGAGTTCTGATTTTAATTTAATTTTATTTCGCGCAAATTAGACAAATAATACGTAATAAACGAAAAAAAACATGAACTGACATTACACAGTGTAAAAAAACATTTAAATTTGTTTTATTATTTAAGTTTACGGATGCATAAATTAATAATTTATTTATTTTAAAAAAATATATATTTTATTATTTTTTATTATTTAAGAGACACTTTTGTTTTATTTGTTTTTTATTTTATATATCGCGTAATAAAAAATAAACTGTCGATGTCGCATTCAGTCTGCCATGTTGTTCATACACCGACGACACTTTGATTTTTTATTTGTTTATGTTTCACATGTTTTTAAAATTATTTAATAAAGACCTGCTCTATCTATTTAAATTTATCAATTTTATATTTTAATGCCACTCAAAAAAAAATTCTATTATTTATTTATTTTTATATAATTGCCTCCCTCTTAATTTATATTTATTTATTTTTATGTTACTTGTTTTTTTTTTATAAATTTTAATAATTTAAATTTTTTAGTATACATAAATTTTTTTTATCATTTTAAACAAATAAAAGTTAAATAAATAATAATCTTAATAAATCGACGTACTTTTTTCTTTTATCTAACATATTTTTTTATATAATACATTTATTATAATTTAATAATTTTTATTAACTAAACAATATTAATATATTTATTTATTTTGTTATTTAATTAAAAAGTAAAATGAACGGAACAAAAATAAACTAAATCAAATAATTAAAAATTGAATTAATTTACTACTTCAAATATTCGATTTAAAGTCTCTTATTTTTTTAAAATTATTAATTTGGCCTGTATTTTTATTTAATAATTAAATTTAATTTAGTTTTTCTTTAAATTTTCCTATTGTGTTCTTTTTATTTATTTTTAATACTAATTTTATGTCTATATTATTTAATAAATGTGGACAAAAAATAACAAAATAAATAAACAAATTCTCGTCGCCATATACATATTTAAATTCAGAAATAGTGGCGCCACTAGTGAGTGTGAAATAGCACGAACTATAATAATTAAAATAAATTATAATATTATATTAACAAAATAATAAAAAAATAAATAATTCAGCCATTTTGTCAAATATTAAAAATAATTATAATTAAGCTGCAAACTAACAAATAAAATTAAAAAAAAAGAAATAACTAAAAATTAAAAAATAAATAATTAATAAGAATAATAATATATTTAATTACTAATAATAACAATCAATATATTTTAAATTTATCATATAATGATATTCATATTTAGTCTATCTATTGTCTTTGAATTTATATATAATAATAATAGTAATAATAATAATTATTAAATAATTAATTTAATAAAATTAAATTAGGGTATAAAATATATACGGGAGGGCGATTACCCTATGTGGACCAATTAAACAATAACAATACATACAAAAATGTCCGTCCATCTTAAATCAATAAAAACATTTCCTTTTTTTCTGCTTTATCATCTTGACAATAAACGAACGAACAGAAAACAACACAAAATTAATGGGGTGTCCAGTTGAATGAAGGTTAAAATGTTAAAAAAAATTATTGCGCGTTATGTGTCACCATTTAAATATTTATTTTTTTCGAAATTTAATTTAAAATGGCCACCACCACATGTTTTTCGTATTTGTTAATTACCATTTTATATCTTTCCCCGACCACCATTTTATATATTAAATAATAATAATAATAATAATTAAACAAAACAACAAAATATTTTATATAATTTTAATGTTTGTAACCAAAATTATTTGTATTATTCATTAATTGTTGATGATGTTGCTGCTGTTGCAATTGTTGGGCCACTTGCTGTTGTTGCTGTTGCTGGTGGTGTTGTTGTAACAAATGCAATTGTTGATTATGTATTAACTGTTGTTGTTGCTGTTGTTGTTGTTTTGCTGTCATCGGAATTGTTTCTTGGGAAATCAACTTCCGATTAGCTGGATGTCATTCACCCGTTGCTGTTACGGTTGTCCAATGCCATGGACTTGTATAATTGCCATTTTGTGTACTAAAAATAATAAGTTGATAAAAAAAATGTATTTAAGATTTATTACATCAATTATAATTAAGTTAAGTTCTTATTATAATAATACGTATAAAAAAATATGAAATCATATATCATGTACGTGGTAAATTTTATAACAGCTCATAATAAACAATTATTTTATTTGCAAAACATGTAATATTCCTTTGAAACATTTAATACGTTTATTACTTAATATCGTGTTGAACAAAACACCGCCTTTTTTAACAAGTAAATCGATCTTTGAAAATCAGGTTTTCGGAAAGATTTAAATTTCATTCGATCGAGAAATTTTCTCTCAAAGATAACAAACTAATATTGCCTTACTGATTTGAAAATTCACACTAAATTTAACTTCAATCTGCTTGACTGAAATTCGAATATATTTAAAAAAAAATTTTTTAAAGTGGACGAATTGTTGAGTAAAATCAGCTTAACGTGGACAAATTATGCAACTTATCCATTCAGTATATCCAACAACCTTAGTAACTAAGTAGGCAACTCAATGTTATACGGATTCAAAATTTGTTTGATTCAAATCTTGTAATTTTCCAGAAAAATTGATGAAAATAGCTTCAAATACTCAAAATCTTCCGATTTAATCAATCCAATTTTTCGAGTTTAACGGTAATGTGTCACCGGGGGTAGGCTAACCGCTTTTTATTTTGAACTAACTAAATAAACTGATTTAGTGAGAATATTAAGCCAGATTCAACTGTTACTGAATAAAAAATTAGTGAATTTGATAATATTCTAGTCGACGAAATGTGGATGGAGAAACAGTTTTAGGTAGGTCAATCCTTAGGAACGGAACAAAAACCAGGATAAACTGTAATCAAGTTTAAATAAGAGTTACGTTAGGTGTATATTTAGTAGACGAATGAATTGGAAAATTCACCAAAACAAAACTCGGGAGACGATTTTTATTCATGAGCTAACTATAGCTTGCGACATATATCGAAACACAATTTTATACGATGTTATGTCGCTTTCTATTAGGTAAATCTTATACATATGTGTTGTCTGTGTGTGGACTAAAAATTTACAACCGCGTAAATCATGATTTTTTACGTACAATCAATATTCAATATATGTGCCCATAAAAATTACAAAATTATCTATATTGACCTTTATAATTTAATACAAGTATTATATAAAAATAAAAATACTGTACGTATATAGAAAATTGTGTGCTGGCATTCACTATTGACTACACAATTATACACAGAACCTAAATAAAAATGTATAAATTCACCTAATAACACCTTTCCTTGAATATACACATTTTCATCGTTTATCATTTTCAATTTTATTATTGTTGTTGGGTTTTGAGGATATATACCAGCACCAAAACAAAAAAAATCAATAAATTTCTCTCCATCTCCGATCGTATTTATGTGCGCTATTGATGTAATGGGAAAAGCATTCGAATATATGTATACACAACACCACAAAATATGAAATAAAATATTTAAGGCTTTTTAAAGTGAAATTTCTCTTCTTTTTTTTCATTCCGGCAATGTAGTGTTCTGGTGCCCTCAATTGATTTTCAATAATTATAAACGAATTTGTTTGTGTGTTTGTGTATAACATTAGAAAAAAAAAAATTGCTAAATCGATTTATTTTTGACCTGTCCCCCAGGAAAGATTCGACGTTTATTACACTCCCGGGATGTGATCCCAACAACAATGGGAATAATAATTTTTCTGCCTTATCAAGATTTATAGATAAAAATGAGTTCTCTATATAATTATTCTCGATATACATATGTATTTATATGGGACATGCTTATATACCGTTTATATAATATCATTATGTATTTATTTACTTTCTAGCAAAAATAAAACACTTGTATTTGTTCCACTTAAATTCAAGATAATTTATTTACAATTAATAAACGTGTAAATGTACATAGAAAAATGCATTATAGTGTTTTTATCGTTTTTTATTTGTAAAATGGTAATAAAAATATATTAACGAGATCCATTACACTAGAATCAAATTTTATCAATGTATTTCGCGGTATTATGCTGATCCCATAAACAAAATTAATTTAAATTTCAAAATATGTTAAAGGTTAAAGATTAATATGCAAATTTTCTAGTACATACTTTTAGGCATTTCCAAAACAACAGCAATTTATGTATTGTGCGTATAAAATATATGGAAATGATGTTTTAGCATTTTAATTAGAAAACATGTAATTTAATCAATCGATTTTTAACTAAATGGGGCTGATTTCGAAATACAATATATGTACATACAGTACAAAAGCAATAACATAAATCGAATAAAAACCGATTTATCATTTAATGTAATTACATAATTTAAAACATGATGTGTCTGTGTGTAAGCTCGACTAATTATATTCGATGTTGAAATTAATTTATTGATTTAAGATTGAATTATATTAAAACCATCACAATTTCTATATATTTTGATTAAATATTTAACTAACTACCTATATATAATTTATAGTTCTAATTTTGGTTGGAATTCTATTTCATTAAGAAAATTGATTGAATTCTGAATTACTTATCTGGCAATATTAGCCATCATCATCATCTCCCTGAAAGAGGTCCTCCTTCAGATCAATGAAGCGAAGACCAAATACATGGTGATTGCCAGAAGGCAGCCACGTGGTGGTTTTATTTCTGGAGATAAAAGTTGAAGAATTCAAATATCTAGGATCCCAAGCAAAACTCCGTTTCAGTCGACATCGCATCGAGAATTGCAGCAGGCTACCGAGAATTTTACGCCAATATTAAGGTCATCAAGTCTCCCCACATATCGCGCAAAGAGAAACTGGACCAGGGAAACAAGGCCAGTTATCACCTTTGGTTGCGAGTCTTGGACACAGCGCAAAACATCAAAAAACTTGCTGTTACTGAGCGTAAAATAATTCGTATAATTCTCGGTCCCATTCAAGAGGGGGCCACCTACAGGATGCGTATGAATCACGGGATCAGAAATGATCTCGATAAACTGGACATCATCAGATTCATAAAAACAGCAAGGCTTAGATGGCTCGGACACGTCCTTAGTTGGGAAAATCGGACCACCAAACAGGCCTTAGAGTCGGCACCAACGAAAGTAGGACCTCGCGGGAGACCACCTGAATGGACGTGGATGAACGACGTCGAGGGGGACCTGATAACAATCGGTCATCGTGCCTGGCGTTCTCTTGTAGTGGATCGAATATTTGAAGGAGCATCGTTGAGGCGGCCAAATCCCTCCATGGGTTGTAGCGCCAGCGTAAATAAATAAAAAACAATATTAGCAATGTTGGAAATTCCTCTAAAATTGATCTCGAACTATGTGACCAAAGCTGAATCTTAAAACATAAAACAAAATTTCTACATGTTTTGGCTATTTTTAATTCCAAAACTTCATTCATTTAAAATACGTATACATAAATAGTGGTTTGGCATTTTGATATAAAGAGTAAAAGTTAAATGTCAAACTATAAATTAAACCCAAGGATTTTTCGACAAAATTTAAATTTAAAATGATTAAAAAATCAAAAAATTTAAATTATTACACTGGAAATTGAATGTACTCGAACAATATTGATTTGAAATTTGACAGATTTTTTTAGAATACCTGCAATTCATTAAAATTGTAGATTCATTTAAGTAAATTCTGAATCTTTGGGCTTTTTCAATTTTCTTCAATTTCAAATTACTAATTTCTGTGTTTATTTTCCAACTGGAAAATTGCAGTCTTAACTCAAATTGTAAAAATTCTTGGAATTCTTGTAGATCTTGGAACATCCAATTTACTATTGTAGGCCGTCCCCATTGTTTTTTTTTGCAAATTTAATGTTTGTGAAAGTGTATCTCTTTAAATATTACGTTATCAGAAAAACGGGACTAAAACGGGAATATTAATAAAACAGTAACTAAAGAAATAGTGTTCTAGTTCTTAATCGAAATTTAAAATATGGTATTAGTTAAGAGTTAATTTCTATTTTAAAGTTAAATAAGACAATGGTTTTTGGAGAAAAGTTGAAATTGTGACTTTATTTAAAAATAAGGCTTCTAACCAGAAAAGCATACGTAAGATAAAATGTAGCTACACACATCAACCAACAAAAGAATTAAAAAGTATGAAGAAGCTAGCAGCATATCGTAAGGAAAACCCGAACTCTAGATTAGCCTGGTGCACGAATATAAAAATTGAACCGAAAATGTCAAAGTTCGTCAAAGGTCAATTTACTCATGGAAAATGCATTATTTCTCTACCGTCCAGCATATACTTTTTCATATTCCACATAAAACCAGAAATATTCCTTGTTTTGTTTGTCGATCAAACATTTTAAAATGATCAAATTAATTACGAGTGATTATTATTTCGATATTGACGCTATAAGTAATTGGCACAAAAATCCAACTATTTATACAGTTTTTAAATCATATGTACCCACAATTAGTTGGCTTAAATTTTTACTTCAAAGTATGCATACATTTAAATATTAAAGTAGGTAATTTTATAATCATAACGTCAAGCCAGAAAATACGATTAATACAATTAATTATATAGTGTCATGACATAGCTTTAATAGTAATTAAGATATTTTGTTAATTTCGAGTAGTAATTTATAATAAAGGGTCGCCCTGTGGTCGGGGGGCACTCACATGTCTCGTAAATCAAAATTGCACGAACATGTTTCCCAAGAATACCACCACAGTATCCTTTGCTTGTCGTAGGAGGCGACTAAACGGTTGGATCGCTGGGCTGACCCGCATCCGTAAAAAAATAAAGTGTTTATAAAGTCAACAAAAAGAAAAATGGATACCGCCAAAACAACACCGGACCCCCGCTCAAGTACCCGGACACGAGATTTAGGATCGGCACGTGGAACGTGCAATCACTAAGAAAACCAGGAGCGTTAGAGGGCCTAATCACGTGCATGAAGGAGTATCGGCTGGAACTCGTTGCTCTTCAAGAAACTCGCTGGCCTAAAAGTGGAGACCATGTGTCTCAGGGCTATAGGTTGTTCTACAGTGAAGATGACCTCGGAAATCTTGGAGCTGAATTTCTTCTTGGGCCGCAGGTAAAGAACGCTGTTTTGGATTTCCAAGCAGTCAATAACCGATTGTGTAAGCTTCGCTTGCGCATGAAGTTAGCTAACCTGTCGATAATTTGTGTACATGCGCCCACAGAAGTCAGCCAGCCCCAAGATAAAGACTCATTTTACAACGACTTGGACGATCTGATGGGATCTATACCCGAACACGATGTTAGAATGGTAATTGGGGACTTTAATGCTAGAGCTGGCAGAAATCAGACCGACTTGTGTGAAAACATAGGTCCGTACTCCCGACACGAAACTGCGATTGATAATGGTGAGAGAATGATTTACTTTGCGGTTGCTCATGATCTTAGAGTAGCAAGCACATTCTTCCCTCACAAACACATTCATCTAGAGAGATGGACACATCCTCGCGGAACTTCACGCAGCCAAATTGACCATGTGTTAGTTTCTAAAGGACGGGTTCAGGTTGTGCAGGATGTGAGAACTTATCGGTCAGCAACCAAATACGTAGGTAGCGATCATCATTTGGTCGCTGCAAAGTTACGATGGAAGTTTTCGTACAAGTCTGGGAACACAGCGAAACGCATGGTACGTTTCGACTGTGAAGGACTGATAAATGAAAAGAAAAAAGAAACGATATCAGCATCTTGACAGCGACAACATTGATGAAGCTAATTACCAGTCTGACTGCGTGAACTCTGTCTGGGAGGTACAGAAAACTTCGGTTGTCAGTGCTGCTCAACAGACTTTAAGTATAGTGAAAGTCAGACACAAGAATGATTGGTTTGATGACGAGTGCCGTCTTGCAGTTGAGCAACAAAATATAGCCCATAATGAAATGCAACAACGTCTCACAATCGCGAGGAAAAACAAGGCTGCTCTTGCAAGAAGGGCAGCTAAGCGGATTTGTAGACGGAAGCGAGCATGGTGGAAGGCCGAGGTTCTGAAAGTACAACAACTGCAGTGAGCGCAGTTCGCGTAATTTCTTTGAAGGAATTACTGGACTGCACCATACTTTCAGGCCTACGTCAACCGCCATTCGGGACCGGGATGGAAACCTCTGTGTCAACATCGACGCAGTACTTGACGCATGGAGTGGACACTTTACTGACCTGCTTGATGTCCATCATGCGTCTCAGACTGTTGTTGAGCCACCTCTAATACAGACTGCGGTGATTTGCACTGAGGAGCCATCCCATGAGGAATTCACTAAAGCCATGCAGAGATTGAAACGAACCCGTTCACCTGGAGTGGACTGCATTAATTCGGAGCTCTTGATATTCGGAGGGGATACTTTGTGGAACTGTCTTTTCGACCTTATTCGATTAGTATGGCCAACCGAAGTTATGCCTGACGAATGGAAAGGGGCCGCGATATGCCCCATCTTCAAGAAGGGAGACAGCTTGAAGTGCGAGAATTATCGCGGTATAGCTCTCCTTTGCACAGCCTACAAGTTACTGTCATACATTGTATTGGATAGAATCACTCTTCTAGCGGAGGGCTTGGTTGGTGACTATCAAGGAGGATTTCGTCCGAATCGATCAGTCACCGATCAGGTCTTATCGCTGCGGATGATTCTATCTAAATATTATGAGACATCCATCCCCGTACCTCAGGTGTTCCTGGATTTCCGGCAGGCCTATGACTCGATCAATCGAGAGAGTTTGTTGTCTGCCCTGGAATACCTAGGAATGCAAACAAAACTAGTACGACTATGTAGGATGACAGTGACGCAGTCTCAATGCTGTGTTAAAGTTGAGAACAGGCTATCGACAATTTTTGTAGTTAACTCGGGTGTTCGGCAGGGAAATGCTCTGTCCCCGATACTCTTTAATCTCATGTTGGAGTACATCTTTCGTAAAACTGAAACACCGCAGCGTAACATCTTATATCGCCAGTCCAACCAGTTTGAGGGAGTGAGGAGGTTCAAATATTTGGGTTCTCTTATCACTCACGATAACAGTGTGGGTGAGGATATTAAAGTGCGGCTGGCAGCTGGCAGTCGTTCTTTGTATCCTCTACGGCCACTGCTAAAATCTAAACACTTATCAAGTGCCGTGAAGCTGAAGCTTTACAAAGCGTTGATCATGCGCGTTGTTATGTTTGGATGTGAAAGTTGGGCGCTGACAGATGAGTACGACAGATGGCTCCTAACATTTGAGAGAAGAGTCAAGCGTGTGATTTACGGCCCAAAACGCGAAATAGATGGTACCTACCGAGCTCTGTACAATATCGAGATCAGATATCTGATGAAGATCCCCGATATTGTACATGAAGTAAGATTTCAGCGAGTACGCTGGCTCGGGCACGTCTGTGTGCTGATCCGGAACGAATTATGCAGCGATCTCTGAAAGGAGAGCCACCATATGGTAGGCGCAAATGTCGTTGCAGGCGACGATGGCTCCACGGTGTAGAGAACGACTTGGCCTCTTCAGATTGTCTTAGACAGTATGAAGACCATGCTCGGGATCGAAACCGCTGGAGCCAAATTGTTGACTCAGTAAGGGGCCAGTAATGGCCTCTAAAACTGTTTAATAATAATAATAATAATAGACGGTGCCCTATTGTGTATGAAGTAGGCGCCGCGAACTTCTTACTTGGTACTTATTGCTGATATTATTTTAGTGAACGTAAAGGTCTCACATGTATGTATATAGCTAATTTAGGATTATAATAGCGTTTAAAACAAGTTATCAAACATGATCGAGTTACACTATCAACAATATGGTTCAAAATCAATATAACTTATTCATGAGCGATTTTGCAATGTTTATATTGACTAACAAATTTGTTTAGTAACGATAATTAATAAACCTCATTCCGATGGGAAGATCTGCTCTCTCCCGAGTACTTCAAAGATCCCAACTATTATTTGTCTTAATGGGCGACTTACTTTGATAAATTCCATATATGCTTCTCTGGATTACTCGTTTACAATATTAATTGCATACATAATATCTTCAAAATCGTACATAAACCAAATTTCAGTCAAAATATAAACATTTAATTTTATTGCTTTTATTATTGAATTATTCTGAATCGATGGTAGTTTGATTAGACTACAATTTAAAATGATATATTACGTTGAACTTAACTGAAATTCAAGTTTTGATAATTCTTATCAAACTTAGTATTGTTGGACGATTTCAGTTAAATTTGATTGAAATTCGAGCAGATTTACAAATGTATAATTCGAATTTATGACGAAATCCAACGCAAATTTATGAGTTCTTGTATAATTTGAAGCTACCGTGAACGGACAAATTAAAAGTAAACAACTATTTCTAGAATAAAATTTGAATGCTAGGTAAATTGGTTTTCAAATACAAAACTTCTGAATTTGTACTGATTGTACCGAATTTGACTAGAATTGAAATACAAATTCAAACAATTTAATTCTCCAATCAACATTATTTATGCAAAATTTAAATGAAATTTAAATCCAGTGGTTATATAGTGTGATTTGATTTACATTTTTTTTATTTTCACAGATCCTATAACAACTACCTGATCAAATTGAAATCAATTACATTTATTCGAAATTACATGTTATTATGAAATTATTTTTTCCCATACGCACCACAGCTCCACCCGCGCATATGATGATGCTACCTACATTTTCAATAATAAATGTGCGTCATTCTAAACAAAACGCCCTGAAATAATTACTTTCATACAACAACAGAAAATATGTCACAGATGTTCTAAATTACACATATCGCAGTTATTTCAAGTATTATAAAGGTACAGCCTACTATCCATCACTTGTTTATTTATTACTTTAAGTGGCTTACTTTTCTTACGCTACTTCAAACTTTGCACGAATGAAACCCTATTTTTGTTTAATTTGAATATAACGGTTCGTATATAAGTGTACATGTTGCTTAATTGTTGACAGATTTATTTTTGTATAAACGCGGATTATAAAATTTTTTGCGAATAAATATTTACTTTACCGAGAAAGGTCACCATGTGTATGTATTCATAATTAAGAAATCAAATTAATGGCCAACATACATACAAATACGTACATGCATGTATATATTGCTGAAAGGTTTTGCGCAACTAGTTGTTTGTCGCGCGCACATTCATTACATAATTTCAATCGGAACGGGAAATAAAAAAAATGTCGTATTGGTACATGATGAATAAAAATTTTAGTTTTGTATTCTAAATAGACGTGAGAAAAATTTAATTTGCATAATGTTGAACCAAATGTAAAATAAAATCGATTTGTTTAGCGATAAATGGGAGAGGTACAAGATTTACTGATGTGTAATAAAACTGCTATATAAAATATACTTATGCTGTGTGCCTCACGCCAATATTTTCGGCTAAATGACCGACGTCCCTAAAATAGTAATTAGCTGTGCTATTAACCACTAGGTGGCTACCAAATAGTAAATTAATTTAGCCTGAATGTAAGGTTGCTTTTCGTTACAGTTATCAGTTTGTTTGGGTTGGACTGAATGTTGAAATTGGAATGTTTAGATATTTTGAAAATAAGAATCATATATAGAAGCACAATATATTTGATCTATGTATGAATGAGTGAATAAACTAATGAACCAATTAGAAAAGTCGACGATTTAGCCCAATTTGGAACACAGCATTAATTTAGGGGTGTAGTTTGGGGAATTTATAATGATACTGTAATAAATATACCAAGGCTCTTGTTCAGTTCATGTTGTGTAGCTCAATAATTGTTGTGCTCTTACAAAATTCCAAGCTAATTTATAGAAAGTTTCCAGTAGATTCGATAAAATATACTTTTCTCTTATACTCCGTAAATACTTAAATTTAATCTTTAAAAATATAATTATTAAGTTTTTGAATGTCAGGCGCTTAATTTTTCTGCTTTATTAGACTTAGTTAATATAATTATAGTTTTTTCATCACTTGAAGAGAATAAATAAACTGTTTCAATCAAATAGACTTAGCTATTTATATAAATCTTGATTTTATACAGTGGTACCAATCAAAGATTGGAAGAATTTTCCTCCCATTTTTTATTTTAACTCAGTTTTGAGTATGACAATCTCTTATCTGGTTAGTTCGAACATGGAGTTAACGAAGAAGTAAATGGAAAAACTGAACAAGGGAGACAGCGTGAGGAATGTTGCGAATGCTGTGAACTGGACATTGCGTTACATTCCACGTTCGCATATGTATTTTAGGTTTTTAATTTATTTAATTGCACTAACCAGACATAATTTATAATCACGAGAGTTATATATTAAAATTGTATCCATAGTAATACTAAAGATATGACCGTATGGTTAGTATACGATCGATTACAATGTAAACCGAACAACAAAACTTCCGATCAAAGCCGCATTTTTTATATCAATTTATGGTCGATGATTTGGTCTAAATGATAACTTTAATCAACAGCCACTAACATGCTCGTTTTGTATTTTGCCATTACAAATTTAAATTATTCAAAAATGTAAAAGAATAGTCGAAAAATAGCAAGCTTTAAAATGTACCCTAACTATTGTTAGCAATCGCGTTCTCATTACTTGCGTTCACGAATAATGCGCTCTTAGTCTTCGATTAGATAGGACAGTGCAGTTCTTACCATCGAAATGAGGTTTTATAATTATTTTTATCAAAGAATTAAGTAGAATTGTTGTTAATCTTGATCGTATACTACAGAAAAAAATCAGCTTTGTAATTATTATAATGTAAATTATGTATATGGTTGCATGAATCGCGGATTATAAACAGGAAGTAAGGAAGACATCGCTATACAGAAAGAAAAATGGTTCGATTAAAACATAACGAAATTAGAAGGAAGATAAAATAAGCTAATGAAGAATGCACTTGCTAAGATCACATAATATATTGAAATCTCTTTGATGATAATCGAATTGATTAATTCATTTGAACCACCGGTCATTAAAGGAGACTAAGTGCAAAACGACTTTAAGCACACGTCCCAACAGAATTACTGGAGCTGTTCGAAGAAAGGTAACTATTTAATGCTTTAATTGATATGGACCCAAAAAAAGATTCGATTTACCGTTGCAGTTAATTTCATGTTACTAGAGCTACAAGTAGTGATTCCATCAATACACAGCCTATATTTCAAATTGTGTATATTGATTCAATGAAAATTGGAAATTTCCACTACTAAAAACAATTGTATGACTTTCTAGTTTACAAAAAACAAACACAACGTGATATGATTAGTATCGGCCAACAATAATGTTCGGCTCACGTGTATGTTGATTTTTAATAAATAAATTTTATTAATAATTCGCAAAAAATAAATTCGATCATTTTTAATGTCATGAAGTACATATGTTTATAAATATATGTATATGTAAATATTGTATTAGTGAGTGTTTACACTTACTATATATAGTGCCATTATACTTGGCACTCAGTGTACATTATATATGTATGTATATATATATATATATATATATATATATATATAAATATATATATATATTATTATATTTATATATATATATATATATATATATATATATATATATATATATATATATATATATATATATATATTTCACCATGAATGAATATAAACAATCATATACATAATACATATGTATATACTTATACATAAAATATGTGAACCAAATTGGTTAAATTGTACTTCCTGCACATTACGAACAAGTATTTCAAAATTGATAAGCGGGTACATTTTAATGTATGATATACGAACAATTTTATTTCGATAATATATAATATAAATTGGCGGAACTGAGTAAACGTCTGCCACCCTGATTAGTAATTCTGATTATATAAATACTTTCATAGAACATAACGATTTTGTGCTCGAAAATTCTATATATAAACCTTAAAACTGCATGTACATATTCTATATGTATACGCGCCGAGTACATATTACTTAATTGTTTACAGTATTAAAAATGTATATAACATGTGTATGGATTAAAATTTAATGTTTACGCGGTATTACGCAATTTCTATATAGAATAAAAATTGCGAATAAAAAATTGGTACACAAAGAAAATTATTCCACATATTTATATTTTGGATATAATTTGTTCTGTTGTTGTTCTAAACAAGGTAGCCTATCAGTAATAAATATGTATGTATACACATATGTACATATAAGCTCCAGCTAGTTTCAAAAAATATATTTAATCGGAGCACGTGGTATTCAAAATGTTTATCTAAATAATATGTTTTGAAACTTTGAACTAAACAAATTGACGCCTGTCGTTCATATAAGCACGTTTTACATTGTGGTAAAAATAATCGTCATCTAATTTGCTTTTTTTTATAATTTGCTCACGATACTCTGTTATTCTTAGTTCGATTATTTAAAAATTTAATGACAACTAATATAGTTGTAGATGAGTCATCGTTTTTCAAAATCATATTATATTGCATAATGATTTGAAAATTAATGGGGATAGTACTAAGGTACCAAGTTTACACAAATTATTTATTTGTTGGGAATGATGATTACTCCAACCGAAAATTTCATAATATAATTGATTGATTGTGTCTAATTACTTTAAAAAGTAATATCACACAATCTTAACTTTTATGTTCCAAATCTTAAAGAGTTTTGTTTCCATTTTTAATTGATTGAGTACTAATGGAACTGGAAAATGTTGTCCAATTACCAAGCACTACTATAGAAGTTCTGTAGGGAATAACTATAATTTCATGAAATTGTATGGTACTATTGACTCTTGGCATTTAGTATAAGTCAGTGCATTGCAATATACTATAAAATGAATGGCGTCAGTTTCTTACCTAACCAACAATATCATAAATACATTGGCCCAAAACTCGACTGTTACAAATTCTAACATTTTACGATTGAAATGGTTAAAATCATAAATTTCAATTTTAATGTTTCAAGTCAATATTTAATCGTTCCAAATTTGGTTCATTGAAGATAATAATATTTAAATTTAGTGTTTTTAAAGTTCAAACTTGAGTGTTTTCAATAGATTCGAGCTTTTTAACATGATTTCAAAATGTTCACAATGTTGAAGTTTCAAAATTCGATTGTTTAAAATCTCAACTTTGGTGATTAAAAATTGTAATTTGGATTTGTTGCAATCTCAAAATTTAATTATTTCATGGTTCAACGATCGTTGTATATAGGTTGAAATTGTATTGTTTAAGACTCGATTGCTTCAAGATTCGAACTAAACAAATTTCAAACTAAACAAACTTCAAAATTTGATCGCTCGAGTGTTTGGCTATGCTATCGGCGCCCAAGATGGGGTATAAATCTTTACGATTTTATTAAAACGTTATTGCGTGATTTTCCTAAAAATTTGAGAAATATTCAGAGATTGTTAAAATATCATATGTATATGTCCATACAATCACAAATATTATTCATGTATTCCACCGAAAGGTTACCAGACATTCTTTTAAACCAGATAAATAATTAATAAATTTTATTAATTCGTTTATTTTTACTAATTTTTTTTTATTTAATTGAAATATATTTGTTTGGTTTTTATCTATTTGTATTGAAGTTGAAGACGGGTTTTCCAGTTAAGTTGCATTTTACTTGCACCAAATCGTAAAAGCTCTGCACGTGTAGTTAGATCCGGTATTAGATACTGTACTGGAAATAGGGCACATAATGCGGAAGAAGTAAATTTATTAAAACCCGTCAAGTACTTGAATATTTATAGAATTTCGTACGCTAATATAATTGATAAGATCTTATCTGTGACATTGGGGCTAATTTAGACAATCTCAATATACAAATATCAAAACAATAACAATTTCAAGATAACACACTATCGAAGCCACATCTGATACACAAGAGCGTGAGTCACGCTTGAACCATTCCAAATAAACTAATCTGGCCTCCCTTATAAGGGTGTGTGATTAATATTTATTACCGCGCTACAACTGTATACATTAAACCATGTCTATGATTAAAAGTAGATCTATTTTAGTTCATTTTGTTTCTTTATCTCCATGTAGTGTACATGCTACAATGATACATATACATATAACATACTTAAAAGTATAAAAAATTGAGATTTAGAGATAAGGTAAAACTAAAATATACGATTATTTAAGTGTAACAGAAGGCAAAATCTTTATTTTTGTCTTGTTCCCATTTAATTTATGACATGAGCATGATGAAAAACATAAATTTTTTGACAAAGGTATTGACTCGTGATTCGTGAACAGCAAAATGACTGACGAGAAATTTGATTGAAATGACATTTTTCTAATTTACATAAAATTACAAAAATAAAACGAACACAGGATAATTTAAAAAGATCATATTTTACAAAATTTATGAACTATCACCCGTTCACAAGCAAAATGGAATTCGTTCATTTCTATAATACTATAATATATACATACAATACAGATTGACAACTGAACTGTAGCTGTGTTATATATATATATGAAACAGGAAAAAAAATGTTACTTTATAGATAATAGCGTACAGAAAATAGCGATTTTAACTTCATTGAACTTTGTGACCTATTAAGTGTGTAATTACATATTCAAATACGTCAATGTACAGAACATCGTGTGTAAAACCGAGTGTAGTTATCGTGGGTTTTGTTTTAAGCTATGGTATAGTATATAGGTAATATGCGCAAAATGACGTCGTAAAAAAAAATGATTAGAATGACATCGAAAACGTCAAGAAAAATTTCGTGGAAACATTTGCTAGATATTTTCTATTCCCCGTTTAATAAAAACGCTTAAAACTCTGCATTAGGGCATCCTGCATATATGAAATTTGAGCATATTTGGAAGCTTTTTAAAAACAATTTGGAATGTTTATTAACATCCACCACTTATACTTTCATTTTATGACGCAAAAATAATCTCTATCTGTTATCAGTAGTTAGTAATTAACCTTCGATAAGAAGGTGATTTTAATAAATTATCTTATCTGCGCGGGTTATCTGCGAATTTCATCTTTATCTAAAAATAGGCAGCGAAATTAAGATTAAGATGTTTTCAGAAATTGCAAGGTTATGTGTTACATTTTCAATGAACTTTATTTATTATTTTGATTTGCTTAGACTATTGAGTTGATTCCTATCAGCCTATATTGGTACTATACTTCAGAGTTTTATAGTTCAACATTTTATCGAAACTAGTTACTAGAATACATGATTCGAAAATCGAAAAATTAAAATGTCGAATCCTATCCTATACCAAGTTTTATCAGTTTTATAGTTGAATCCTATCCTATACCAAAATATCAAGTATTATATTTTGACTCGCGATTGTACATTCCATTAGATACACATATTATGTAATTAACATAATAAATTAAAAAAACAAAAAAAGAAGTAAGCCAAAATAATTTTAAATAAACAATTTTACTTACTTTCCAAACAGCGGATGCCACAATGACATATTTGGATCGTTCAGCACATCTTCTATACCACTTGTCGTGCTAACCACATCTGATATATCATCGTTCAATAGTTTCCGTTGTGCCGCCGCTGGATCTAATAAATGTGAACCAGGCTTAACTTTTAATTTAGCCTGACTATGATTATTATTATTACTACCATTATTATTATTATTATTATTATTACTATTATTAATATTATGATTATTACTAGTCATCATATTATGATGCAATTGCATATCTATCTCAGAAGAAATCGATTCACTTGATCCGGTACTATTGAAACGTTGCAAATGTGGATGATGCTGCATAGACGATTGTGATTGATTTGGTTGCAATAGATTTAGAAGAGATTTACATGTAACACGAGGTTTTTCGGTTTTATGCGAAGACATTAAATGATTGAGATTTGCACTTAAATTATGATGATTGTATTGACTATTATTATTTTGTTGTTGATTCTGATGATGATGTTGATGATGAGATGACATTTTTTGTTGCTTAATTTTTGGTGTCGATTGATGTTGTGGTGGTTGCGTCAGATGATGATGATTGAATACAGATTGTGGTGAATCTTGATAGTAGGGAGGCGATGCAAATGGATTATGAGTCGTGGTTGTGGATGATGATGACGATGATGATCGACTAGATTGTTGTAATTTTTGATAGTTGTGATTAGGATTTATATTCCAATTTATGTTATTATTATGATTATTACTATTATTACTACTATTAATATTCCTTGGAGAACTTGGCGGATAATTTCCATTATTGTGATGATTCAATTGCGGATGAATGAATTCTTGTGGTAACATGTTTTGTGGTCGTTTTTTAATATTTGTAACATTATTGCTATTACTATGATTACTATTTTTTTGTTGTAAATTTTGATTACTACTACTATTATTATTATTCCACCGCGATTGACTTAATTTTAAGGCTTGCAAGAAATAATTGTTGCTCATTTGACGCGCAGCTTCTTGCAACATTGCTGATAAGTCCGGTGGACAACCATTAAAACTATTATTACTATTATTATTATTTTGATTTGTTGTTGGAAGATTTTGATATGGAAAGTTGGTATTGAACTGATTTATGTCGGGAATTTTTAATAAATCAGCCGGATTTAACTGACCCGCTGGATATGGTAACCAAAACATTTGATTAAATGCTGCCATAGTTGCCGCATCAATTTCACTCGCCAAACTATTCGGTAATAAATTAGTATTTGGAGCAATCGCTGCTGCGACCGCCGCCGCTGCTGCAGCCGCCTGGTGTTGTTGGTGTGAAATAGATTTCGATTTTACATGAATTTTATCTCCGCTATCACGACTACTACTATTATTACTACTACCATTATATTTTAAGGAACTACAATTATTTGTTGGTTTATCTAAAATTTCAGGAACATGTTGCTGCTGCTGTTGTTGCTGCTTATTACTAATCACCGGTGGTGTTGCTGGTACAACAACATTAGCCGCTTTTAACAATTCATCTTGCTTCACCAAAATCATTTCCAACTGGGAGAGTGAGACAACCATTATGTCCGGATCTTGCAATATATTCGGAAATGAAAATGCTTCAGGTAAACGTAATTCAGGTCGCGTTGTTAATAGTAATGGTATCTCACGTGCTGGTGACTCTAGAATTGCGTTTAAACGATCTTTTGGCACTAGTAATGGATCAGGTACTTTCCATTCGGGATTGCTAACAAGCAATCGGAGTTGTGTAAGTGGATCGGGGTCATTGTTGCGATTAATAAAATGACCTGATGATGAATTTGTATTTTTACTCGTATTATTACTAATACTGTGATTATTGTTGTCATCATCATCATCGATATCGACCAAATCGATTATATTATTCGCGCTCGTATTATGGTGGATTGGTGTTGGCGTTGGTGTCATCGTCGATATCGATGACATACTATTCTGCGATGGTGATCTTAAATTCTCAATCACTTTCTCAAGCGATTTATGTTCCATTTTTATGCGTTTCGGTGAACAAGATTCAATCGAGATACGCTCAGCCTCTTGTGAGCAGCTCACCGTGGGACTAGCAGATTTTCGATAAATCGACGTACCCAAATCGAGCGGTTCTTTTTGGATCGACTTTTGAGTCGGCAACTTAAATTGATGATTCAAATTTATAAAATTATTTTTATGAAATAGTAAATCGGGTGATGGTGGTACAGCGGGGATTCCACTCGGCTGCGGTGATTGTATTGTATCCGAGCTGCGAGAAATCGGCCGTGATATTAGCGTAATGGATAAATCAGGAGATTCTAAATTCTTTTTACTAATACTATGATTATCACTAACATTACCACTATTATTACTATTAACACTTATGTTATTACTATTGTTATTGGTTTTACAAATTCTCAAATCCTTCGGATGAAATTGATCCTGCTGGCACGAGTCGGGCGACACAATTTTATTGTTCGAATTTTCCAGCAAATTTTTATTTGACTTGTCGGTATGAAATTCGGATATTGTGATCGATAGATTGTCCAGGCTGCTTGTTGAGTGCGTATTAAATACGTCTGAGATGCCTTCAATCTCACCGGCCTCGTTAAAGGACAAACATTTTGGCGAACTAAGGCTATCGTTCAGCCGCGAGATTATATCCGAAACGACTGGCTCTTCGGTTAGCAGAATATCATCATCGTCATTATAGTCGTCCATATGGTTTTTCAATTCATCCTCTTCACTCGATATAATGTTGTGTTCTTCACATCCCTGTTTTACCAACGAATCAATCAACTCTGACCCATTGATAGTACTTTCATTATGATCATCATCATCATCGTCCAGTAGATCGACTTCGATGGTGTTCGCCGCAATGTTTTCCATATTCCGGATTCCGTCCATTAATTCTTTGGTCGAATCATTTATTATGTTATTGTAATGATGCTCTTCCACCTCCTCTACTTCTTCGATTTCTTCGTCATCATCTTCATCTGCTTCCTCTTCCTCGTCTGGTGGGACAACCGTCACACTTTCTTCTTCATGCTCTTCATTCGCAACATGTTCCGGCACTGCCACAACAAGTTCTGCCGCCTTTTCAATAATTTGTGGTTCTTCTTCTTCTTCCTCTTCTTCTTCGTCATTATCATAGTTCTCAATTTCGTCCAGTTTAATACGCGTCAATTCCACTTTCATTTCAACCGGTTCCAACAAAGGTTTGTGCGGAATTAAATTTCCTTCGTTTGGTTGTTGTGGTTTTTGTGGTTCCCGCTCATCCTCTTCTTCCTCATCGATCGACGATTTCCGCCTATGATGATGTTTACTCTTTTTCTTATGTTTTTTCTTTTTCTTTTTATTTTTCTTACAACTATTACCACTACTACTATTGCTACTCTCTAACGAACTATTTGTGGATAGTGATGAATTTTGTTCGGTACGTGGTATAGCTTTCCATCCAGACGACGTTTTAGTCAACCGAATACGATTCCGATGATCATAATCTTCGCATTTAACCTCAATGATATGACTATCATTTTGTTTGACCCACAGGAATATCGGATTTATGCGAGATTTCGACTCGCTCGCACACTCATTATTTGTTTTATTTGGCGTACTATCACTATTATTTGTATTATTGGTTGTTGTTAAACTATGACGCCTTTTATGTCTGGATTTTTGCTGTCGAATTGTTCTATTATTACATTTACTATTATTACTACAATTATTTATATTTTCATTTTTATTATCACAGTTGTTATTATTATTATTGTTATTATGTTTCGATAACATATTACAATATTTTTCATCATCATTAATAATTAATTTGTTATTTGGTTGTAATTTCGGTTGTTGTGCTGATGGCGGTTTCCATTCATTGTAGCAATATTTTGGCGACATAGAATTACTGCAATTACGATATTCATCACCTCGCGATATAGTACAAACATCATTACTACTATTATTTATATTATTACAAGAACTATTATTTTTTCTACTTAAATTTAAATTACTGCATGATCGGCTTTTATTATTATTATTACTATTATCACTAATACTATAATTATTATTAATTAAATTTAAATTTCTTTTAATTGGAATTAAATCCGGGAGCGGTGGTAATGAATTATAGAGTGGCGATCCTTTTGTCGGATGGCATATTGTACTCAATTTTTCATCCGATATCGATTTTAATCGGTTTAATTTTGTGGATGTATTCTGCTGTTTCGTATTACCGCCAAAATCACACCATGATAAATCCAATTCCGTTTTCATAGTAGCACATCAAACAGTCAGTTGGCGCATATTCATTGCCATTCTGAAATAAGATAGAATAATAAATAAAAATTAATTCAAAATCGTAAAATTATATTTAAAATTTCTTAAACCGTTTAGAAATTTTCTTGCAAGGCGTTAAATTTTTAAAAATTTTATCATCAAAAAAACTTTACCGAAGGGGTTTGAATCGTTGAATTTTTTTATTTTAATTTGTTCAAATTTGGTTTGAGTTGAGTGAGATAATTTTTTAAATTTTAAATTAATTTTTTAAAAATTAAGTTGTGTACAGTTTTCACCGAGAACTCTTTAATTATCGGCAAACATCACACGGTTAAAAGTCACAGTTCACATTTGCATTATAAATATCGACAGTTTTGTCGATTGTACAAGGATGGGAATATGGGATGAATGACATTAAATATTTATAAAATTATGCCAAATATTTTGCATGTGATAGCTTCTCAAAGTATAGAAAGTTTACAAAATTTCATCGTCCAACAAGAGGATATTCATCGGATATACCAGAAAGTTTTGAAGTGTATTCTAAAGTGTTCTTGAATATCGTTGGAATAAGTCTATTGAATTAAAAGGATATTACTTATATAGAAAACTAAAATATTTGTCCACCCAATATTCCTTAAAAGTCTGCAAAATATTAAATAAATATTTTCATTCCATTCTCGATTTATATTTGTATTGAACTGAATATCAAATTAAGAAACAAACTTGAGAATCAAAATCTAGATAAAATTCTACTCGACCTCTTACATCAACTAAACTCACTATTTAATTCACCAATCATCACAATAATTTTTGGCTATAATGCTATCAAAACAATAGTAACAACGAATAACATACGCTTACAACTCCATGCTGCCAATAAATAATTCAACAGCGTAAATATGTAAATAAAATAATAACTGTGTATTATTGACATAATCAATAAAATATCTAATTAAATTTATTATTTTTTTTATCAGCTAAATACTAATCAATTTGCATATAAAATTCGATTATATTTAAAACGTTTTGGAGACGTACAAACATATACATATATAGTGCGCCGTAATAATTTCAAGAACTAGTTTTGATCGATGTCTTCCCCAAAATAACAAAAATTAATTGATTTTTGATATACTTGCGGCATGATCAACATTGATAGTCTCGAATATTTTCGATTCAAAAATTTCAATTTTCCGCCTGGATGAGCTCCAAATATTATGCTTGGAAATATAAATAAGTATAAGTATATTAAATTCGCCATGATCAAAAAGTTATTTTTTTATACATATTATTGTAAATGCGTTTGTGGTCGCGATTATTTAAACCAAACTTCAAAGCTTAATAATGCAAAATTTCAAATTTCATTGAATACAAAAATTTGGAAATGCAATTACAAACATCTAAAAATGCATTCATTGCAAACGAAGTTCATTGTCTTGTAGTCGGGCTGCATATATACATAGGGCCAAATTAAATGATTGATTATTAAGTTTTGTGAATTTAGCACACACATAACTATGCACAAAAAACAAAAAGAGGTCAAAATAATTATACGTTTAGTCTTTTGGTGCGATAAATATGTGGAATTTGAATTTTTGAAAGTAAAATGCTTTATTGATATCAATATTATATTCACTAAATCATTTAAGCGTGATCAAATTTAGCTAAATATAGATGGGTGACCATCGAGAGAATTTGTAATTGGGATATATTGTGGAGCCAGCTACACAAATTGAATGATCGAATGACTTATGTAAATGTGCGAGAAAGTAAAAATATTAGTGTTTGATTTAAATTCCACTAAACTATGAATTCAATTTAAATAATAACTCAAATCTAACATATTATATCTATTAAACTAGGATATAATTTGTAGTTTAATTCTAATAAAATTGATTAGTTATTGTTGCAGTGGAACTAATAGATTAGAATACGATTGACATTTAATTTGTATTTGAATAAAATTTCAATGGAATTACGATAAAAACTTTACATTAAAATAATTAATTAATAAATTTATAGACAAGCTCACCAGTATCTGGTATAGAAATAAAAGAAGAATTATCAACGTTTGGATAGGATTAAACTTGAACCTAATTTTAATTAAATTAAAGCTGGCCATCGTATTGATAAAATAAATATGTGAAACTTAAAATTCGTGTGAAAGATAATTAGGGAATATTTTTAAAAACTCATTAATATCCGATTCTTAAAAAAAAATCTGCCTAAATACCATTCCTGAGTTTGAACCAGTAATTTTGAACAATAAATTTTTTAAGAATCAACATTTATTTTAAATTTTCAAATTGGAATGTATGTTTCAAAGTATTATGAATAAAAATTGACTACTTACATACTTATAGTGTCATAAAATCTATAAAATAACATTTACAAAATTGAATAGGAATTGAGTAAATTTGAATACTATTTTGAATGATATTAAAATGAAATATAAATTCAAGTCAAAAACCAAAATCAAATTCAATTTTGAATGGAGTTTGAAAATGCTATTGGAATCAAAATAAAACAGTGTTTAAAGGCCATTACTGCCAGCCGCACTTTAATATCCTCACCCACACTGTTATCGTGAGTAATAAAGAGTATCGGGGACAGAGCATCTCCCTGCCGAACACCCGAGCTAACTGCAAAAATTCTTGATAGCCTGTTCTCAACTTTAACAAAGCATTGAGACTGCGTCACTGTCATACACAATCGTACAATTTTTGTTGGCATGCCTAGATATTCCAGCGCAGACCATAGACTCTCTCGATTGATCGAGTCATATGCCTGCCGGAAATCCAGGAACACCTGGTGCACGGGGTTGGAAGTTTCATAATATGTTGCAGCGAAAAGACCTGATCAGTGACTGATCGATTCGGACGAAATCCTCCTTGATAGTCACCAACCAGGCCCTTCGCTAGAGACGTGATTCTACCCAATATAATGTAGGCTGTGCAAAGGAGAGCTATACCGCGATAATTCTCACACTTCAAGCGGTTTCCCTTCTTGAAGATGGGGAATATCGCGGCCACTTTCCATTCGTTAGGCATTTCTTCGGTTCGAAAAGACAGTTCCACAAAGTATCCCCTCCGAATATCAAGAGCTCCGAATTAATGTAGTCCACTCCAGGTGAGCGGTTTCGTTTTATTCTCTGTATGGCCTTAATGAATTCCTCATGAGATGGATCGTCAATGCAAATCTCCGCAGTCTGTATTTGAGGTGACTCAACTACAGTCTGTGACGCATGATGAACATCAAGCAGATCGGTAAAGTGTGCATTCCATGTATCAAGTACTGCGTCGATGTTGACGCAGAGGTTTCCATCCCGGTCCCGAATGGCAGTTAACGCAGGCTTGAAAGTATGGTGCAATCCAGTAATTCCTTTAAAGAAATTACGTGGACTGCGCTCATTGCTGAGTTGTTGTAATTTCAGAACCTCGGCATTCCACCATTCTCGCTTTTTCCGTCTACAAATCTGCTTAGCTGCCCTCCTAGTAAGAGTAGCCTTGTTTTTCCTCGCGATTGTGGGACGTTGTTGCACTTCACTATGAGCTATATTTTGTTGCTCAACTGCAAGACGACACTCGTCATCAAACCAATCATTCTTGGGTCTGACTTTCACTATACCTAAAGTCTGTTGAGGAGCACTGAAAACCGAAGTTATCAGTGCCTCCCAGACAGAGTTCACATAGTCAGACTGGTAATTAGCTCCCTCATTGTTGTCGCTGACAAGGTTATGATATCGTTGTTTCTTTTGATCTTCATTTATCAGACCTTCACAGTCGAAACGTTCCATGCGTTTCGCTGTGTTCCCACCCAGACTTGTACGAAAACTTCCGCCGTATCTTTGCAGCGACCAAATAAAGATCACTGCCTACGTATTTGGTTGCTGACCGATAAGTTCTCACATCCTGCACAACCCGAGCTCGTCCTTTTGAAATTAACACGTGGTCAATTTAGATGCGGGAAGTTTTGCGAGGATGGATCCATGTTTCCAAATGTACCTGTTTGTGAGGGGAAAATGTGCTTGCTACTCTAAGATCGTAAGCAATTGCAAAATACATCATTCTCTCACCATTATCGGTCGCAGTTTCGTGTCGGGAGTACGAACTTATGTTTTCACACAAGCCGGCCAGCTCTAGCATTAAAGTCGCCAATTACCATGGAGGTTATCTCCACTGTATAACAACGTACAGCGAGGTCATATCCACTGTATCACAACGTATAACCCATTCCACGTGCCGATCCTAAATCTCGTGTCCGGGTATTTGAGCGGGGTCCGGTGTTGTTTTGGCGGTATCCATTTTTAGTTTTGTTGGCTTTATAAACAGCTTATTTTTTTTACGGATGCGGGTCGTTAGCTCAGCGATCCAACCGTTTAGTCGCCTTCTATGACAAGCAAAGGATACTATGGTGGTATTCTTGGAAAACATGTTCGTGCAATTTAGGGTTACGAGACATGTGTGCCCCTCAACTACAGGGGCCAATTGGGATAAATTTTTAAATTTAAACTAATAAATTATATTTCTTATTGAACGTGAAATGTTTGTGCCACGTTGTAAACAAATCATGAATTGAACGAGAAATTAAGAATTATTAGAATAATCAAAACGAATTTTCTATATCTATAGTGAGTTAAATTTAAAAAGGACTGAAAGTTCTTTATGGATTTGCCATTAGACATGTTTAAGAAACATTATTCATACAATTTTTTACTCCAGGTATAAACATACTGGCCCCTTGTGATTTTTTCCTTTTTCCATTTGGATATGTCTTAGGTCCAAAATAATAGCACACAAATTTTTATTTGGTAAATTTTAAAAGTATAGCCCTAATAATACGTACAGTCACTCACTAAAGTTTACGTGCGCCATTAAAAATCGAAATATGTACATATTATTCTTTTCTAATCTTCTCTCTAATTATAGTTTTTTTCTTACAATACTTAAATCAATTCGACAGAGCTCAAAATTTTTAGTTTGTTGTATTACGCTAGTGATTTTTAGGAATGAAGGTAGATTTTAGTGAGTGACTATATATTTATACATACATAGATGTACATTTATATATATACATACAACAAAATATCTTTATATTATTTATGGATTGGAAAACATAATAACCAAAAAAAAAAAATTGTTTGTAAACTTTAAAATATTTCCCATTTCCCATATGAAAAGTTTCTTTTTTTTAAACCAGAAAGGTGACCTTTATATATAAGCACATATATTATAACTTTGTAAACAAAATGCGCAAGTAAAATTTAAAATTCATTTCGTGATTTATTTTAATTGTAAAATTACATTAAATTACTGGGATTAATAAAAATTTCAATCTTAATTGGATTTACAACAAGCTTTTCATTCTTTCTCTTAATCAGTATACATACAGACGCAAATTTAATCCACAACTGATTAAGTGACATACCTGCCGCCACCATTCTAAATACATTTATTGATCGCGGGATTTGTTGGTTTGGGCACAAAAAACTCAAATCTAAACGATTTTCTAATGTATTTCTAATATATGTATAAATGAACAATCATTTATATAATTTCAATTGCCCTAAATATCATATCATGACTGCACATTCTACATAATTTGTGTTTTTGTTGCTGTGTATGGTGTACATATTAATAAACAACCTTGTAAATGGCTGTGTGTATGTCGCAATTTATTAGTTTTTCATATATATTTGTGAAAAATGCTAAGGTTATGATATTTTTTTAAAGGGGTTATCTAACCCCAATTTCAATGTTATTTCAGTCAAGTGGTGTGATGAAAAATTTGCAATAATTAGCGCATATTTTTTTTTTTTTTTTTTGAATTAAAGATTATATTTTGGTTAGCACACTTTTTGCCAAGTTTTTATTTTTCACATATATATGAACGTAAAAGACTATTATTGATCTGTTCGCAGGAAACCTTTGTAGTAGCAACGATCATCTCTGCGGTTATTTAAAAAAACACACACAATAACCTATTAAGCGATTAGTTTAACTTAATTAACAATCAAAATACAAACAACAATAGCGCGATATGTGCCCTGCGGAGAGTGATTATACACTTGAATGTCATTTAATTAAATTCCCAGAAATTTTAATTCTAAATTGCATACTTAAGTATAAAACAATAACAACGTTTAAGACAATCTAAAATTATATACGACGGGTACTATAATGTGGCGGGGAATATTAGTTTGTTTCGTGACCATGACATAAAATAGATTTATTTGTGTATTAATAGATGTATGTAAACCATGCGTATTTTTTTTTCTTTTAATGTTCTAAATTTTTCTATAAAATTAGCAAGTGGGGGTATGTCGATGAAATTGTTGGTGCAAATATATCCCTATCTCATGATAATATGTCATGATATAAAAAGCCAAGGTATGTTCTAAACTTTTATTAAAACATAAAATGGAACGAAAAAATTTCATAACTCAACTTGGCCAGAATATAAACGTGCGACAATAACTTTGTAGTTGGTAGACCGCATAACAATTGAAATTGAATCAGTATATCTTGCCTTATTGTAAGTAGTACGAATTGCTCTCCATAGTATCTACCTACTTATCTCGTTTACTTACACGAAATGTAATTAACTTGGACCTCAACAATGGTGGAATTGAATAATAATTTCGAAATGGATTGTCGAAATACGAAATTTAAATTTTTTAAATGATTTTAATTTCAGAATTTACTGATTTGCACTTAATTTGATAGAAACTTAAAATTTTGGGCAATTTAGCTGAAACTTTTCAATTTATACTTACATATTAAATTGGTGCTGGATTTTATTATTATACAAAAATACTGAATTCGCTTTATTTAAATTCAAATGCAACGCAGATATTCCATATCTTACTTTCGATAACTACTTAACATCATTTTTTGCAATAGCTGTTAGCCTTTCTCGAGTTGTGTGTATTGAAGAAAAGCCGCAGTAAACGTAGAAAATCGTTTACCATATGATGAAAATTGATTTAATAATATAATTGGAGATATTTGTAAATTGTAACCTATACGAATTAGCTCAATTCAAAACATCTTCAACTATTGGTTTCTTAAGACCCATGGGGAATAAAACTGTTCACCTGGTTTCCTTGTACACTAATGTTATCCTAATAAAGAATCGCATAATAACAACAACAACGCCATTAGTTTTGCCAAAGAAACTACTTTTCTGTTAGTCGATACATATTATTAATGTTAAAATATTGTAAAAATCAATTCCCGCAGGAACATCCAATTTTTTCTAAAAAATTGTTTCCAACATTTTTTATTTTGGCACTAGTATAAGTATTTTAATTTTTTGTTAGAAATAGAATAATTGAAATTTCTAGGACATTTGGTGCCTATTAAAGTATATAATAAATTAGTTTTATACATGCTATAATACGAATGAAGTAAATAGAAGTAGGATACAGATAGCCATTATGAACCACAAATAATATCTTTCAATCGAACTTTATAAGCAATTTAATGTACATGTTCAGCTATACTACAAATATGGGAATCTCCCAAACAGAATGAACAAATCTGTGGTTAGTGGCGTATACAAATATATTAATTAATTATTTTTGAGAAAAGGCACGACCAATGAAAACTAAATATTGAACATTTATAAGAATAAATTCTCTAAAGAACACCCAACGTTTGTTGATTTTTTTTTGTTTATTTTGAAAATTGAATAAAATAACTTTCATAAATAAGTATTTAAGTATCTGATTATTTTAAAATTCAAAATTTAAATGTTTACATCACCTGAAAAATATTGAGGTTTACAATAATCATATAAAATGCAATCAATGAGGTTAGAGATCTAGCAATACAAAACCATACCTGATGGGCAAGCATATGTTTCTATTTTATTTTCGCAACCTAACTAAAGGCATTATTAATGCGGAAAATCGGTTGTATGTGAATTTTAACAAGAAAAGCCAGCTGGCGAACATACTTATATTTAATTATTTTTTTAAGTTTTTCTTTCGCAACCTAGTTAGGTTGTGTGTGAACAGAACCAACCCATATGTGTGAGGGGATAAGACATAATATTCAAAAAGAGAAGTTTTTCTTGGTGTTCGTGAATACCTACTTACAAACACCATCACAAATACAAGCCCATTGATAGTAAGCAATGTAATAAAAGTATCATAAAGCAGTACTTATGGTAATGATTTTTGTGATCCAGTCGCAGGATTAAGTCTATATATTTATGTATTTTTTGTTAGTTCCGATTAACAACATACCTCTCAAATCAGCTCATCTTTTAATAAGTATGATTCCCACAAAATTGAACGCATTCAAGAACAGTTCCTGATATTTGTTCTTTATAAACTAACAAGACTCATTCAGTAAAAATTGAACCGACCACATGTTGAATTTTTACAGGGTCGAACGATTTATTCAGGCATATTTATGGCATTCATTATCGTCAATCTTTTGCGGCAACTTAATCGAAATTATATTTTGTAAAATCAACAATTTCTGTTTGTCAATATGCAAATTACTAAATCGGAACACGCACTCACTGAACACTTTCTCTTTCGATATTTAAAATAAACTAACAATATAAATGGAACGAAAGTGGAGTGTTAATTAAAAATTTAATCAAAAAATTGTTTTGCCTATTTAGAAGCCTTGACTTTTCTTCAGAATTTAAAATATTTTGGAAATTCCTACTTGAAAAAAGTATCTTAGTTATATGTATCTGATTTTGTAATTTAGTAGAAATATAAACCATATTTGTTTTTACTTTGAGAGGCTCATCTAAACATCATTTACTTGATAGCTTAATTTGAAAACTCTAAGCTGAAATCAAAATTACTATAAGTGTTACCATGAAATCTAATTAAGTAAATCGCGTATAAGTCACCTACAAATACAACTACTTAACTGTTGTCAACTAATTTAAATGCTACAATAAAGCCGCTTTGTCATTTTACATCTTTGATCTTATATGCATTTCAACTGTCTGTCAATCATCGGACGTTCAATCCGTGACAGTAATTATATTGTATCAAGTCAAGAATAACCCGATTATAACCCGCAGCTACAATTGATGATTAACAAAAAGAATAAACACGTTTGTGTAAATATTTTGTAAACAAAATATGACGTACTCGACAGTGAATAAATCTATACGGTATTAAGTTCAAATGCGCCTAATAATGTTTTTCAAATTTTCTTGGAAATTTGAATTATCACATTGTGTGATTATTTATGGTAATGTTTTTGTTTTAGACAACGGCAAAGTGATAAACAAAAAGCTCCATTAGCATATTTATTTAAATGAGCTAACCATTTAAAGCAAACTATCAGCACTAGCAGAATGACACAAAATACTTACAATTGAATAATGCATCAACCACATCTAAAACCCAATTAATTGTGTCAAATTTACTATTTACTATAGACTACTATTTATGTAACTATATAAAACAAAGATAAATTGCTGCCTACATGAGTAACACTTCAACAACAGCTCTTAACTGTACGACACACAAAATTAATTTAATTACTACTTAACTATTAATTAGAAATTAATTTTAGCCAAACCGGATTCTCAATTACAGATCGATATATACTTTCAAAAATATTAGCAACCTCAAAATTGAAGAGTTAAGGAGAAACGGAAGGAACTAAATATATAATACAAGACATAACAATACATAATACAATTTAATATAAATTAGAAAATCTTTGTGTGTATAAGTATATTCTTAGAACAGATAACTTTATTGTAAATAAATCACGAAAGGATTTTACTTAGAAGTAGACGACTAGGAGATGAACCTCAAATATACAAAAATGATATTAAGAACGTTAAAATACTCATTCGAATAATATCAACAAAAAAATCCTTAAAGATATTTTTATTGTACGACCAATACAATAATTGGCTAATTTCCAATACGGAAATTGCCTAGACGCCCATAATTTTGTATTAGCAAATAGACATTTTCTAATTTTATGCATTCCTAATCGACTATATTATTTAGCATGAACTTCAAACATGATTTGTACTTCCGCAGAAGCATTCTGATGTCATCATTCACCAACCACAAATAATAATAATAAACACTATAGGCGGAAACTATGTTAATTTCATAAAACTATAATAGTTTTGTATTATGTATATATACAAAAAAATGGTGTAGACAAAGGATATTAATTTCGTATGTGACAATATCATATCGTATGTACATATGTATATGAAAATAGTAAAGCATCGCACCAAAAACCTCAACATTGCCTAGCTCTAACCTCGTACAAATAAAACCACAACCGCAACATAGAAAAAATTATGTTTTATATAAAGTTCTTAACATTAATATATGTATTAGTATTTTGTGTGTTTAGAAAGAGCATAAATTACAAGGTGTTAGTATAGGGCGTGCTATATATAAAGGGCAAAATAATTACAATGTAATTTCCTTTATACTGAGATATGTGCCAGAATGAGCTTATAACATCAACTAACTTAATAAATCGTAAAAATTCACGTAATAATTCAAATTATAGAGTGCAGCGGTATAGTAGATACATATGATAGAATGAAATGGTATAGTAGATAAACATGAAACATCACTCTAGCTCAGAACGACCAAGAAAGAATAAAAACAGATAAGTACATATTGCAAAATAAAGACTAAGTATTAGAAATTTAAATGGCTCATCGGACTACATCGGTCCATATTTACCATAGGTGTATTCTGGAACTCTACTAAGGCATGCAGATTTAAGTTTTTTCGTCTTCATTAGTCTTTGACTACAATTATAATATTTTATTAGTACTTACATACAGATTGTTATCACTATTAATTAATTGATTGCGTCATTAGAATATTGCTATATAACACATTCGTTTGGCGTATATTCTTAGATAATCTGGAATGGACAGGCTGCCAGACATTGATGAATATTTTAAATTGCATCCAGGCACGGCCAAGAGTCAAGAATTTTTGCAGTTAGCTCGGGTGTTTGGCAGGGAGATGCTCTGTCCCCGATACTCTCATGTTGGAGTACATCTTTCGTAAAACTGAAACACCTCAGCGCAACATCTTATATCGCCAGTCCAATCAGGTGCTTGCATATGCAGATGACATATGCGTGATTGAACTGAATAGCAACGGAGTGAAGGAAATACTTGATCCGCTTGTAGAGTTTTCAAGCTTCTGTTGGACTCCAGATCAATGAGTCAAAAACGAAATACATGATCTCGGATTATAAGGACAATGGCACTCCAGATTTTAGCAGTGGCCACTTCACGTTTGAAGGAGTGAGGAGGTTCAAATATTTGGGCTCTCTTATTACTCACGATAACAGTGTGGGTGAGGATTTTTTTCTTTTTAAAAAAAAGGACTTGGCATAGACACTTTTATGGTACATAGCCTTACCTTACATTCACACAACATTCATTCAATCTATTCAATCATCCCATTCACACAAGTACAGTATACCACCTGCGCATTGCATAGCTCCATGTCACCCTGTACAGTGGCATGGAAGATGGGTCGGCCAATGAGTTCTACATTCCAACAGAGGGTCATAGATGTTTTCAATTAAATCACCGATCGTAATCGGGAGATGAAAAATCCCTTTTGTCTCCCTTTAATCCCCCGCCTCTGTTGGGATTCGAACCCAGTACCTCCCGATCCAAACATCGCAGCTTTAACCACTGCGCTATTTGCTCGGTAATAAGTGGGTGAGGATATTAAAGTGCAACTGGCAGCTGGCAGCCGTGCTTTGTATCCTTCTAAGGCCACTGCTAAAATCTAAACACCTACCAAGTGCCGTGAAGCTGAAACTTTATAAAGCGTTGATCGGCCAGATAATATGTTTGGATGTGAAAGTTGGGCGCTGACGGATGAGTACGACAGATGGCTCCTTATAATTGAGAGAAGAGTCATGCGTGTGATTTATGGACCAAAACGCGAAATAGATGGCACATATCGAACTCTGTACAATATCGAGAACAGAGATCTGATGAAGATCCCCGATATTGTGCATGAAATAAGATCTCAGCGAGTACGCTGGCTCGGTCACGTTCTCCGTGCTAATCCGGAACGAATTGTGTAGCGATGTCTGAAAGGAGAGCCACCATATGGTAGGCGCAGAGCTCGTTGTAGCCGACGATGGCTCCACGGTGTAGAGAATGACTTGGCTTCTTCTGGTTGTCTAGGACAGTATGAAGACCAAGACCAGGATCGAAACACCGTTGGAGCCAGATTGTTGACGCAGTAAGAGGCCAGTAATGGTCTTTAAACACTGTATTATTATTATTATCCAGGCACGGCAAACGAATAAATTCTATAGACTTAAGCAATGTAAAATCCAAGAAAGTTTAATGTGAAAAACGAGATACTTTTAAGGCGACCAACATTAAATATAATTCTGTGATTGTATGCATTAGCAGGACTTCTATGTGCAATTAACAATGAGCATTAACAATAACAACAATTTTGAATGGCATACTTCCTAGTATTTTCCGATTACTAGGCGAACTTAATTTAATTTCATCTGTCACAATTTTCTCATTGAGCAATATGGCGAACCACAATGTTATAGAAACAGCAGTTAACAAGATTTCCATGACCTACTTAAAAATTTCAATCTGCATCTCCAGAAGTTACAACATTTCTAAACTACAAATTTCAATGTCTAGTTTATGCTAATTTGTATGTCACCATAAATTGGACTACCAATCGTTTTTAAATGCAGATTTAAAAACCGCAGGTTTGGTGGGTGTTCCAATGAAATCAAATTGCTGAACACTTGGAGTGAATATTCATCGTTATAGAATACTTGAATTTGGGATTTCATCTTTTGTAAGTTTCCTAAGACAATTTTTCATATTCAACTCTGTTTAAAAGACACGTATAAACCAACAAATATAAACAAAAATAAATATTTTTGAAAAAGTTAGGAAAATTACATAAAAACAATCGTACCTAAATAAGTGAACTGTACCATGATATTTCGTATTGCACACCGTCAATAATCCAACACCCACTTGTCTATAAATATTGGCTACCAATAATTTGCGGCTAATCTCTCCTTTATTATGCTCCCAAAATATTAGATAAGTTCTACATAATTATCAAAGAAATTTGTTGGAATTAGTCAATATTACTTATTAATCTCAGAAACATACGATAGACAAAGAAAGGTTCACGCAATCTCACATTTTCTCCCCGATTTACCTGCTCCGTGATACTTATCATGGAACAGAAAAGTTCTTGAATCTAAAAGTACATAAACATGAAATGTATATTTTATATCGAATATACAGTACATAATACTTACATTGCATCCACTCTGTATATATTTTGAATAAGGCAGATAAGTTAATGTGTGCAATAATATTTGAAACATCGGACTCGTTGGAACGAAAAGCTCATAAATACGTAACTATGCATTTTATTTATTTTTGAAAATTTTTTTAAAAATTGTAATATGATTGATATGATTGATTTTTCTAAAACGACAAGATCAGAATCGTTCTCGGTTACTTATGATTCAACTTGTTTTAGATAGACTTTTTAAAGATTTTCTAATCTTAATATTTTTCAGTAGTAAGTACTTAACATAAAATAAAATATGTTGTTACAAGATTCAAGAAAAAATTATTAATTTGGCAGTTTGTAAAATTGTAATGATGTTGCTAACCATTAATAGATTTTAACTTTTGATTTTAAAATATAAATGGACTAGAATTAATTTACTGTAATTTAATGTTGACTACTTAAACTAGTTTATAAGATAGTGTTTTTAAGGTGTTCGATGGCTTTATTAATCTTTCAGCTTAGTCCAGTTTGCTACTTCCTGGGCAATTGTCTGTAAATGTTGGTTTATATTAGCGATCGATGTTAAAACTCTCTCATCAAACTGGTTTTGTTATTAATCAGTGAGCGAGTGCACATTGCTTGATAGAGAAGGATTTTCATGGTCAATTTGAGGATCCACCGAAATATCTATATTTAACATATAACTAAGTATCATAATTAGTATATCAACAATATTCTTCCCAGTCTTAAACTGAATCTAGGATAATGTTTCAAATTCATAAATATGCACTATTAGTGTTAGTTAATGACGGCTGATTATGACTGATCACCTTCTGTGGTTCCACCTAACTTTTAGTGACAGATTTAACGGAATCTTTGTAAATTTATACGTTAGAAATTAATTGATAATAGACAAGTTAAATTTGTATTGTGATTAGCTTTCTTAAGTAGATTTACTGATTTTCCCAAAAATTCACTAGCAATTTATAATATTTAGCAACTTCTAAACAGACGTCTTCTGAAAAATCCGCACCTAAAAAACTAAATTTATTAAAATTACAACAGCATCCTCAGACTTCAGACTGTCGACTATGTGTGGCGAAATACTGATTACTGACACAAATTTATATTATGCTAGCATACATAATTTGTTTTATGCCTGCATACAGAAATGTAGCAGAAAAAATCGATTTTAATTCTCCGGATGTGGTTAATTAGAGAAAAACGAGGTCTTTGAACCACACTGTATTCTAGAAAAGTAAACCATATTTGCGCGCCATAGATAAAATATATACATAAGTATAGAGAATTTATTAAATGTGAATTATCGAACAGACAACAATGAACACACTATTTTTTTTATCATCTACTGGCATCTTTCAATTAGTAACATTTTTTCTTAAGAATTTACAATTTCTTATGTCAAAAATAGTATACAAGAAAAAAATCGTAAAATGTCAAATACGTATTTTTTTTCTAATGTAGGTAGGTAGGTACTTTTAGAATAACGTATTTTCTAAATGCTAAAAATACATACCTATAGGTATTATTTTTGTAATAATTAAAATAATTTGTGTCAAATGAATTAAAAAGTACGAATTAGAGTACAAGATGAACGTGTACATGCATATGGCCGAATTTACTTTTTTTTTTAATGTTTCTTGAATTAAACTATTATATTTTACAAATAATTTTTTTATATAAATAAATAAAAATATATTTACTTTAATTATTTTTAGAAGAATTTATTTCTTTTATATAGTTTTCCTTATTTTGAACTCCTTTAATTGTAGTAAATAATATGGCCACCAGTTTTTCTTATCATCCTTCTTGGTGTTTTTATTTTTCGTGTGTATTGTAATCCAACCACTGAAATTGTTTTCTTTCTCTAATTTTTTTGCTTAATTAAATTAAATTAGTTTAGAAATATTTATGTAGAATAATAAATAATTTATAAACTTTTTATTTGGTATTTTATTTTACTTATTTTAATAAACCAAAACTATTTATCATGTATAACTATTTTTTTACACAAATTATAACACTTCAACAGCGTGACGTCATTTCATTTATCCACTATGTATACAAAAAAAATTTCTTTCATTTCACTCGCACATAAGAAAAACAACAAAAACAAATCAAAATTAATATTTTCACCCTCTTTTACTTAAAAAATTTCTTTTTTCAATTTTAATTATTTCACTTCACTCACATAAAAACTAATAACAAAAACTTAATCCAAAATATCCAGAGATGATGAAAAATGGCCGCAACTTTGTTATTATTTTTATTGTGCCGTGGAAAACATGAAAAACTTCAATTTTCAGTTCATCATATTATTACATTTACAAAAAAATGACCGACATGACAGTTTTACAAAAAAAAATATTTTTGTTTTGTTTGTTGTGAATTAAAAATAAATAATGTTACTCGGTTTTTCTTTTAGACACAAAAATTTATTTTTATTTTATAATTTTTATATTCTCCGTCGTCGCATCGTAATGTCGTACGTTTGAATACTGATCGAAATATATTTTCACAAAACGAAAAAGAATATGCCCGAATTTAATTGATTGGAAAGAGATGTGTATAGAATTGTGAGAGAATCTATGAATTCATCCAGTGACGACAAAATTCATCCGAAGGAAATTATTTTTGTGATTTGTTTTGTTTTCATTTTTTTATAAGTTTATTTGGATGAATTATTTTTTATGTTTTTATCGAAAATTCACGACTGCACAATGTATGTAAAGAAATTTTATTTTTATTTTTTATATTTTTGTAGTTTATGTTTTGTATATAAACGGGTGTTTAATAATCTCTGTATTCTGTAATTTATTTGTAGTATAGTGCGTGGAGTAGCAATAGTGTGGTTTCTCAGAAATATATCTTTGATATTTTCTTTATGATATGTCAGCATCATAGCTTATTGAAGATAAGCTAGGTATTGGCTTTCTATTTCCACAAGCTTCTCAAATAATCAAAACACCCATTATTCCCATTTATTTTGCAACCGTTTTAATATATTCTTGCATGTAGTCAATTTTATGTAAAGCTTAATTATAGGTGGTCTTACCAACAGTAGTTTAACTCTTAAATTTCATATTCCTTGGCAGATGCAAGCTATATATATATAAAAGGCGAATTTGAAACTATTTGGTGGCAAAGAACAACATCGAAACTAATATGTTGAGAAACTTATCAAGAAATTAATAAACAACCATCCGGCAATATTCTAAATGGGAACTTCAAAATTGTTATCGTGTAATAGAGAGAACGTTATATCTTAACAATAACACTGTGTTGCAAAGAATATTAGTCACACCATTTCAAAATGATATTAAGCGATCAATTCATGGTCAAGATAATCATCCAGTAAAAATATATCGAGAAACCTCAAGCTGTTAATCACAAATCTGGCCAAAAATGTATCTACATTTTCAATCCTGAATAATTTGTGTGATCCCTCAATAAGTGGTGAGTCGTCAAATCAACTTGGTGAAACCGGAGTAAGAAAGATAGGAATAAATAGCAAAAGTTTAAGGAGCCATAATAAATGAATTCCAGTATGGAGCTGGTCATATTCGGGCACTTGAAATCGATGCTAAAACAAGTCGATAACCTAGCAAAAAAGATATCTCTCTAATTTTGTCACGTGTAAAACAAAAAAACGGGGTCATACAACTTCCGCCCACCATTCGTATAAAAACAGGCAACTAAAATAAAAAGTAAAAGTTACGGAAATGTTAAAATATATTTTCCCAGAATTTACGATTATTAAATAACCCACACAAAAACACGCCTACACACACATATACCTCTAAACAAAAAGCTTATAATTTTCATAATCTCCTTATTTCCCAAAATAAAACCGTAAAAAATTCATCGCCGACTACCACGTCTCACCAGATCGTCACCCTATGTATATAAATTCATTTATATACATACATATATAAATTCAAGTACATTATATATACATATATAGGATTCTAATATCATCGTAGTATTTTTTGATAATAAGTTGAATGAAATGAATATATAAATAAAATGTAGATTTTCCCTTTCATTTCGTCGTATACATACACATGTATATTACAAACACACTTGTACAAGTAAATTATTGAACTTTTTTATTTCCCCGAGTTTAGAATCCCATCTAAATATCGTAACAACCACTCCCGATTTTTATATTTTTATACATACATATATGTGTAAGATTATATATTACATAAGAATCCGTCCATTAAAATTAAAATTAATGCGCAATATAGGAAATTCATATTCCAACAATACAATATTCCAACTTCCTTTCATATTCCTATTTGGGTTGTGAACTTGTGTTATCTCTAATTAGAATTTTTATGTACTACAAAATATGTTTATAGCTATGTATATGCATACATATTCAAATTCGACTCTGGTTCAATGTATTTTTGTTTTAAAAAATGATGATGATGATGGCCTTGACTTGTTTTTATTTGTATATTTTATGTAAACTTTTTTTTATATACATACATATGAATATTTAGTATATAAATAGAAACATATACATATACACAAAATATAAAATTTAATTGTAACAAATTTTCAACTGTTTTTAGAAAAAATTCATCATCATCGATCATTATATATACAAATTCTGTTGTTTTTGTTTTATTTATCTTTCTACTTTTTCTTTTCTTCTTTATTTTTTTTTTTTTGTTTTATGTTATTTATTAATTTATGACAACAAAATGGCGGCGATCATAAATTTTTATTGAGTTATTACAAGTTTATATGCGATAAAATATATAACTTTTTTATGATGCAGCATAAAATTCTATTAACATTAAGCATACGCAATCCTTTACAGAGCGGAATATCAAAACTAAAGGGCCCCCGCACGTTTTATATTATATTATATACAATATTATATGGAGATACAGCTAATGGAGGTGTTTAATGATCGAATTTTAATACGGTGAACTATAACCTCTCGCTATCCTATATACATACATACAAATATATGTAGATACATATAAATTCATACTTTAATATAAAATAAAATCGCATTCTTGTAACATGAAAGGGGTGATGATAAAGAAGTAAATAGTTTTATGTACATTATTATATACGTACATATTCGTATGTGTGTATATGTACTTGAAAAGAACACATAAAGGTCGTTGAACTTAAATTGTGTGCATTGCAATGTTTTAGTTTTCTCGTATAATGTATGTATGTATATACAATGAACTTTCCAAAAATTTAATTTTGTACCATTTTACAACAATAAGTACTCGTATGTTGTATATTGTTGATAAAGAATATATTTTATATATATGAGTACATCAAGCAAATGAGGATATGTTAACTCATATTATCACAACACAAATATCTCTAGATGGTGCGGCGGTTCCAAGAAAGACCGTCTCTGTTTAGAGGCCCCATATGATGAACATATAGCTTTATGTTCAGGGTCATAAACCATTACTCTTTGTATAAAAATAGGTTTTTCTAATCCACATTACTGGGTGCTTTACATTGAAATTTACTAGATTATTAGATCTATGTATGTATATTTGGGTGCTTTACAGTTGGCCCAGAGCACACAAGTAACAAAATATAATATGTACTTCGTTGTTTTGTGGGTATAATTACAATTTTTGAAAATTTCGATTATACTTTATTGGAACAGAAAAGATGTTTTTCAAATAAGTGAAATTGGCGATGTTCCGAATTTATGAATGAGAATGTAAATTTTTTTACTAATCTGAAAACATTACAATCACCTATACTTTCATCAATGTTAATGTTCTACACATAATTTGGCTGTAATATAACTATATATCACCATATAGATTTTTATATGCTTTCTGGCTTCGGTTAGTGGAAACTGGCGGATTAGTTACATATATTAATAGTTACATATAATAATAGAAGAGCCATCGAAGTTAAGATTGCCTTTATAAAAAGCGACTCGTTGAAGAATCTTATATATAAGAAATCATTAAGTCCACAGAAGCTATATTATTGCCTCCGAATAATATAAAAAGCAAATTACCTATATATAAACTTGCCTATAACAAAATTCAATAACTTCGATACGACCCATAGAACTAATCTTAATATTTTCGAGAGAAAAATTCTACAACATATTATTGCGGACAGTTTATTCGCAGAGTATATAAGATGAATTATTAAAAAAAACAACTATGATTGAGTATATAATTGGGAGTAATTTGTAGGAGTAATTTTTGTTACTCGTATAATTGTTGATGGTATCATTCCTACTTCTCATTGATTTCAAAAATTCAACTTACTTTGGGTAAACTGTACATAGATAATTATAAAAACGCGGTTTAGCAATTAGAAGACTATGCGATAATTCTCTTATACAAACTTCATCTTCAATGAGGGGGTCATTTAACAAAGTTTAAAGTTTATGATAAGACTTTATTAGTTGGCTAATTTATTGAGAAATACATTTCCGATCGAATCAAGAGAATGTTATATTAAAATTTGAAAATAATTTATGGAATTTGTTAAGTTATTTACTTGCGGTTTACATGCTTAAATCATAGTACATTTACATATATATGCATGTATACTAATAAACATAAAATTTTAAGTCAATTAGCTGAGATTTTTCAAATTTTATCTGTCAAACATTTGTTTTATCTAATTGGTGGCATTGTGTTTATTTTTTCGAACTTACTTAATGTGGTTTTCGAGTCACCAATAAAATCAATTTGTATTGACGATTGTAAAGAACGATCCATTTGAAGCATGATATATATTATGTTGTTTTTATATTCGAAATTATGTGGCTGTGTATTTTTAAACGTCAATGGATAGATAGTTTTATTTTAAACGTCTAGTTTTATTTTATTTTAAACGACAATGGATAGCTAATTTTATTTTAGAAAAATTCCGCTACGTGGAATCTGTGATGCTCCAATCGTCAATTGACGATTGTAAAAGTAGGCTAAGCTCCTCTCGCGGAAAAAATGATTATTTAAAAGAACGATCCATTTGAAGTTTGTGTTGTTGTTTTTGTATTCGAAATTTTGTGGCTGTGTGTTTTTAAACGTCAGTGGATATAGATAGTTTTATTTTAAACGTCAATGGATAGATAGTTTTATTTTAATTTTAAACGTGGAATCCGTGATGCTCCAATCGTCAATTGCCGATTGCAAATGTAGGAAATATCCAAGCAGTAAAGGATGACATGAATATGACCCAAAATTGGTAAACACTGAAGCGGCTTACACGAGAAATCCGATCTCTTCTCCAATCAAATCAACTAAACTACTAAACTAACTAAAGTGACAAAAAGTCGCCCATTTTCTTTCTTAAGCTGAAATATTTTCAAATTCATAGTACGAATTTTGAACAAAATTAGTTTTAATAACAAAATTATTAAACGTCCAATTTGCAAGCTTGCTTAGTTCTTATTTTTTCGGCAAGACTGAATACGGAATGCTCCAATCGTCAATTGAAAAATATTGATTTTTGTGCTGTCAATTTGTTCGATTGATCAAAATCAATGTATCGAGGAACATTTTGGATCGCAGATTACTTTTTACAAATTGCTATTTTTTGAAAATATTTTTAAATATTTAAAAAACATTCTTAAATTGGAATTTAATTCCACAAGTATTCATGGATTTTGTAAAAATGTATTAGAGGATAAAAGTTTTTCAAAAATCATCTGGACCACAGCACCACACCATCGCCCATTTTATATTTTTATAAATAGTCTAGTGGTATACATTTTTTGAACCATTTTAGGAATTAATTAAATATTAATTCCAAAATTCATCTAACTATATGAACATAATTTAAGGATATATTCTTAGCTATATGAAAATCAGTCAGATCTGATATTTAGTTTTCCATTTGATAAGGCTTAACAATCACAACCGTATTTCTTGATATATTATCGAGTATAATATCTGGTGTCCAGAACCTTCTGGAATGTTGATAAAACATTCAAATTTTTCATTATTTTCCTGCGAGAATGGTTCGAAATTCCGACTGAAATGAAATATTGAGCATGATTTAGTGAATATAAATATATGCTAAAGTACATTGGCCATAACATTTTCATGTCCATATAAGTTAGTCTGTGGTATAATTCTGTAAAAACAAGATAATGTGAAAAAACGAAACATTGAAAAAGTTTACACAAAAAAAATTTACACAATTTCTATCTTATTTAGGTTAAATGGTATTCTATAAAACAAAGTTGTCAGCGTGTAAATTTTTTCTTGCTGAATAATTTTATCGTGTCTAAAACCACTTTGACGTTTCGTTAGTGTTTCGTTTCATAATATAATATAAAGAGTAACAAGGACAAACATGGGTTTTTTTGTTCGGCATTAGCCCGCCTTCTTCGTGAAATTTTAGTTTTAAATTTTAAATTTTTAACCGTGAAAACGAACTACACAAGATAAATTGTTTGTGTAATTTATTGACGTTTAATATCTTAGCCATTTTTTAATTTATCTTGGTGTAAAGTTATAGAATACCATTTTGGTATAAAAACGTGTAAAGTACTCGTTTTCGCGTTTTCACGTTATCTTATTCGTTATAGAATTAGGCTACTGATATATTTACTTGAAAATTTAGCATAAAAGCGCAGGGTTCCTTGTAGCATTATTTTTGTGTATGCCCATATTTGCTTGATATTGTTTTTATTGAAGTATAACCGTATAGATCTTTTTTAAGGCTGAGTATTCGCTTTGCAATGTTCTTCATTTTATATATCTTTCCAATATCTTCATCTGCCCTGAACGTCAACATATAATACAATATATGTAATAGGTTGAGAAGTTTCTTATTCTACTTTTTAACATAACGCTTCAGTCGCATTAAGTACTTTTATTTTCAGGCCACCAACTTATTTTCTGGCTTACAAGTAAAGTGCGGTTATGTCATTAAGTTTCCGTTTTTCTCTGATTTTGGACTATTATTCACTTAGTTTCTTGAGTTAGTTCTCCTTTACCCGTTACTGAAACTAAATCTGTCAGTTATTTACTATTTTTCTGAGTAAAACGAAAATTTTATAGCTAATCACAAATCATTCTTAAAATTTGTATACATATATGCTGTGAATCTTGTAGTGTCAGATTTGCAAAAAATGTTTGATTATGTGAAACTTTGATGAATAATTAATTTTTACACAGTTTGTAAATAGTACATTATTAAGCCGCGTAAGCACGATGTGTTGTGTAGCCAAATGTTTGTACAAATGTTGGCGCAATCGCATGTATTTGGCGAACGTAAGCCAACATTTATGATGTATATACAGTTGCCACATTTCCTCAACACACAATGTGTCGAATGTTGTTTGTGCACATTATCGCCAATCTGCGCCAACATGTGTACATACGTACGTACTACGTACATATGTGTACATACGTACGTACTACCTACATATGTGTACATACCTACGTTCATAATTTTACTACAATCCAAAAAATTTTCAATAATTTATGAAATGTAAATTAATAGCGAAGAAATTGTAATTACCAGTGCCCTCTTATAATAAATAAGGGTGAGATGGTGATGATATCCCTAATGGAAAGTGTATAATAATGTGATTTCAAAGGGTTGGGTATGCCATTCCAAAAAAAATATTCCATCTACAAAATTCCGTTTTTATAACTCCAAAATTAAAATTTCCAAAAAACAAAATTCCAAAAACCAAAATTCCAAAAAAAAAAATTCCAAAATTAAAAATTCCAAAATTCAGTTATTATATTTATTATTTTTATAGAATAATTTGCGCGCGCGCAAATTATTCTATAAAAATAATAAATATAATAACTGAATTTTGAAAAAAAAAACTTGTTGGGAATAATAAAAATAAAAATAATAAATAAAATAACTGAATTTTGTATTATTTGTCAGAAAATTACATAATTGGAGGAAAATAACAGGTATTCAATAATCAAATTAATTGTTGTACACTGAATTTTACCTCATATGTAGCTATTTGCCTTATTAATATTTGTTATCAGTTAGAAAGGCAAAGAGTTTAACACGATACGGTCCAAAAAAAATTAATGTGCAAAAATTTTTTTATAAATAAAGTTTGTTATAATAATAATAATATAATACATAATAATAATTTGAGAATATCTTTAATATAAATTAAAACAGAAAAATAAAATTGTTTCGTGAAATGCAAATTAATATAGTGAGTTCTAATAAAGGTGGAGAAAAACTGTATATAGATGGGTATTTTATTGGGTTATTTATTTTAAAGATTCGAATAAAAACAATATATTCAAGTGGCGATGTGACAAAAGAATTAAATTAAAGTGTAAAAGTAAAATAAGTACAGTTTTTGAAAATAGTGGCCATAAAGTATTAATCGAACCAACGGATCATACACATGATCCAACTGCACATCAATTACATGTTGCTGAAACCAATCAACAAATAAAATTGCTAGCTAAAGACACTTCACTCGTTCCATCATATATTATAAGGGAAGGAGTAGTACAATGTGAGCCAAATTGCAGAGTATATTTACCAACGAAGCAAGCACAGAAATCTAAAATTACTCGGATCAGAGCTTCATCATTAAAGGAACCGAATACCATACCAGAAATCAACATTCCAACCAATTTAAAATATTTGAATGGGGATTTGTTTGTTCTAACCGAAAAAGAATTCGATGGGGAATACATTGCAATTCTTGGCACAGCCGTAAGCCTAAAAATATTGGGAGAGTCAAAATGCTGGATGGTTGAGGGTACTTTTTACGTTGTCCCTACCTTTTTATCGCAATTATTTACCATCCATGGACATATTGAAAATCAAACTGTTCCTTTAATCTTTTGCCTTATGACTCGAAAATCTAAAAAACTATATGAAGAATTTTTTTTTGAACTACTCTCTATAGCTTGTAATTTAAATGTTCATTTAAATCCAGAAATTATTATTTCTGATTTTGAAAAGGCCATATCTTCAGCCGCAAAGAATTTTTTTCCAGCTACCATATTCAAAGGCTGCTTTTATAAAAATAGTAGTGTGCGAGAAATATTTCTCATCATATACTTATTTGACTGCTATAAAATATTCTCAATTTGATACTTTTTATGGCAGTCACACTACTACAGACACAAATCTTTCTTGACTGAGAAGGTTTTTTGTTTCATTCGCCCAACTAGCAAATGCATATTTTTATCTTCCTTTAATTTTACTATCAGTTAATTCAGTCAAGTGGAATAGCACCTTAAAAGAGTAATAAGAAAAAGGAAAGATTATTCGAAACTTGAATATTTAAAAGAATTATATTCATTTATATTAAAATTTTCAATTTTTTTATACTTCTTCTTTCTACAATTAACTTTCTTAATTTATAATGAAATAATTTTTTATATTTGAACTATAAGAAATAAAAAACGAAAAATAACCGAAAGGAAAATAGACTTTTTCTTAAAATGCCCATTATGTCCGGAATAGTCCATAAAGAATAAACAATTGGTAAGTTTTGGAATTTATTCCAATATTTTGGAATTTCAAAAAATAACATTTTATATATGGTGTTTTGTTTTTCTGGAATTTTGTAATTTGGAATTTTTTTTATTTTCTAATTGGAATTTTGAAATAGTGGAATTTTTTTTTTGGAATTATGACACCATCCCGATTTCAATAAATCATTTTAGAAGTGAAACAGGTAAAATTTTAATTTTTTTGTATATTTGTATTGAACCCTATATGGCCACGTGTTAATTTCAAAAGGCAGAGCTCTAGAGTTGCAGCTACAGATCATGGTGTGGTGAGGATCGATGGTCGATCCTCACAGCGGCTTTGTATAGTTTTTATGAAATTTGAATCGACGACTGAGGTGGATCCGATGAATTGCAAAGGGAGAATAATGATGATTAATCTTCATATAGTAAGTGATAGGGGTAGGTGTAGGTATTTTAATAACGCCAATGTTCGAGAAGCAAGGCGTGAACAAAAACCATAGAGAAGAAATGCAAGAAATTGTAGCAGCTCGAATATTCGACTCACTGATATTCGATTCTGCCACAAACAAAACAATTAGTGAAATTCAAATATAATCCAACTTATTTGAATTAAGCGTTCACTAACCCCATCACATGTCAATCTATCCAACCAACACTATCCAATAACCGAACCATTACTATAAAACATTTATAGTAAAACCATCGCCATCCAACCAACATCACCACGAACTAACAATGTTCGGTGATGCAATAAAACCCACTGCACTACATAAGTGCAATGTTGACCGTCGCCGGCGCATGTGTTCCTTCAACACAAAACGAACACGAAGGCGACGTCATTTTACAACTCATACAACAAACAGCAACACGCGAGGCAACATGTTCGCCATTATGTTTTTTCTATTTTGGTGCAAGTAAAAGTTTTTGTGGTGGTGATTACAAAATATATATAAATTATTATTAGTTTAATAATAATCAAATTGTATAAATAATAAATAAATAAATAACAAATTGAACAAATTGAATTAAATAAATAAAGAAATTAAATAAGTTATAACAAATAAATAAATAAATATTATAAATAAAGTTTATATAAAATAAAACCATAAATATTGTGTGTATACTTTATTTGAGAAGTCCGAACCGGACGATAATTTTAAATTAGGAGCAACCTCCTAAAAAATCATTCCAAATAGGCATAAGTATTGTTTAAATTAAAACTATCATAAATGTGCTATATATACTATCAAGATATGATCGCAATAAGCATAATTATTAACTATTTCAGACTCGTTTGACCCGCTCATAATAAATAACCGGAACATCCAAAGTGATAAAACACATATGCATTGGGAATACTACAATGGCTATTTGTATGATGAGTGATCCAATAGGAGGGACTTTTTCCAATTGGGATTCTCATTGGGAGTCTTGCGTGACAACTGCCATGTTCATATTACATTTGTGTTCAGTATTCATTGACATTGGTAATGGTTGACCTTCCTTTGCGTCATTGATATGGTTTATTTGAGCTCCAAATTGATCCGTTTCTTTATCGAAAAATTGTGTTCAGCGATGAAGCTCATTTTCGGCTAAATAGATATGTACGTCAACAAACAAAATTGTCGTATTTGGGCTGATGAGCAGCCAGAAGAGATTCAAGAGCTTCCAATGCATCCTAAAAATGCACTGTTTGGTGAGGTTCATTGGGAGGTGGCATCATTGGATCATATTTCTTTAAAAATGCGGAAGGACAGCGTGTAAACGTCAATGGCGCAAACTACAGAGCAATGATCAATGAATTTTAATTGCCAAAAACTCAAGATTTTGTTTCAACAGGATGGTGCAACGTGCCACACAGCAGGCCAAACTATCGATTTATTGAAAGAAAATGTTAATTATAGAACATCATATCAAGAAAGGGACCCGTGAATTGGCCTCCTAGATCTATGGATCCGACGCCGTTAGATGAATTTTTATGGGGGTATCTGAAATCACTTGTTTTTATCGATAAACCACAATCGATTCCTATATGTATTCCTATATTAGAAGCGAACATAACACGCGTAATTAACGGAATATCGGCCAAAATGTTCGAAAAGGGCTCGAAAATTGGACCCATAGAATGGATCATCTAAGAGCCAGTCGCAGACAACATTTAAAAGAAATTATTTTCAAACATTACATGTTATAAACCGAACTTACGTCACAAATACAATTTTTAATTATTAAATTGATTTTAATGCGTTTGATTTCCAAAAAACTTCGGGAAGCTCTTATTATGATAGCCCAATTTTTATTATCTTTAGGCGCTTAGTAAATTTTAATTACATTACTCGTATTTTTAAACAAATATTCTAAAAATTAGCACTAAGCTAAATGTAGCAGTACATCTAACTTTTAACTTCATTTTCAATTATCTTTATATAAGCTTCTGGCATCCATGAGATTGTCTCTTTACATTGCTTATTTATTTTGTAGGATTCTTCCAATGCATTATTGGCTTTATTCAACTCATCGAAAAGCATTTGTTCATTTATAGAATTTTGTGCGCAATGGTTTTTACATGTTGTTTGCTTTATTTTGCTCATGTTTCCGAAGAAAGGTCTATAGGCTGTCTTTGGCGATCCTGATAACTTCTGATTCTCTTGAAAGATATTTGTAGTATTCAGTGATTGGAGTATATTGAACCTTATAATAGGCAATTGTTTAAGCACCAGATTTTTTGGGAGCACCACACATAAAACTAATTAAAACAATACCTACCTGAGTATAAAGCAAAATTTGTACAAAAATTTGTTTACAACAAAATTTTTGTAATTATAAAAACAAACGTTTATTTATTGAATTGAGCAATACATTGCAAAAAAATTTAATTTTTTTTCAATAAATATCTTATACTACATATTTTAATTCACTATTTTATAAAATTAAATTAAATCTTAAGTTAAATTTTAAAATGAAATTGTTTCAAATTGATTTTAAACCTTCAAATTTCTGAAGACAAAGTGCTAGTCCAGCAATTGTTTGAAGTGGTGACTATGATCTTGAATAACTTCGAAGTGGGTTTTCTAAAACTCTATTCAACTGATCGTAATGTGGTTTTATTAATAGTGGCCCACGCATAAACAATCCGCTAACGCAATTTTTAGTAAATCGATGGAACTGATGATGTTCTTCTCGTAACCATCCAGAATTCTTAACCTGCCAGTAATTGATGTTATGCTGATTTATTTAACCATATGGTTTGTAAATAGCGCTTTCATTCAAAAGAAAAGTATTAATAAATAAAAATTAAATATTAAAAATATTAGTTTACTTACTACATACCAACTTCAACCCCCTTCTGATATATGTAAGTGCATCATTTGAAAAAAGTGCTTTAAATAACAGAGTGCTTCTTTTTGAGGGGAAATCATACCTCGTTTTGACGTTTTCACCTATCTGGTAACACCATCTTTGATGAAATGAATGAGCCGAATTTTAATAGTGCCACAATATACCATAACTCGCCTCTGTTGTCTATTGAAGCACTCCTATGAAATTATCTTTTGAAATTTTGCCCTTTCATTCAACATTATGGCAGCAGAATTGAAGTTGATATACCCAATTATAAATAATTGGAAAATTAAAAATAATTGAAACCAAAACAGTTATGAATTTTCGACAGAATATTTTAAGTTTTTCTTAATTCGCGCTATATTAGTCTGATTATTATAGTTCCAATCATATATACACTCGTACACTTAAACAAATTTTTAAAGCTCTTTAATATTATCTATAGCCGTTGACTTGTACGGACTTATTTTGTTCCAATTGTGAAATGAATTGTCAAATTGATTAGTCATCAATCATCATGCGTATACACAAAGATTTTTCATTTTATGCGGATGATTCAATGCAGTAGGAATGTTAATGTGATAAGGAAAATTTAGTATGGGACTCAAACTAATAATATAGAACCGAATTCATTGTATTATATAAAAAGCATGCATCACATTAATTTATATTTTCTCACAGTTTTTCAGAAGCTCGCATGTCAAATAGAGGCAAACAGGTTAAATTGGCTAAAATTGAAAAACATATTATAACTTTATATATAGACATAGCATTCTGCATAATACTATATAGAATTATCCCATCATAAAGCAGAAATTATTACAAAATTTTCCATATATTTACCAGATCGGCTATTAATAGAATCGAGACGAGGCGATCGCGATTATATAGTACGATTTTAATTCTTTCAATAGTGTATAGGGTCAAATGTTCAATATTATATGATGTGTTAGTATACTATATAGATATAATCCGTGCAACTATCCCATTTTTATGTTCTACATATAATGTGCAATATACATTCCCACATAACATAATAAAATATTATGCAAATAATACTTTTCTTCGTCTGTTGTACATATATGTATATATACTTCAATTCAAGTCATCTCATTCTCGTCTTATAATAAATCAGCTATATACAATATGTACATATATATATATATATATATATATATATATATATATATATATATATATATATATATATATATATATATATATATATATATATATATATATATATATATATACATATATATATATATATATATATATATATACATATATATATATATATATATATATATATATATATATATATATATATATATATATGTATATATATATATATATATATATATATATATACATATATATACGTTTCGTAATAAAATAACAAAAAATGCAATTATACAAATGGCCTTTAGACTTAAGGTCGTTTCATTTTGATGAAGGCTAAATTGGTGCGGCACAACACAATTTGGTTGAGAGATACGATCTCGGTATTTGATATAAGCGAGCAGTACGTTTGGTAATCTATATAAATGAGGCTATAAGCTATACTCAAATTGTGCAGTCAATTGATTGATGGACGTTTTCCATAGGTACCGCACTATGTATATGGTATACATGTATATAAAACAAAATTATAATTAATGTACTTTCTTTACATACATACAGTACATATATAATACACAATTAAGTAAACATCCGGTCCAAAATATATATAAAATAAATTTTGAAAGTTATATTATGATATGAAAAAAAAAAAAACTAAACACTATAAAAAAAATTATCATGAATGGAATCCGAGTTTATAAAATTAACAACCGGGTGATTAAAAATACAAAAATATGTAAATATTCTGATTTTCCAAACAACCTGTGTAAAATACTTGAAATTCATTCAAGTGTATATATATTTATCATAGATTGTCATCGTGCAGTGCAAACACATATATAAATGTTGATAAAATTCTAATCTTGTTTTTTATTATAATATGGTTTTGATCTTTTATCGCACTCTTTGCGACTTACTATATATACTTGAAAATATTGATAATAGTCTGCTTATCTTTAATTGGAAAAACCTCGGTCAAAAAATATTTTCTGAATATATTTTGTGTATCGGAATTTCTATATAATAAACATATACATATACACATGTACTTGAAATTACTAATTGATCATCTGGCAGGCATTAGATAATTATTTGATATCATATAAATGTGTCTCAATGTTTGTTTATATAATTAAATGATATGTGACATTTGAAAGTATTTGGAAATTTGGGCTGTTCGTAGCAGAGGGCATTCTTTGGATATAAACCAAAACTTGATTTAATTTGTTTGCTATAACCATCCAAATTTATGGCTAACTAAACGGTTATCAATCCTGCGTAAGAAATATTCGGAATTTCGAATTTCTGAATATATGAATCACTTTTATCTCAGAATTTGATACAAATTCAAGCTGATAAAGTTCTCTGATTTGTTAAAAGTTTTGAATAATGATTATAAACCAAAAAATAATAAAACGTACGAAAAATCGATGAAGAGATATTAGATGTATATAGATCACAAAGATACCTAATCATTGAAATTGCTGTTGAAAACTTGAATCCTATATTTTGGCAACATCTGGAGTTCCTCAGGGTTCTATTATAGGTCCCTATCTCTTCCAGATATTTATGTAACTTGAAATTGTATAAAATAAAACAAAAAAAATAAATTTTTATGAAAAATATACTCTAGCGGATCTCAGTATACTCTAGCAAATCATTATGAATAGTCTCACGCTTGAACAACACTACGAAATTATTAAAATTTACTTGAAAATCAGTCATCAATTCGAGCAACTTATAGACGACTTCGTGATTTTTATGGCGGACATAATCGTCAATCCGTCGAACTGCGGATAGATTTCGTACCGCATACTCTCTAGAGGATGCAATAACATCAACACGTCGACGGAATGTGCGCACTGAAGAGAATATCGCCGCTGTATATGAAAGTGTGAAAAAAGATCCAAATTCGTCGTCGTTTGCAAAAATTGGGGCTCAATCAATGATTTTTGGTTTGAAAATAAGGATGACATTGATAACGATATGTGGTTTCAACAGGATGGTGCTACGTGCCATACGGCGACCGCAACCATCGACTTATTAAAATCAAAATTCGATAAGTTGATTTCGAGAAATACACCTGTCAATTGGCCTCCAAGGGTGTGCGATTTGACACCTCTACGTGGCCATATTCCCGAAATCATTTACAAATATTAATGCCATGTATTGATCCGTCGAATAAAAAAAAATTTTTGATTACAATTTAATTAATTTTTTGTGTAATTTTTTACAATTTCAAGTTCTATCGGGCCTAAAAAACACCCTTTATAATTAAACACTCTTCTGTACTCTTGTTTGCTGATGATCTTAAGATATTCCGACCTATTAATGACGCAAACGATAATAATGACAAGATTTGTACTTGATGTGAAGTGAACCAGTTAAACTTAATATTCAAAAATGCAAGATAATGTCATATTATCGGAAAAAATGTCCAATAATTTCCAATTATAATATAAATTAATTGAACGCGCCACCACAACCAAAGACCTCGGTGTAATATTTGTCAGCGATAATTCATTCTACAGACACATTGATCAGAGTGTATCGAAAGCCAACTCCATGTTTGGCTTTATTCGCCGGTGGACCACCGATATTAAAGATCAAAATGCACTATTTGCACTATAATTTGCATACATAAGATCACAACCAGAATATGCAGCAGCAGTTTGGTGCCCTCATAACGCTGCGACCACATTCATAGAATTGAGGGTGTACAAAAGCGTGTTTTACTCTATATTATGAAAAAAACAAACTGGAACTACAACTACAATTTACCATATCATGGGGCAAGTAAAAAAATGAAAAAGCGATTGAGCAAGCCGTAACTTCTGTTACCAAAGTGAGTCCTCTTCAACTAAGTCCTCTTCGTATACGAGAAATATAGTTGTGGAAAAAATGGAAAAGGTTCTGTTGAGATGGATAGAAGATGGAACCATCAACATCTTCGAAACCCACCGACAACAACAAAAATAAATTTGCTAATAATTGATGGTTGCGAGACTTTCTAGAAAGGCATGCAATTCATATAATGTCAAAATCAAAGTTGAAATAGCTTCCGTTCTGCAGTAATACATCAGGAGACCGCATACTAAAACCTCTGTTGATCAATAAATCTCTCCGGCCACGAGCATTGTAAGGTGCCTATATTAAAAGTTTGCCAGTCCATTGGATGGCAAATAAAAAGGCGTGGGTTACTTCATCAGTTTTTAGTGAATTGTTCCACAATTGTTTTGTTCCAGAAGTAAAACGTTATATGGATGATAAGGGTATGCTATTTAAAATTCATTCGTTGATAGATAATGCTCCTTGCCACTCAATTTTGGAGCACTCTAATGTAAAAATAGTTTTTTTGCCTCCTAATATTACTGCCCTATAATTCAACCATTAGACTATAGGGCATTATCGCAACTTTCAAAACATATTACATAAAACAGTCATTTTAATACATTTTGAATAAAATGAAGAATGATGTTAATATTATTGTTATTGACGCATGGTTGGATTTGATACTTTTACCGTTGATGATATAAACTCGTATCTACAATTATATCTCAGTGAAATAATTTGGCACTAGTTTGTTCTGTCATTACAACAAATAAAATTATAAAAACTATAGAAGGAACAGGAAACCGATATTAAAACTATTTAAGTGAGATATTGCACGTACAATATGCATAGATACAAATAAATTCTAATACATCTGCTTAATATATGGAAGGACTTCGGACGTACAAATAACGGCAAAATATAATACATTTTTAAATGACTAATGGGTTCATTCTGTGTAAGGTTCATATATACTTATTTATAATTTTATATTAAAGAAATCGATCAATTTTCAAAATTAAAAGATAAGTTCTTCAGATTAGAAGTTGCCAAAAGATTTTTTTAAAATATAACTAAGAATTAAAAACTAACATAAAAAGTATATTTAAAAAAAAATAAAATAAAAAATAAATTCAAAAGAAATTATCAGATAATTTCTGATAAATAAAGTTTAAAAATTTAAAAATTCAGTTCTTCAAGTTCTTTTTGAATCAGTCCTTTGTGAGATGAAAGTCAAAGTTTTCTTCTGTGATGTTTTTGCAAGTCTATTGATTGGACTATTATCACCATAGTTAGTTGAGTAGCGTACTATCTCCAAAAATCGATGGATTCGCAACGATTTGATTAGAACATGGATAGGTGTATGTTCCAATATGTATATGGTGAATCAATATGGCCAAGAAGGATGGTCTAATTTTCCAGTGTGCAAATTTTATACTCAGTTATACAGTTTTCTTTAAAATGAAGGTCACAAATTACTTTTGAATACTTTTGGCTCCAGATTACTGATGCGTATTCAACTTGGGATCTTATATACGCAAAATAAAGTGAAAATAAGGTTGACAAATCGGTAAATTCTCCAGTCCAACGCTTAACAAAACCAAACATAGAATTTTCTTTAACAATGCATTTGTTAATGTGGATATTGAAACTTATAGTGAATGTGACTCCTATAGATCGATTATTTCATTAACTCTTGGCAGTTCCGTATTATTAACGCTATAAGCAAAGTTAATCGGTTTTCTCTTGCGATGAAAAGATAATTTTTGTGGCACCATCACTGAATTTCTTGATGTCTTCTTGTAATACTTTTGTCATGTATATCTTTAATTGTATGATAAATTTTTATATCATCTGCGAACATGAGACGATTTGAATATTTTATGACCTCAGTTATTCCATTTATGGAAACGAGAAACAATCCATGGTCCAATGTGTGATCCCTGAAGAACTCCTGATGTTACTTTGATTAATTTAGACTTTTCGCTTCCAATTATCACATATTGTAAGCAACTAGACAAATATAAGTTGAACCATTTAATGAAGTTGGATGCACAGCCAAAGTTATAAAGACTTTCTAGAGTCTTGTGAAGGCAGATGGAGTTAAATGCTTTACTAAAATTAGTAAACGCACTACGTCTACTTGGTTGCGGTTTTCAGTTTCATTAACAACTTTGTTGATAAATTCAACAAGGTTAGTAGATGTAGAGATCTTCTAGACATAAACCCACGCTGATTGAATGATATATAATATGTTGAGCTAGGATTCCTTTAAAGCTGTTACATACAACCTGATATGGTTGAAGTGGTTGATATCTCTCTATAACAAGTGATGTCTTCTTTTCTTCCCGATTTAAATACAGGTGTAACTTTAGGTATTTTCCATGTATCAGGGAATATTCCGGATGATAACGAGAGATTGCATATATTCCGTAATGGTTTAACAACTAAAATATTAGCATATTTTTTTAATATAGACGTTGGAATATTATCCGGCCCACATCCGTCGCCAAACTGATTAAGGGCATATAAAATACTCTCATCAATAATAACTGGTAAACTGATAAGTACATTATTATTACTAAACCCATTGCTGTTTTTAGGTTTGTATACATATTGAAAAAAATCCGCAAACATGTCAGCAATTGTTTGGGGATCTGATGTCATAATATCGTTCAAATATACATAGTAGTAGGATAATCATCAATTACTCGTATGGATCTAAAGTATTTTGTTGTATATCCGCAATATATGAGAGGTGCTTTTCCTTAAAGTATGTATCAAATTCTTCATTAGATTGGAGAAACGTTGTCCTATCCGATTCTAAACCACTTTTAATCATATCTTGACATAGGCTTTAGATTTACGGTTCTTCAGATTTATCAGATAATCGTCAAACCAAGGAGGATGAATATTAGAATTTTTCCGGCACAATGTGGGTTTCAAAGCCTTGTAATAAAATCTGGTAGAATTTGTTAGTATCTTGGTTTGCGTCATTAGTGTTTAGGGCAGCGTCCCATTGTATAGCTCTTAAGTACTGCTGAAGTTCAGTGTGGTTTATTTTGTTTAAATTATAGGTAGTTTGAATATGACGGCCGGATGTTGTTGTCTTAATTTCATTTGAATCAAAAACTATTTCCGTATAGATTTGTGGTTAATATCATTAACAACAAATGGATTGATTGATTCAGTCACTTTAAATATTTCCGCATCGTTTGTGAAGAATAAATCTAATATTCTCTCAAGAGCATTTACTACGTTCTTGATTTGCTTTAGGTTAAAACCAAGCGCATATCATCAAGAAAGACATATTCCGATTCTGATGTAACATTGCATGGTAGAAGGCAATCCATATCTTGATCATAATTCCACATTCCATTTGGAAGATTAAAGTCACCTAGTATACTAAGACTAAGTTATTTGGTTTTGTGAGATTAATTATATAGAAATTTTGAATTTTAGTATGATTTCGTGCATGCTGAAAATCTTTGTATTTTAACGATTTAGTTTTAGAAATTTAATAGATTTTAATAACAATCATTATGCACTTTCAAAACTCTACGCTATTTTACAACCATAATCTAAATATTAAAATTAAATAAAAAATACAAAATCCATTTTGATCCTTTTTTTCTTGTTCGCGTACCCATTAAATCGCGTCGAGTGAAATGAACCGGAAACTAAAACAAAATGTTGAACAATTACAATAAAAATGTGAAATTGATTTATTATTTTATATACATTGGTATACAATTAAATCGACTAATGGAATGTGCCAGTATAATAGTATGTATGAGCGCACAAAGTGAAGATGATATTGTGTATATACAGGAATACCTCGTATAACACGTCGCAAGTCAGCGCTAACAAGGTATGATTTCATATGCACAATCTTTAAAAACGATGGATTTTACTACACTCGCTCCAACGAACCATCTGGAGAGAAATATCTATATCATTTTATACTATATGTTTCCGTCTTCGGTAGTCCGTTGTAAATTTAATTAAATAAATTCCGCAGTTGGAATCCAATTTTCCGCATATCTGTACAAGTGAATTTTTTGATTTGTTGTTTAACCTGCCGTTTTATAATTTGATCAAAAACTCTTGCCCCATAGAATATTTAATTTGTTTATTAATCGCATCCTTCTAATCCACACTATACTGTTGAATTTCCTATCTTATGTTACATTTGCGTGGCAAAATAACTCAAAGTCAAGGAATATCAGACAAATAAAAGAATGAAATTGACACAATGTGGGAAAATTTCAGCACATTTTATTTTGTTTCTGTGTTATCTCTGGCCAAACATGTTTCTGCTAGTTTTGATTTGCAAGTTATTTGCATTTCTGCAGTAGAAATAAATGCATGATATTTTTAGAATTAATTACTGTTCGTTTTAAAATGGAAAATTGAGTGAAATTTATCGGTTTTGAGTTTACTTCATGTGATTCTCTATAAATTAATTTTTTCCTTGAAATCTGTCGATATGTAGTTCTGTATAAATTAAGTATCGCCATTATTAAAAATTAAAAAGATGCGAACCTCATGTACGGCGGAAGAGTTGAAAGAATGCAGTATAGTCAAGGCGATTAACATACAAAACTACTATCAAATATACAATAACAATAAAATAGAAAAATTACAATTTTTCGATGCCAAAATTTAATCGACCTGTTCTCGCAGTCACATAGTAAAACATACGAAAAAATGTCTGGAGTAGGTGCTATACAATTTTTTGTGTGTTTTACCATGCGAGTGCTTGGAAAGCTTGAATAAAATTTGTTTTTTTTTTGTTATGTATGTAGTACATATATATGTAGTTCCATTTAATATAATTTATAAAAAAAATTAAAAATGTCCCGATACCAAATTTTAACACTCACATAGTAAAACAAACAAAAAATTGTCATGCACAATGCTAGGCTCAGTTGACATAAGCTCAGTTGAATGAATTGTATATTTAATTTTTTTGTAAGGCTTTTATTCTTAAGATTAATTAATTAGTTTGTAATCTTACCATGGAGGGGTAAGTTATTCAGTCACCAATGATTCTATATGCCATTAAATGAAAATATGAAATAGAATCTTGGCTACGAGTGTATCGCTCAAATTTTATTTCTAGAATTCTGAAAATTTTCAAAAATTTTAGTTCACTTTTTAAAATTTATTTTTAGATTGGAAAATTTGCACAATTTTTATTAAATTTAGAATTATAAATATATATACGAAATTTAAACGACACACGTGAACAAGATGTGGGCATAGTAACAACATCCAAAGCAAAGAAAGCATTGAAGGAAGGGAAACCAATTAACAGCAAAATAATCATGGCAAGATTTCACACAAGTATATACGAAATACAACTATCAATCAGTGTATGCCCCAACTGAAGATGCAGATGATATAAGAAAGATTAGTTCATACATACGAATGACGTGAATACAATGAGATTTTAACGTAAAAATTGAAACAGGCAACACCGACTCAGTGTGAAAAAGGCGAGAGACTCGTCGACTTCTACATAATAAATCAGCTGTTCATAGGCGGCAGTAGGTTTCACACAAAAATAATCATAAATATATTTGGACATCACCGGATGGCAGAACTAAAAATCATGTAATGATCAACAAGAAATTCCTCACATAATTACAGAATGTCAGAGCAACCAGACGCGCAGACGTCCACAGCAACCATCAACTGAGAATAGCACAATTTCAAATCAAGTCAGCCGCTGTAAATATTACCAAAACAAATCAGAGGAAATTTAATATAGGCAGATTACAAAATATGGAAACAGCAAGAAACACCTTCAATGAAGAATATTCAAAGAATATTTGAAAAAACCCACACAAACAACACGGAACTATCAACACCCATCGGGATGCCGGAAATCGAGTTAAAGACAAACAAAGTGAAATATATACTACAACAATCGAGGAGTAAGTTAGAGATGCGTATTCTCGCCAACGCTGTTCCTGATATAGTATTAGACAGTAATATGCGGAAATTAGATAACATGTCCCCCAATGGCATCCAATGGGGATTAACATAGATAAACTCAATGATCTTGACTATATGCAGATGACATATGTGTGCTCAAGCACAAACACTCCGACATGCGGCATACTTCTGTCCTATCACACAAGACCAAGATACATTCAACTTGTGTGTAAAATCAGTACTACTATATGGGTGTGAGACGTGGAAACACACCGAGCGAACCACAAGAAAGTTACAGGTGTCTACGCTAACAAATGTCTCATAAGGATACTGAGATGCTTCTGGCCGAACAACATAACCAACACAGAGAAGAGAACTATGCTATAGCTCAGGCGAAACAACTTGGGTAATCATGGGTGGAAATTAAAGGAATAGCCCCCAACAGAGTAAGATGGTACAGCCTAGTAAACGCTCTATGCTCCTAAAATTGAACATCAAATATCAAAAAAAAAAAATCGAAATTTGAAATTCCAAAAGATTTGAAATTGAAACGTAGAATCTCTGTTAGATTTAACCTCAGCTTGAATCTATTTTTCTTTTATTTCACTAAACTCTGTTTAGAGTGTTTAGAAATTTTAGAAAATAAATACTAAAATTAGTTATAAGTTAAATGACAAACGAAAATAAAAAAGGTTTAGACAATTTTGCTACAAATGTTCAAAATATAATTTCCCACATATGGAATAAACTTAAAACTTATGAGATATCAGTTTCCCATTTAAAAAAATTTCCCCCTGGATTGAACAGGGTGCATGTTCTAAATTTTTTATTGTACCAATTTCCTCTTCAAAATGATGTTTGACGTGTCTTGACGTTTCAAGAAAACTAATTATTTCAAATATTATTTAGGGTGTTTCGTTTTAATTATATAGGGAAATTAATTTAAGGCTGTGCTTACTCACACAGATGATGGGTCATGTGTATAAATGTTAGTGATATGGTTTGGCACATTGTTTGTACGGTTTTCGCATGTCGAATGTGAGCGAAGATTTGCTTTCGTCATATAGAGGTGGTATTTTAACACAACACATCAAAGGAAACGACGAATGTTTGTTGATACAATTGTGTTACCCAAAGATGAATGATGCGGCAAATTGAAATATTGAAGTATATATATTATGAAATGTTAGTGCATTTCTATTTAGTTTTTTTGAAACAATCGATTTATTAACGGTATTATATCGGGAATTCAAATTAAAGTAAAGGGTGTCAGTGAAAGTTTTAAAGACTACGACAAATAAAATAAAAACATATTTACAATGTACTAAAATATAAACATTTGCGCACATATGTACAAACACACGTGTGGCAAATGTACAAATGCGCAACTTTAACTATTTAACACCAAATAGGCGGCTATGAGAAAGCGTTATACCAGGTAGCCCTGTCTATATACAATATAAAATTTATAAATAATAAACGTTATATCTGATAACTATACATAAATATTAAATATATAACAAGTACATATTGTATCAAAAGCATCATCTCTATATAGAATCAGACAAAATGGTTATATACACGTTAACAACAACAAAAGTTCTACTCTCAATAAAATAAAAATAAAAATTACAAATGAAATAATAAACCGCGATTAAAATGGCGAAATGTGGTTTTAATGTACATAATATTCGTTCCGTCTGAATACGTAGACGAAGTTGTACTGTATAAGTATAACGTATCCAACCAAATCCATAACCACATATGTTATCAAATCATATATATACAGAAAATTACGGTATGTAATTCTGAAATTAACTTCACTCGGCATATATTATGCGAATATCTATCTATCTATCTATCAACTGGTAAATCAACGAAAATATATTGTATTTTCGCTCCAAGCAATTAAAAAATATTAGAAATTAATCAATTCACGCGCGTACTTTCACTTTGATTTATTCTGTTGATAGTTTGAACTGCATGTGAATTGAAATTTTTTTTCGATTTTCTTTTTGAAATCTCTGCATGTAACGTACATACTAGTATATTTAGCCACAATATAGATTGCGCGATTTGTTATAATTTGGTAAGTTATGCCGCAGATTAATCTGTATTTTATGTATATTAATTAGTGTATATACATATATGTAGGTAGTATAGGGCGATGAAATTTAAAATAATTACTCTAAATTTTGGTTAATTGGATTTGGTGGTTCAGCGACTTGATTCATTTGACTTATTACGTTTCCGTAACCTAATATAAGTATGTATTTCAAACCAGATCGTGTGAGCCCACCCTCACTATATCATCTTTCCGAACTAATTTTAAAAACATGAATTTGGTTGCGGGATCTCTTTAAAGGTCCACCTCGATAAAAACAATAACCGAGTAGTAAACTAATCGAACAAATATACTCGACACAATCTGCTTATTTCCATTTTTTATTTTTTATTTAATTAGAGTTTTCATCTACATACGAATATACGTAGAAAGCTACTGATGAGTCAGACAGTTATTTTTAAGTTAGTTAACCTCAGTTTTAATTGAAATTGATGTTGTTACTTTGCCTGATTCAATTCAATAATGTGTCATTACAAACTATTACATATTAATGAAACTAAAGTGGCGCACTAACAAATTAAGCGGCCTTGGACATATTTTAATTCTATAAAACACATATATTAGAAAGTTTTATTTATATGTATTAAATAAGATTGGGGTACCTATATCATTCGAATTTTTTCATTCTAGGAAACATTTGCAATTGATTCATGTACACATATATCAATGGTTGAGGTCAGTATACGTATATAAATGTAACGATTTATAACGATTTGAAGAATTTACACTTTAAAACTGTTGCATACTGTTAAATTTGTTAAATGATTTAGACTTATAATTTTGCATATAGTGTATTCAGTGCCATTGTACGTTAAATCCAGCTGGGCACATTTCAATAAAGTTCTTATCATGTACTGTGATTTATTTACAATAGAATCAAGTGTAAGCCAGTACGCGCAGCAGTTCTCAAACATTAAATAGCATTTTAACATGGAAATGTAAATATAGTTGACAACGCATTGAAAATTGAGTCATTTCTTTATATATAAACGAACGACAACATCAATTTATTATCTATATATACGTAAATATAATTTCCTATTTCGTTAAATGGCGAAATATTTATAAATTTGATGAGGTCACTACACTTTATTTATAAGTAAAATAGTAAAATTGTACTCGACACGCACTTACAGATGCGAATTTGGTACGAAATAATGAAATTCTCTAATTTATCAGCTCGCGTGGGGTCCCAGCCCTTATATATAGGCACATTTTGTTTCATTTCTTATTTTTCAGTTTTGGTAAATTCAAATGTGCATATACATACATACATCAATTAAATTCATCATTAAATGTAATTCCTCGTGAAAACGAAATAATAATATAAAATCATCTTATAGCATTCACTAATGGTCTGATATAGTTGTTCCGTCCAGATCCCGATAAATGTAGCCTAAACTCCAGACCCATTATAGAGATCTAACGCTGTTCTACATCTAATATATACGGAAGCGTATTGGCAACAAAAACAAAGCTACAGGGAGAAAATGTTTAATATCCGAACTGTTTTAAACTGATAGCCTTGCGCTATGACTACCAATAATCTATCTAGTATAGTGAACTATATATTCTTCAATGCCAATCTTAAAAGAGAATGTCAAAACTGTGATACATACATCTGATTTCATCAGATGTACAGTCAAAATATTTACTTTTTCAAAGGAAATTACAGATCAAGCACTGGAAAAATACTCACGCAACTTTCAGAATATATCACAAACAAACTCAAAACACAAAAAAAACGACCCTTTTTCTCTTATTTCCATTTCATAGTACGAATTTCGAGTCCTAGATTTTAAGGATTTCTGTTGCAAAATAAAACTTTTGTAAATGTAAAATGCATTTAAGGTTCCCCCTTTTCTTCCCAAGTGGGGAATTCGGCTGGACCACAAATATGTATCACAGTGCTGATCATGCTACCGTCGTTCGAAATAAAATTACAACTTTTCAGCTACTTTACAACTACTTTCTTCGTCGAACAATTTTTAATCCTTTAAATTATGGTGGTAAATTATTCCAGCAGTGTTTAGTTTACGCCCACGCACGCATAAAAGCGAATAAAGGTCTCTTAGACTATGTATATTCTTCTTTAAATTCGACAACTTAAAATTAAAAAAAATTTTAAATGACATTTCAAACAAGCATCTTTTCGGAACTGTTGTCTGTTATGTTTACATAATCGAGCATCAAAAACGTGGACATCCTCATGCTTACTGTTTCTTTACAATGAGCAATTCAGATAAGTTTAAAACATCTCATATGATGTTGATAGAATAATTTCTGCTGAGATATCTTCTAAGACTGAATATTTAGCTCAAAAATTCTCAAATACAACATTCATGGTCCATGGTGGAAGGAAAATGTTCTAAACGTTCTAAAGTTATCCAAAATTATCCAAACGGCGCCCTCCACAGTGTTCTGAGACTCTGCCATCTATCACGTTCAAATATACTAATTGATAATCGGTTTATTGAGCTTAAAATATAACACGCATATTAATGTGGAGTTGTGCTCAACCGTTAAGGCCATTAAATATATCCATAAATATATCACAAAAGGACATGATTGTGCTCGAATTGGTGTTCAGGTATAGATGATGTTAATAACTCTCACGATGTGGTTCAGTATGACGAAATTACTCAATTTCTAAATTGGCGTTATATAAGTATGGTACCTTCAAGAGCTTCCCATACATATGACCAGTCGCACAATGTTGTCATGTAGTTCATCCACCTTAGATTGGGACAATCAATTTTATTTAATGAAGACAATATAGACGTGAAACTGTTAGAAGAACCACCCTAACTGCTTTTTCGATCTAAATTCAACGTGTAACGAAGCTCATCAATTTGTATACAAAGATATACCAATGCACCATGTACTTAAAACTAATAAATGGGTGAAGCGATCGCCAAATTCACATTTTGGAGAAATACTATCGGCAGAATCATATCCAAGTTTCTCCAAGCGATACTGAGCTGTACCATCTCAGATTACTACTTGTTTCCGTTAAAGGGGCTGAAGCAATATCTTACGAATGTTTAAAAACTTTTAATAGTTTGATACATCCAGAGTCGCACAACTGTTTATTAGAAGCGAGCAATCATATGTTACCCGGTTAATTGAGATAATTATTTGTAGTAATATTGGGTCACTGTAATCCTCCAAATCCATTGGAACTTTTCAATAATTTAAATAATTATATTATGGAAGATTTTCTTCACTGCAGACCAATAGTCTTAATATATAACTTATATACTTACCAATAAATGCTCGGGATCGAAACCGCTGGAGCCAAATTGTTGACTCAGTAAGTGGCCAGAAATGGCCTTTAAAACTGTTTTAATTTTAATTAACTTACCAATAAGCACAACAATATACAATTACGCATATTTAAGTTTAATAAACAAATCACATGTCAACAATATTGGCATGCCCTATAACCCAGTGGTATCCGCTTTATTTTTGAAACAAGCAATAGTATTCATGAAACATGATCTGGTTGACGTTTATTGTACAGGTAAGTACTTACAATATAAAACAACCAATTTCGAATATGTTCATCCAAGTAACTCGTTTCTATAGAAACAAAATTCACGTTTTATCATGTTTACTGCAGTAACTAAAATTTTTCATTTGTTTTTGTATAGTGGTTATATTCAAAATGGTGTTGTCTAAGGTGGAACAATTATTTGTGCTAATCCTTTTATTAAGAAGCTATAGTTTTCCTGTGATACAACAAAGTATAAAATAGAAAAATTCACTTTTTCAAAAAGTACGTGGTTCAAGTAAAAGAAAAATTGAATTTTATAATTTAATATAGTTAATTTCGTAAGAAAGGCAGCGGAATGAAATCAACAAGGACATAGTGGAAAATTACGAGCTTGCAGAAACTGTTATACATACTTTTGAAACCAAAACTATGTCATATATTACAGCAGCTCCTGTCGATGGTCCATATACATATATATATTGAAGAGCGATAAATTGAAAATAAGAGATCACGCACGACTGATTGAGCCGGTTTGAATGGCCGAATGGTCAACGAAAAATTCAATACGAAATAGTCATGGGAAATTATATTTTATATTTGCAGATTGTTTTTTGGAAGTATGTATATTCTTCTTTATTCAATAATTTTATATGTAAGACTTAAAGTGAAATATAAATCATCAATTTTTCAGGTATCTGCCCCGCACATGTGCGTATTATGAAAAATCGGTACACCTACTCATCTATAGCGGAAAATGTATAAATTTAAAGTGGGAATTTAATTAGAATCATTGATTACACCCGGAAAACATTTACGTGGAACAAAATAAAAATGAAAAACAGGAAATGAAATCGTATTTCCCGAAAAAAATGTGATAATACAATTTCAAATTCGAAATAATTAAATCATCCGGTCTACAAATGACCTCGACTGTATGTATATACATATATGTATTTATATTTATATCCAAACTATGTATACGTTTTTGTATTTATAGCGCCATATAAAAAAAGGATACATCTATTATAGGAAATATGTATTTATGAACTTACATAGACGAAAGCGAATTTAAGACGAAACTTTTTGGGAAAAAACACCACTTGTATTTTCCAAGATTTATATGTATTTTTTATATATATATATATAAGTGTATATACATAAAAAAGGTACATAACACGATATAGCCCAGATTTTTATATAATTATAAATATTTTTCCTGGTTGATGACCTTCCACGAAAAAAATATGAGTATATAAAGCATATGCATATATATATACATATATTATGTATATATATACAAGTACAAGATACATACAAAGATATTTATGTGTACACACAAATAATTTTTTTTCTGTTTGAGTATTTTCTCAAGATAAATTTTCACACCTCATCCCCTACCCCGTAGAGTACGCGCGGGTACAAATGGTTGGTATATACATATGTATGTACAAAGTATAGCTATATGAAAAATTCCGAAAAAAAATTTCTACATATGCGCATTAATCGGCGATAGTAAAAAAACTATCTTGTGTTTTTAATGCATTCTGTCGTCTCAAAAACTAAACTCACTACTAATTAAATGTATATATATGGATTTTATGTATGTATGTATGTATTGAATAGCAAAACCTTTAATGTAGAAGGTGAAAAAAAATTCCTATAAGTAATTTACATTTTAGACATGTTTAATGCTGCGCACACTACATATCTAGATAAACAGTACGTCATATTTCATCTCGAATCGCGTACATATTTATACACACACATACATAATGGTGTTCTCAATTAGCAGAGATTTCATTTTAATTTTTAAGTTCAATAACCTTGAATTAAAACTCATTTACATAAAAACAAAAAAAAATAAGCAAAATTAAAACTATAATTTTATCTCAAGCGTATGTGACACAAGAAAATCATAATAAATCATTTATGCGTGTACATTATTAATGTTACATAAAATAATTATATTGATTTTGCCTTGACATAAAAAAACATCAAATTTCTTTTAATTTTTATATTTTATATATTTGATATCAGAAAAATATTTTTGTTTTTGTTTTAATTTAAATGAAAAAATATTCTTTTTATATTTGTATGATGAATGTGTTGTATAACAGTTTTTATATTCATTGAAATGGTTTGTTTCTGTGATCAAATTTATTTTGATGTGCGGTGACCAGATGTATGGTGGTATTTTTAATGATTTGCGATTCGAGGGGTTTTATGAATTTTACAACCTAATTTTACTCGAATGTTTTTAAAAATTTTAATTAATTTTGCATCTTTAAATAATTACAGAGTTTATTGAATTAAATTAAAATTGAATTAAAATTCGAGAACACTTCCAAAAAGCAAGATTTCACCAAAATTGATGAATCTTCGGAACTTTGAAAGTTTATTTAAAATTCTTGGAATCTGTTAAAATTCGTTTAATCTTATATAAAAGTCGATGAATTTTACGAAATTCAAAAATTCCCTTAAATTTGAAACAGACATTTTATATGTAACCTACTTACAATGAAATCTATTACCTTATCTATCAATCTTGTAAAATTTGAGATTATCTTGAAAACTCGAGGTGTGTAAATAATCAAATATCTTTAGTTTGGTTACATACAATTCTTAAACTTTATAACTTCTGACTTCTGGATTTTGAACAAATAATGTATGAATAGTTTCGCCAATTGTTAATTCAATAATAATATTTGTTGTAACTCACAATACAACTTTTTAAATAATTTTTAAAAAAGACTTAGGTCTATTTGAGAATTTTTAGCCAGATTCTATTGAGTTTTCTGATCTTTTCCAAGAAGTCTAGTTCCGTTGAAGTATGGGTTTTGAATTAGTCATATACTTCTATTCCTTCTGGTATGCATCTTCTAATGGCGCGGACTTCTGAATTTCAAAAACTCATTTGTATGCAGTGAATTGTGACCATTATTTGGCCTTGGTTATTGATTTGAAGATCTTTGTGGAATATCGGTTTTTGGCTCTCCTGTTCTTTTGGCTCCTGTTGGTTTTTAGCTATATCATTCATTTTTCCGAGTTAATACTTTTTTGAAATAATTGTCAACTGATTAGGTGAGGTTGTGTTGTTCTTCTTCTATTCTGTTGTACCATTGGCTTGTAATGATTCTTTCATTTTGACTTGAATCATTGCCAGAATCCTGTTTGTTAACCATGGTTCAAAATTGACGTGGGTGTGTTTTTGTAATTTGCATCTTTTCTGTGGCTTAATTTGTGTCATTAAAAAGTTACACCACCACTTGTAGAAAGGGGATGGTTAGATCGAGATTAGAGTAGGCTGACTAGATATTTACGAACGCAGAAAAGTATGCTTTACTAAATTTAATTAATTAAAGGCTTTCCTACCAATTAACAAACAATTTTTGCAGTCCATGCAGTTCATGCAGTTTAGCAATTGTGTCATTCATTATAAAATCAGTCTCTTTTATGAGCTAAATCAAACCCTCTCGGGTCCTATAAACTAATCAAAAAAACATTATTTTATTTGAATTTGAACACGATGTTTTATCAATAAGAAATTGAACCGATAGAGTAATCTCTGTGTGAAGAGTAGGACTATGCAAAACTATTAATGCTTTCTATTTGTATATGTAGTATGTACCAGTAAGGTCCACAAATTTCATAAATTTTGAAATTCGGCATTTCAAGCTATGAAAAATTATCGAAATTCAATCGTGCATCCAAAATGTTCAAAATTCAATAAAACGAATTGAAATTTTAGAATTATACATGCGAAAATTATACGAAGCGCGAATTGAACAACATTTTTAAAACTCAAATTAAAATTTAATTGATTTATAAGTGTTTCAAAAATCCAAAATATTTTAAAAGTTTTAAAAATTTCAGATTTGTTAAATTATAAATTAAACAAATTTTAAAAATTTAAATTTTTAATTATGTATGTAAGTAAAATTCGATTTCAATTTAACGAATTGCACATCGAAATTCGCATTTAAAAATTTGGCAATTTTAAATTTTAGAACCGTGGCGATCAAATTGTTTTTAATTATTCAATATTTAATCAACTATATATCGAACTACTATTGAATTTTGAAATCACATAGATTCAGATTTTAAATTCAGAGGTTTGGCTTCCCAAAATTCGTTTTTTTAAATATGATAAGTCGCTTTAGATTTGACATTATAATACATTATATTATTATGTTTACTTTTGCAATATAAAACCATGCTACTACCGATTAAACGAAAATTATACCAGTTTATCAAATACTCGAACCACTTTGTAGACTTTTCATTGAAACAAACATCGGTGTAGATATTTAAAACTGTTAGAAAATGTTTGGTTTAATTAATAATTCCATAACTATTTATCAGTGTTTACACAATATGCGATCCATTATCGAATTTGTCTTGAAGTGTATTAGTCAGTCATCTATTAAAAAGAAAATTATATTCAAAGTCGGATTCTCTGAAAATATATCGATTAAAATATTATTCTTGATAAATTCGCGTGTATAATGATATACAGTTCCGATTAAATGACCCTAAATGCGTATAGACATAGGATGAACCTTAAGCTAATAATCGAGGTCTTGTTGTGGTTTTGCGAAATTCTATAAATTGCGTATTCGTCATGTAGGATTCCCGCCATATATTTTATATAATTATTACTGTGTCATATATCATATTATCGCTTGATACAAATCAAACTTTGGGAATTTCAATGAGTTATGCAACGGATATTTTGTGTATTCACATACGTATATGTTATCTAATCGAGGGCAACAAAAAATTTATAAATTGTACTCGCTGACGATTCAACGTGGTATGGGATTGGCTAGATTGTGCATGGAATTTTATTGATATATAGTGTGATAGTGCGTATGATAAGAACTATATTATGTCTCTCTAGATCAATATACACACTAATACTATATGTGTTAGAATAAATTTATGTAAGCTATGAGAACAATGTACATATACAGAAAATTAGTCAGTTTGGGCGCCACATTTTTCATTCATTAACCTAATTCAATTAATCAAATTAATTACTATAAGCATATTTGTGCATTGCATGCATATATTTGTGTGCCCACGAGCACTATTACTTCTTGGTATGATATGATACATATCGCGTTCGCAGACGAAATTTAACTAGGAATTTTAATGTAGTACACGCGGTGATTAACATTTTTATATGTACTCTATAATTTCATTGATTTAAGTGAATTTTAAATACGATTAAAATCAATTTTAATTACAGCATACCTACATATATGCCGCTATAAATGTGAATTTCTATAAATTAATTCAATAATCAATTTATTTGTGTGATGCCACTCGATAATTATTGTTGATTAATTTGAATTTTTGAAGTGTTATATATGACACGAATTCGATGGAAAATTTATTAAATTTTGGTTGGAATTTATGAAATTTATATATGCGCGGCTTCGAGTTCATTGATAATCAGATAATGAAATCAATCTATTAAATCATGCTCGAATGTATTAAACGTCTATATTTTAGTATTTGGTTTGCTGTACAAATATTAGAATATTAAATTTTACTTAGAATTATTTCTTAGTTACAGAAACTTTATATAATTGAATATGAGTTCCATTTGTGCAGTACAATAATTTCTGTCTATTTCTGTATGTTAGATAAATAGCAATTGTTAACAAATTTATAATTGTGAGCTTAATCTAGAATCTATTTTAGTAATTATATATATAGTATGTGAATTATAAATGATATTTTACGGATATTACAAATTATTAGTATCGACTAAAAATTATAATTTTGTAAAATAATATCCGAATTAAATTTTTTACAAACAAGATCTCTTTTTCCACTTGTGCATAATTAATTATTGTGTCAATGAGACTACTAGAAGCATCATATGCACTTATGAAATATAAAAAATTAATTCAAATTGTGTACTTCTATTTCAAATTATTTAATGCACAAAAACTTACTTCACGAATTATTTATCTTGCGCTGACCAAAACGCCTTAATACTTAAATTGTATTTGGGCTATTCATCACATTCTTTCCCCTGTACCTCCGTATTTAAAGTTTAATAAAAGTAATTCCCTGAAATTTATAGAAAATTGAAAGGTCGGGGATTCCCAATCAAAATTATATTTAATTCTTCCCTATAATGTGACTTTCGTAAATGACAAAAATCAATCGTTTATTAAATTGTACGTTCTAAAATTGATAAAAATAGTGACGAAGAGTGATATAAAGTATTATTGGAGTAACATAATTCATAAGTTCCATTATATGGGTGCGTTTAACATAATTTCTAATAATTCCCATAACATGGAATTGGCAGATTCCATCATACTCGTACATACATACTCAGACATATATGATCCTTTTTCTCATTAATAATCGTTATTGACGAACGTGGTTTCCTATAGGCTCTGTATAAAGGATGCATATTCCATTTTGAACAGATCATTTGGTGTAACATTCAAGTGCAAGTTTGTGTAATTAAATATAGGAACAATGAGAATTTCAGTTTACATATTCGAATGCTAAAAACTTAAAAGTGATCACCAAACAGTGACACTTAAAAGTGATCACCAAACAGTGACACTTAAAAGTGATCACCTATTTGTTTGTTTCATTTCATATTGATCAAATTGTTATTGTTGTGAAAAATATCTACTTAGTTACAAAATAAAAACTATGTTCATATATCTTGTTGCCACCTTTAAATTTCGAGAGTATATAATATAATAACAGTGTTAAAGGCCATTACTGGCCCCTTACTGAATCAACAATCTGGCTCCAACGGTTTCGATCCTGAGCTTGGTCTTCATACTGTCTTAGACAATCTGAAGAGGCCAAGTCGTTCTCTACATCGTGGAGCCATCGTCGCCTGCAACGACCTCTGCGCCTACCATATGGTGGCTCTCCTTTCAGAGATCGCTGCACAATTCGTTCCGAATCAGCACGCAGAACGTGACCGAGCCGGCGTACTCGCTGAGATCTAACTTCATGTACAATATCGGGGATCTTCATCAGATCTCTGATCTCGAAATTGTACAGAGCTCGGTATGTACCATCTATTTCGCGTTTAGGGCCGTAAATCACACGCATGATTCTTCTCTCAAATGTAAGGAGCCATCTCTCGTACTCATCCGTCAGCGCCCAACTTTCACATCCAAACATAACAACGGGCCTGATCAACGCTTTGTAAAGCTTCAGCTTCACGGCACTTGATAAGTGTTTAGATTTTAGCAGTGGCCTTAGAGGATACAAAGAACGACTGCCAGCTGCCAGCCGCACTTTAATATCCTCACCCACACTGTTATCGTGAGTAATAAGAGAGCCCAAATATTTGAACCTCCTCACTCCCTCAAACGTGTGGTGGCCACTACTAAAATCTGGTGTGCCATTGTCTCTAAAACCAGAGATCAGGTATTTCGTTTTGGACTCATTGATCTGGAGTCCAACAGAAGCTGAAAACTCTACAAGCGGATCAAGTATTTCTTTCACTCCCTTGTTATTCAGTCCAATCACGCATATGTCATCTGCATATGCAAGCACTTGATTGGACTGGCGATATAAGATGTTACGCTGAGGTGTTTCAGTTTTACGAAAGATGTACTCCAACATGAGATTAAAGAGTATCGGGGACAGAGCATCTCCCTGCCGAACACCCGAGTTAACTGCAAAAATTGTCGATAGCCTGTTCTCAACTTTAACACAGCATTGAGACTGCGTCACTGTCATCCTACACAGTCGTACCAATTTTGTTGGCATTCCTAGGTATTCCAGGGCAGACCACAAACTCTCTCGATTGATCGAGTCGTAGGCCTGCCGGAAATCCAGGAAAACCTGATGTACGGAGATGGATGTCTCATAATATTTAGATAGAATCATCCGCAGCGAAAAGACCTGATCAGTGACTGATCGATTCGGACGAAATCCTCCCTGATAGTCACCAACCAAGCCTTCCGCCAGAGGAGTGATTCTATTCAATAAAATGTATGACAGTAACTTGTATGCTGTGCAAAGGAGAGCTATACCGCGATAATTCTCACACTTCAAGCGGTCTTTTAAATTTCGAGAGTATAGTCGTTGAAAATCACTGGAGTGGTGTCGGAATCAATGTACATATATGGTTTCCGAGGTTATGGCTAAAAAATCTCTAGATCCTAAAATTTCTAAACATAACTTGTTGTGAATAAATTTAATTACACTTGTGTATTCTTAGACCATAGGGTTCAATTCACAATTTATTTCAAATAAATCGGCTTATTTCACTTATTCAATATGGCGGGACTAATTATATCAACATAATTTAAACTCATATTTGATTAATTCACTGTTTTAAATATTTTTATTGTTTAGTTTACTTATTGAAGATTTGTGTTTTGTGAGTTAATAAGTCAGTCTGCAGTGAATTGGACCGCCATGTTTTTATGCGAAACGAATTGCTTATGGAGAAAATAAACTATAAATAGAATTCGGCGATAAATTAGGCGCTACTCGCGTAGAATACATCGAAATTTGTCTGTAGAGTATGACTGTAATATTATTATTTTATATTCGAATTTAAGATTAAATCTGATTTGTTGCCATTATGAGTTTAAGAGTTTAATAGCAATAATCTTTAATACATAAACAACAGTAAACGTGTTATTGTAATTAGTATATGGTTTATAGCTGTTGAAACTGCATCATTGTACAACCAGTTTGCATACTTCCCTAAAAATTAGATATGTGATTATGGCATTAAATTTTTAATGTGCGACGCCTTACGATACACAATATGTCTATATTATATATGTATATACAACTAAATTTGACAATTTTATTAATATTGACATGCAAATATTTGATTAACAATTTTTTTTTTTAACAATAGCTATAATTGTTTTATATTTCGCGAAATCTCCAATAAAAATCTTTGCGTGTTATGACTTAATTGAAATTTTTGGTAATAAACTATTTGATGGTATTTAAATGCAATTTCAATGTCACATGAACCATAAATGTGTTGATTTTTAAACGTTATATATAGAGGTATATACACATTAATACCACATATGTGTATATTCTATAGCCTGTGTTTGTTCACACGACCAAAGTATCCCATTAGCTATATGTATAAATAGAAAAAGCGAACCAAAATTTTATATAATTTTATTATGTTCGTTGTAAATGCCCATTTACTAGATATAGAGATGTTATCTTAATCGGCGCCATTTAATAAAATCGTCAGCCAAATCATTGATCGATTAACTTAATCGTATATTAATTAAGTTATATGAGCAAGAATTAATAAATCGATAATTCATTAGCTATATAGTAAATGGAGAATTTATTCGCGATAAGCAAGCGCACTTAAATCGTCTTCTATATACGTACTCGTATACATACATATATTCAGGTATGAGTATAATTTTTATTAGAAGTTCGAAGTTCGTTGAAATGATATGTATAATCATTTGATGGGTGTGCAAATTGTACTTAGATACGCGTATACGAATGCACATATACTTTATGTTATCTATATACATTAATAATTTGTTTAAATTTTTATCAGAAATTCTTATAATTGCATGTTAAATTAGAACTTTTGCTTAAAACTATAATAAATCATTAAAATTAAATAAAATAAATTACATTTAATTATTAATTATCATTCAGTGAACGGGTGAGTAAAATATTAATTTCCTGTATATAATTCACCTGCGAGCTTGAGTAGTGACACAACGGATTTAATTGGAATCGAGCACACAGTATTTCGTTTTTATTTATATGTAAAATATCTTATCACACGCGCACATGTTATCGATAACAAATTTATCAAGTAAGCTATGTATGTATATGTACATACTAATGTATATACTAATCCTATAATATACTTTAAATTCATCGTTAAGTATCGCATATACATTTTTGACAAACATCCAAAGGAAGAAATTTATAATAAAAGTGATTTTGTTTATCTTATCTTAACGTATAACTAAAAGCTGCGCTTTACTTAACAAATTATGTAAATATATACATATTCGCACTTATATTAGAAGTTATCAACAGACAAAAATCGAAATAAAATTTGTGAAATTTTAGCAATCAATTCGATCAAAGCTATATAACGGAAAAGTGCGATTAATGAAAATTAATTGGAGAAAGTTAACTCAAAAATATATGACCAGCATAATATAATCAGCCTCTCAAACCCAAGAGTTAATTTAAAATGTTAACGACATCACGATCTTCTGAACCTACTAATGCTAGGTCAATTAATATTTCATCATAATTTTACCCGCATGAGATATATGAACGGGTTGGGTGGTCGCCATGTGCACTTTTAACATTTCACCACCTTGATTTCTAATGTAATAGTTGATATGCATCATTAACATATAACTGGGGAATTGGAAGCTTTTATATAGTGTGGTATGTGTAAATAATTTTGAAACCTTAATTCTAGTGGCGCTTACAAACGGAATATAATTTGCAAAGTCGAAGGACCTTACCTGGATAAGAGTAAAGGATTAAACTTCCAAGTCCATATCATTCAGATTTCCTAATAAAAGAATTTTTTATTGATTATTGAGTCAGTGAACAAATGAACCAGATTGCATGCCTCTATTAGTAATAGTGTGTGCATGCCTCTTAGTAATAGCTTTAACGACTGACCAAAGGAACAAACAACGATCCATTTATTTTCTCAGGCAATACTTAAAGCCCAAACTAATTCGAATCTCGTTGCTCGTTTGCCTAATTTACAGATTACAGTGAGGATTAATTTGAAGCCTATAACAACTCTATTGTCTTCAAACCTCCGGAGTATCGAAGATCTATTAGGTATATACTTTATATGAATTAAACTCACGACTAACTTTGCGTGATGAGAGGCAATCGGGAGAGGCGAGAAATTATTAATCCGATCAAATCATAAAACCACTCTCTACGATGGTTATAGAATTCATGTCAAAAGTCGATGACTTATATGTATATAGTTGAGATTTGAGAATCACCTCTGTAATGTCGATATAAAGAGACATAATCCATTTCCTTGATTAATTTATAATTGGCGTGATGTTTCGTTGTATTTATTTTCAGAACTTGGTCATATTTTCAAACTATGCTTTAGTGTTCATATTCAGCACATTTTTGGAACTTTTTCCTAGATCTTCAGACCACACAGAACTCGGATCACTTGGACTGCCATACAAATTTTATGAAAAAAATTCAACAGATTTATTTAAATTTCGTGTTTTAAAATATGATTCATTCAAATATTACAAAAAAACAATATTAAATATATTATGTATTCGCCGTTGAAGTACCGCTAGTGGCGCTAGTAGACCATACGAGCGGAAGGTGATCAAAATGTGTTTATACATGAAAACGCCTAGGAATTTTTTTATTTATATGACTTGATCACCTTTCGCTCTAGTTTGAAAATATTTCACCAGATGTCAGACACTTTGCGTTAAAAGGTGAATATGTATGTATGCATCTTCTAAAATTAAATATGTACTTTATCTTTATTTATGCCGCTATCTAGTGTGTAATAGATTAATCAAGTAAATAATAGCGTTTCATTAGTTTCCTTTTAGTTTCTAAAATGTGCAGCAAGGAACCAATCTTTGGTGTGAAAATTAGGTGTTAAATTAGTGAGAATATGAAGGCGTCAAAACAGTGAAGATATGAAAAGCAAACTGCAGTAATTAATTTAAATATCGCGGAGTTAGAAAGACACGTAATATCACAGATGACATTTTGGTCGAAACCAAAAAATCAAAAAAATATAAAAGTATTTTAGGGCGGATTTAACTGAAAACGAGGTGGTGTCATCGCTATACATCGAATACCGATTGTCTATAGACGTCTGCCGCCAGATACGTGAGCAGAGGGACACCTCAAGGTGGGGTTTTATCCCCCCTTCTTTGGAACTTGGTCATAAATGACCTGTTACTAAACCTGGAAGGACAAGGCTTCAAGGTGGTTGCTTACGCGGATGACGTTGCTATTGCGGTCTTCGGCAAATATCCTAGTACGCTGAGTGAGCGCATGCAGTGCGCGCTTGGCTATCTCTCTGAGTGGGCACGCGGCTGCGGATTAAACGCAAACCCACAGAAAACAGAGCTGGTCCTCTTTACCAGGAAGCACAAACTTCCTCAGTGTGACCCGCCAATATTAAATGGTACTCGCTTGATCTTTACGGATAGAGCAAAATACCTCGGACTAATTTTGGACAGCAAGCTAAGCTGGAAACCAAACATCGTAGAGAGAGTAAAGAAAGCTACTATAGCGCTCTACTCCTGCAAAAATGCCATTGGAAAGAGATGGGGTATGGAGCCCCACATAGTACACTGGCTCTACGTTTCAGTGGTCAAACCTATACTGCTGTATGGGGTTGTTGTCTGGTGGCCAGCGTTAAAAATTATGGCCAACCTCAAACTATTGATGAAAGTCCAAAGAACGGCCTGCTTGTGTATAAGTGGAGCTCTCAGGAGCACACCTACTCAAGCTCTGGAGATTCTCTTTCATCTTACTCCCTTGGATATTGCGGCCGAGCAGCTTGCATCTTGCACAGCCATTCGGCTCAAATCCATATCTATGTGGACTTGTAATAATGCAGGGCACTCATCTATCCTATGCAACAGGGGTATTCCGGAAGCTACCGACTATGCTATTCCTTTGCCATCTGTTGAGATGAAATTCCAAACAAGCATACATTGACCATTTGGGCTGCCTTTTCGGGTTTATAGTGCAACTCACGTGTATGCAGTAAGCAACGCCAACGACCTTTGAGGACACCAAATACCCGCTCTATTATAGAACGAGCTTTCGAGTGTTTTGTATTATAATGAGATTCGCGGGATCCTTCTAAAGCTCTTCTGTATGGCGTCATGCACCAAGGTTGAAGTGTATATCCGGAATCTCCTAAATAATATATAAAATTGAATAATGAATTGACCAGACATAGCTGTTAGTTCTTATAATATTACCTAATATCCACGATGATTTATCACCAGCTAGATATGCCTGTTTCAGAATCGAAGTATTCTGACTCAAATTCCAAACAGCTGAGTCATGTGAACATCCTCCGTAACGCGCATTAACGGATGTTATTATCATGTTGTAGTCGCATGTCTATAAAAATAAAACATAATTATTATGAGATCTATATTTTTTTCAATCAAAATTATATACCATCATTACGTTAAGACTGTGGGTGCCTTTTCTATTGAAAAAGTGATGTTCATTTTTGTTTGGTCTTATAATGTTGATGTGTGTACCATCCACACACCCAATAACACCCGGAAATCCTGTTTTATTGAGGAAAAAGTTTTTTGATTTGGCTTTTTCTTCCTCCGATATTTTAAAATTAATGTAGCATTTACAAATTTTTGACTCCAATATTTTTAAGGTCTCAGCGATTACTATTGAAACTGTTGGTTGAGCCATTCCTATTAAAAAATCTTGGCCTACACCACGTTGGTAGGACCCTTCAGCCAAAAATCGTAGCGTAGTTGCGAGCTTTAAAATTGGAGGTATAGCATCGATGTTTTTTCTTGCCGTGAAATGGGGCGTTGCTTGGTCAAGAATTAATTTAAAACAGTCCTTCGACACTCGAAATAATTTTATAAATCTAAAGAAATAGACGTGAATATACATTATAAATTGTAGCATGAACAACAAAATTCAATTTAAAATTACCTTTTGTTCGTCATATCAAACGGATTTGACTCCGTGCGCAAACGCTTTCTTATGGTCATCGGCGTCACTTCATCTTGAGAATCCTCATCACTCGAACGGGCAAAAAAACCAATACTGGCCATTTAAACACGAATATTTTAAATTTATTTACGTATAATACTGACCCGTCGGAAAATAAAAAACATCTGTTGTCAAATGTTGTTGTGATTTGTGGTGCAAATTCGATTTCGGAAAAATTAGATAACAAGTTTCATAATAAGGCAAATCCGCGGCGGATCGAATTTTTTAGATATCGAAAAAATCCGAAATCGAAAAATTTCATAATAAGGGCCCTGGGTGAACGAAACGGTTATGGACAATGAGGCGCTAAGCTTCTTCACGGATGGCTCAAAAAGGGATGGAGGGGTTGGCTGCGGGGTATTCTGTGAGGCACTAGGGGTTAACCTCTCTTTTCGTCTTCCCGACTTTTGCAGCGTTTTTCAAGCTGAACTGATCGCGATAATGGAAGTCATGGACTGGTTGAAGTATAATGTAATATCTACGAGGGATATTCGCATTTTTACGGACAGCATGGCTGCTATTAAAACGCTACAATCATACTCCCTGACTTCGAAGGTAGCCCAGAACTGTCTGGCATCTTTAAATGAGATGGCTGATCAGTTCAACATCCGCTTGACGTGGGTGCCAGGGCATTTCAATATCGCAGGGAATGTAATGGCAGATGAGTTGGCCCGCAAGGGTACAGCACGCCTAATAAACCAAAGTAAGCGGGATATAAAAATACCGCTTGCTTCATGTAAACTGCTGCTTCTGGAAGAAGCTATAAAAGAAACGAACGTCAGATGGTCTAACGCCAGTTCGTGTGTAATAACGAGGCAGATCTGGCCTGGTCTTGACCGGTCTAGATCAGACCAACTGATATCGCTTCGACGACACCATATTGGTATGGTCGTAGGAGCTATAACGGGACATTGTCTCATTGGGATACATGCGAGCAGACTGGGTGTCCCAGCCCACGATTTCTGCCGCAGCTGTGGTGATGAGGAGGAGGAGGAAAACGTACTCCATCTGCTCTGCACCTGTCCTAGTCTAGCGTACAGCAGAACAAAATTTATGGGAACTTCCCCATTGAATGACCTCACGGATCTTAGCAAGATCGAGATCCGTGACTTTAAACGCTTCTTGGTGAGCTCAGGATGGTTTAGCGAGTGAAGGAGGAAACTCAAATGTGGTACAGCTACGGACCAATTTTTGTGTCTATGCTAGTCCTTTAGGACGGCCACCCTTACCTAACCTAACCTACTCGAATTGATCTATAAAGGTTGAATACAAGTGAGTGATCTGGCTCTCCAGAAGGCACCGACTTGTGAATAGGGAACTTTGTTTAAATTTAATTAGATAATTGGATAACTGTGTTCTTAATTGAGAATGTTGCGTGGCAGTATCTCAGTTATCTTCGTTAAAACATTGAAAAAATATTATTTATATTCTGTATATAGCAATTTATATTCTGTAGGAATAGCAATAAAATCTGATTTTATCGTCCCGGACGATCATTTGGATTAAAATTTCTATAGTTAATTGGGTTTGCAGATGTTAAAATCGATAAAGACACGAATTTAGCATGGTTTCTGTTTCTGAACTTTCAAACAATTTGTTCACTCTCAAGTAATAAACTTTTATAGGCAATCATCGTTTAGAATTTACTTTATATGTGGAACTTACGAACGATGCTGTAATTGTGATTGTTGGAAAAAGGCACATCACCACACGTCCCACTAAATATGGAAAAGATGAAAGTTGTCGGTCATATAATCGAACAAAAAATAGAAGAACAAGAACATTCTATGCATGCAAAAGCCACGAGTAAGTCACATCAGCTATTATATCAATGAAGACCGGCAAATGAATGATGCCTACTTTGATAATATCAAGGCCAAATTTATACAACATGCGTGGACAATTAATCCATAAACATCTAACATAGTATATATAGTCCTCATTATAGCAAAGAAGATGCTCTGTCCCCGATACTCTTTAATCTCATGTTGGAGTACATCTTTCGTAAAACTGAAACACCTCAGCGTAACATCTTATATCGCCTGTCCAATCAGATGCTTGCATATGCAGATGACATATGCGTGATTGGACTGAATAGCAACGGAGTGCAAGAAATACTTGATCTGCTTGTATATATAGTTTTCAGCTTCAGTTAGACTTCAGATCAATGAGTCCAAAACGAAATACCTGATCTCAGGTTTTAGGGACAATGGCACACCAGATTTTAGTAGTGGCCACCACACGTTTGAGGGAGTGATGAGGTTCAAATATTTGGGTTCTCTTATCACTCACGATAACAGTGTGGGTGAGGATATTAAAGTGCGGCAGGCAGCTGGCAGCCGTTCTTTGTATCCTCTAAGGCCACTGCTAAAATCTAAACACATATCAAGTGCCGTGAAGCTGAAGCTTTACAAAGCGTTGATCAGGCCCGTTGTTGTGTTTGGATGTGAAAGTTGAGCGCTGACGGATGAGTGCGAGAGATGGCTCCTTACATTTGAGAGAAGAGTCATGCGTGTGATTTACGGCCCAAAATGCAAGATAGATGGTACATACCGAGCTCTATACAATTTCGAGATCAGAGATCTGATGAAGATCCCCGATATTGTGCATGAAATAAAATCCCAGCGAGTACGCTGGCTCGGTCACGTTCTGCATGCTGACCCGGAACGAATTGTGCAGCGCTCTCTGAAAGGAGAGCCACAATATGGTAGGCGCAGAGGTCGTTGCAGGCGACGATGGCTCCACGGTATAGAGAATGACTTGGCTTCTTCAGGTTGTCTAGGACAGTATGAAGATCAAGCCCAGGATCGAAACCGTTGGAGCCAGATTGTTGACTCAGTAAGGGGCCAGTAAAGCCCTTTAGACACTGTTTATTATTTATAGGAAAGGAGGTGGCAGAAGAATATTAATATGCCATAACGATTTCCGTGCCTATAGTGGAATCAACAAATTTATTTTTGTTCCAGTTGGATTTCCAAATGCTTCCACGTGCTTTTCTTGAAATTAAAATTAAAAAATCAATCAAATATATTTGGGGACTATTTTCATTACTAAATTGATTTGAATTTGTACAAAATTTCGGTCGGCATAACGAATTTTGTTTGAACTCTAAATACAGTTTAAATCATCGAAATGTGTAAATGAGTTTAAAGCGATTAGTTTAAATTAATCATTTAAATTTTTTTTATTGAAAATGGAAAATTATAAAATTATTTTGAGTCATAATTTTACCGGACGATCATGAAATAAAGACGTTGACAACTAAGTTGTGAAGGATAAGTCATGCTATTTGAATATATTGATAAAGGTTTGTGATTTCGTGGCTCATATCTTATACCTCCACATAAATAGAAATTACTCGATGATCTGGTGTAATTTTATAGGTAATTAATTTTAATCTTTATTGCATGAATGAACGCAATCACCCATAAAACCGATTTAAATGATTGATAAACTCCGCACATAATAAATTTGTTTAGTTAGTTCATTTTCTTCGTTATATAGACTTTTCTTGATAAGTGGCCAATAAATCAGTTGAAATGAATAAGAAAAATTTTTTTTAGATAGTTTGTTTATTTAATTAAATTTAATTAAAAATTTAATAAACTTTGTTTCGTTTTTATAAATATTTATTTTTACAAAAATTATATCTATGAAAGTTAATATTGTGGAAATGCAACAAAACTGGGAAATAAATATTATATTTTTGATGTGATTTATTGATAATTAATTGAGACTATATTTAAATTCCGCAGGCGTACAATAATATGCTGAATTCCAATAATTTTTTATTTACATGCGTGTTTGACATATACTTTTCATTTAATTGTAAATATTTAATAATTATAGACCTTTTCAAATAACTATATAGTTGATCTGATAATTTATTACAATTACATAAAATATATTCTAAGAACTTGGCGCACAAAATGGGAACACAAATTCTTGTTTTGTTTACATAAAGAACGCGCAATGCGTTGAAATTGTAATTAATAATTTGCAGAAAATTCGATTGAGGTTAACAAAGTGGGATCAAGAGTATATATTATTGCAAGAGTATATACACGGTAAGAATATATGTATACTTATGTATATATAAATTGTTATTTATTTGAATATATTTTTATGAAAATAATCGTGTCAAGTAATTTATTGGCGATATATATACACACACACACACTATATGCGCACAGCCATTAGACTTGTGTCATGCAATCGAAAAGGGAAATTAATTATCAAACTATAAAACGAAAAAAAACAAAATTATTTATGTTTTGCCATTTGATTGATCGGGGTCTTCGTGTTGATTCGTTGATCTATGGTAGCATACAAATTATTATTTGATTGACCCATATAGACCACATTGCTGATTTAATATACTCTGTGGGGTTCCAAGACGGTCATTTTTTAGATATATCAACTATAACTGTAGAAATACAGTAGCCAAAACGATATACAAAAATACAATCATTACAACAATAATAAAAATAATATGAAAATTCTAGATATAAAATTTTGTCCGACTGTGCCAAGCATTTACATAGTAAAACACACGAAAAAATGTCTTGCAACTGTACTAGACAATTTTTCGTGTGTTTTATAAAGTGAGTGTGTATGGGAAGGTCGACCAAAATTTGGTATCAAGATTATTCTTGTTTTTTTATTAGCATTCTATATGGGCACTAACTGCATGATGCCAATGTGATGGGAATGTGATGGGCTGCGCCTAATAAAATTCTAGAGTTTACATTTGTATTATACCTCTCAAGATAATCTTTATCGAATCTTTTCAAATCTTAATTTGAACGAATTTGTGCTATGATTTCGGACATTTTCAAAATATACTGCTTTAGCAGATACATATATATGTACGTACATACAATTTTATTTGGATCATTTTAAGGTCCTACTAACACATGCAGAAGTTACGGAGATGGTTTATTAGAATACATCTCGTTATATAAGATCTGCTTGTTATTGGTTTTGCTCCTACGTTGCATTAAATGTTATCTCTTGAATTTCGTTGACAGAATTTATTGACCATTTGATCAAGCTATTCGTTTATAATCTGATTTTACGCGTATTCAATTATAATGCTTTTATTTTTATGTTGAGATTGCTTTCGTATTCGACGTTATATGCAATTGATGCTTTATTACATCACCGCCAAATTTGCCCATAAAATATGTAAATTTTAAAGTACGTCACAAACAGTGGTCCATTGTGCAAGGCCGAAATAATGAATTTTAATTTCCGGTAATTTCAAAAATTGGCGTTGATTAATATTTTTAGAAAAATGGCGACGTACGATTCGGAAATTAAAACAAGCTTCCCATATAATTGAATAGAATGAAGCCAATTAACATGTTCATCTAAACGTTTTTAAGTTAATCATGATTACGATAGTCATGTTTGATTAATTTATTATTTTCTGTTTATCGTCTGCGTTTATTGTTTTCATTTCTAATTAAATTCTTCGAACTATTCAAGTTACCAAACATCAAAAAACAATTATTTATTTTATAAAAATCAAAAAAACGTAATTTTAGTGTAATGTTGAAACACAAATATTAACCGTAGACAAATAGAATGAGCAAAAATTGAAATATTCGAGCAACAAACAATTTTGTATTTATACAATTTTGTTCAAATTATTATTAAAAAATTGTGTTTACGTTGTTATTCCAGTTGCGAAGTTTTGTGGATGGAAGTTGGATTGCGAGATTTCGTATGTATCAATTTATGGATGCGGCTGCCCAACTGTGATCTTGCACGTTTATGGACGTTAACATCAAATTGATTTGTATATTTTATCCGCGCTTGGTTTTCCGATAGTTTAAAATCTCGTTTTCAATGAAATGAACAAAAATCACACAAAAAAATAAGGTATACGAAAAATAAAGTGCGTGCATCCATACAAAATTGCTATATTTTAGAGAGTTAACACCATTAATGGCACTTAATAATATTACAATTAATAAAATCGACTAAACTGATTATTTACAAAATATAAATGATAAACACCTTAAACCAAAATGCATTCATAATGGGACGCTTTAACGGTTTGTTGTAGCCCGAATATCACCACTAAACGATATTCGAAACTGCCACTTTTACTGATGCGTGTAATTTCCATTCGGCACAGCAATCAGCAGCGTACCCATTTACCCTAACCACAGACATAGGTCAAAAAAACATGTATAGCAATGGGTTGAAATTAACGCATCTCACATACCCTATACGTCTCGTTTGTTCGTATACGGCCGAACAAACAAAATCACCTACCTAGTCGACACTGGCGCTGATCTTTAGGTTATTCCAACAATAAATTACAAAACCAATTATGTATTTTCCAATCGTTATCCAGATCTAGTTTTATGGGCAGCCAACCGTTCAAATATCCACACGTACGGCACAAAATTGCCTAACGGGAATATCGGGCTAAGAAGAACCTTCATGCATGCTTTCACATTAGCAGCTGTGAATCGTCAGATGATTGTCGCCGATTTGACAATGCCACCACAATGGTTCGTGTTAATACACCAAGACAGATCCATTTCAACATCGACAACGGCTACGGCAATCCTTAGCCGAACTACAAACTGTCAGTCCGACACAACGTGGTACACAACATTGTGTCACGGAAGGCAATTTTCCAGTGTCGAGACCAGCCTAATCCGGTGCGTCACAAAGCTGCACAAGCAGAATTCCAATACATGGTGGAATTTGTCAAACATCAAATTTGTCTTGACTGGAGGCCATGTGGGGAGTATCGGCGATTAAACACGGATACGATACCGGATCGCAACCCTATACCCCACAATCAAAACTTTTCCATGCACTTTTATGGTTCCAAAGTTTTATCCAAACTCGGTTTCATTTGAAGCTATCACCACATTCCCTTTGCACCTGAAGCCATTTACAAAACGATAGAATACAACCAAATGCCATTTCGACATTGACGACATTCTTGAAAAATAATACAAAAATAAAAGAAATTTCCAAAAAGGCTTTAAAAATTTTACAAATGAAATATAGCGAAGATTCAATGAGCCTATATGGGGCTACCAACAATAACCAAAAATGAGTATTGGATTTTCATATATTCATAATCCAGCATTGGTCATAAATGATTAAATGTGCCTAAAGATTGTTTTCAAAATGCGACGATGAAATTCAAAACGCACGTAATTTCAGAATATATTTTATAGGTTTATTAAAAATTTGTTTGGCACATAATTTATAAAAATACAGGTGGGACCATATTATATATACATTAATATAGGATATACAGCACGCCTATGCAAAGAAAATGAATTACATCGATGCCTACACTTATTTTGTGCAAATTTAACCTTTATGCAAGTGTTTCAAAGAAATAATAAAATTTTAATTAATTGTTGGAATTGTATAGTTTCCCCGTACGCGCATATTTAATTACTTGATAAACATCACAATTTATGAAAAATAAAAATGCAGACTCTGCTTAGTCTAGTCTATTAGCCTACATATATATATTCACATCACGTTCATATTTTTTTTTCAGACTGACGGATCACACAACTGCCAATTATATATTCGTTTTATCTGTTTGTACATACATACATATATACAAAATATTTTCCATCCACATTGATAAATAAAATTATATCGTTAAAAATAAAAATTACACGAAATCGATGTTTTTTTATGATTTCCTACTATCAGCGCATTATATGTGTGTATACACATGCTTAAGTCGCCGTTGTTTCTTATCAAACGAAACTGTGATATATCTATAAATTAATCAATGTACAAACAACACATTTATGTACATATGTTTATATATTTATGTATATATGTAGGTAAATAAATGCAGTATCATCTTATTGATACTTAATTTATTTACGTCAAGATCGCCACAAAAACGAGTTTAACGAAATGAATTTCGCGCGTTCACTGTGAATAAATTTGAACTAACAATCAAAATAATATAAATGTCACTCCTACGCATGCCAAAGAAAATCTGTATACATACATTCACAGCTACAGTGTTACATAATAAGTTAACGTCTTTGGGATTCCCCAAAAGGACAATTATTGTACAACATAATTTACAACCACACTTTTTAATTACCTTCAATTCGCAACAACAACAACAACAACATTTCTCATATTTTATGCCGTCATCATATTTATACTTTAGTGTTCATACGTAAAGAAAGTTTACATAATATATATAAATTTTCAGTGTATGACGAGTTCACTATATAGCATTGAGATTTGGTCGGCATATACGACAATACCGGATTGCAATCAAATATGTATGATTGTATCAAAATATTTATATGCCATACTGTGGCATTGGGGTATATATGTACTTTTTTAGGAACTTGTGGGTGTTCTAATGTGCGTCTCTGTACATTAACACATAAGAGTATAGTTAAAAATAGTGTCACAAAATTGTGTTTGTATATATGCCCTTGACAGTTGAATTTTATATTTATTAACTAAATTGGTTATAAGAAACCTAAACAGTTTGATAATTAACTCAAAAATTAACTTCGGGAATTTCCTATATATAATGAAAACAATTTTCGATATTCGCCATAATGGGTTTATAACCAATTTTATGAAATGCGTGCCTAAGGTAACATATTAATTTAGAAACTGGTGAAAATCCATGCCATCACATAAATCCCAGGCGGAGTAGCTATATCGAGTTATATACATAGTTCACGTCAATAGTTGGTTCTTACTACTACCATACAACTAATTTTGTCCCATTATCTCATTTTGTTGCATTTTAATGCGAACAGCGCCAAATTGACCTAAGGAAGAATTATTTTCTACGTGAAATTCTTGTTTCGCGTCCAAATAACATGGCGGACTTTTTGACATTTTTTGTTTCATTTGTATTTAGAATACCATATTTTCATTGAATTTGATTATAGAAATCAATGCAACACAAAGAAATTCTATCGAATGTAGCAATTTACAATTGTTGTTGTCACAACCGGCTTTAATAGTCATTTACTCAAAGTGTCCGCCTGTACCAAACTATTTACGGCCGACTGATTCAGTCATATTTTTTCAGTTAGGTTGAGAAATTCGAAATAAATTTTCTCCAACTATTTACCACATTTTTGAAATCAAACGAATTTAAATTTAAATTTTCGAAGAACCGTTACTACTTTTTCATTCAAATTATTTCATCTAGTACTCGCTTCAACTAAGTATATCGATGTTAAATTTTTTGTTTTTCCATTCCGTTACAAGCATGACATTGATCAAAGAGCAGCAGATAGTGATTTCTAAACTTTGTGAATACAATTAGAGATTTTCTGTGATACAAAAAAGTATTAATGCCAAAATATGTATGCTTGTGTAATTTTGTTTCGTACGTCCCCCTACCTATAAAAAAAAGTCAGCACATAAATGAGAAAGACAGCGGTGGAACTTTGAAGAACTTGAAGAAAATGGCGGCCATAAATAATCCCCAACGAATGTCAATGTGAGAAGACGTCAAAGGAATTAAAAGTACATATATACAAAATATTCGAAGATGGTTTGAAACCACAAGGTGACAAGACGTTGCTGTAAAATTAATTCAGATTATATTTAAAAAAATAAGAATAAATATACCAACACATACATACATTAGTATTAGAGACTGTTCGGCTAGTGGATTTATTGTCCTTTGAAAGCTGAACAGTATCCCTATTTGTAGACGGCGGCAGGTCCGTCTTTTAACTGGCCAGATCTGCACACTGCATAGCTCCATGCTAGCCTGTACTAACATGAACGATGTTTTCAATTTAATCACCACTCGTAATCCCTTTTGCATCCCGCCTCTGTTGGGATTATCCGACACATTTCATCCATCCAACTGATGACTTGGACGTTGGACCAAGACTCTGCACCAGCGCATGCATATAAGTCTTTGAAATTTCTATACCCAAATAAATCCACAATCAAAACCGTCAGCTGGAGGTTATTAACGCGGTGAGAACGCATATAAATTTCTTTAGAAATGATACGATACAGTTTAAAGAGACTGTGATGGGTCAACCCTCTGCAATTAACTGTACAGTTTATTCACTAAACTCAAAATAAAACGCGATTAATCTAAATCTGATTTTGACATATTACGGCTAAACACGAAAAATTACTCTAATCGGATTTATTAAATAGTCTGTCTAGGCCATAAGGCTGAACAATTTTTAGCAAGTACTTTATAGCGACTAATCTGGAACTCATTTTCCTTTGATACTGAACAGAAATATGTATGTCTGTCCATATACCGGTTTGAACAAGATATTGTTGACCAAACTGACCTGTATTTGAGTTTGTATTACTTGTCGATGGTGCATTTTTTTATGCTCTGTATTAATTTTTGTTGACTAATTTAATTTTAAAATTGTTTGATTTTTTGCGCTGTATATGCGCCCATTCCTATATAGTGTTACTTTTGACGTGGTGTTGATTGGTAAAAAATCATTTACAAACATTTCCATCCCTATTCCATTAGTCGTATCACCTGTTACCAACAGTTAAATTGTGGTTTTCTCTGAGTCGATTGAAGTGACAATTTTCAAGTGACCAATATCGAATACCTTTAGTCATGAAAATTTTGAAATGATAGATAAAAATGGCGACTAGCTGAGCGATAGGTTTTAACTTGTTAGATGCATTTCATTCAAAATAGAATAATTTATTTATTTTATTTATATTTTTTCAAAATAGAATAATAATTTAGCAACCAAAATATTATAATTTAAAATATGTTTATATATTTATTTATTTTATATTTGCGTTTCAGTAAAATTACAAATTGTATCCAAGACATTATAGATACTGCCAGATAACTCTAGTTAATGACTCAAGTTACGTCACTTCGACCGACTAACAGAATACCAATTTATGTCGGAAGTGACAATGGTCATGAATAAGGATGCAAACTTTATGATTTTACAGTACACAGGTTTTCACAAATTTTTATTATTTTACTTAATTCCAATTTTATTTATTTCCAACCTCTTCTCGGTCCCTCATGTAAAGAAAGTAACACTTCAAATGTTATTACCCTCATATGATTGATGAAGATATGTTTTAAGAATTGAATTATCAGATTTGCTTGGCCGTATAAGGTCTTCTAATACCAATTGATGAGACGGTTTTTAACATGGGAGATCCTCAAATAATTTGAATTCTAATACACCGACAATTTTCACAACTTTTCACTAGACATACTTTTTTTATTTTTTATTTTGCCCAAGCGAATCTTTATATCTCCTCTTCTGTTTTCCTTTCTATTTTTGCAGCCAATTCAAATGCGTTCATTCCTAAGAGCTCGAGACGAGCTGAAGGCCTCTGAATTAACCATCTGAGGAATAGGAACGTCACGTAACACCAATTACAACTAGATGCGTTACAAGCTTCTTATCAACAAAAATTTCATTAGTGAGCAGCATAATCATTTCCTAGGGCAATTCAATTTCTTAGGTGGTAATCGGTATTTTTTAAGCGAAATGTTAGAGACAAATACGTCTCGTGTTTACCACAATGCTATCTGCTTCCCAGTGTGAAATTTAATTTCAGTAAAATTGTGCTCCCGCTTCGCTCCTTGTGATTGTGAGAATATTTTCAAACAGTAATTTCTCACATTGGTGGATTGGTATTAGGGAAATTGAGTGATAGTTTTAATCAATATTTAGGGTAATTTAATATTTGCATTAACTGCTTCCGCTGATGGAGCAACGGTGTGATAGGATTTACTTCGTGAGTCCAATTCCGAAATAATATTTCATATTGAGAGAAAATCAATGTTTGTTTCCCACCTTTGGGTTATGGAGACTCTTCTGTGATAAAATGGAAGAAGTCTCCGAGACCTCTCGTCTTAGGAAGATACTATCCAACCAGTCCCGCAGTTATTTAATTAAACCGGATGGATCTTGGACTGCTTCTAGTGAGGAATCTTTGAAACTTCTCGACTCGACAGATATTAGTAGTAATCGAGAAACACATTCACTGCGCATATAGAAGATATCGTAACTAAAAAACGGATCCTATGGGCACTTGAAGGTTTCAAACCTTATAAATCGGCTGGTCCTGACCGAATTATACCAGCGGAAATTCAAAACAACTCGTTGATTATTCTTCCCTGGCTGGAAGTAAAGGGTGATTAAAATTGGTTTATGCATTCCGCGGAGGTGGGAACACCCATAACTCTATCATCCTTTCTATTGAAAACCTTAGAAAGTCTGATAGATATCTATAAACGATCAAAAATAAAGCTTAGTGACTAAGCCCAGTCTCAGCATGCTTACTGTAAAGGGAAATCTGTGGACAGCTCTGCACGCCCTGCGCGTAAGTACAATTTAGAAATCAATATTCTAGCAAGAATTTAGTATTGTGGTGTTCCTTGATATTGAGGGCGCCTTTAACAATGTAAAGACGGAAGCAACTCTGGAGGAATTGTTGTTGCTTGGGGTGGACTATCCTGTTAGTGGGTTAATCAATCATATGCTGGGGAGCAGGATGGTTAACTCGGAGCTGGGGGAATCCATCATTAGGAGGCGGGTGGCTTAGAGAACTCCGCAGGGAGGTGTCCTGTCTCTTCTTCTCTGGAACATAGCAATCAATGGGTTGCTGTTAGAACTGGGGAGAGAAAGGATCGAAGTGATTGTTTATGCATATGACTTATAGCGATAGCTGTCTCTGGTAATTATATTTAAACACGGTGCAGGAGGTAATCCAAAATGCCCTCCAAATCATTACGAGGTGGACTGGCAATCAGCTCATCCAAAACTGAACTAGTACTATTTACTAGGAAATACAAAATCCCGGCGCTAATATAGCGAGGATAAGCTTAGTTGGAAGCCTAACATTTTGTAAAGAGTAAACTAGGATAATAGAGTGTGGTGGCCAGCTCTTGATAAAGTAACCTACAGGAAAGGGATCGAGAAGGTGCAAAGACCGGCCTGCATTCTTATAAGCGGGGCGCTGAGGACAACACCAACATATGTCTTGGAGGTTATGTTTCACCTTTTCCCCATTTATGGTAAGCAGATGGCGGCGATTACGGCCACCCGACTATCAGCTAATCTCAGTGGAAATATCTTGAGGCAGGATACTCGACGATAATTAGATCGCTAAGGAAGGAACTGGAGAATCTAGACTACGTTACACCAACATTATGCTTCGAGAGAAGGTTCCGAACTATTTGTTCATCAAGAGAATCTTGGAGGAGCGGGTCGGTTTCGGAAACAGAAGCATTGCAGTTCTTTACGGATGGCTCCAAGCTACAAGGTAATGTAAGAGCTGGAGTCTTCTATGATAAATTGGAAGTAGATATATCAGTTCGTCTCCCTGATCACTGCAGCATGTACCAAGCAGAGGTGATAGCGGTTGAGGAGGTCTTGAATTGGTTGAGACATAATGTGGTATCCTCGATTGATATCGCAATTTATGTGGACAGTCAGGCGGCAATCAAGTCGTTGGATTCAGTTTCACTGAGTTTGGCGTTGGGTTGCTACTTGTCTCTGAATGAGATGAGTGAGCATTTCAACATTCAGATAGTCTGCCTACTTGCAGAAGCTGTATGAACGAGGAGGGGGAAGAGACGGGAGTCCACCTCCTATACTCATGTCCGGCTTTGACACACAAAAGGCATAAATATTTTTAATGGACAGCCTCTCTGATCTAGAAAACTGTAAGGTGCGAGGTATATCACGCTACATAAGTAGCTCAAACTGGTTCACATACGGGTAATAGAGAAGCAAGAGCCTGTGGTATATCGCAATGGACCGTCACCGGTCTAAGTGTGCCGTAGCAGCCACTCAACCTAACCATCACACAAAAAAAAAACTTTTCTATACCCACTGTTACAGTTCAGTAATTTTACATAGTATGTCAATTATCTGATAAAATTCATTTTTTACTGACCAGTCTAACTGCTACCATCCATTCAATTTCGTATTTTTTATTTTTTCATTTAAAAAGAACTATTTTCGATTTTTCGGTTTATTTTAAGTAAAGTTGCCACTCAAGCAAGTCGCGAGCACAGACAAATTGTGTACAAAAAATATTTATACATTAATTTATAATAATATGTATAAAATTGTATGTGATAATAATTTAATTTTTTAAATTATTAATGAGTGACGAAACTCGCGTGTAATTAATTAATCGAAAACGATTGACGAGCGTACAGTGTTTTTTTTTAAGTTTAAATTGCATTTTGATTAGAAGTGTCTATATAGTGATTAAAATATTCTTAGATGTATAATGTGTATTTTTAATTGTGTTTTAGAAAATACTAGAAAATAAAATGTGAATAATTTTTGTTGTATTATATACGAAATATACAAATCCCCAAAAGTGCGAAATATTTTTTAAGAAAATCCGAAACATTTTAAAATCCTGCCAATTTTTTTTTTTTTTTTTAAATGTTTCTGATCTAACTAGTGATACACTAAGAATTTTATTTATAATTATTTATTGTTATATATAAGTAAATAATTGTTTAATTTATAAGAAGTTTATATAAGATGGAGAAAATTAATTTAATTTATGTAACCATAATGCTATGTATAAATTTAATTGTTATCGAAAGAACAGCGGCGACTAATGAATTAACGAATAATAATAGTATAGAGCCAGGTAAGCGCAAAAATCTTTACGATTTTCTTTTTACAAAAAATTTCAAGAAACAGGTTAAAGTAAAACCCATTACACAGCTTACAGTTTTATAATTGTGATGTGTTAAAATATGGACATTCCTCGTTTTTAATTTATTTTTGGGTTTTAGTTTACTTTATTGAATGAATTTTGTGCGTGTGTTGTTGTGTGTCATTGTGTGTTATTTACTACAACAATACATGCGATGCGTGATTCCGACCGAACATATGATTCATATCGTATAATATAAATAGGAAAAAAAAAAGTTTTGTTGACCTTAGAATATTTTAGTGATATTCTCTCTCTATTAATAAATTTGATTGTAATTCCGGTGAATCGTTAGATTATATTATACATTGACCGGGATTGAATGTGATGTGCGGCATATCTGTTTATAAATAGTATTTTCTTAGAGAAGAAAATCGGAATTTGTAACCAGCATTTCAATCGCATGTATTTTGGCGGGAAATTATTGCAGACGGGTTGATCAATAAAATGTGTTGTAATTTGTGATTGTGTTTAAGGTTTATAGGGGCGGCAACTGAATTTCTGTTTGTGGCAGTTTCCATTGAGACCATGATTTCTGTGGTGTTTTACCGTTTGTCATGCTCCAATAAAATTTTTGCAATTTTTGTTAAGTTTTATAAAAGATTTTTTACGTTTCAGTTCACCGAATTGGTTTTTCAATTAAAATATGTCTTATGTACAAATCTGTTGTCTTAATTTAATATTTAATTTTAAGTTACTGAAGTTATGCCTGACGAATGGAAAGTGGCCGCAATATGCCCCATCTTCAAGAAGGGAGACCGCTTGAAGTGTGTGAATTATCGCGGTATAGCTCTCCTTTGCACAGCATACAAGTTACTGTTCTACATTATATTGGATAGAGTCTGCCATCTATCACAGGGCCTTATTAATGGCTATCAAGTGTTCCTGGTACATCAGGTGTTCCTGGATTTCCGGCAGGCCTATGACTCGATCAATCGAGAAAGTTTGTGGTTTGCTGTGGAATACCAGGAATTAAAGCTAACAGAATTGGTACAATTGTGTAGAATGTCAGTGACGCAGTTTCAATACTGTGTTAAAGTTGACAGCAGTTAACTCGGGTGTTCGGCAGGGAGACGTTCTGTCCACGATACTATTCAATCCCATGTTAGAGTACATTTTTCGTTAACCTGAAACACCTCATCGCAACATCTTTTATCGCCAGGTATAATTAAGTGTTTGTATATGCAGATGACATATGCGTGATGGACTGAATATCAATGGATTGAGGGAAATACTTGATCCGCTTGTAGGGCAGAATCTTCTGTTGGACTCCAGATCAATGAGTCCAAAGCAAAATATATGATCTCTGGGTTATAGGGGCAATGGCACAACCATATTTTAGTAGTGACCACTGCACGTTTGAGGGAGTGAGGTGATTTTTGAGATGAACGAACTGCACTAAATGCGCAGGCTTATTATCTTTTATAACATTTAAAAATTCAGCACAGCTTAATTTAAAATTACATTTTACAAACAAAATATTTTTTATAGTATTGACCGTTAATCTATTTCTTTAATCAGTCCATTATTTTTCCATTAAACTGAAAATTCTCTCAAGTGTAGCGTTATGGGCGGGAAAGCAAAAGAAAAATTCACATATTTTAAAAAGTTCTGAAGTTTGCTCCAAATTTTGGAATTTGAAAAAAAAAACTTTCCTTTTTCATGAACCAATAATCTTTTCAAGTCGCTGTCAGTTGACATCATCTCCCCGAAATTCAATATATTTGCGAAATTAAAACAGAGTCATAAATTTCAACTTCACTATGCGATAGAAATTCAACAGATTCGAAAATTTGCTCCCACGTTGGTTTTTCTGAAAGACTCATCCATATGAATATCAAAAAAGGTTCAAAATCTTGGGTCCATCGCTGTAAATAATTTAAACATTCGTCATAAATTTGTAGAAGGTTTACTTTTAACAGCAAAACATTCGTTGGTAAGCTCCTTATTGTTATTTAAAATTTTAGTAACAGCCATTGAAACAAATCTAGTAGAGATTCGTTGTTTCAACAGTAGATCGTCTTCAACACGTTTCAAATAATAGGAAAAAGAGGACAAAAAGTTTTCAATTTAAAAAAGAAAAGAGGACAAAAGTCCCCCTTATAATAGAGGACATGGCCTCTAAAAAGAGGACTGATGGTAACCCTAATTTGGGCTCTCTTATCACTCACGATAATAGTGTGGGTGAGGATATCAAAGTGCTGCTAGCCGCACTTGCAGTCGTGCTTAGGCTAGCCGTACTTGCAGTCGTGCTAAGACTACTGCTCAAATCTAAACATCTATCAAGTTCCGTGAAGCTGAAGCTTTACAAAGCGGTGATCAGGCCCGTTATTATGTTTGGATTTGAAAGTTAGGCGCTGAGGGATGAGTACAAGAGCTCTGTACAATATCGAGATCAGAGATCTGATGAAGATCCCTATAATATTGTACAGGAAGTAAGATCTCAGCGAGTACGTTGACTCGGTCATGTTCTGCGTGCTGATCCAGAATTGTGCAGCGATCTCTGAAAGGAGAGCCACCATATGGTAGGTGTAGAGGTTGTTGCAGGCGACGATGATTCTACGGTGTAAAGCACGACTTGGCCTCTTCAGGCCGGTCTTTTATATTATTTTCATCAAAATACTCCTTTACTTTCTGTGCGTTGTGGATTAGCGTATTATCGTTCTGGAATATCAATTATCTATCTTCTTTTGCTACTTCTGTACTTCTGTAGTAATTATGTTGTGAGTTGTGAGCCCTAAAGTACAAGCAGTTGCTGAAATCACCAAACTGCTTGTACTTTAGGGCTCCAGTTTAGTTTAAGTTTATATAGTCCACACGATCCATGAACGTGACGAGTGAGGCCGCGGCTTATTTACTTATATTGGTAGAATGTCTGCACAATTTATTGAAAATTTAAACTATGTACGGGTTAGTTATATTACTAGAGAAATTGATCTAGGATCGTCACTTATCAATTTTTTATTTTGGGTTATCCAAATCGTCCACGTTTTTATAATTTAGCAGTTTACTAAATACTTGTCCGTTGAATCAAGTCACTGTGCTATAATGACACAATCAACTTCATCGGTTGTTCGAATTATGTCTACTTAAGTCGAAAATATATCTAAAAGCGTGTGGGCGACATTAAATAACTTTTACCTCGTCTGTCACTCATATTTTCGTTTGTATATAAGTGAAAGTTATGATTATAAGTCAAACTTCGTGATTTCGTCTTAACGTGATTTTTTTTCAACCGTGAGTTCAACAACCATTCCCATATATTTATGGGAGACTATATGTGATATATATGTGTGTGTATGGGTTATAATAATTATGATTGATTGGGAGATGATTAAAAAATAATTTCAAGTATATGATGTATGTCAATTTAGGGTCCAACATATACCAAATCTAAAATGTATTATGTTACTTTGTAATAGAAAGGAAATTGATATTCCCAAAATGTATTCCAATTATATATGATGACATATAGATATAGAGATGAAATTGAATCAGTTGTGAAATAAAAATTTTAATGCTTGGCAATTGTATACGCCATGAGACTCAACGCAAACGACGACACTAATTTATACTATAAAAATCCCAAAGGAAATACGTTTGAAGAAATTGATTCCAATTCTCGCAGCTTATTATACGCGAACATACCACAATATAATCGACACTTAACCATTTTAATGTATATTTAATGTTTATATTTTTTATGTTCGCAAGTCTACCATAAACTAATAATATAGTTTTGTGATTCAGTCAGGTATTTACATTTTATCAAATAGGTAAATAAAATACAAATCAGTGATGTAATAGTTAACGTGTTACATACATACCGCGCGCGCGTACATTGACGTAATAGTAATAATTAATTTCTTTATGTCTTATACGTATGCGTATGTCTGTATATAATGAACAATTTGGATAAATTCCAAGAATTAGCGGTATACATGCGGAATGATTGGCTATATAGAAAATACAAATTTATGTTAATGGTTATTAATCGACCTTCTGCGGATGGAAATAAATTACAAACACGCGTGCAAAACTTTTGAGTCAATCTAATAATCTTTACACTTGAACTTGTGTCCTATATGTAGATGTATATGTATATACATAGTTAAATACAAAATTAATGATTGTTTGGAATATCTCATCGTATCGATATCGTCTTGTGCACTATATATATGTACACAGCAGTAATGGTTATAAAATCTTTAATGTAAAAAATATTTGTTGATACGTGATAAAAATATAATTGTATACGAGGTGGCACAATATGTAGATGTACATTTTGTGTTAGGAGACTCAATAAAGGTGAGGTCATTTATGTATGATCTTCGCTTCGAAATTGTACATGATTTCGATCTATTGCTGTTTATATATTTGGCTTTTGTTATGATTCCGGAATAATCTTAAAAAATATACACGAAAATGCTCATAATATTTTAAATAACGTAAATTTATTTGCTGAGTGTTTTTTGGGGTTTTTAAACGGAATTCAATAAGAAAAGAATAGGATAAGAAAGAAAACAATTTGTTCAAGCGGATCAATAGTTATTATATTATTGTAAACGAGGTGCTGGCTATATTAAGATTATATAGAATTTATTTTAGCAGCATGAGAATAACAAATATTTGATTAGAAGGAAATACATAGTAGCTAACGCGATATTAATGATTATTCACCACAGTCCAATACAATTTTATTATTTTAATCTTATTTGTATATAAGAATGTGTTTCCACATAGCTAAGCCAGATGTGGTTTTGGTACACCATAACTTATATTTGGTACACCATAACTGCGGTTTGATGAGTATTTTTACTATGTCCCTCTCAGTATTTTGCATTGATTTGTTTAAATACAATTCTCTCATTTGGTTAAAGCTCTGGATTTCAATTAATTACATAAATCTTAAAAATACTTAATTAGAAGTTGTTTTCAAACTAAAATTAAAAAATTACAACGTTTAAGAATTTTTAGTATTTTAAATTCTGTCTTATGTTCTTGAAAATTCTCAGAATTTTGAATAATAAAACACTTCATTTTCCAGAACTTTAAAATTTCATTGAATCTGTTAATCCTTAGGATGCTAAAACTTTTAATGTTCTAGAAAATCTTAAAAGTTTAAAAAATAATTGAAATTGAAAAAACTTTATTTAACAACATTACAGACAACTTATAAATATTGGAAGCCGCACCTAGCACTGTTAAATTAATGAAAATATATTTCAAAAATTAAAACCTTGAAATTATTAAATTTGAAATTCTGAATGGATAACAAAAACTTTAACAATTCCGAAAAGAAGTTAACAATTTTAAATCATTTGTCTTCTATAGCGCCGCAGTAATATCGGTACCGACTTAGTCTCTTGGTAAAGCTTTCGTTGTGGGAAATAAATGTCGAATTTGTCAGTCAGCGATTTCCAGAATTTTATCCAAAAATCATTTTATAATATACATACCAAAAGCGTTGTCCTGTGCATCTATTCCAGTATGTAATTTTTGCACTGTACACCTCAGATCGCAGTAAAAAATGTTTATTCATCAAGAATGTGTGTATTGATGTACATCAATAAGAACTCGTTTTTATGAATTTGTGGTTATTCTGCGGAAACTTGTTTTTAATATATAAAATGTTTAGAACTTATTCTGTTGCATGTAGATGCGTGTTTTGTGCATACATTTTTAATCAATTCATGAATTATTGATTGCTATCACAAACTTTTTGTTTGAGAATATTTTTTCAGTGGATGTACGCCATATAATAACGGTCTCATAATGCTTTGTTAATTGATCGGCAATCGATCGGATCGAATATACGGCGTAATGGAAACTGCTGACACGTGTATGCAAAGGATTAATGGTATATTTTAATACTGCGACTACTTGCTAATATCGAAGATTGCTTGGAAAAATAATCATATCAAAGCTATTAATGTTGCTCATTATTGACACAAAAGGAGTTTAGTTAAGAGTCGGGTGCCAATATACCAGCAAGAGGCACTTAAATCACAATTTATGAATATCAATACTATTATTAATGAGCCACAAGCACACTTCTTTGTGGTACACCACAGTTAATATCTAGAGTGTTGCCTTTTACGCATTAATCGGAATTAAAGCCAGATCAGTACCAGAACCTAGTCTAAATTTATACAGCTTAACAAAATTTAGATTTTTCCAATTTCATGTCAAAACATGTATAACCGAAATCGGCCGATAAATTGACTTATCAAGTTATCACCTACTCAATTTAAGAATATAATGTGACACCATAGCTATTTCTTAACAATCAGAATAAATTACAGTCGCTGACACTAATTTAATGACTCTACCAATTTATATCTGCGAGTTAGGCTGTTTTACAAATGAATACTTATTTCAAATTTATTTATTTAATTAATTGTTTATTTAATATTTTTATTTTTATTAAAATTTAATAAAACAAATTTCATTTTGAATAAAAATCTGAAACAATAATAAATAGTTTAGTCAGTCTTACTATTATTAAACACGTGTTTAAATTGACTGTTAACACCAATTTTACTAGATACACATCAAAAATATTTGACATATTTTGAAATTCAATTTAGATTTGTTTGCAAGAAAGAGATAGAAAATAACTCACCTCGCCAGTTTACCTATTGTGATAAGTTAGGGACCACAAATAAGTATTCGTATGGAAAACAGCCTTAGAGCGAACCTATTAAAGGTTACCAACATTAACAAAGAATTCATTGTATTCTCTATATCAATTGGTATGCAATCAGGTCCGCCAACTGTAGGCAACATGTTGTGTAAAATCCACACGTTCCGTATACTGAAATCGATGGTTTAAATTTTCTATGGCAGCACCGATTGGTTAAATGTCATTTTTACCATCATATTCCGTGAACGCGTAGTTGAACTTTATTTGACATCTTGAGCTTGTGTAGTAACTAATGTGAATGAAATTTTTGACAATTTTCCAATCGGTTTCATTCAAGGCACAATTTCGCAACATTCATATGATACTTTTTTTTTATAATACACCCGGCGGAGCTGGAAGCACCCCTTGTAAACAATAGATTGATAGATAACAGTATTTACCTATAGGATTTATTTAGCATAATATTTACCTGTCAAAATTGATTTAAGGATACTGGCCTCATTTCATCTTTGGCAATATGTATACCAATTTTATTTCTACGTCATTTCGAGTTTAGTATATAATACAGAGCGTGCCATCATTAAGATGAAAATGAGTTTCATCGCTAAAGATGATTTTAGATGAAAAACCTTCATATCGTTCAAGCAGCCAATCAACAAAACGACGACGATTTAAATGGTCTGCTGACTTCAATTTTTGAGTTAGTTCAGTTTTGTATGGATGCAAATGACGCTCAACATGCAAAATGCGTCGTAATGTGGTTCGTGAAATCTTTAGTTCTTGTGAACGATGTGTGGTTGATGTGCTTGGTTCATTACGAACACTTTCACTAACAGCTGCCACTGCATCAGGAGTACGAACTAGATGAACATGTTGATACGGTCTACAACCTTCCACTGAACCAGTTTCTTCAAAACGATCAACAACTTTGCCAATTGCACGATCAGTAGGACGTCCATGTCGACCCAAACTCTCACGTAACTTACGAAATGTTGTTGTTTTTGAACGATTATTTATTTTCATAATAAATTTGAACAATTAAAATGCGGTTGTTGTGTTGTTAGCGACTCCATGATGATAAATGGCATATTTTCGACTTTTCATATGTCAAAGAATTTTTTAGAACAGATAACATTTAGTACTAAAATACAATGATTGAAAAAAGTACCAACAGACGACCCTGTATCGTCTGTATAATCGTACTTACAGCGATAAACACAAAAAATTAAAAATATTTTCTTTAGGAACCATGGAAACGAGAAATCAACTTTCTATATTTTGTTTTTTTTTGTATATATATGAAGGAAAATTTATGTAAGTAAACTGACATTTTCGTGTATTGAAATAAAAAAACTACGCCTACTTATGCAAATAAAAAAATGGATTATTTTCAATATGTCTAAGTTTTATTGTACCTAATAATTTTTTTCAATGCCAGAATCACAAAGTATTGTTGCAAAAACTATTTTGAAGAATTGCATTGTACATACATCAAAATCTGTAATGTAATGTCAAATGGGCGAATTCAATTTCGCCAACTTACTGTTGACAACATGTTGGTTGAGCGAAATCAACAAGTTTAATTTTTGAATGACATTGATCCATAAACTTTCATGGTTACACACTGATGGCCTAAACGTCAATTTTTCCATCGCTATATTTTGAGCGATCATTTTTTTTTAATTTAATAATTAAATGAACTTAAATAAATTTATTTGACAAATTAAGTGGCTTTACTATACTGTAATATTTATTTTTAATTGTTTAAATAATTTAAAAACAGCACATTTGACTAATTATCAAAGAACATGAAGAAGGGTGAACATCCTAAACCGGTCTTATGTTAAACAAATTTACTATCACTAAGTGAAAAACTTATTTATTTTAAAGTTTCAGTTTTTAATTTGATTAATTTATGAATAAAATGTGTTTCTTTTAAATCTTTTATTCAACTTAGGACTCTAAATTTAAGCTTGCAAAAAAAATTAATTTTTGATACCAATTTTTAGTTGACCTTTCCAAGCATTCACATGGTAAAACACACGAAAAATTGTCTAGCACTGATGCAGGACAATTTTTCGTGTATTTTACTATGAGAGTGCATGGATAGGTTGACTAAAAATTTAACCAGAAATTTAATTTTTGTGATTTTAAAATTTTGTATTTTGTATTGACTGATAAATGCTAATGTGTTTTGGCTAAACGATTTTCAGTCGGTCCGTAGCAAAGTTTATCTTAAAATTTTAAATAAAATTTAGAATTCAATTGTCTAGGCGTAACTTTTAAAGTAATATTGTACGCCAAACCAATTTAATTATTTCAATCAAATACAATTAATCAGCATATAGAAATCATTTGGATATAATTAACTATTGACATATTGAAGATAAATTGCAATTATTTTTACACATTCCATAGATAACAAATACAATTGCAAATTTGCCACCTAATTAATTTAATTTTTCAATTCAGACACGTTTGTTTATTTATATACATATATACATATATGTATGTACATACACTTACATATTATATAATCAGCCAGTTATGTTCAGTTCCATCCGGTGAGGTGAAAAATACTTATATGAATCATTTTCATTTAGCCATGTATGTATATCAGTTTCGACTTCAATTTTACGGATTAAATATACTATAGTCTATGTCTGTGTAGTAACCTAATAAAGTTATACATAATAATTATGTTAAGTCTAAAATAAATAAAATATGTTTTTGGAAAATTTTTTATAATCGAATCGCGCGAAATACATTGCGTAACGATATACATACAAATATAGAATATAGTTCTTGGAAAATAATGGGTGCGATTGATATTTAATGCTATATAGACATAAGACATGTTTAAGAATTTAGTTGTTTACATGTGGCGAGATATTGACCTTATAACAAGTTGATTACCAATATGTTTTTATGTGTCGCATCTGGTCAATTTATTTTGTAATTTTTTTTGTATCTATAACCAAACCAACCAATCTTTGTAAAATGTGATTGGTTTTGCACAAAATAATCCATCAAAATAATTTTTTCTTGGCTGTTATAATTTTTCCGGAACACTAATTAACTTCTTAGTTATAAATTTGTGCCGATTGAGTTTTAATCAGCTTTGAAAAGCTGTTTGTGGCTTGTCGATATCAAAAAAACCAATTTCTCGATTTATGAAAATTAATTTGTTATTTTTTTTACTATTTATGAGGAATATAATTTTAATTTTAAAATTAAATCAAATTTTGTTTTACAATTTATTGAAATTCATAAATCGAGTTAAGGGAATTTTTTAAAATATTACGTTTTTACTTTCTGACTTACGGATTTCCAAAAATTTAATAGCTAACAATTTTAAAATTTCGACTTTGACTATATATTTGCTCACAACATTTGATAACATTGTAAAATAATGACACAAGAAGCTAAACACACGCTCTGACGTATACGAATTTGCCATCGTTGCCCAATTCATATAATTTATCGCGATTTTTTTTACGGTTTTCACCTTTATTTTATGAGGAAATAAATGTAAATTAATAATTTGTTTCTCTATTCATGCATACACCAATACACAAATATATACTAAACATGTGCATCATGCTAAATAAAAACCAAATATAAACTCGTGATAAACGTTAAACTCATTAGTTTAGAAAACGCATCGATATTTGAGCACCTATAGTGGAATCTACTTGACTCAGTTCTAAAAAATACATTCATGAAACTGCGATAGCGATATCAGTTATAGTTGTCAAGGCCAATGATTTTTTTTACCTGAATTTGTCCTAATTCAATAAAGTTAACGAAAAGCTTGCTACACAAAAAGCTATCTGGAACATTTGATAAATGTAATGAGAGTAAAAAAGTAACAACGCGAGGAAGTTAGATTAATTAGCTAATCGACGTCAAAGAAACCATCCGTCTAGTGGTTTATAGCATAACTATTCATCAATTTAAAAAAGTCGACTATTTAGTCGAACATTTTGGTATAATCTCACATAATGCTACGTTAATATTAAATTAAAGTTTAACCCAAACAAGAGTTTTGGTACTATGACATTTATGATGGCTAAATAATGAAAACACCTATGTCTGGTCTTATGACTTAAATTAATATTCATATCAAATGATATTTTAAAGCAAAAAAGGCTCCGTTTGAGTATAACAGATGCATCTTCATATGAATGGTTCAATTAAAAAATATTTGTCACCATATAGGAACCAACTTTCCAGGAATGGAAATTTCCAACTGCCAAATTAGTTAACTAATTTTTTACTATTTCGTGACGATTTTGAAAGCACCATAGGAGTCTTGGATAGTAAACTTTCCTGGAAAAATCATCTCGACTACAACCTTCAAAAAGCAACTGCCATACTTTGGCAATGTAGAAGAGATTTTGTTAAATAATGGGGTTTAAGCCCTATAGGATGTTGTCTTTCATTTATAAATCACTAGTCTTAACGCTACTATTGTACGCTATTGTTGTATAGTGGTCAGTGATTGACCTGAACGCTTTTGTAGCGAAGCTTAATGGTCTGGAAAATTTTGCTTGTCGAGCCAAGACTGGGGCTATATCCTCGACCCCACTTCTTGCTATCCATTCTTTCCTTGCCTCAGTTTATTTTAGACGCAGCATGTTCTGCAGCATTTTGCCTGAGGTACATTGAAGCATGGAATGTTTTCGGTTCTATCGGTACTTCTCCAATTTTTTCTCGGTGGCTTGTCCTTAGTCTGATCTGAGACTTTTCGGTAATAGCGCTGATCCTTATAAGTCTCATTGAGGCTTTGAATTTTGCTGTTAAAATCACAAGAATTTTACTGTGTACAGATAGTAAAGCTGTACTAAACTCTTACAGAAATCCCTTGGCTGTCTCCAAACTCGTTAAGGAATATGTAAACATTGCATAAACCTTCTTTGTTCTAACAATAAAGTTACGGTGGTACACAACATGTCGTTACCGGCTCATTGTGACATCGTAGGCAATGAGTTCGAGGATTGTTTAGCCAAAGCCGGTTTTCAATTAACTTTAAGTGATCCTACTAGTGACTAGCGATTCCTTTATCTTTCAACTATGGCAAGAACTATAAAGGACTTCGCTTTAAAAGACCTAAGGTTTATCGTAAGGCGAATTGTTTCATTAAGGAGCCCAATTTGAGGTTAACGAATTATACTTTATCTTTTAAAATGGACCAATTACAAATGTTGAATGTGATTTTTACCCCCGTTTTAAAGATCATCTACATCGTATGCCTTCACATCTTGAGCAGTTGTCCAGGGCCCCTATTTCTGAATACGATACGTTTCGTTGCACGATACGAAAATGCTATACGAAACGATAATAAATTGGTATTTCTGAATTCGATCGAATCAAATATGTTTACACTGTCATGTATTCATAGGGAAATTTATTTTGAATGAGTATATCTCTACGAATTTTAAACCTTGGGTGTCTGTTTTTGACGTTGGAATATTAAAAATATGTTGTTTTCATTTATTGTTTGTGTCATAACATAAATTTTTCTTCCATTTTTAATACATATAATTAATAATAATAATAATAATCGCCTCATAGTTACGATACAAGCAATAGTATATTTGAAAACAATTTTTGTACATTTCAATTTACCTAGATGAAAGATTTTATTCCAATTCCCTTTATGTCTTCCTAAATAGCTCAAATTTCGTTACATGATTTTTAAAACGTTTTATAATAGGCTCAAAATAGTTATCATCAACTGGCAGTAATACAAATCCAATGGGGCAATATATACACTTGACGCAGTTTCATATAAATAAAAGAATTTAAGGTTTAAATTTAGGTCTGTTGTCCTCTCTGCCCTGTTCTAAACTTATTCAGTTTGCGAAGGCAACAGTTTGCAAATTGCGATAGAATCCAGAGTTTGCACTTTGTACCATGGGTCGTTGTGCTATTGAGTGCGGAATCCTTGTGGGTTCCAACCTATTTGAATAATATTTTAATAATAATAATCAGAGTCAAATCACTGCTATCTGATATTGTTAATCCGCATATGTGTGAAAGTCGGAATTTCTAGAGTAAATATCACTTAATTGAGTTTGCTATAATTACTCTATAAGTATATAGTTGCGAATAATTATATCGCATGATTAACGAGCTAATGCAACCATTACAAAAATACACATTTCCGCCTAATCCAGTTTTAATTATTATCGAATGGAACACGTTTCCAGCCAACAATCAATATTTTTGTTATACAACTTTAGGTGTGAAAATATCTTAAAATGAATCATAAACTTATAATATATTTGTATCTTTTATTATCACTGGATGCATGTGCGCACATCGATTATCGAAACGAGTAAGTTGTGATAAATAAAACTATAAAAAAATATTTAATTTGGAAACATATGTATGTATATATAGATACTTGCTGATTTGCTATATGTACATATAATAAATTTATTTCTGGGTAAATAATAATGGGCGCGATTGATGTTTTCAGTATTTATAAAAACTATTGTTAGATGTGAAAATGAAATTTATAGCTTCAAGATCGACCACACAAATATCAACAAAAATGATGGAAACCGACGACGTTTGCCAGAGTTTATATATACTCGTATATATGTATATAGCTATCAAAAAATATAAATACAAATATATACAATATATAGGCTAGCTTGAACTGGAATATACATATAGTTTGAAATGGATCAATGAATCATTATGTTTTCAAAAAATCCAAAAATTGTTTTACGTACAAATCGTAATTCTTATAATTATAAAATAACTATTACAAATGGTTTTTATTAATATTTTATACTTTACGATCACTATCGTAATCTTATCTTAACTATATACATATATATTCTGTTTTGTTATATTCAATTTGACGTAACACAATACAACAGTCACACTTCATTGAATTAAAAGCAGTAATAGGCGAAAAATATGACGAAAATCGTTTTTGTTTTCTTCTCAACTTATTCGATCTCTCTCAGCCAATAGACGATCTAATAATTAACATCTTTATACACGATATGAGTCGATTATACACTATAACCAATTGTTTACTTACTATCGAAACCCAAAATTTATGCGACCCGCTTTCTTTCTGTCTTACACTCAATTCGATTGGGAATTATTCTATAAATAAACAACGAGACGAGTACATACATATATGAAGCTTGGTAATTGGGTAATTATATTTGGTAATAGTAACTCTATATACATATTATAACTATATAGAGAGTCAAGGTTGAAGTGTGCATATATAAGAGCATCAGCTGTCTAAAATACAGTATATATGTACATATATCTGACAATTTTTCATTTATTCGATTATGTGTCGTGTACACAAAATAAATATTCCGGGTTGTAACATGTATAACATGACTACATGTATAGACACACTTGATTATAAAAAAAATTTAAATAAATGGTTGAACCAAATGACACTTCACAAACGAAAAAAAAAAAAACTTTTCTATAAAGCTATATTCTAAGAATTATTTGAAATTTGTGCGATTACAAATTGTTAAGAGACAATACAATGGAATTTGGCACTTTGAATTAGTAATTTAAATTTGAAGAATTCTATATATTTTTTGGAAAGTGATCTAAGTTAATTGTAACTCGTCAATATGTATACAGTACATGCAAATTTTGTGTCATATTTTGCCTAAATGTAAATATTCAAGAATTGGCGGTCTGTATCCAGCATTTTGAGATCTATTACATGTGCTGGATGGTAAATCGAAATATTATTGGGTTTGTGTCTTAAATTATATCTATCAAATTTGACGATATTGTTGGATTTTTTTATTTTGATCTAAGGTGCTGAGGTCGTTTGTTTTCAAATAAGATAACTGAAAATATGTCGAAAATAATGAAGATACAAATCAAAAACTATATATCCAAATGTAGAGACAAAATTTTGGCTTAACTAGACACTAGACAGTGAGAATATCTACATTTTATATTTAAGATATGTAAGTCTATTTATTTTTAGTGAGGCGTAACTAAAAAAAAACCAAGCTTCTGCTAATGTATAGGCGCCAACTGAAAAGTCGATTTACGAGGTTATTTCTCGATGACTTTTCATTTATACTGTGTAAAGTGATGAATGAACATCAAAGCAAGCAAATTTGGCATTTTATTTAGTTTTGTTTTGGTGTAAGTTAAGACACACATAGTGACTTTTACACTAGTGCTATCTATTTAAATACTGTAAGATGCTTTGCTTTAGTTAGCTAGGTTAGGCTCTGTGTGAAACGATTAAAAGTTGTTAAAACGTGAAAATTAAATTTATTCACCACAAAAAAATACATTAAAAATTTATCACGGACGGAACCGTATAAAAATGTTCCACTAGGACATACATAGAAAACGGCACCACAGTTGACGATTTATTTCTTGAGAGTGTATTTGTTTCATTAAGCTATAGTTTAATGAAACAAATTTTTTTATTTTAACAATTATAATTGTTAAAATATAAGTTAAAATATGATATATGTATATAATTATAATTTGGAACAATTATAATTGTTCCAAAAGGCTATTTCGAAAATTCAGAGCTTCTGTGGAGTCTGTAACATCTGCGTTGGTGCTTTCGTCGATCATAATATCATCCTGTTCCAATATACCATTAGCTTCAGATATTGGGCCATAGTTGCCGTTACAAGCAACAAAAACGGTTTTAATATTGTACTATTTTTGATCCTAAGCTCTAACGATCCATTAAAAATATTTCTCCACCGCAGCTATGTGCCGTGTTAAATTTTTTCTGCAAACCAGTGGCATTCTTATACGGTGTTATATGACTGTTACTGGGTTTAATGTGCAAGGGTACCCACTGTCACCTAGTAAATATCTGTTGCTGTTGGTGTATATGTTCCATTTTTGAATAGTGGACTATTTTTAAATACCCTTGTGTCCTGAACAGAACCTGGAAAACCAACGAGCACATATCATTAAATAAGTGGGTACTATCCGCGACTGCTTGGTCTGGATTGAATAAAAACCCTTATAGTTGATGTATTCATTGTGTTTGTTCATAGGACGTGACGTCCAGCTATATAGCTATATAGCTCCTGGTCTTCATCTGCTGTTGGTTTTATGATGTGCTGCATGTGTGTCGTGAAATGGTCTAACATCGATTTGTGGATAATCTATTTCACCAAAGTTATAACTATTTTTTTTAACATATTCACACAGAGCTTAGTCGATTGAGGCAGTATTGATGTGTTGGATACACCCAATGGATATTTATAACGATATAATCCTAGATTTATTTTTTGCTTTATAGTTAATCTATTGCTCAATAGATGACACATATCTAAATAAGTTTTGATGAATCTTAAAACTATTTATGTGTTAAATGGTATAGTTATAGTTCCTTTAATACTGTAATGCTTCATTTGACCTTTATACCTCGTGCTATTTTGAAATGATTCAATTTAAAACGTTTTTTTTAAATGCATGGTTTTGGCTGACATGGCAAAACTGACATTTGAGAACTGAAAAATTAAATGATTTTATATGTTTACAATATATGTACGTACAAAAATTTTCGTGTTTATAGTTGGTTAAACATATTCTACATCATTTCTTATCATTGTGTGTAGTTTTTATGTAATATTGATAAATAATTAGTTATCATTTACTGATTAAAGATAGATATTGATAGTCAACAATTCATTCTCCATAGTAACTAAATTATAAATGGTGTTCCAACAAAGAGCGGGAATTTTTTTGAAATTAAGTTAATAAACATTTCATCGGCCAGCTTTTCAATTACCCTCTTGCTTTTCAAAAAGTACGGTCCTATGATGCCATTGGCCACATAAACCGTACCAAACGCTCAATTTTTCATCTACTACCGATTCATTTTCTACAAATCGTTATACTGTTCTACTTATTTCCGACTCACTAGGGCGATTACGTTTGGAAAATTTGTATGCGTTGTACAAATGTTAACGACTAAATTGCAATGGTATACTTGATATATTTCAAAAACAAATTTCCTTGCACATTGCTTCATATGTCACATAATGGCAATTAACACACACGATATCTGTTAGATCACCCTCAACCCAAATTCACCATCTTCTGACAGCTTAAACAAAACAAAGACATTCGATATTAATTGTAGCGCCAATTTGACAAGATGACGCAAATTTAAATGTGAACTGATCTAGTACATTTCTGCGAATTTTGTGTTCATGTTATATAAAAGTGTGTACCTTGGCGCCATTTTATATTATAAACATAACCTTAATAGAATAACGTATTATCCAATTTTATTAAATTTAATTAATAAGTAAATAATACGAGATTTAATTAATTTAAAATTTAAATTTTTTTTATATTAATGCAATTATTTTTTATTTGTTATTAAATATACAAAATAGGTGTGTGCTCTACATGATTACATGTATGCTGATTTTAATGTTGTTCAATATCATAAAAATAATATTGTGTCAACAATATTGTTGTTAAATAATAATTTTACATTTCGATATTCAGATAAGATAACGAGTTAAAATTAAATTTAAATTTTTGACTTAATTATATATGTATATGGAGGAGTTAAGTTATGCGTCGTAATAATTCGATTTATTTGATTTGTCATTTTTACAGGTTTACCAAAAAATTGCTCACAATTCACATGGAAACAGGAACATCAGCCGAAAAAAGATCCGTACGCATTTATACCAAAATGTTGTGCGACCGGATATGCATACAAAAACGGTACTAAAACAACGTGTGTCGAATCAACTGCAACAATTCATTTGCCTGTCGTCGAGGCACGATTTTATATAACCGATCATGTTGATTGTATCGAAGATTTGGAAACCGGGTTCACATTACCGATGAAATCAATTGGCGAAAAATTAAATTGCACTTCAACGTAAGTTTATGACCATAATTATATTATACGAATACCATTTTTTATTTGTTTTATTAAATTCATATATACAGAACGGATGGACGATTTGAGGCGCTTAAATATGGTGATTACGGTGAAATGTTCTATGTCCTTCAAAATGGTAGTTTAATACTAGTCGATCCGCAATTTTTATTTTACGACGTGCTCACTAACTATTGCGTCGAAATGGATGATAATAAATTGGTGGCGTATGCATGTTCGGAGACACAGGATCAACCTGCAATTGCTCTCACGAAATTACAAATTAAAATAACCGCCATTTGTATGTTCATCTCGGTGCCGTGTTTATTTTTAACCGCTGCGAGTTATATGATCATTCCAAAATTACGCAATGTTCATGGCGAGACATTAGCGCTGCATTCGATTTGTTTGGGTTTTGGCTTTATGTTGATGGGCTGGATAAACACCTCTCATTTTGAAATGGCGTCGACTGTGAATAAAATAAGTAAGCATACAAATTATAATTTAACAATTTACAATATAATTACTAATTAAAATATTTTCTACAGATTATGCGATACAGTTCCTGATTTTATCGTGTTTCTGTTGGTTGCTGGCAATGACAATAGATATAACATTAAACGTATGGTATTTTTTGCCGCGATCGATGTGCATAAAAAAATATAATTGGTGGCGGTTATCTGCATACTGTTTTCTCGCATTTGGATTACCTGGCATTATAGTTGTGGCCGGTCCATCACAACCTTCATACTACTCGATGGCTCAGCGTACTGGAGAGAAAAGTTAGTGTTTTCTGCATAGAACGTCAAAACTATTGTGCAACAATACTAATAACATTTTTATTCGTTTATTACAGTCGATTCACTCCATTATTTCATCATCCCGATTTGCATAATACTCTTTGCGAATTTCTGTCTGTTCATCGCAATTTACAAAGGTTTCCGAGAAATTCATGCGATCAGTAGTTTAGCGTATATGGTGCGGCGTGCCATGATCAGCAATAGTGAAGATGATACAGGCGTGGTGGCTCCATGCAATGAAACAGTCGAAGAAGTAAAACGAACCGCGAAAAGTGCTGTCTGGCTATTTGCCATCATGACAGTTAATTGGATCTTCGAAATTATCACATTCTTCTACGAAGACTTAAAAATGGCCATTATGGTGTTCGAAGTGTTAAACGCACTACAGGGTGTTGTCATCTTTATCATTTTTGTATGGACAACGCATTACAAGAAGATTATTATAAATTGGTGGTTTGATCGTGGTTCAATGGAATGCCCACGGGAACGACCTGTTAACGGAACAGAAATGACATTACTGCAGAACGGACGTAGTAATAATAATCACGATGCTGAAAAACAGTAAAGTGAATAATTTATATTATATATACCGCTATATACCTACTAATTATTAATAAATTATGTGTATTATTATTTAAGATTAAGGATTACTTAAAAAAAACAAAAACAAATCAATAAACTAAATTGTATCGAATAAATTAATTATTTTATTAATTAAATTATATAATATTTAAAATAAATTAATTTTTACTAATTTTTTTCATAAATTTTTTGTATATAAATGATAATATATTTTGTATAAATTTATTTAATTATGAAAGCTTTTTATATATAAAAAATAATTTATTGTTTTTATAAAACAAATGAACAACAAAAAATAAATATTTAAATTAAAAAACTTAAATTAAATTGTTTTTTTAATTAAAGGAACTTTGAAAAATTTGTTTCATTATTCACCCAGATAACAAATTTCAATGCGAACCAGCAAAGAGTGGAATAATCTTGATGGATTCCAAAATCGGTGGGTTTAAAAAACAATCAGTTGAGGAAATAAGTTCAACATTATTATTAAGTAGTATAAGTATTGGTCGATTTTCACAAAATGCTTAGTACGGGGAGAAATCAGAGATGTCAAAACGTTTTAGTCGAGAATAATTTAAATGAGCTTTAGAAAAATGAGTTGATTGATTTGTGGGCATATGACATAAGTCAAGATAGAATTAAGCAAGATAGCAGTACCAGTAGTAATAGGTAAATCGATCCATAATATTATTACTGGAAGTAGAGAGGTAAAAATTTGTGCATGGAGTTTAGGGCATAATTTCTAATTTAAGGTCAACTTTTCATATTTTAATTATGTATTTTTAAAATTAAATGAATATTGGAGGGTTTCCTGAATTTTAAAGAAATATTTTTCGAATTTGAATAGATTTCTAAAATTTTTCGTGAAGATTTTTCAGCGACCCGAAATACGAGAACAGAACTAAGGCCAACTCACCGTTATATCAAAGTTCAATACATCCGTTAAATTCTGTACGTGATTTTTACTGATTCGCATGGTTAACCGCGATACTGGTAAAATAAATTAAATTTTGTATGAAAACAACCACAATCTTTGATCATTTTTCAGTTATTATTAAAATATAACTTTTATAAAACAAAAAACACCTTGCATTAAGCTAATCAAGAAAAGTAAAGTAAGCGTTTCTGAGAATAAAAGCTCATATGTACATATAGACAAAAGTCACCGACAATAGTTTGTTCAACAAATCTCTCGCGAGTTGGAAACAAGATCTGGCTATGTCTCCCAACGCTGCTCAACAATTAGCTGATCTGGTAAACTGGATTTAATCCATTAAATACTTAATCTATTCTAATTCCCAGTTAAATTTAAAACCTAGGTCAATGGAGTTTGTTTGATCTTAAATTGTCAGCCTATAAGATTATGTATATTCTACTCGTGATCAGCTCCCACAACAACTCAGCGTAGTTTTGTAGAAAATGTACGATTAACATTAGCTTTTAGCGCTATTAGATAAAATATTAAAGAAATTAAAATACAAAATATATCCATGTTATATCCAAGTATAAATTACTATGAAATCTTAAGATAGTCTTATTGATAACTGTTCATAACATTTAAAGTGATTCATAAATTATGAGAAAGTTTTGTTATGATCGCAAGAATGCAAACGATATAAAAGTCATCAGTTCATCACATATTATGTGTACTGTACAATTAATTTTAAATAAAATAACTGCCCCTAAATGCATATAGTGAAATATAATTATGAATGTTAATTTAGCCAGTGCACAAACCAATATGCAATTATAATCAACCGAAATTTTAAACGAAAATCTATTTGTCAACAGATGGTAGCCACACGCCGTAAAAGATGTACATGCTTATTTAACATAATTGTGTGTGAATGCTATCGGATAATGAATTGACTGTGAATTTAAATGTGGCACCAAAATTAATCATTAAAATTAAATTTTATAGAAAGCACATTTACAATTAAATTTGCGAATTATTCAAATGATATATATAGATGACTAATTGCACAATATGGTAAAGTAATTATATATCTTAAGAATTAAATGGAATCCCCTCGCATTTAGACTTAGAAAAATTGGTATGTTATATATATATAGATATTATATCTAAATATGTATATTCAAATGAATCATGCGATGATAGTCAACTGAATAATTAATCTGCATACAATGTGCTATAATATATCTGTACTATGCTTTGTATGCAAATTTCCAAAATTTGGCCTTGTCCAAGAATTTCAAATTGATCAAACTCGATCGTGTTTGCCCGTAATATAAAACATGTAAGCAATTTAATCGTAATTTATCTTTCATCGTGGGATTGAGGTATCATGAAAATTAAATTCAGATCGTAATCCCGAATTTAATAAAATTGTATACACGCGCAACGATCGGCAATTTATTAGCCATTCATATTGAGAATCCGTTGAAAGATTATAATAAAAATGTCTTAATTATTCTATAGTCCATTGCCATTCTCTCTTTGAACTAATGTCACCGGATAACAACCTTTCGATTTCTGCATATAGCTTTGCTTGTTTCGGTGGAGAGAGAAGATAGTATCGCTGCAAGACAGGAACTGCGTTTCCAACAGTTATTTGCTGTGACATAATAGTTTTACCAAGACCTAGGTTCGTAAACGAAGGAAATTCCTTGATAGTGTTTGACAATTCGAGTTCTTGACTATCGGATAAAATATGCCGATTAGGATAATGGTCAGAATTGAGACTTGGTCAAGGATGTTCTAATTCTGAAATCATTTGGGTTCAATTCCAAATAGTTTCCAAAAATATATAGGTAAGTGTATAGCTTCTGTTTTAATCCAGCTATTAAATAAACTCGCATGGGATGCTGAACTCCATTAAAACTGATTTTCATCCAAATATGGCCACTATAGCAGTTTTAATCAAAGATGGACATTTTCTAATTTTCTATTTCGGGTTTTTAAGGAATGTTTCACTCTCGCTATCAAATGCTGTATCGGAAGCAACACTGTCCATCAATCCACGATATGTCTGCGTATGGTCGATTATCGGTTTCCTCAGTGATAAATACCTCAGCTACAGTTGATCGTAAACGTTTACGATTTGCCCAATATTTATTCACCCGTAACAAACTTTTGATCGAATTTACAAATTTTGAACAATCGGGATTGAACTTAGGAGGTAATAATACATTGTTTTGTTGAAGCTGTGATATACAAACATCCGGATCAAATATGACATTAGTAGATAAGTTACAATCAACATGTTTATTAGAGTTGTTAACTATATATATGCGGGTACCTCCGACTTAGTTCGGAATCGGTATTTACCACAGTTTCGACTGTGTTTGTTCTGGCTTGAAGCTTCTTTCGAAGAACCACATTTCCAGAACTAGCATCGTTTCTATTTCTTGGCTGAAAATCTTACAGAGGATTTGTATGGGGGTTTACGCGCGAGGGATATGACTGATACTTCATTATACATACGGAACTAGACGGTTCACACTCAGGTATATTTACTTGACCTTGGGAAGAGGAATTACTAATTTTGTTGTCAGCACTATTATATGGAAAATCGTTCGTAATTCATATTAGTCCGCTTCCATGAAACGAATGGTTCTACAATAAAAGGAATGGTTCTTTTACTTTTTTACTTTAATCAATTAAATCGGATTAAGGACATTGTAAAAACAAGATTCATAGTAGAGTCAGGATATTTCGAATTATGCTGTTTGCGTTAAAGAATGCTCAAAGCACGTTTCAACGTATGATGTTATCTAGACAATATTATAATTTATAGTACAATTCTGGTAGAACATGTATTGGATATACAAAAAGTATTCTCAAAATTAAGAAAAGCTAATTTGAAAATACAATTGGAACACCTATTTCTACAGAAAGGTAATTGGTTTCATGTGACACATAATCACCCAAGAAGGTGTTAAGCCCATTCTGTGTAAAATTAGTTCAATTATAGAAATGCCAATACCACAAATATAAATGCAAATAAAATCTTTTCTGGGAATAATCGGTTACTAGCGAATATTTCTTGTGCAAGAAGATTCTTCCAAAATTTCCGATTTTTTTTTTAAATATCCAGACTTTGAACAAGCTATTCTTCTAACTTCAGACGCGTCAAACTTCGCGTTAGTCATTTAACCATTTGTTATGCATGTGACTCTCTCAAAAACAGAGACCAATTATAGCACCATTGAAAAGGAGTTATTGCCCATAGTTTGGCGGTAAAATACTTTAGACAGTTTCGACCATACATGTACGGCAAACATTTTTCCATAATAACGGATCACAAACCTTTAATATGGCTGATGAAAGAAAATACTAATTTCGAAACTTATGGCTGATGAAAGAAAATACTAATTTCGAAACACCAATAAATTATTTCAGAAGACAGATCTACAGCATAGTCGACCATAACTATAGTTAACGAAAGATTTCTTATAAAATTCCAAACATACAAACCTTCCGAAAAAAAGAATTTAATCAGGAAGATACGAGTATTGACAAAATTGTCGGTAAGTACATTTTGTATGTAACAAAAACTATCTCGTCGCATGAAACATATGGCGCAAAATACGAACATCTAAACATATACGAAGGAGGAGGAGGGTTGCGGAATTACTCAAAGATGCTGGACTAATTGTCAATTTAGAAAAGAGTCAATTTTTAATAAAAAGTATAAAATATCTTGGATATATAGTTTTAGATGGGAATTTAGGAGTGGACCAACAAAAAGTTAAAGCCGTTACTGAGTTTGCGGTACAGAACACGATTAAAAAGATCCGAAGATTTCCTGGATTAACTGGATGGTAAACCGGCGATTTATACCACAATACGCCACAATCGCTCCTCCTTTGACAGACTTGTTAAATAAAAATAAAAAACTCTTGTGGTTGCTCGAAGCACAACAGATGTTTGACTTATTAAAGCACGCTTTTTGTACGGCACCGCGGTACTGGTTTATCCAAATTTCAAGAAACCATTTTCTATTGAGTATAATGCAAGCACAGTCGGAGTTGGCAGCGTTCTAACCCAAATTGGTGATGATGATGAAGAACATCCAATAGCCTACATATCTAAAAAGTTAAATCATGGTGTACAGAAGTACTCCATCACTGACACCCTATCAAAAATGTTTATTAATGAAGTAAACATAGCTATAATCTAAAGCAAACAATTTTAAATGAGGTACCGCAATTGGAATTATCATATCTATCATATCAAACTCATCAGAACTATTCAAAATTCTCCTAAACCATTACAAAATTGTATCGTTCAAGATGGCAAAGTTTTTGTTAATACCTCTATAGACGACAGAATTATGATTATTTGGATATATCGCAATGGAAAATCTATGCGCCGGTGGACCTTACAGATGGACTTATATATGCAGCTCACAACCCACCATGTTCTGCTCATTCTGGGATTAAAAAACATTATACCTTCTTCAGCGATACTTTTATTGGCCTAAAATGCCTTTATAGACGTACAAGAGGATCATGTAATAAGATGCGATACATGTAAAAACTGCAAACCGGTTAACCACATAACACAGCCAATGATGGGAGAAAAAGCTAAACTGGAACGGCCTATGCAACGTATGCAATTCTATATGGATTTTCTTGGTCAGTAACTAATTTCGTTTGTGTGTGATGGGATCGTGAAAAGGTAAGTAGTGTGAGTCTGGCAGTCATCATGCAAGCAATGGGTCAAATGGAAACAAATTATACCCACGACTAAAATACATACCTCAAAAGGCTGAGTTGCGGGAAAGATGACGGTTTCCACTGACAATAAAGCATTTGTTTTTTTCCAAATGCTAGTTACCTAACATCGTTAACAACGATGAGTAATTGAGAATAAAGGAAAATTTCGAAAAAATCAAACAAATTTTTTATTTCCCCAAAATTAAACAAAAAATTTGTAAATTCTTAGCTGGATGTGAACCTGTAAAATAAATATGTAAATATGAAAGGAAACCTATTGATTTAAAATTGAAATTATCCCCTAATCTGAATACGCCAATGGAAGTTTTCCATTCGTTCTTCGTTCAAAAACTTTTCTCGCGAAGGTCGATAAATTTTCAAAGTACTTATCAATTGTCGAACTAACAAATAGAAAGTCATAGGAACAATAGCAAAAAAGTGTAAAAATTATTTTGTTAGGGAAGGTTCACCTATACGCAAATCATAATTGACTCAGCTACCGAACTTAATTCCGAATTTTTGTTCAGTTTATTAATTTGCATTGTATAAAATCATCAACGAGAAATAGCCCAGTTGAGCTATACCATAGCACCTTAACGGAGCTAACTCGAATAGAAAAAATAAAGGAATTCCAATAAACGAGCTAATTTGAGCAACATTCGCCTACAATTCATTCATCCATTCTGCAACAGGTGTAACGCCATTCGAGATACATAAAAGACATCTGATTATTAAAAATATTCCTGAAAGTCTGTCTGAGCAATCACATGAATATCTGAGGGATTTACGAAACAAGTATCAAGAAATAGTGAAGATTATTACTGATACAAATTTACGTAATAAATCTAGTTAAATTGAACTCTGGGAGAGACACCTCAAGAACCAATAAAATTTCATTAAGGTCATAAAATCTTTCAAAAAACTTCGACAAGGGACAAGATGCCCACACAGTGGTGGAAAACACTGATGTGGCAATTATGATTAACAATAATCTCAACAAAGATAATATTTTGTAACAGGGTGTTCCAGACAGTGCGGTCTAAGAGTCTAGAGCACTTTGATCTAATCAACGGTAAAGGATATAATTTTTTTATAACTTAGCTTAACATACTACATGATTTTTGTATAATCAAACCGGCTAGTACGTGTGGATGGTAGACGTTGGAAGGCAAACAGGACAAACTGCTTTTGAACGGACTCAAACCTGGCCGAGTGGCACAGATATGAAGTCGACATATGGTAAGCTTTAGAAATAGCAGAATCAATGTGCCTGGTAAATGTTAGATCCAAAGAGAACGTCACTCCAAGATCAGTCATAAATTCGACTCGATCAATTGGCATATCATATAAGAAATACTGAAACCATGTTGCACAGGCGAAACATACCTTTTTGTATGGAAAAGCAAAAATCTATGAACCATTGATTCAAAGAGCTTTGGAATGATAGAAAGTATAGCAATCCCGCGATAGTTGATGATCTCGCTTCGTTTACCCGATTTGAATATGGGATGTATGAAGGATTTTTTCCACGGATCTGGAAAAACTCGTGTTCGAAGGGTTTCATTAAAGATAACAATAATGTGGTCACACAGGCTCTCCTCGCAATTTTTAATCAGGATAGGAGGAAAACCATCATAACCTGCTCCCTTATTGATGTCACTGTTGGATATACAATCAAAGACTTCTTTTGAGGTAAACAGTAGTTGAGTGAATTCCTGATTATTTCCAAGCTCAAAAGGTTTGACATTAGGTGTATGATACGGTTCATAGACTGATTCCAAGAAATTAGCAGATAAAATGTACTTGTTAACGGGAAGCCTAGCAGAGCAGCTCTGTAATGTCATTGGAGAAGGTAGTCCGACAACCTTCCTTCTAGTGTTGATGAACTGCCAAAAACATCGTGGGTTGGAAGACAACTCCACTTCAATCTGCAGAACGTATAATTATGATATAAGAAACTGTTTACAATTTTAAATTCCTTACGAGCTTTAGTGAAAGCAGGATAATACTGATTGCCATGCAACCTGTATAGCGTTTGGAGCTTATTACGACGATTCTCAAAGCGTGTCAACTTAACATTATACCATGGTTCTCGAAATCGCGGTTTAGTAGCCCTCGACGGAACATACTTTTCGATACCTGTTTTGAGTCGTTCATTGAATTGTGAAACTATATGTAATTCAAATCTTGACCAGCTTGAAGGAAATTCCAATCCGAATTGTAGAAAAATTCGTTCAGAGAAACGTAGTCAGCATTTCTAAAATCAAAAACAAATTATTAATACTGGAAGGAATGACGCATTCTTCGTGAAATATATTTATCATTAATGGAGTGTGGTAGATGCTCGAGCAGCCGGTAAAATCCTCGCATGCCAAAACTTCTGAGAACCTATGGTCAGTTGTTAATACAAGATCCAGAAATTTCCCTCGACTTGTGTTGCAGAAATACTTGCGAAGTAATCCATCGTAGCCAAGGCATTGTCCTCGTCAGAAAATGCCGTAAAAACACCATCGATATCCAACCAAGTAGTACTCGGAAGATTAAAATTTCCAATAATCAGTAATTGTTCATCGCCACATATTAGGCACTACCTCCAAATCGATGAACTTTAAGATCTCGAGGTAGAGGTCCAGGTTTTAGGCAAAAGGAATATACAGCGCGACGATGAGAATGGAGGACCGTGCAATTTTTACACGGGCAGCTATCACGTCGATGCTAGGATGGCACGCAATTACCTCGTTCGAAATTGTATTTTTAGCTGAGATCAGTACTCCGCCGCCTTTGAGATAGGTGCTGAAACCATGCCTGCCCTTTCTATGAACGATGTAATCCGACGGAAAATATTCTTCAGACTTTAAACATTCGGTAAGCCACGTCTCAGAAATAATAATAATAACGTCGAAGTTGTTGTCAAGTACGCCCAAAAGAAATGATTTGAACTTACCTATATATTTAAATGATTCAATAATTTCAGGAACACACATTTTCCCCCCTCTCTCCTTCGATATAAATTAAAAACCAAAATCGGTTAAAATTTTTTGTAAGCAACTAAAGCCTGATTATAGAGTAAACGCAGAATGGGACCAAAATATTGATTCGCATGATGTGTGAGCAAAAGCAAAAACATTTCTAGTAAAAAATACTGGACAAATAATTGTGTATGTGTTAATAACTACCAAAATTTACTGAAAAAATAGTTAGTCAAGTATTTTTTATGGCAGTATTCCAAATTTCCAATACAGCTACATAGAAATTGTGTATGGATAAGAAATACCCCTCGCACACTGATGCTATATTTTTGTCTTACTGTCGTTGTTCTACTGGAATTTTTCATTATTTTACTTCTTTCGTTTTTTCAGTAAAACAAATACTGCCAGAATATTTTTCCTATGGAAATCAGGCTTAAAGCTTATTAAGCGCGAATCTTGCACAGGAAAACATACACAAAAAAACTGTTTCGCATCATACCAATTTTATTTTATTTCATACAGTAACACCCCAGTAACAATTACCTTAGAATTGTTACAACCTTCATTGACGATCAATATTTACCATACAAATATGTATGATACGACAAATACAAATTAAAAATTGAGAAACTATCAGCGAAGATATCAACTCGGGTTTGGTTAATTCGACGACGGTTAACTGTATAGGCTGGGTCGAAAATATTTTTTTGACGATATACTTACCATATTTATTTTGTTTACTTACTGTTTACAAAGGGGTGTGAACTAACGAAATTGTATAATCAAATTAATCATATTTTTTATTGAATGATTCAAAATTACGTGTATTTTTTGTTGGTATACTAGTCGAGGTCAATGCGTGTATGCAATTTTTTTAAACAAAACACTCGTTTCGGTTTTATAAACGATATCGTTACAATTCAATCAATAAAATATTTTACACGTAGATATTTAGTATTATTCGAGAAGTCTCCGTGGGCAGACTTTAATTATTTTCAAAACAAATATTTTAAATTTTTGGTGATTAAATTCGAAATAATTAAAATGTTTAATACAAAATATATCAAAATGATAAATTTGATTTTCGCAATGCTTTTGATAAAGTATATCGCTAGTGAAAAAATATATTTAAAAGACGAGATAAATTCGTCTGTAGGTAAGTGTAATTTCCATTACCAGTATATAGTTTAGTATTCTGACTAATCTCGTACGATAAAATATGATACACCCGGTTTTGATCATTTAACACCATACACCTTAATTTAAATGTTGGGCTACATTGTTCATCATTCGACAGATCATATTCTCATATACAGTATGATCTGAATTGAATGTTGTTCTTTAATGAAAATGCATTTCCAAAATTTTTTTACAAATTCAAATTATTTTGTTTTGTTTGTTTAAATGAAATTCCATCAACGATTTGTACATAAAAGAGATATTCGTAATATATTTTTGTTTATAATTAATTAACCCGTATACATCAAACTCAAAATAATTTTCACTATTCATCTTCACATAGCGCTAAAAATTGCTTCTTCCCGATTCTACAGATCTTACTGTACTTATATATTTTGTTTGTTTAATAGACAGACACTGTTCTATATACAATTCTCAAAGTAATTGTGAGATTACCTCATCATTCAGTGTAAACAGGGTTTAAATTTTACATCCAATAATTTTGTGCGTGGGATGTATTTACTAAAAAGCCACTACGCCGATTTTTGTTATTGTAAAATAAACAAGACTCACTACATCCATCTATCAGCTTTATCGTTAAGTATGATAATGAATACCTCAATACCTGTTGTGTAGTTACCTCATAGAAACGTTATTTTGTGTTTTCATGTTTTGAAGAAAAAGAAAAATAATATTTAGTACTGAACGTAAGGTTCACAAAAGGTCATTCATTAGTCTAAAAGTTTTAAAACGTGTACATGTAGTTAGTTCCGTAGTATACTAAAGTGTTTAAAAAGGCCAGATATTGAACCATTTCAAAATTTTACTGAATATATCCACTAAACTAAAAAATTGGGCTAAAACAAATGATTGAATTGTCTAGACAATCTCGAATATTCTAGAAGGTTAGAACATGTGGTATATATATACGAGATGAAATAGTAGGGGTTAGTTAGCTGGATTTTAACTGCAATAGAGTTACTAGGAAGTAAAAAGTCAATTTAAACGTGATAGTGCTAATGAAAGTAAAAACAAAGACTGAAAGTGTTATTAAAGTGTAATAAAATAATTATTGTATTAAAGTAAATACGTGAAATAAGTGAATTAACTAAAATAGTGTTTGGTGTAATAATTCGGAAATAAATAAATTTAGTGCTATCTAGAATTAAATTGGTTATTTTATTGACAATCCAGTGATCGAAGCTTGTTTGACAAGGCTAAAACATAACAATACTAAACTGCAGACTTATGTTAGTTATGGTACATTATGCTACTTTTCACTAGGCGACTAACGCAAATTAAAGAAAAAATTGCATTCCGAAAAAGCTGATCGTTGCCTGTATAAATGGAAACGATTACCAATATTTTCGTACTTAGCATAAAAGGTGTTAAATTGTATAATCTTTTGAGCAATTATAAAAAAACATGTAGCCACTTTCTTCAGGCCCGTTGTTATGCTTGGATGTGAAAGTTGGGTGCTGACGGATGAGTACGAGAGATGGCTCCTTACATTTGAGAGAAGAATCATGCGTGTGATTTACGGCCCAAAACGCGAAGTAGATGATACATATCGAGCTTTGTACAATATCGAGATCTGAAGAAGATCCCCGATATAGTACATGAAATAAGATCTCAGCGAGTACGCTAGCTCGGTCACGTTCTGCGTGCTGATGCGGAACGAATTGTGTAGCGATCTCTGAAAGGAGAGCCACCATATGGTAGGTACAGAGATCGTTGCTGGCGACGATGGCTCCACGGTGTAGAGAACGACTTAGCTTCTTCAGATTGTCTAAGACAGTATGAAGACCAAGTTCAAGTTTTAATTTAGTTATCATAGTTATTTAGTAATCGGTGTATGCGTGTGACAGTCTATAGTCTAAAATTTAGAACAAAAAAGTTTGAGGATTGATACACAATATAGTCTATTTACACTAGTGTCATCTATGAATGATTGATATGAACTAATCATCAATTTAGTTTAGGCTGTAATTTAATTTAAATTGTATCAGGCACACAGTAATCCAATAATAATTACAATATTTTCTTTAAAATTTTTCTCCTGTTGTATGCTAGTCTGGATATTGGTAAATTTTTTAACCTTTCCGTCTACTCCGTCTTCAACTATGTTTTAAATTATTTTATGAAAACAGTTTTGTTACTTTTAATAAATAAATACAACATGATAATATTTAATTTACTTTGGTAAAATTACATTTTGGTATTATCGTGAAAACTAATTATAAAAGATTTATTTAGATTATCAAAATTGCATTTGTTCAAGTTTGAAAAGAGGAAATAATCCGAATAAATCTGATAGGGGACTAAATCTGGTGATAAATGATTTTGGCCATCGATATAACGAATATGTTAACTGGTGAATTACGTCTTGATGAAAAACACTTTCTTTTTCGCCAAATGCGGCCATTTTTTCTTGATTTCACCGCACTCAAACGATACAATTAATACTCGACTTTGATTGTTTTTCCTTTTTGAAGAAAATTAATGAAAATTATCCCACGCGCATCCCAAAAAACTGATGCCTTGACCTTGATAGCTGCAGATCTAACTGTCTCACCTTTCTGGAACCGATTCTTCCCTTTCAGTCTGTTTTTGTTCTATACTGTGAACGAACGCGGAACCCATTTAGCGCACAGCTCTCTCATGTCCACATTTTCAGTCAATATGCGATGTATATATAGCACTTTGAAATATTTATCATGTCTGATAGCTCGTGCACTTTCAGTCAACGGTCATTCAATACCATTTTGTGGATTGTTTTCATCATTTCTGGCATTATCATCGCATTTGGTCGACCACCGTGATGTTCATTTTGGCAGCTCGTACGCGCCTTTGCCACACAACATTTTATACAAAGAAGGCCTTTCAAATGACAATATTGTATGCGCTCATCTGTAATGACAAGATGCGCTCATCTGTAATGACAAGATTTTAGCAATGCGTCCTTTGGAGTTTTTTCCAAACTCGCGTTGTTTGCCTATATACGCTTAAATTTCCGTGCTATAGATAAATAAATAGCAACGCCTGTCGTTTCTAATTTGGTTGAATTTTTGTAAAACTTTAATTACCCCAAAATATATATTTATTGAAATAAAAACTTTTACTACATCCAACTTCACAATAAAATAATTTAATACTAACTATAAAATTATCTATGAGTTTAAACGAATGACGCGACAAAAAACATATGATTTTTAGATATTTTATTAAAAATTCCACAAAGCACAAACACAGCCAAGCTTAATTTTTTCTAAAATTAATCGTTTTTACTTACACTTTAGAATCGTAAATAAATTTCCTTCAGCGGCTTGAAACATTTCTAGACATTAATCGATCCAAATTTTCAGTCAATTTCGACATTTATGGCTTTGCAATTCTCTTTTCGTTTTCTTTTATTATTCAGCAGACAAAAAAACACTAGTAGGGATGTAATTTTGTTGCAACACCAACTTTTGACCCACAAGCACAACAATTACAAGTTCCGCACAGACAATTGACTGGCGCACAATTTTAGGGCGACAACAATTATCTTTTATTTTTCTAGATTACTTGATCGTTTTAGAATCATACTCTAAAAAAATTATTTTGTTTTTAAGAAATATAAAATCGAAAGTTACTGGGTTAATCCGGTGAAATTTCTTTTACATCGTTACTATAAAGATCCTAATCGGATCCAAGCAAGCCTATTAATCAAACTGTGTTTCATATAGATTAGATCTATGTTGATGACTTTGCGTCACCAATTCTGAATTTTATCAATTTTTAAAGAGTTTAAATTAGAACGACCGCACAGTTTAAATTTAAGTTTGAGTCATTTCCGGTTTATATGAACGTTTCACATGATGCAATTATATTGAGTTTTATTTTTAATTAGAAACCGAAATTGATAAAATGAAAACTTGTACATACATTTACATAGGCATATATATAATTAGTACATATACAGTTTGATAACAACTTCATTATTAAGTTATTGCACGATTGGATTATCATTAGAAAGAATCTAATATATGCACATTACATGGAGTAATCATCGATAATTTTTTATGGACACGCCTATAAGTCATTGCCTTAGTAAATAAATTAAATTACTGCTAAGCATACATATACTCGTATATACATATATACATACATTCCCAGATTGTTTACGTAATCTGATATATTTGTCCACATCTTTTGATTTCTTATATTCGTCGTGATTGGTGCTCCGGTTATACTGAAATTAAACTATTTATTCAACTAATTTAAATATTATTTGCGTACATGTTGCAATTGTTTTATACATTCGCAAATATGTCACTTCAATTATTCTGTTTTGTTTTTTTCTGTATAGTGGAAGAATGGCAGCCAGGCGGAGCCTATTTCCTATTTCCACGCCGTCGATCATTTCTGTTTAGTCTCCGTTATCGGTATGCTTGACCGGGTAAAACCAGTTACTGTCACTGCCGCTTGGAGGCGCATACTCATCTACTGTCTTGTTTTGTTAAGATTCTCTAACCTAGGTTGGTTAGACCCAAGCTCCTCACAGGTTGTAGAACCTTGCGTTATATGTTAAGATCGTTAAAATTTTTCATAAAACTGGTGTGGCAACATTAAAACTAGTCTAATTGCCAGCTATACTGCCCTCAGTGCCATTCTTAATTGTGCATATAAAATATCAAATATAATTTAACCTTCATTGGCTAGTGCATAGTCATATAACACGTGGTCTACTGTCTGTTCAATAAGTAACCACATTCACAGGTGACATTTTCTATTATATTCATTCTAAGAAAGTTGGAGCCTATTTTGCCATGGCCCGTTAACGTCTGTGTTTATGATGCGATTAAGACTAATTTTTCGTTCTATCTTTCCTCGATGTTTCGTAAAAAACTCAGATTTTGGCTAATAATTATTGTCTATAAATTGAAAGTTGCCGTAGCTCACGTCTTGTACTCTCCTTAGTTTAACATTTGCAACTCTCTCTTTCAATAATATATTAATCGGAATACAGTAACAGCATCAGTCTATACCGTTCTGTAGATCTTGGTAATCCCAAGCAGAATACGTCTTTGGGCGCTGAGTGATACCGAACCTTTTATTAAAATCCACTACCGCATACAGCCACTTTACGGTCTTTACCATTTCTATTCTCTGGCCATTAACAAACACAAGAGGTGGTCTCCTAATGTCGAGAGTGACTTTTTGTGCTCCCTGCACTAGTCAACCATCATGTCTATGGCGCACTGCGCTTTTTCCTAAATGTTTTGTCGTACATTTCAAGTAACTATTTAGTAATATCATGTCGTCCGCGAATGCTTTCTTGGACATCACCATTCATGCTGCTATTGAAAACAATATTTCAGAGTGTGTGGTCCCAATATGGAGCCCTGCGGGAAACATTTATTTACACTCTTTTGACGTGTGCCATGGTTAGTGATAACAGTGGCAATTCTAACAGAGAAATAGTGAATATCCTTGCATGATACTTTGAAACCATAGAATATCGAAAGCTACAAGTACATCTATATAGGAAGACTCCTATATAGAGTGTACTTTTGCATTTAGCGTACTCTGTGGATCTACTTTCTCTGAAGCCGAATTGTTTATCACTAAATATATACCACTGTTCTGGAACATGTTCATCAACCTTCCTGTAATCAATTTCTGTAGTTTACCTATAAGACTGACGGTAGGTCGATAGGATTTAGCATCGGTATTATTTCGGTCACCACCTTTCCTAATGATAACTACTTTGCCATTTTCAGACAATCGTTTATGAAACTGGTGATACTTGACCCATGCAGGCTATGCATGCTGTATCCTTTTGACCTCGACGAAGTTCTGACGCTTTACCCACGTGATTGTGGGTGTCGATTGTGATGACTGGAGCAGTGTATCTTTGATTGCTTATTTCTCGTTGTATATTGGTATCATCTACGTCACAATCGTTGGATAGCAGTGTTTTTAGGAAGCATGTTGTGGTGTCTTCCCAAGACGTGGTTTTTGTACATCGTCGCCTACATATGGTACTGAGTGCCTATTACGTTTTCAGTTTTCTCGTACAAAATTTGTATACAAAACTTCATTGGTTCGGCATATCCATGGTCACTAATGAAGTCTTCCACGTCGATTTTTTTCATTGAGGTTTCTACATATATAGATTAGTCGTTCGAGTTCCCCCGTGTTTGGAACTGCACCCGCGTCATTACTGTGAGATCAATATTCAATCACCATTGTGGAACTTTCATTGATAATGTATGGAAACCACTTTTAGCTGCAAACTTTTATACGACATAACCTTACTCGGTCGAGCTTCTATTATGCCATTGTTCGGATTAAGCATTGAAGTCACCAGTGATGATAATAGGATGGTTCTTGAGACCATACATAATCTTATCAAGCCCAGTTATATAATCCACAGAATCACAAGAGTGTTGAAAGTCCTTCTACGCACACACAGTGCGAGTCGTAGTATACTGTAAGATTTTCAAGCTCAGTACATAACTGCGGGAGTCAGTCGAAAAAATAATCACACTTCACTCTCTACCAATCAAAGTACGCCATTTTGACATAAGCTCCTCCTTTTTCATCACACTCGAGTTGACAATTTTCTTACTCGGACTCCTGCACTCCCGCACTCCCGCAGTTATGTACTGAGCTTCAATACTTTGAGATTGTTATCGAAAATGCCTATGAGTGTTTTAATGTTTTCGCCGTTTCCGGTGAAAGAATTTTACTTGTCTGCTTTTTGTTTAATTGGACAATCTTTAGTTAACGTATATTGACATTCTTACTTATCATAGACTGTTTTTCGCATCATTCGGTTCAAGGCAGTTTTCTGTGCTGTACATACTTTGGTACGCGGAGAATGATTGAATGCCCTGTTTTCCTTCAAACAGCAAACACATTTTGCATCTCCAGTGTTGCCTTATGGTTATGCTCACTCTCGCAGCCATGTCCGCATATCCGCTCTTTCTCTTTGCAGAATTTCCTAATATGCCCAAATGCATGACATTTGTAACATCTTGCGAACCCATAACGAAATCAGTCAATTTGCACGAAGATCATCCTAGGTACACTCAATACAATTTTTAAGCAAGGTAAATTTGGATAAAGGCGATATCTCAATGACCCAATGGAACATTTTGGCATCTTTAGGCACAGTTGTAAAACTGTGTTTAAGATCGTCGATTTTGATCTCCACATTTTGATACCATTGAAATGGTCAAGTAAAATGTTTTAGCTACGTTCGTAAAAATTTTATCGTTTTTTTTTTAAACGTCAAATATTTTTTGGTTATTTACAGGGAATGCTCCTTTACTTACATTAATGTATGCGATGAATCTGATATGATATCTTCACATTAAAAACATGATTATGTGTAACAATGCAACTAAATTATAAAAATATTTGAAAAAATTATTTATTGATGCAGTCACTATGCATTCACAACATTGTTCATACAGCTACTGTACATAGTTCTTTATTCATACGTGCAGGTTCCGGAGGACAAATGTTGCATCTAAGTTATATTTTGTAGGCACCTATACACGTTTTATTTGAACAGATTAATGATTCTGATCCGAACTATAGTACCAGATGAAACTTGCTGTACAATGCCTTATTGGTTAGTTGTAAAAGACATTCAGAACTACGCATTTGAATGGTTTGCATATTCAAATCATTTATGCTAATTCTTGCAAGAATTGGTTACGGCAGTTATTGGGTTCGGTATAATTATCCATTCGGAGTAAATACATTTATCCAAATCACCTTCGTATATACTCTAGTTTTGTCGATTAAATAAAAAATTGAGCCGTGAGTGTTCTTCTTTTTATAGAAAAAGAATGGCACTGCTGTGAAGTCGAGAATTAATAAACTTATGGCACGGTTTGTTTCAAGCATATAGCTCAGCAAACTCATGGTTATTTGGTGACGATTTGAATGAAAATTGGATATATATCGTAGTATATATTGTTTATTTCACCATAGGTCCACAGTATCCTAAGTTGACTGCTTTCACTGCTTTCTAAGGTCATTTTTTTTTGAAGAGTTAAAAAACCACAGCCGTTGTCTATAACCGCTATCTCTTATACGAATAAGATTCATTAACAATATATATTGTGGAATACGCAGCTAACTGAAATGGAACTTGGCCATCCCTTGACCGATTATGATGAAATCCGATATGCTGAATCGAAACGAGATTCTAAAACTATGTTTGGATGATGTTCTGGTATTCGGCCTACCGGAACGAAATTATTTCATTCCTTGACCGATTAAGATGAATCTCGGTATGTTGAATGGAAATGGGATACTAAAATGATTTTTAGCAGTAGTTCTAGAATATGGCCAACTCGGAAAGGAACAAATAACAATGCTAATAATTCACATTTTGCGAACTGTAAAATTAAATATTCAAGGTTTTTCTATACACAATTTCTCCTTTATAAATTTAAAAAGACGTTCATGACAAAATATGTACCTGACCCCTATGGGGAACGAATTACCGATATACTATTAATCTGTATTGTTCTTTGAAATTCATAAATTTCGGATGAAGAGGACGGTTTCCCTGTTAAACGTTTAAGTTTTAATTAAACACATCACGATGTATATTTGTAGACTCTTTTGACTTGGGATATAGGTGAGTTTCTACCGAAATTGAATTTTATTTTATTATAATTTGAACAAAATTGACGATTACGTTTTCCATTTTAATACTTAATTTAAAACTTACCAAATTAATTTTAAATAATTTCTAATAAATAACTAAACTGAACGACGAAAATTGAAACCTGTGAATTGTCAATCACTATATATCCATTTCTTCAGTCTTTGGATTGCAACACCAGAGTTGGAACAGCCTATTAGCGCAGTGTTTTAAAGATTTTTTAGGTCAAAAGCTTATGTGCGAGCAAAACTTATTTTAACTTTTGTTAACTGCGATAAATATTACATTATAAATGCTACAGATTTGGTTATATTAAATTTATAAACAGATTCAGGCGATAGCTGACCCATAAGCACCTGTCAAGATGAAAGAACGTTTGCAACTGGTGATGAAATAATAAAATCATATAAGAGAAATTTCATGAAGTAACGAAAGACCAAGTAACTATACCTTTTAACAACTAAAGCAACAAGTTAGTGTAGAATTCGAAAGTACTGTAAATGACCACTGATCTATCAAAGTTGCCATCGAATTGATGATATATCCGAAGCATTCAGAACCAGATGAGTCTATTTCATTAAATAGGAATGATGATTTCGTTATCTATCTCTTTTTTTACAGATTAGTGACTTTTAATAAGTATGCCGTCATTGTACTCGAGTATTTTTATAGGGCTTAAAACTTCAAAAGTCCAAACCACCCCGAACCATCATCAAATCTTTGCATATAATACTATCGAAAATTAATAAATTATGGATTCCATAAATAAATACAAATACATAGACCATTTGCTGTAATGTATTTGGAATTATTCATTTATTTAAGTCATATTCCATTTTTATCTCATTTTAGAAAAAAAACAGCACAAGATTTAGTTGTTGCTTTTATAAAAAAATAAAAAAATTCATTCATGATAAATAACGAAGATAATCTTCGAAGTAAACACACAACATACGTTTTCCAAGAAACAGAAAGAGACATGTGTTCGTGTAAAATCACATAATAGCTGCATTCGCGCACACTGGTTGAACAAATTACAAAACGATATGTTTTTATAACTCGAAGGTATTAGATAATCGTTTTTATGTTGTGTTACTACAACCGTAGTCAAGACCAATAGAATGTGTGCTAGAAAATTAGAGCTCATTGATTAACTATATGTCACATTCGACGTGTGATTCCTTAAGTATATCGAAGTTGTTCTTAAGAAAAATATTAATTAATTTTGTAATTGTTTTGTGTTAGTTACCGCATGAATTAAAAATAAACAAAACATGATGGACGTATTAATATATGTAATTTTAAAAATTATTTTAATAAAATTTGTTGCTGCTAAAAAAATATATTTACACGAAGAGCTAAAATCATCTTTAGGTAATTAATTAATTAGTTAATTTCCACAACGATTTAAATATTAATTATAGTCGTGCGTATAAACTGTGTAGTCTAATCATTTACTATCGGTGGTCTGAGTCTGACTGAGAATTTTTAATCTTATTTTTATTTTAAGATATTATGAAATATATTTCACACTGCGTAAATTTACAATTATTAAATTTCAAGATTCGTTTCAAATATTATCAAACAGCTGCAATTTGAATATCAATATACGCTAATTCAAGTTTATTCATAAAATTAGTTTCTTCAATTAATTGGGAAGATTGACTAAATTTTAACCGACTTTGCCAAGCGTTCACATAGTAAAATACGCGAAAAATTATCTAGCACTGATGCAAGACAATTTTCCGTGTATTTTACTATGTAAGGGCTTGAAAAGTCGGGTAAAATTTGGTATCGAAAATTTTTAATATATTTTTGTGTATAATTTTGGCTACTGTATTCCTTCTACTCAGGCGATACTTTGTTAGAGTATTGTAGTTTTGGATTTTTCAAACTTATTGGTATAATTAACCTCTGTGAAATTAGCCCGAAAATATTACCCGAAAAATGATTATAGTTTAATGTGGTAACACTAATATATATTTATAAAAATATCTAGTAAATGTAACTATAGCATCATTTAAAAACTATAACTATATCGATAGTACCAAAAACTGTATATCGATTGAAAATATTAAATACAATTCTTGAACGTTTATAAATAAAAAGATACTCGTATGTTAAAAAAAAAATACAAATCATACGATATAGTCGTATGAAGTCATACTAGATATGGATTACCAAAGATCGCTTGATATGGAATTTGTAGGTAATGGATATATCTTTCTTATGGCAAAACAAAAAAAAAAATTCTATTAGCCGAATCCTCGTTATAGTCGCCTGAAGTCATACTAGATATGGATTACCAAAGATCCGTTTATCCGTTTCTGATAAGCTCAAATTGTAGAACATTACCGATCGAATACTATATGATATTCAAAAATATCATGAAAGATTTATTTTTTCGGGATGATATTAAAAAATATCGTGATATTGGTATGTTAGTGTTGCCATCGTATTTTTTCGGGATAATTGTCGGGCTAACTTAAAACACATGTATAATTAAAGTTAGTTTCTGCAATTATTTTATTAATTTGTATTGATGACTTAAATGACAGCGAAGTGTTTGGCCAGTAAATAAGTAAACACGCATATGCTGAAAGTAAAGTTATTTGGTTATAACTGAAGGGAGCAGTTTGAATTTCAAGTTGAACTTGATTGTTTTATAATTTTCGACAAAGCCGATAAATAAATAAATGTTGATGGTTTAAATACAGAATTTTAGAAATTTGAAAAATGTAATATTCAAAGATAACTGAAGAACTGCTTCAAACGGTTTAATATCATTTCTTAATATTTATCGAAATGAATAAGCTATTGTAAAGTTTTAACATAAAAATGTTTTTTTAAATTTTGAAATATTACTTTTTAAAATGTTTATTAAATCATCAGTTTAGATCGAGAACATGTCTCAATTTCCGCATTTCCTTTTTCACAAGTTCCCATTGTTTCCATGATGCATCAGTAACCGTATACATAATTGGGATTAAATCCTCGACTTCAAAACACTTGTTGCAGTCGCCCATTATGCAATTTTCGTTATAATTATTGCAACAGATGTCAGATAAATTTTTTTAGAGTCTAACGGAAATTGGCATGTGTCGGACAAACACAAACATTATGAGGCATTTTAGCTACAATAAATATCCATAGAGGACGTTTATATTTAATCTGTGAAATCACACTTATTTGGTAAAAAAACGAAAGATAACGTCGCTCATTGCAAGGCACAATATTGATAAATTCTACGAGGCCCAATTCTTTCGGGTTTAAAAAAAAAATCAAATTTTCGTGTTCCCGAAAGAACGCGTAGCCAAATTGATGTTTTTTTGCCTTTGTGCCAGTAAAAACGGAAAGAGAGGTATATAGATTTATGAATTGATAGATGCACACGTGTTGGTAGGGTGACCAGATATACATTTTCAAGCGTATACTCTTTTTGTTTCATTACATATACGCTTTTCTGCCACAAAGATATATATAAATTTGAAATTTAGTATATTTAATTTTACAAAACAATGAAAAATTTAATTTCAAAATATTAATAATTTTCAGAGAGTCTGTTTTTCTATTTTAAAAGTTATTAAAATGTTTCTACAGTTTGCTCGAAATTATATGAATATGGATAAATACAGAATTTCACAGTTTGAGTATGATATACAAAATTGAATATTTAACAAATTAAAAAAAATTTAATATTTTAAAAATTTTAAGAATTTGACAAAAATTGACAGAATTTGAATAAATGAAATAAATTCTAAATTAAAAATTCGAATTCAATTTTCAAATTCAGAATTTCGTACAAATTAAATCAATGAATTTTGAAAATTTTGAAATAACAAATTTCGATATAGTTAAACGAAATTACAATTTAAGTTTTATTGTAATTCTGAATTTCATATGATGTCTTCAAAATTTTAAAAGTTTAAATATTTTCAAGTGTTTTTTGAACGTTTTAAACATTTGAATGTCAAAGGAAGATAATTAAAATTGAATTTTCGTATTCAGAATTAAAAATACAATTCGAATTCAGATATTTTAACATAAATCTCTTTCAATTTTAGATATTTTTAAAATTGGGCAAATCTGAACTTATTCTTCAATTTAAATTCCTGCACTTGAACATTTTTAAGTGTATAGTACGATAATAACAATACTCGAATTTTCCAGAGTCAAAATAAAATAATAATAAAACAATGTTGGCCTTTACATTACTGGCCCCTTACTGTGTCAACAATCTGACTCCAAGGATCTAGATCCTGGGGTTGGTCTTTATATACTGTCTTAGACAATCTGAAGAAGCCAAGTCGTTCTCTACACCGTCGCCTGCAACGATCTCTGCGCCTACCATAAGGTGGACCGAACCAGCGTACTCGCTAAGATCTTATTTCTTGTACAATATCGGGGATCTTCATCAGATATCTGACCTCGATATTCTACAGAGCTCGGTATGTACCATCTATTTCGCGTTTTGGGCCGTACATCACACGCATGACTCTGCTCTCAAATGTAAGGAGATATTTTTCGTACTTTCACAACCAAACATAACCACGGATTTAGATTTTAGCAGTCGCCTTAGAGGATACAAAGCACGACTACAAGCTCGCTGCCGCACTTTAATATCCTCCACCCACACTGTTATCGAGAGTGATAAGAGAGCCCCAATATTTGAGCCAGTGTAGTGGCCACACTAAAATCTGGTATGCCATTGTCCCTATAATCAGATATCATGTATTTCGTTTTGGAAATACATGATATCTGATTATAGGGACAATGGCATCTGCCATACAAATATGTCATCTGCTTAAGCACTTGATTGGACTTGCGATATAAGATGTTGCACTGAGGTGTTTCCAACATGAGATTACTTATACATAATCATACCCATTTTGCTGGCATACCTATAGATATTCCAGCGCAGACGGCTATATCGCGATAATTCTCACACTTCAAGCGGTTTCCCTTCTTAAAGATGGGGCACATCGCGGTCACTATCCATTCGCCAGGCATTACTTCGGTTCGCCATACTAATCGAATAAGGTCGAAAAGACAGTACCACAAAGTCTCCCCTCCGAATATGAAGAGCTCCGAATTAATGCAATCCACTCCAGGTGAGCGGTTTCGTTTTAGTCTCTGCATGGTCTTAGTAAATTCCTCAATGAAATTAAGTGAAATGCGCTCAATGCTGAGTTGTTATCCTTTCAGAGCCTGGACCTTCCCCCATTCTCGCTTCTTCCGTCTGCAAATCCGCTTAGATGCCCTTCTTGCAGGAGCAGCCTTGTTTTTCTTCGATTGTGAGACGTTGTTGCACTTCACTATGGGCTATATTTTGTTGCTCAACTGCAAGACGACACTCGTCATCAAACCAATCATTCTTGGGTCTGACTATCACTATACTTAAAGTCTGTTGAGCAGCACTGACAACCAACGTTTTAAATACCTCATATAGGCAGAGTTCACGCAGTCAGACTGGTAATTAGCTTCATCAATGTTGTCGCTGACAAGATCCTGATATCGTTTCTTTGGATCTTCATTTATCAGACGTTCACAGTCGAAACGTACCATGCATTTTGCTGTGCGTTCCCAGACATGTACGAAAATTGCCATCGTAGCTTTGCAGCGACCAAATGATGATCGCTGCCTATACGTATTTGGTTGCTGACCGATAAGTTCTCACATCCTGTACACCCGAGCCCGTCCTTTAGAAACTAACACATGGCCAATTTGGCTGCGGGAAGTTCCGTGAGGATGTGTCCACGCGCAATTGAAAAATACACCATTCTCTCACCATTATAGTTTGCAGTTTCGTGTCGGGAGTACGGACCTATGTTTTCACACAAGTCGGTTTGATTTCTGCCAGCTCTAGCATTAAAGTCCCCCAATTACTATTTTAACATCGTTTTCGGGTATTATTATTATTATTTTTTTTTAATAGGACGTGGCATAGACACTTTTTTGGTCCATAGAAGCCTTACCTTGCATTCACACAACATTCATTCAATCCATTCATTCATCCCATTCACACAAGTACCGTATACCACCTGCGCATTGCATAGCTCCATGTCACCCTGTACAGTGGTCGGCCCATGAGTTCTATATTCCAACAGAGGGTCATAGATGTTTTCAATTTAATCACCGATCGTAATCGGGAGATGAAAAATCCCTTTTGCATCCCGCTTCTGTTGGGATTCGAACCAGGTACCTCCCGATCCAAACGTCGCAGCTTTAACCACTGCGCTATTTGCTCGGTTATTTTAACATCGTTTTCGGGTATAGATCCCAAGTCATCGTAAAATGAGCCTATATCTTGGAGGCGGCTGACTTCTGTGGGCGCGTTTTCAATTGTGTACAAGAGAAGCTTACATAATTGGTTTTTGACTGCTTGGAAATGCAAAACAGCCTTCTTTACCTGCGGCCCAAGAAGAAATCCAGCTCCAAGATTTCCGAGGTCATCACCACTGTTGAGGAACTTATAGTCCTGGGAGACATGGGCTCCACTTTTAGGTCATCGAGTTTCTTGAAGCGCAACGAGTTCCGATACTCCTTCATGCATGTGATGCGAGGCCCTCTAACGCTCCTGGTTTCTTAAGTGACTGCACGTTGCACGTGCTGATCCTAAATATCGTGTCCGGGCACTTGAGTGGGGGTCCGAGCGTTTTGTTGACTTTATAAACAGTCGAAATATGTATTTAAAACTTTAAAAATTCTCAAATTTAACTTGTCCGTAATTCAGTAATATTAGTGTTATCTTAAATTTTGAATCTTTTGAAAATGTTATAACTAAAAATATGTGGAATTTTTTAGATTTTAAATCGTTCAAATCTAAATTCGAAATTTCAATCCTAATTATCGAACAATGAAATATTTAGAAATTTGAATTTTTAAAAGTTTCAAATTTTATAGAAAAAAATTTAATTACGATTCAATTGGTCGGTTAGTAATTTTGAATTCAGAACAATGAAATTTAAATTTAAACAGTTAAATTACAAAATTTAATGTTTAATTTCTTTGTTCGATGTAGAATTTAATTTTTATGTTTAGACCTGTAAAATTGTATACCAATATTTTTTGGACGAAATTTGACATTCCAGTGGTTTCAAAATTCGAATTACAATGACAAATCCTGAATTTTAATAAATTTATGAATTTTAGAAATTTTAGTTAGTCCAGATACTTCGATCGAATTGATAACGAAACTGACTTTTTAGTTATTTATACAATTCCAAAACTGTTATTCCAGTTTGAATTATGAATTTTTAAAATTTGGCCTTTTTCCAAATAATAATTTTCAATATAATGAGTTTAGGTTGAAATTTTCAAAAAAAATTAATTTTTCTAATTTCGAAATTTTTTAGTTCGAACAAATATTTTTGATTTGAAAATTTAAAGAATTTGCTGAATTTTTCTGAACATTCTGAATTTGATAGGCTCGTTAGTATCAGGAAGTTAGTATTTAATACAACAATTTCATAGATCGATGACTTAAATTTCAAAATTCATTTGTTTTAACAGTTAAAATAAATATTAACTAGCCCAAGGTTCCAATTTGTACTGGGTAGCATTGGTAGTTAAGACTTGTGCTGTGCTGTACTAAAATATTTGTAGCCGACTGCGTTCAAATGAATTTAGAATCCAGAACCCAAAAGTAAAATCTATATGAAACTATATGCATCAATACATAAATACACAAGCGTAGGCCCGCGGCCTTGCCGTGTAGTTTGTTAAGGCCAACAACATTCATTTAGGAAATGAATTAACCGAAAATTTAAGTATATTGTGCACTCTGGTTTAAGACAAACGGGCCGCCACTGGTGACGTATAACACGCTTTAAGCATTTTGTTTTACTAAATGTAAAATAAATTTTATTAACCGCATAGGCAATGACAATTTTAGTCAAGATGCGATTCGCAACGCAACAACATGTTTTTATTGTGAAACGTCATTACTTAAACGCGTGTTCCACAAAAATAACATTTCGTAAAATTAGAAATTATTTCGTTTTTGCAAAATCACCCATCATCCTAATAATTCACAAAATAGTGTAAATATTTTAAGGAAAGGCTTTGTAATAAAGGTCAAGACACAAAAGGTCGAGCTCCGCACATGATCTACAACTTTTGACAAATTTTGGGTGGTTCGCCATTTGCTAGTAGTGCCTATACTGGTCATCTATGTAAATATAAAATATCAATCTCCAATTTAATTTTTAATTTTTATTTTCAGATTTATTAGCACTTTTGAACGAATCGAGCATAACACCATCGAATGGAGATGAATTTCATGTGCCAAGATGCTGCCCACTACAAATGAATTTGGATTCGAAATTCAGATGTGTCGTATCGGGGACACCATACGCTGATCCAAACCCGAATAAATTGAATTTTGTATGTGAAAAATGGAAAGAGAAAGTAGTGATGGAATATAGTGCGGATGAACCATTATGGATTTCAAAACGAAATTTTTTATTGGTCACTGAAGTAAATCCCGATACCAATAAAACAATAATTACTGCATACACGAAATTTTGTGTAGATCACAGAATCAATAAAACAGTTGCGCTTGTTTGCGAAGCAAGTTCGCCGACCGACTTGTTGTTTAGCGAAATTGTTAATCCAATTTGCAAGTTTATATCGGCACTTTTGTTTTTGACAATCGCCCTTATATATTTGTTGGTACCTAAATTGAGTAAAGTATATGGAAAAACCATAGCGGTGTACGCACTAGTCACGAGTATAGAATATTTTTGGATGGGACTAAATGAGTTTGCTGCAATAGGAGCATCAACCGAATGGGTTACACATTTTTTCGAGTTATCAAGTTACAGTTGGTTACTAATGATAACGATTCAAATTATTTTTCATGTTTGGAGTAATTTAATATACGTAGCGATCGCGTTCCTACCAGGATTATATATCATTTTATTTCCAACATATCATACGCCTAAACAAGTGTCGTTCGCGATTTTATTCGTCAATTTTTTAATGTTTTGGACTATAGCGATTTCTAAATTGTATAAAAAAATTAAAAATCGAAAAGTTGGTGAATCCTATGAAAAATATTATGAAGTGGTTTCAAAACAACGAGCCATAACGATTTTAGGAATTTACATTGTAACCGCATTTAATCTGGTGACGGTGGTTTGGCATGATTTGCGAACCATTTGTGTATGGACTTCAATGTGGAATAGTTTGCTGGGTGTGACTATGGCTTTTTTATTCGTGCTAATACCATACTATGAACATAAGAAGAGTGCAAGAGAGAATCAAGATGTTTCGGTAGTTTTAGTTGAAAATAGACCAATAAATGAAGTCGCGATTTAACGCAATATTTTATTTGTAAACTTAGGCTTAAATTAGTATTTAATTATGTATTAAGATATCGAATTGGATAAGTATTCATTTTTATTAAAATAAAGCAAACTGCGACATGTGATTTGAGATTAATCTCAATATTTAGAATTTATATTTAGAATATTTAGAATTTATATTTAAATTATTCCGTAGCAACTTAAAAAATCGCAGAACACACGAATATTAGATACAAATAAGCAATTTTATATTAAAGGAAATAGGACACCTGGAACGTGCAGTCACTTAGAAAACCAGGAGCGTTTGAGGGCCCAATCATGTGCATGAAGGAGTATCGGCTGGAACGAATCAATAACCGATTGTGTAAGCTTTGCTTGCTCTTCAATAAACTCGCAGGACTAAATGTTGCTCTACAGTGGAGATGACTTCGGAAATCTTGGAACTGGATTTCTTCTTGGGCCGCAGGTAAAGAAGCCTGTTTTGGATTTCCAAGCAATCAATAACCGATTGTGTAAGCTTTGCTTGCACATGAAGTTAACCAACCTGTCGGTACGATCTGATGGGATATATACCCGAACATGATGTAAAAATGGTAATTAGGAACTTTAATGGTAGCTCTGGCAGAAACCTGCCGACTTATGTGAGAACATAGGTCCGTACTTCTGAAACGAAACTGCGACCAATAATGATGAGAGAATAATGTACTTTGCAATTGCTCATGAACACATCCTCACGGAACTTCCCGCAGCCAAATTGATCATGTGTTAGTTTCTTAAGTCTGGAAATACAGCGAAACGCATGGGACGGTTCAACTGTGAAGGTCTGATAATTGAAGATCAAAGAAAACGATATCAGGATCTTGTCAGCGAAAACATTGAGGAAGCTAATTGCCAGTTTCACTGCGTGAACTCTTTTTGAGAGGTACTTAAACTTCGGTTGTCAGTCCTGCTCAACAGACTTTAGGTATATAGTGAAAGTCAGACCCAAGAATGATTTCTTTGATGACAAGTGTCATCATAGTGAAGTCTGACAATCACGAGGAAAAACAAGGCTGCTCGGAGGGCAGCTAAGTGAATTTGTAAACGAAAGAAGTGAGAATATGGTGGAAGGCCAAGGTTCTGAAAGTACAACAACTCAGCAATAATAATACCTGGATTTCACCATACTCTCAGGCCTGCGTTAACTGCCATTCGGGTTCGGGATGGAAACGCATGGAGTGGACACTTTACCGATCTGCTTGGTGATCATCATGCGTCACAGACCTTTAATACAGACTGCGGAGCTTTTCATTGTGAATTCATCCCATGAGGAATTCACGAGGGCCATGCAGAGATTGAAACGAAACCGATATTTTGTAGAACTGTCTTTTCGACCTTATTCGATTAGTATGCGAACCGAAGTAAAACCTGACGAATGGAAAGGGCCGCGATATGGCCCATCTTCAAGAAGGGAGACTGATTTAAGTGTGAGAGAGTTTGTGGTCTACTCTGAAATACCTAGGATTGCCAACAAAATTGGTACGACTATGTAGGATGACAGTGATTCAGTCCCAACGTTGTGTTAAAGTTGAGAACAGGCTATCGAAAGTTAAGTTCTAAGGCTACTGCTAAGAACTCAACACCAACAACTTTACAAACTTTATAAAATAAGAATCATGCGTGTGATTTACGACTCAAAACGCGAAGTAGATGGTATACGTACCGAGTTCTGTACACTGTCGAGATCGGAGATCTTATGAAGATCCCCGATATTGTACATGAAATAAGATCTCAGCGAGTCCGCTGGCTCGGTCACGTTATGCCTGCTGTTCCGGAACGAAATGTGCAGCGACCTCTGATAGGACTACTTGGCCACTTCAGATTGTCTCAGATAGTATGAAGAACATGCTCAGGATCAAAGCCGTTGGATCCACATAGTTAACCCAGTAAGGGGCTGTAGTAATGGCGTTTAAAAACTGATTATTATTGATACTTCGGAAACTGAACATTATTAAAATATTATTGATCGAAGCTCCCCAAATTTTTTAATTGAAACCTTTCTGTATTAAAATTAATGTGCAAATACCACATAACGTTTGCTTTTCGCTTCATTTAATTTTCTAAAATTATATGGACATCCGATTGTACAGGATTTGCGCAACAAATGAATTGAATCGACCACATCACTTCGTATATGAAAAAATGAAAGACGCCACTGGGAATCAAAAGTTGTTTTTTAAATTTCGAAAATGGAGAACAAAAACAAATATTTATTTATCGAAAATGGCTTTACTGTTTTTCAGAATATTATAGATGAAGATCAATACACTTTTCATGGGTTTGAACAAATTTTCCAAGCACTTGTCCCACTACGATTGAAGACATGCATTTTGAACGCATCAACCGCGTTTCTTCAGTTGTTGAAAAACGTTGACCTTCACAATCTATTTTAATGTGCAGAAATAAAACGAAGTCTGGTGCCAAATCCGAACTATATACGGTGGATGAATTTGATGTTTCGACCACTAAAATATTCAGTTATTAGTGCCGATGTGTGAGCTCGCATTGTCTTGGTGGAGAATAATCTGTCGCCGGCGGTTGGTTTTCCTTATTTCACCGATATGTTCAGTTTTTCCGGAAAAACAGGCGATCATTTGGTTCAAAGTTCTTCATGCGGGAACAACTTTTGTTGGATTGGATTGGATTATTGAAACACCTATACCGTCAATCCCGTTATAGGGATGTTTTGAGCATTTCTTTTGATCATTTAACACGAAACTGTTTATGCGATTGTCAAATTATGTCGGATCCAACGCGAACAGATATATTTAACAGTTATAGTCCGGTACACGAGACCGGATTCAAAATCCTAGTATTCAAAATTCGTACTATGAAGTTGAAAATATGTCAACTCAAGAATAGAAAATGGGCGTTTTTTGTCATTTTAGTAGATTTGATTGGAAGAGAGATCGGATTTAAACTCCTAGGATTTGAAGAAGTGTCGTGAACAAGGCTTAAATGTTCATGCAAAATTGAATGTATGCTGGTCCCAATAATGCCCAAAGATACCAAAGATAATCTCACGATATGTCGTATGACGATCTAGCAGAATCAGTTCATGTGTAGCATCATTGTTTTCTAGAACATCAACCAATTTTGGACGGCCCGCACGAAATTCGAATTGCGGCAACGATGAGATTCTGTAAACCATGAATAAACACTAGTCCTTGGTGGTGCTTCACCGCCAAACATCGAATTAAGTTCAAGACTCTCAAATCAGAGATATATTTGCTGACACTTTTAACACCGACTGAGCAGAGGCAATAGAACCTATCTGTAGCTAAAAAAGTATATTTTAATATCTGAAATCCTTAATGAGTTAAAAATCACGCTATCGAGCGATGCAATTAGTATCAACTGCTCAGAAATTTAATATCGCACCTTTCGAATAAATGTGACGTTCATACAATTTCTACAAAATTGGAGTTTCAGGTCCTTTTTATAAATCTTGCACCTTCTATATTTTCGGGTAGCCTATCCAAAATGCTATATATATTTGTGATAATCGGGACTCAACAAATAGGCGACGAACCTATTTATATTGAATTAAAAAAGATCCTATAAAGATATCCACTAAATCTCATCCTGATTTTCGGATAATCTCTGCTGTTCAGTATAGTCAATTCTGTTGGCCTTCTCTTTTGGATGAATACCTGCGCGGATATTTCTATACAATCTTAGGTCTGATTATTAATTCTGCGAAATATGGAAAAGTTACAAATATAAGATGTTAGTCTAACCTATCCGAAAATGCATTCAAAAAAATGTAGTAATTTCTAGAATCGGCGTTATAAAATTTACAAAACACCTCAAATATCAATTTTCGTATTATTTGGAAATTCCAATTGGAAACTATAAAAATATTTAACAGTGTACCTTTTGGTATTTTATTATTATTAATTCCACAGGTGAATCCAAATAAGAATAGCATTTGTGTTTTGTGGAAAATTGATTAAAATAGTAAGTCCGACAAGTATGGAATTCTACTTTAAGACGTATAAATGTAAACATTAAATTTCCATCCATGTTAGTTTTCCATTGCAAAATGATGCGCTGCTGCATGTCGTTAAATTTCAAATAAAACTCGACTCGTGTGTAATTTACTTATCAAACTAATTGTATTTCAATAAAAATTAATTATAAATATATGTTGCTAAAAATTTATAATATATACAGTCTTCCAATATTAAACTTAAATTAATTAATAATTAAACCGGATCATGTTCAATTTGCTCTTCCGGGCGACTATAATTACGTTCATCCCACCATTCGTAGATAATCTTTTTATAGTGTGGCATTAGAACAAATACACAAACCAGTACCACACCTTGTAATGCATTTAGCGTTGGAAATGCAATCAAGCTTAAATGCAAATGTGTCCACAGCATCGTTACCATTTCGAACATCCAATTTGCCGCGATTATCGTCAATATCCAGATCACACTTTTGGCCCGAAATTTGACCTCTTCTTTTATGATGCATCGCAGTGTATTTTTCGTGTAATATTTGTAGATTGGGATAAACGTTAAGAAATTCAATAATATTATTATGCTAATCGGAACCTTTATTGCGACCAATGGATTGTCAGTCGGAACGATTTCTGTGTCATATGAATGAATTGTAGTGACAATCAATGCTGGGACACCGAACGCGATAAACGAGTATAAAGTAAGTCTTAGTAGAATACTTCTTTGAAATTGTTTCGGGTTAGGGTAGTAGCTCCAAACATGATACGCTATGTCGATGGTCATCATAAGCAACCAACAAAAACTTGATAACAGGAAAAATTGTATGCCGGTCTCTGTGAATATATGTATACATATATGAAAATTTAGATTACAATTGAAATTGTTTGGTTTCGATTACTTACGTATTCCACGAGATTCTAATCGTGTTGAAAACTTATCGTATGTCATCAAGAGATATCCTATACTAAGGCAAATCGCGTACAACGCTAACGTCTCACCATGCACGTTACGCAATTTTGGAACAATCAAATATAGAAGAGCGGTCGCAAACAGCAATGGCACCGAGATGCACATACAAATCGGAATAATTTTATCGGTAAATACCGATTCGGGCGGTAATAGGCCTGGCTCACAAACGCCGACAACTATACGATTCGCATTACGTTCCACACAAAATTTTTTGTATAAAAAAATTGGAACATCCTGTTCGGTGTACAATAAATACCCTTGCCTTGTAATCCATAATTTTTCATCATTTTCATAGCCCATGAAAATTTCAATCTCACGATTACATAATTTTCGTTGAAGTGGTTTTAGTCCAAACGCAAGTTGAACGTCAGTTTCATAAGATTCCGCATTGTCTGACGTTTTATTTGAGGCGACACATGTTTGATTTGCATTGATACCCGGGAAATTTTTACCAAATGGACAACATTTTTGTATGATCAGTCCTTGTGATGGTCCCGAAAATATGCTGGAACTGTAAAGTGTAGACAGATCTGAAACAATAAATAAAAACAATAATATTATGTTTGTTTAGGGACCTTTTAAAAAAATCGCTAAAAAAATTAGCGCATTGTTGTTATTTCGTAATAACAATCTATTTTATATTTTGAAGCATTACAAGTAATCGCATAGGTTATGCTGATTGACCTGGTTCATTATTTTTGAAGGCTTTATGTGTTTTATTTTAAAATAAAAAAACGCCCTAATTTTTATCTTCATCCATTTTTAATTAAGTGTTAAATGCACAATTCTTATTTATGTCTATTCTGTAGTGATTTTAATTTAAAATTCTCCACTTCGTTCAATAACTTAGAATTCAGCATTATAAAATCCAATAACATGTAATGCTGACGTTGAAATTCAGTGACAACCAGTTTTTCATTCAACCAAAAATATCTACAGCTAAAATCAAGTGTATTGTTGTACAATTTATGACTGACAACTGAAATGTTCATGAATTACAAAAACCATAACAATCTATATACATAAATTATGTTTGATAGACATTGGAGTTTTAATGACGTATTATCGAATTAATAAACCAAGAAACAAATGTTACACAAAGATGAAGAGAAAATAAAGATATTATCGCGTGATTGGTGTTAATTGTTAATATTTACAAGGTCATGATGATTCATAAATTAGATCACAATCAATCTATTTTTCTACCTGACTTCTTAATTTTTTAGTATACCGACATCATTAAGAATTATTATTATTGTATTGTTATTGCTTGTTTCAATAACGAAAACTGTTGGTTTTCTTGCTCAACTTATCTTTAAATTTCAACACTTGGGGGCTCCGACCCTAGGTGCATTCCAAACCAACTTTGCACTTTATTTTTTATTGATTGTGTCGAAAAACTTGGAAGAACGTCTAGATTTAAACACGTGCAAATTAATAATTAATAAATATTCAGACGACCTTACAATTGATAAACTTTATGAATGCACAACTACATAGAACTACATTTACATTGCTTGTAAATTGCGATGACCATTTCTCGGCATCTGCCGTGGAGCTGGGCGTATGAAATAAACTGTGGCCTGTAGATTGATGCATGATCGAACTGAGTAATGTTTACTTGTTGACTGTATGGTGATTGCATAAACATGTTTGTTCGGAACACACATTTGCCTTTAAAATGTAATGGCACGGGATTTTATTTTATTAAACGTGTAACACAAGTTTAAGATAATCAAAATCAATTTAAAAATTATGGGACTTTTCACACAAATTGCAGTTTGTCGGTTAAAAATCGGTCAAATGGATTCAATTTGAGCTGTCAAAGAATCGATCTATTAGAATGGTTTTGGTGGTCAAATTTAGTATGAAACAAAAGTATTCGTTAGAAAAAATTTTTATTTCGTACAATTCAAAATTTGTACAACCAGGCTCGATGACATAACCTTCACAAATATATGAATACAAAATATAAAATACAAGGGTTTTCCAATAAGAGGTTTCGAGGAAATTGTTAAAATTCACTACAAAAATGGCGAAAATTTTGTAGTCACATAGGTCGCAAAACTAAAGCACTTTTTGGTCGTCGTGAAGCACCTTCTCGGCCGGCAATAGTGAAACTAGTGGAAATATTTGAGATGTTGGGACAAGTTAGTGATGTGAAGAATCGAAACCGTGTCCATCGCTCAAGAACAACTGAGAATATTGCTGCTGTAGCCCCTATAGTGTTGCAGAAAACCCAGGTTTGTCGATTCCTCGTAGATCTTTGGAATTCGACCTTCCACAAACGATATTACACCGTATTTTGCATAAAGACTTAGGTTTTAAGGCTTTTAAAGTTCAGTTAACACAAGAACTCAAGCCGGTCGATCACCATAAACGTCGTATCTTCGTTGATTAGGTCCTTCAAATGCATCAAAATGATCCGGATTTTCATCGAAAAATCATCTTCAATAATAAGGCCCATTTTCACTTCGGATTTCGCATTTGGGGTTCAGAAAAGCTAAGAATAATTGTTGAAAAGCCTCCCCATCCTCAACGTGTTCCTGTTTGGTGCGGTTTTTGGGCTGGCGGTGTGATTGGACCTTACTTTTTCGAAAATTTTCTTTCAATTACTGATTTTGTACAACCCTACAGGGAGCATATATATATAGATTCGTTATTGAACGTACAATTTTTTAGCAGTCTTCTTACATATAACACTCATAGTTAATGCTATCTAAATATCTGTATGTACATATATGTTTAACCTTAATCAAACTGTAAAAGTTTGAACCTAGAAATGGATAATAACTGATCTACGGTCAAAGATCCGTAAGAGAACACTTTGGATCTAGCTTCGACTAATGCCGGACAGCTGCAAAGGTAGTGTAGACAGTAGTCACAAAAACATTTTGGTTTCAAACTCGTATTTTTCTTTCTGAATTTTTGAACTCTCGATGAAGAATTTAATTAAAACTTCAATTGAATCTAAAAAAAATTAATTCCTCATTCTCCCTACAATTTCAACGTTTTTTTTAAACTATAAAATAGAAATTGCTTCATTTTGTAAAATTTCCTTGTATTTCTAGGCTCTCCGCCTACAAGCAGTAGTTTAAAAATTTAACCAAATTAAATATATTTCAATTTTCTTGCCTTCCAACTTTTATTTCTCTTTGACCTCAGAGGTTATGAACATTTTTGTGAACCAGAAAATGAAACTGTTTTCAAATACATAACTAAATATCTTTCTGACTATCTAGGCTCACTAGACATGCGAAGGATTGATGAAGAATTTAATTAAAATTTCAACTGAATTTTCGAATTACGATCATCGGGTCAAAAAAGGAATTTCTTCCATTCGATCGTGCTTCAAGGCACATTAAACCTTTGGAAAAACCTTCCCAAAACCGGACGTCTTACAGCCTTAGAACAGTAGAAACTTGAACCTTTCCAGATGACAAAAATCAGGATGTTGAAAAAAATTGGAAATATAATCGGTCAACAGGAACGAATCTCAGAATTTTCTTCATGTCGTCGCTAGTATTTCATAATAGTGGACGCTTACACCATTCAAAATTGGTATATCAAGTATGGATATAACAACGGGTTGGCCTCGTCTGACAAAATTCTAATCCTCTTTATATACCTATATACTTGATTCTAATTTGGAATGTTGTTAGCATGTACTCTACAGAAATACTAGTAACGATATGTGGAAACCTTTGGGATTCGTGTTAACTGACCTGATATCAAGATGAACAATTTGTCTTGACTGTTGAGACAACCATTTCGCGTAAGTCGGGAAAGTTTCCAACAATGATTAAATGTTTTTTCGTACGTAATGGCATCAGGTTGGATTTTATTAATCTGGCGGTATGGCGGCAGATCCAGGTAAATGTGATTTAACTGTAGCTGAAAAGATGATCGCCTCATCCGATTAATACAATAATCGGAATTTTCGTGTTGAACGAATTCAGAGGATAGCACGCCAATATTTTTCGGCATTTAATAGAAAATAATTTAGGGCATGAATTGCTATGTTCTCTTTATAAGGGAATCGAAGTTTATAGCTTGGTTATCAAATATTATAGCTTAACTTAAGTCAATTGCTGTTAGATTTCGAATTTTGTAATAAATAATAAGCCGTATTTAAAGGCCATTACTGCCCCCTTACTGTGTCAACAATCTGGCTCCAACGGTTTCGATCCTGGGCTTGGTCTTCATACTGTCCTAGACAACCTGAAGAAGCCAAGTCATTCTTTACACCGTGGAGCCATCGTCGCCTGCAACGACCTCTGTGCCTACCATATGATGGCTCTCCTTTCAGAGATCGCTGCACAATTCGTTCCGGATCAGCAAGCAGAACGTAATCGAGCCAGCGTACTCGCTGAGATCTTACTTCATGTACAATATCGGGGATCTTCATCCGATGTCTGATCTCGATATTGTACAGAGCTCCATCTCTTGTACTCATCCGTCAGCGCCCAACTTTCACATCCAAACATAACAACGGGCCTGATCAACGCTTTGTAAAGCTTCAGCTTCAGGGCACTTGATAAGTGTTTAGATTTTAGCAGGGGCCTTAGAGGATCCAAAGCATGACTGCCAGCTGCCAGCCGCACTTTAATATCCTCACCCACTCTGTTATCGTCAGTGATAAGAGCACCCAAATATTTGAACCTCCTCACTCCCTCAAACGTGTGGTGGCCACTACTAAAATCTGGTGTGCCATTGTCCCTAAAACCAGAGATCAGGTATTTCGTTTTGGACTCATTGAGCTGAAGTCCAACTGAATCTGAAAACTCTACAACCGGATCAAGTATTTCTTTCACTCCGTTGCTATTCAGTCCTATCACGCATATGTTAGCTGCATATGCAAGTGCGATGAGGTGATTCAGTTTTATGGAAGATGTACTCCAACATGAGATTAAAGAGTTACGAGGTACAGAGCATCTCCCTGCCAAACACCCGAGCTAACTGCAAAAATTGTCTATAGCCTGTTCTCAACTTTAACACAGCATTGAGACTGCATCACTGTCATTCTTGCAAGAGCAGCCTTGTTTTTCCTCGCGATTGTGAGACGTTGTTGTACTTCACTATGGGCTGTATTTTGTTGCTCAACTGCAAGACGACACTCGTCATCAAACCAATCATTCAACGGTCTGACTTTCACTATACCTAAAGTCTGTTGAGCAGCACTGACAACCGAAGTTTTCAGTGCCTCCCAGACAGAGTTCACGCAGTCAGACTGGTAATTAGTTTCATCAATGTTGCCGCTGACAAGATCCTGATATCGTTTCTTTTGATCTTCATTTATCAGGCCTTCACAGTCGAAACGTACCATGCGTTTCGCTGTACTCCCAGACTTGTACGAAAACTTCCATCGTAACTTTGCAGCGACCAAATGATGATCAAATTTTGTAAACATTTTTGTTTTTTATGTGATAAAGAGGCAGAATTTGACCCCTGATCCCAGGATTTTTTTTAAATACCTCTGACAATACAAGCGTAAATAATCCGTTCCAGATTTTTTTTTAAATACCTTTTTAATTTATACAGTTGGTTCGTCCCAGGATTTTTTCACATTTATACTATCCCAGACATTTTCGTCAACAAAAAAATATACCATTAGTACCAAAATACTGATCGACAAAATAAATTCTGTTGGAAAATAAATTCTTATGTGTAAGTTGTTCAAGGGACTATTAGGCCAGCTTTAATAATTTTGTGACCGTTGGAATTTCCCCATATAAATAAATGTGGCCAACTTTTAAGTAAACTAAAATCGAGAAAAATCGTGTGACCAAGTTTTTATAGGGTATAGGCTTTTTCTCATACTGATTGAGTTTGGGACCTTGTTGGCCACCACTGTGGCAGCGTTGATATATTTTTGTCCGTTGGTAATTTCTTTAATATAAATAAATGTGGATATGACAAAAAGCTTGGTCATATACGATTATTTTTTCAATATTAGTTTATTTTGAAATGTTGGCACAAGCGCCACATTTATTTATATCGCGGAAATTTCAACGGTCACAAAATTATTAAAGCCGGCGTAATGGTTGCTAACTGGGTCCTTAACCTAATCGCAAAAAGAAAATAGCCGTCCTTTAAACGACTTGCACAGTAGAATTAATTTTCCAATAAAATTAATTTTACATATTAAAAAAGTTTGGGATCAGTATAAATGTAAAAAAATCCTGGGATAACTTCAAGGGGGTAGAATTTGTATACATTTGCATCTGACTATCGGTTATTAGCTTATTTTTTTGCGACGAACTGGCATAATTTAATAATGAAGACCCGTCCTATGATTATAGCAATTCAAAGATTAATTTAGACTACGTTTTACAGTTCTGCTCAATAAATTAATAAACTTAATTTTAATTCGGCATAACTTAGATATAGATAATAATGTATTGAACCAACAAATGAGAATTATTTTTTATTTATTCTAAAGGCAGATGTACAATTGTGCATACTCTATTTACGATAATATATTGTTGGCATAATTGAATTAAATTGTTATCGTTTTCATGCAGCATACATATTGTAATTTCCGGTTTTATATTGATTGTAACCCATCAAGATTAAGTGAAACCACCCAAATGAAGAGATTCTTGACACAAGAATTCACCGCGCGATCACAAGATATTTTAATTTGCATTCATTAATATTTTTGTTGTTTTATTTGTTTAATAATAAAATTATCATTCATTATATTAGCATATCCAATACACAAGGTGAGTCACACAACACGCTATAAGTGGATTAATAAATATCTCAAGTTCTCGCAATCACATAAATTACACGACCCGATAAAGATTGACCTATTATTTATCAATATACGAAATCTTAATAGACAACACTTATTACCAATTGAAAATTTTAGCTCGTCGTCCAAATTTAATTTGATGCACCCGACAAATTTTAGTAAAAAAATTACAAAAAATAATTTCATTACTCTAGTTGAAACTAACATAATATTTTTGTTTATTGAATCAATTACGATATAACACTATAAACCACTTCACACAATACACGAATTAACTACTTTTTAAATATAAATATTATTCTTAAGAAATTTGCTTATTATATCACGTGCGCCACTTATCACAAAACACTGTATGTATATATACACACATAATACTGAAACATTAAAATGTTTTTCTTAATTATTACGTTTACTAAATGTTTAAAATATGTTAATATGTTTTGCTTGTGTTAAAACGACAGTGCCACAACCAATAACCAACTAAAACTGAATCAACAGAGTTAAAAACAATTTTTCAGTCAATTTATCTTTAAAAAATGTATTTTACAGTATAAAGCCGATGGTTGTCGTTAGTTTATCAACAATTTGTTTGTGTATGTATGTAATATGCTGGATTAAACTATGTAAGGCGTTACGATCATTCAAAATTTCATCTTGGTATATCGCGCGATTCACGACTTGCTGTACTCGAGTAACAATTAATTGTTACGACGAGATTAGAATCCGTCACGTCACACTATTTGGGAATTCTACGGTACATGTTCTAAAATTCTTCGCCTTCTTCTTATGATGATTTTTAATTTTTATAGACAAGATAAATAAACTGGGTGACTTTAAAAAAAAAAACATACAGAATAACATATAAAGATGATATCACGTTGAATAAATCTTTGGTATGCATATACGTATATACAAATACAACTGAAATCAGTTTTAATGTCAACTGAACGACCTTTTTGGTTTGTTGTTGTTGTTGATTAATTTGAAATTAATCGTAACTGACAATGAAGATGTGTTTTTTTTTTGCTGTTTCATAAATTACCTGGGCATCAAATAGTCTATCGAGAGTCACTCACGAGATTTATCGAAGTTTTCTTCTTGTAATCGACATAAATTCATATTTACTAAAATTTAATTTCAAATTATACAATTGGCACGGTACAAATATAATGTAAACAGTAATTGATAATCATCCTCACTATAGTACGTAATTACCTTGAATATCTTCAAGACGTATGGCATTCATATGAGTACATTAAACATTTACAACGTATATGAATGATATCATCCAAAAACAAATTAAAGAGTTACGGGCTTAAATATGATCGTATGACAAGGCATGCAGAAAACGCATATAGCCTTAAAATACAAGTAACCCGCCTCAAGATCGACAACCACATAGAAGTACCACTATAATTTGTATTATGTAAAATCTTATCATCCTTCCATCTCTTAGGGTATGACAAATTGTTAGCATTCATTTCCTTAATTTTAATCAGTTCCTTAATAAACGAATAATATGAATCTACACTGTTAAAATTATATATGATTCAAATATTTGGTTAATATCAAAAAGATTAAAATTACCTGCAACTAGAACAACGTTCAAGCACTTATGAACTTTTTATCGTTTTTGCTATGTATATATAGTTAATCTATTAATCGATAGATGGCAACACCTCTAATAAAGACATTGATTTTATTTAATGTGCAAACATTGTTTGTGGTTTTATGCATACTTTAAATTAAATTAATTCCCATTGATAACATTTCAGATAAAATATTTGGGAGCCTTAAGTCCTCTATAGACAAGGCCCCTGTGGTCGGGGGGCACTCACATGTCTCGTAAACCTAAATTGCACGAACATGTTTTATGTTTTCCTAGAATACCACCACTTTGCTTGTCGTAAGAGGCGACTAAACCTGCATCTGAAAAAAAAAACACAACTCTTTGCAATATCTACAAAATAAAATCGGAATACCGCCAAACTAATACCGGCCCCTTGCTCAAGTACCCGGACACGAGATTTAGGACCAGGAGCGTTGAAGGGCCTAATCACTTGCATGAAGGAGTATCGGCTGGATCTCGTTGGTCATCAATAAACTGGCTGGCCTAAAAATGGAGACCATGTGTCCCAGGATTATATATTACTCAACAGTGAAGAAGACCTCAGGAATCTTGGAGCTAGACTTCTTCTTGGGCCGCAGATAAAGAACGCTGTTGCGATTGAAGTTAACCAGCCTGTCGATAATTTATGTACCCGCACCCACATCTATACCCGAATACGATGTAAGAATGGTAATTGGGGACTTTAATGCTACAGCTGGCAGAAATCAGGCCGATATGTGTGAAAACATAGATCCGTACTCCCGACACAAAACTGCGACCGATAATGGTGAGAGAATGATGTACTTTGCAATTGCTCATGACCTTAGAGTAGCAAGCACGTTCTTTCCACACAAACAAATACATTTAGAAACATGGATCCATCCTCGAAAAACTTCATGCAGCCAAATTAAACACGCGATGTGAGAGCTTATCAGTCAGCAACCCAATACGTAGGCAGCGATCATCAGTTGGTCTCTGCAAAGCTACGATGGATGTATTCGTACAACTCTGGGAACACAGCTTGTCACACAGGATTTTGTCAGCGACAACATTGAGGAGGCCAACTGCTAGTCTGACTGTGTGAACTGTGTTTGGGAGGTACTGAAAACTTAGGTTGTAAGTGCTGCTCAACAGACTTTAGGTATAGTGAAAGTCCGACCCAAGAATAATTGGTTTGATGATGAGTCGTCTTGCAGTGGAGCAACAAAATATAGCCCATTGTGAAATGCAACAACGTCAAATATTCGCGAGGAAAAACCAAGCTGCTCTTGCTCGGAGACCAGCTAAGCGAATTTGTAGACGGAAGAAGCGCGAATGGTGGAAGGCCGAAGTTCTGAAAGTACCACAACTCAGCAATAAGCGCAATTTAAGTAATTTTTTTAAAGGTATTACTGGATTGCACCATACTTTCTACCTGAGTCAACAGGAACGCCATTCGGAACCGGGATGGAAACCTCTACACTTTACCAACCTGTTTGGTGTTATCATGAGTCACAGACTGAAGCTGAGTCCCATCTATCCCATGAGGAGTCCATGCAGAGACTACAACGAAACCGCGCACTTATATCTATAGGTACAAAGTCCAATCAAGTGCTTGCATATGCAGATGACATATGCGTGATTGGACTGAATAGCAACGGAGTGAAGGAAATACTTGATCCGCTTGTAGAGTAAAGCCAGTAAAGTAAGGGACCTGTAGAGTTTTCAGCTTTTGTTGCGAACTCCAGATCACTGAGTCCAAAACAAAATACATGATCTCTGGTGATAGGGACAATGGCGCACCAGGTTTTAGTAGTGGCCACTACACGTTTGAGGGAGTGAGTAGGTTCAAATATTTAGGTTCTTTTATCACTCACGATCGGCTGGTAGTCGTGCTTTGTAACCTCTAAGGCCACTGCTAACCTCTAAGGCCACTGCTAACCTCTAAGGCCACCTATCAAGTACCGTGAAGCTGAAGCTTTACAAAGCGTTGATCAGGCCCATTGTTATGTATGGATGTGTGAAAGTTGGGCGCTGACGGATGAGTACAAGAGATGGAGCTCTGTACAATATCGAGATCAGACATCTGATGAAGATCCCCGATATTATACAGGAAGTAAGATATCAGCGAGTACGCTGGCTCGGCCACATTCTGCCTGGTAATCCGGAACGAATTGTGCAGCGATCTCTGTCAGAAGAATCACCATATGGTAGGCGCAAAGAGCACTGCAGGCGACGACAGTGTAGAGAATGACTTATCTTCTTCAGATTATCTAAGACAGTATGAAGACCACGCTCAGGATTGAAACCGTTGGACCCAAATTGTTTATACAGTAAGGGGGCAGTAATGGCCTTTAAAAACTCTTATAATTATTATTAAGTGCTCTATATGATTAAAATTTAAGACGTTTAATTTCTTGAATTGTAAAATGTTCATGATTTCTATACTTTCTTGGTAGCTGGTACAAGAAGGCAAAAATAATATTAAAAATTAATAAAATAAGAAAAACAAACAAAAAAAAACGTTTTACGTACCGAATGAAAAATTTCACTACTACCCACCTACACAAAAACTAAATTAAACTCTTTGGTCTTTGATGATGATGATCGAGCAGACGAATTTCGAACCTCTTTGGAATTTTAAAATCAAATTGTTTTATTTTTGGCCCTCAGATTTATTTATAAATAGAAAATGGAATAGTCCTCTATGGATCCAACACATACCTACTCCAGAATAATTGCATAGATGGAGAACAATACGCAATTTAAAAAACTCCGAATTATTAAAAATTTGACTAATGTTTATGTTTTTAATTTTGCCGATACATTACAACCTCAGTAACAATTGACTTCATAAACGTGAGGAACCAGCCCTCGATTTTCTGAGTATGTATCTTAATTGACCAGACTATATAATAATAACAGTTAACATTGGCTAAATAGACATTGAGAAATAAAATTGGTGCTTTGACCTTTGGCTAAATCAAGTTAAACTACCTGTGGCCTAATTCTGTAAAAACAAGATAATGTGAAAAAACGAAACATTGAAAAAGATTACACAAAAAAAATTTACACAATTTCTATCTTATTTAGGTTAAATGGTATTCTATAAAACAAAGTAGTCCGCGTGTAAATTTTTTCTTGCTGAATAATTTTATCGTGTCTAAAACCACTTTGACGTTTTGTTAGTGGTTCATTTCATAATATAATATAAAGAGTAACAAGGACAAACATGGTTTTTTCGTTCGGCGCTAGCCCGCCTTCTTCGTGAAATTTTAGTTTTAAATTTTAAATTTTTATCCGTGAAAACGAACTACACAAGATAAATTGTATGTGTAGTTTATTGACGTTTAATATCTTACCGATTTTTTAATTTATCTTGGTGTAAAGTTATAGAATACCATTTTGGTATGAAAACGTGTAAAGTACTCGTTTTCGCGTTTTCACGTTATCTTATTCGTTATAGAATTAGGCTACTGTATTGTCTAGTCGGGTATTTTTAATAGAATTATGGTGACCACGTTCACGGCTCACAACCGGTGTGCTGGTATTTAAAGGTGTGTGTTCTAATATTAGATTGTTAACCGCTGAATTTTAGTTTGTTCATTACAAAAATATTTGTCGTACGATAGTAATAACTTAAGATTGGGTCACCAAATAGGTGAAGCGGCGATACAAGAAAACTCTTAGTCAAACTTTTATCTAATATTTAATTATTAAATAATCTGTCTTTGATGTATTAGTTGTATTAAAACAAAAATATTATAAAAGCAAGATCCTACAGCCATCTTTTAACTAATAGGCGAACTTTTTTATAATTTTTTGGAGAAATCTTTGTTAATTATTATCATAGACACAATCACAAATCACAATACATTAAACAAAATGGAAAATTCTAATACAAATTTAACATTCCAAATGATCAAGTGAAAATTTCATTTAAAATGTTAACAATCTTCTCTGGTATAAAACCATTTAGTCTAGATGGACAAACCCTTTTTTTGGTACCAAATTCTCAGCGTCTCACATTCGTCGTGGTGATATCTCAATTTGAGTAAAGAAACTACCTACATCTACGGCTATAGTAGATTAGATATGTGTCTAGACTTTTCACAGGAGGTCGATTATGTAAGCATTACGAGTTACGAGTTTTTCGAAGTTATGACCAAACGAGATTATGTAAGACATTTCGAGTTTACGTAATTTGTGCTAATTGAGTACGACAAGCAAGTCGTAATGGTTGAAATGATTGTTTTTAAGGAAAATTTTGTTGGCGTGTTATAAGCAATATTACATTAACGAGCCATTCAATACTGCTTTTCTACCAAAAACAGGGAAGGGCGTTTACGCGTCATCTATTAGTTTTTTCATTGACGTGTCGGCAACCCGTAGATAACATCAACAACGTAGACAACGTCGATAATGTAGACAATTCCTAGAGTGGTTTTGTCAATTAGTTCTAAACTAAAGGGTGACCAAATTTCTTCAGGAACAATGCGTTATTGGTGATAGTTTTATAGAATGTCCGTCAATGCATTTAAATCTCTTTTCAAAAAGAGCGGAACGGTATAGAACAGCTCACAGAGAAATCGATAAAAATGGCTCACAAAAATGTTATGACCTTCATTCAAAATAATCCGGGGAACTCCATGGTAAAACGAATTATTAAAAAGCCAAATCGATCAGATAACCAACACTTGTTCATGTATATAAAAACCATCAACGTTCCTATTTTTGTGGCAGGATTGTACTGACCACCAAGACATTCTATTAAAAACAGACTCAGAGTTTTTCAATCGTCTAGGGAAAAGGTTCATAATAGGTGACTTCAATTCGGATTATACTCACTGGGGTTCTAGATTAATTACAACTAAAGGAAAAGAATTACTGATTGACATTACAGAAAATGGATGTGAATCCATTCCAACTGGAAAACATATTGGCCAAGTGACCCAGGAAAAATACCTGACCTGATCGAATTATTATTTTCATTGCTGCTACATCCCTCTTTTATACTTGGCAATTAATTGGAAAAATTCGAAAATTTGAATAGAAGCTGAGTTGAACTAATCTGTAAGATGAAATTAAATTAAAAGAACCTTAGTCCGTTTGCCGCGTGAACATACTACCTAATCAAACGCCCTTGATTGCTAGTACGACTTGCCGTACAATTTTAATACTGAAAATCCATCTTTGTATACTCACCATTTGAATAGCGAAAAATGAAAATTTAACGGAATCTGAATTGAATTAATTTGTAAGAAATTAAATTAAATTTTTGTTTAGCCCTAATCGAGATTTAAACTCAGCTTGGAAATTGTTTATTTGGACGTTATTCATGTACCATGACTTAAACTTAAAACTTGTATGGTCAGTGGTCACTATTGTGGCCCGCCTAGAAAATCGCATCAAGCATCATTGACTGGAACGGAAGTTTTATAATTTTTAAGAACATAACGAGGAATAGCTAGTCAGATTTTTAACTTCTTCGAAATACACTGCTTGGAATGTTATCGCATTAAATGTTGCTCCTCGCACTGTTCAGTTAAGTTTCAAACGATATTAATGTTGGGACATTTTTGGTTCAACTCAGCTTCTGTTAATTCTGTAATTTCCAAAGTTTCTCAATTCAATTGGAAAGTATAAAAGATTTGCATAACATCAAACATACATACGATGGTGGGCGAGGTAGTAGAGTGATTGACTTTGGATTCGTGGACTAAGGTTCTCGAGTCCCATTAGCGACGGTACTATTTTAATTTAATGTCTTCTGTTTTTTAATTGGTTCAACCTCAGCTTCTATTAAACATTTTCATATTTTTCAAGTAGTGGCATAGATACAAGATGGGTATATAGCGATGGTGAAATGAACGCAGAGTGGACTTGCCTTTGCTAAAATTTTCAATATTTTCTATTCAAATGACAGATATAACAGATTTGGATAGCATGAAATATATAGGAGGCGGTGGTCCAGTAAGCAGTCAGTGACTTTGGATTTATGTATTTAAGTTCGATTCCCGATCGAGCCAAACATTTTTTGATTTAATTTCTCCTGTCAAATTGGTGATGGTGAAATAAAATTACTCAAATCCAACTGAGCTTCTGTTTAAAACTTCAATATTCTCCATGTTAAAGTGGCGCAAGTATAAAAGATGGGTATGGGTATATATATGGGTATAGAGTGGTAATGAAATTATTGTACGGTGATGGTCAAATAAGCATTCGATTTCAAATCGCTAAAAAATCGTAGGTTGTTGACATTATTTTAATTGTCGACGTTGACAAAAAACACTGCCAAGTAGTCTACGTTATATTTTACGTGTCGACATCCGCGTAGATTACATGGAGTAATTTACCTAGCCCATCCCTGCCAAAAACTCTCATGTTGTCGAGAAGCTAGAATACTTACCTTTCACTCATATGGTTCGATTCACTGCACGGAATTTTAGAGAACCCTATTTAAGCGAATCAATATAGAAAATGGATTAAAATTAAAAATTAAATTTCACTAATGTCCAAATGGTTGGCCAGGCAGCTTAAACAAATAGACCCTCTTTAATTAAAAATAAAACTCTCATCATATGCCATTTTTTCAAAATAAGCAATAGTTTTTGAATACTTTTTATTCCAGATTATAGTTTGTTGTTTTTTTTTTTGGAAAAACCAATTTAAAGTTTACAACTAAATTCAAAAGGTGCTGATCCTATAGTAAATACACTCAACTTATTAGAATAATAAATAGATTTGTTTTCATAAATATTTTGTTCAATAATATGTTAAATAAAGTATTGTTTTAGAATTATATTTGTTAAGCTTTTTTAAAATTTGCTATATAAAAAAAAGAGTTTTTTAAAAGGCATTTGAACCGAGAGAATACTAACAAACAATTTAACTAAATAAATATTTTATATATGTATATGGTATATATAACAAATAGAAAGCTAGTTGTGGTTTTCTTTTCCTTAATCGATCGAATCAAAACGGGGCGATGCACTTCGTCGCTCAGCTTGAAATGGTTGACTTATACCGGCTAAACCGGTAACACCACGAGCCCCGGTACTTTGGAAGTATACTAGAACGTACTGACCAAATTCGGGTAAGTCATCATCATCGGTGAATGTTATGTCGATGCGCCGTTTATGCGGATAAGACACACTTGGTTTTTGGCTACGATTGGCATATTCATAGGATACGTACTCGTTTAAGCTGCCAAAGTCCGACTGAAACAAGAAAATAAAAATTAGCAATTTTCATTTGCACCAACGGATAATAATAAACTTACGCGATATATCCCAATCCAATCACTGTCCAGCTCCTCAAAATCATCAGGTACATTATATTCAATAATATTTTCTTCGCCAATTATCCAATTTGATACTTCTGAGAATTCAATAGTTGGTTCATCATCGTTACCGAATGCCTGAGTACCAGAATCAAGATTATCAGTTGCAGCAGCTCTAGCTCTATTTCTTATTAGTTCTCTAGTTTTAATAAACTATATATGGGGATGGGATAATATTAAGGGTTTTTGTGTTTGAGTGGTTAAATTTTAATGGGGCCATACGCATGTATCGCAAAAAAAAGGTATTTTGTCAAAAAACCAGACCAAATTAAAGTTAGGTAAATTCATGCATTAAAGTGATAAAAAAATAATAAAATAAAAACTGTTAGTGTAAAGGGTAACACGCATGCGGTATAGTATTAGTATGGCGCTTACCTTAACGATGAACTCACTAGACACGGGTTTATGATCGCTCAAATTATATGTCGGATGGCTTTTGTACGACATTTGTTCGATTTCCAGTTGAAAACTGTTCATTTGCTGTGGTAAAACCCGATATAGGATTCGATCCGTCCACGCAGGCCGCCTTTTCATATCGTAATTATTGGTACCTACCTCAAATTTAAATGTTGGCGGAAATGCTGGTGGCCGTTCAATGAGTTCGTTAAACGCTAATTTCTCATCCATAACAAGCCGCAATTGATCGCGTTTGAGTAGATCTAGAGTTTTCTCGTTTTGTATCGCTTCACGAATAAATTCGGCTGGCGTAGTCATGTCACCAGTCAATCGGAAATTTAAGTCTCCCATCCAAAATACAAAACTAACCGATGAACACGCATTTGAAATGATTAGTCGTTAGGCTAGGATTAAAGTGCGGGATGAACGTGAATACTTACTCGTGACCAAATATATCCTTTTGATATTTTACATGAAATTTATGCTCTTTAACGATTTTATTATAATCCTGTATTCGTTCCTCGAGCATATGATCATGAGCTGCCAAATGTGCGTTCACACAACAAAATGAACGATTGTACAAAGTAAATCGGATGCTAACCGCTCCTTTATTGCCCTGCGACAAATAAAAATATATTTCTTAAATATCATCTAAAGATTCAGCCGAGATCCACCATCACTTACCCATATTCCGCCTAGCCCGGTCCTTGTAAATTCCGTCTCAATTTCGCGCAAATGTAATAAATGTTTCCGCTTTGCTAGTAATATAATTAATAGTCCTTGCATGTTTTCTGTTTTCACGACAACATATTGCCGCGGTTTTAGCAGCTCTTTAAGTTTTGATGTCCACGGGTCATCTTTGAACAGTCCCATTACCATATTTTGTGGCTGTGAATTCACCTCTTGCAGGCACACAACATAAAAATCGGGCAAATGCAAATCATTTTCGGGATTTTTTTCAAGCCCCAGCAAACTGTTTAACAATAAATTATCTGGATATTTGGCTCCAACGTTCCATGTCACAAAATAAAAACTGAAATTATAAAATATTTAATCATTAAACTTGTTCGCTAATTCGTAACGGCGATATTAAATATATTAACAGTACTAGCTATTTAAAAAAAGATGGTAGTACTAGTACTTCAAATTCAAACGAGTGTCGTTTTCTAAACTGGAACATAAATTTAAAATACGAAAAAAGCCACATAAATGAAATATCATATTCTCCATAACTGATGATTTGTAACGTTAATCTAATTAATGGTACATTTTTGATAATTTTATGAAATTTTTGTAAAGAAAATAGATTTAATTTTTATAGAATTTTGTTTTTTGTGTCAATCGCGTCTGCCTATTTGCGAATAGGGTTGAACATTAATTTTGGCATATGTGTAAAATGTGGAGACTTTTATTTTATGAATTTTGGTAATTGAAAAGTAGCTTAATTTATCATATAATAAATTGAGCTCAATTTTGAAATTATGTACTATAAAATCCTAAATAAGTTAAACTTAAATTTTTGCTCAATAATTTAAAACGCTAAGCTCGATTTAAACTATTGTGAACTGGCCTTGTGCTATGTCGAGTAAATTCTATTAACATATGCATACATACGTACGTTTATTAGTTATTTGCGCGAATTTATACGTACGCCAATTGGCCTCGAATTCCATTAAAATTTTGCATACCTGAACTAACTTATATTACGATGAGATCATGACCTCAATGATTTTATTGGGCATAAGCCAAAACTAATATTTGCTAGAATTATAATTGCGATAAGATTTACCTGTCGACCAATTTTTTTTGGAAACATGTGGAATCAATTATAATTGTTTATTTTCAAATGCTTATCGTTTGAAAATTTCTCGGCAAAAAATCGCGGCATCAAAACAACATAACGCAAACAAAACGACTTAAAAATTATTAGCTGTAATATACTCACAAAATATAAATTATAATTATTCCATTTGGCCTTGATAATATAAATTTAATTGGCCGCTTTGCTAACGAACTATATGTACCAAGTAATGTAATTAGTTTAGGCGATAAATTATTTTGCGTTCTTTACAATCTTACAATTATAAATACAAAAGTCTACACAGCATACGATATTCGAATTTGTAAGCAGCATGAATAATAGCAAAACTTACATTTTTGCTTCATTAGAGCATATTTTTTATTGATTAGATAACAAAATTTGGAAAACTGATGACTATTCATTACAACATAAGAAATAAATTCGAAAGTATAAGTAACATAAAATATAAAAAAGCAATAATGAAATTAATTTTGCATTTTTTTGCAAACTAAGACAATATATCTACATACACACACTAAAGCGAAAAAACTTTGGATCTGTAAATCTGACCGAAATAAATTTGCGAATGTGGTTTTACTTATACATTTCTTAATGTATTTTATGTGCGGTTAACCGCCAAACCCATATAAGATAAGATAGTGTAATTCTATTACCTGATTGTAAGTACCTAAATGCAACATGTAGTTTACTTGGCGGTGATTATAAATTTTAGTTTAGGCCATTTCCTTACTGTGTGGAATTTTAGGATTTTATGGAATTATTGTAAACCGAAAAATGATTGGTTTGATGAGTGGTCTCGGCCAACAAAGTGTAGTTCAAACTCGTGGTTCAGTACCAATATACTTCGTGAAGATTCCTGATATTAAATATGAAGTAAAGATATATGTTGGTCAGAGAGTTTGAGTTAGTCAAGGTTAGTAGACATACGAATTGGGCAATGTGGCAGTTACAATATTTGCTGTTGTAAGGGTTTGACATATACAAATTTGAACCAACAGTATGTATGAAATAATTATCCACAGTAATATTATAGTTTAAAATAGTGAAGGCCACATCAGACTGATATGATTTAACAATAATTTGCCTTGAATTTACCGCACAAACCGTGATAAATTTTATTCATACGAATAGTGCATTTAGCAAGAATTAAAACGTTACACAAAAATTGCCGCAAAATTGGAAAACAATCTGAATAAACGTTTTCGCTCTGTAATTATTACGATTCAGTGGCATATGGGAATGATTATATAATATTTAGCAATTAAACTATCTTTATATAAGTACATATTTGAAAATATTAGATTACATATTATATTACATTCATTATATTGTTATAAAAATGTACATAATATGCGTGCATTCATAAGAACCATACAAATGTTATATATTTCTCTACACAAAATATCATTTACTAGATTGACACCGAAGAAAAAGCGACAATTCACAATCAAAATTTAACACACAAACACATACACAACACGGATCAAGCAACAAGTGTCACTAATGTCAAGAGAAATTGTTAAAAATCAGCTGCTGCTGCCAAATAATTAAAGAATAAAAGCGAAATTTTTAAAATTATAAAAACCTACACCAATAAAACGTTATATGTACTTATGTATTTGTGTGCCAGTCTTTTTAAATTTACTTACTCAAAATTCCAAACTCGTGTGGTGGTCATTTTATAATAATTATTTTAATTAAACTTGTTTTCTTTTTCTAACAACAACACTATGAATATAAATTATAAAACTAGAAATATAGAAAAATAATTGAAAATTGAAAATCACTTATTAACAATTTACTTGGTGCACGTATACAAATACAACAGATATAGGTGTTATAGACCAAAAATTTTTATTTTATGCTATTATCTTATCTCTTAGCAGTAACCGAAATGAACGAAAATTATTTATTTTAGATAAAAACAATTGGATTTTATATTAATAAATCGAAAGAAAATAATTCAAAAATAAAATTGTATTTGACATTTTCACTTAATTTTTATATTATGTACTGTAGTGACAACAACCACAATTTGGATTAAATCGATACCTTCTGACGTTTTTCGCAATTTTCTTTTTTTGTACTTAAATTATTTAATGTACTAGACGATTGCCTATACTTTATACAGCACTTAATGCTAGATCACTTAAATGAAACATTGTAAAGCACTATCATCACTATAATAATATATAAAAAAAAACACAATATATATTAATATGTTTAGTTGTGTATTTATTGGATTTTAAAATATTTATAAACAACACAAAATCAAAAAACTCGCAGCAGTATTGTCGCTATGTTTGAATCGAGAGAAGAACTTGAACTACATATAAATTATAAACAAACCAAAACGAGGAAAAAAACCATAGAAATGTCATTATTTTGGTGTGACGCAATTGAATAATTTAAGCATATTATCATAGATGTGCTAGTTTATATTATTTGAGAGCCATCTAGATTTGAATAGATTTAATATAAACATGTTTGAAAAAATGTACTAAATATTATGTTTAGGTAAAAGTTTATTCGAAAGATGTCACTGTTTCGTAAATATGATTTTTGTGATCTCCCTTTTTGTAATTTCACAATTCAGTTTAGTTTGAATTTTACAATTTTATTATGCAAAAAACATGTTCCGAATCTTTTGGCAATGTTTGATTTTAGTGTAAAATTTCGTTGGTTTTCATCACTGACTGTCATGTTGGGTCTTTTTACAACGCATAACCGCAGGGTTCTAGCCTGAAGCTCAATTCAAAATTTCAGGTGAAAGCATAGTGGGTATAGTATATAATTCATTTTTTGTTGATTGTTGCATTTATTTAAATTTTTTGAAACCGACTTTATTCGACGACTAAAAAAACAAAAAGTGACGGTCAAATCCAATCAAAAAAATAAAATAAAACCGAAAACCAAAAAAAAAGTCATGACCATTGGCCAACCAAATGCCAAGTCATCGTTCACCGGTAATTAAACAAAGCAACAGCAGCACCGCCAGTACATTTGACCTCGATTGACCCCGATCAAATCATAATACGTTAAATTTATACAATGCTAATGAGCTGCAACGAGTAATTGTTAAGTTGAAAATTATATAATCCCGGGTTTTAAAATATATGTATGGTAAATACAGCTCTATGTGTTATTGTTTATATAAATTAAATTTAATAATGTCTGATATACCACAGTTTGGTTTTAGTTTTGTTACTGATATTCATGATTGGCATATCTCTGATCATTGTATGACATCTATTGTATAGGGAAGGAGATCAATCAACAAAAATATTCGAGGACAACCAAAGCGTGATCTAGATAAAATCAATCGATACCAAAGTGCATTTCGTAAAGGAATACGTGGACAAAAATCTCATAAAAATCGAATATTGTCCAACTGAAGAAATGTTAGCAGACATGTTTACAAAAGGTCTTGTTAAAGCAAAATTTCAAAAATTCAGAGATAAATGTCAATTAGTTAATTATGTAAATTGATTGTACTAGAATCTGAATGCAAATTAAGGAGGAGTGTTGGAAATATCATTTGTTGTGATCTAGGCTATGCGTGATTAATGTCAATTTGTAAAGAGAAGAAGAGAAGTGAAATGAATGTACTCGTATATTCTATATATTGTCTGTTGTAATATGTTATTAAGATAAATGTGTTATAATTTTGTGCAGCTATTAATTAGCCGGGCAAATAAAGTGTGGTTATTATTAAATATTAATTATCTGTCTTTAATTCAGTGAACACAGCCCCATCTTTTAAATAAATTTATTTAACAGGCATGACCTCATGTATGTCGATTGTTTGATTTTTTCGAATTTTCTTGGGAAAATCCTAGGAAGCTAACACCATAATGACATACATAAATATAATCCCCTACTTTTTCCAAAATTGAAATATTTTTCGTATCTTGAAATATATGTCATTACGGTGTTAGCTTCCTAGGGTTTTTTCAAAAAAATTTGAAAATTTATTTATATGGCATATATGTACATGAGTTATATAAAAGTCACCTATGCTGTGTGCGTGATACCAAAATTTTCGACTTAATTATAGAATTTTCCTTTCAAAACCTCATTATACTACTCACCACCAAGCGATTAGAGAAAAGTCCCCTCGCAAGGATACTTTTCAATTTAGTTGTCATTTTATTATATTTAAAAAAATTCCAAGTTTACGAGATGCCTGATTGAGTTGGCATTACGATATTTATTTAAAATTTGAGATAAACCGATATGGGTTTTTATCTTTCATAATATGACGTTCGGAAAGATAACATAATTTGAACATGAATAGTCACGCACAACTTAAATTATAAATACTGTTGCCATCTATTAATTGTCATTAGCAGTCAACTAACAATTATTTTAGTTTAGTCACTAATTTAGTCAAAAAATTGGTGTCTGGCACACAACAATAATCGGTTAAAATATAAGATTTATCGGTTTATTCGAATAAAATATGATATTCTCACTTACACATGTAAACATATTTGGGATTTAGGACAAACTTCACCCGTCTATATAGAATTGTGAGTTTAGTCCTAAAAAATATCCCATTTGTTTTTTTGTTTTTTTCATGCAGATTTAGTACAAAATTCACGTTAATGAAATTGTAGCGTGCCCCTGGTAACAACCCGCATCTCTACAGCATAGAAGCAGTCCTTGTTTTTCTCCTAGGACTCTCAGAAAGACCGAGTTAAGTTGTCTTACCGCTTGCAATCTGACCCACTTAGTGTCGACCGCTTCCTGCTCACCGTTGTGTTTTTGACACGTGGTTCCTTTTGGAGCTATCACAGCCGACGATCTTCCTAGCCCATGCTACAGACTCCTTTTGCTCAGCTGTGAACTGTCCCTTGGGAATGGTAGCCCGGCCATTTGCATAGTACTCTGAATGCTGAGCACCGGTCGCTATAGCACTGCTTCATCGGTGGGATATGTTTCCCACACCTACGTTACCACCGCGAAGTTTTGCTTGGGTGGTGCCGCTGCCTCCTGGCTTTAGTTTTAGTGGTAGCTGACAAAATTGAATCAGTTTTCCCAGCAATACAATTAAAAATTTGAAAAGAACCTAAACTACTCGTATCTATTAAATTTACAGTATACTGCTGCAGTAAAGAACAAACTGGAAATAGCCGCGGGTAAAAAAAAACTAAAAACTGGATCGAAAATGAAATCAGTCAAAGATCAAATGGAATATGCCACAAAAGGAAAAACAAGTTTGGTGTGGCAATTCGACATTTCATTGAATTGTCCTCGAGTTACGATGGTTCGACTTATGATAATTCGCGAAAAAACACGTTTTTTTTATTTTAATATTTTTTTTGCATAAAAATAAAAAGTGGTAACATTTTTTTCCTCGAATTATTGAAAACCTTATCAGCTTAATTTAGAAATAAGATCAAGACATTTTAGAAATTATAGATGCCATCATGTAAGATATAAGTGCTACCGAGTTATTAAAAAGCCAAATCGTTTAGATAACCAACGCTTGTTCATGTATATAAAAACCAACAACTTTCCTACTTTTGTGGAAGGATTGTACTGTCTACTTGTAAGACATTCTATTAAAATCAAACAATACTCGGAGTTCTTCAAGTGGCTGGGAAAAAGGTTCACAATAGGTGGTGACTTCAATACGAAGAATACTCACTGGGGTTCTATATTAACTACAACTAAAGGAAAAGAATGACTGATTGCCATTAAAGGAATTGAATGTGAATCCATTTCAACTGGAAAACCAACATATTGGCCAACTGACCCAGGAAAAATACCTAACCTGATCGATATTTTTTATAACCAAAATTATTTCTGGACTCTGCTTATTTAACCGTCGCCGTACATTTTAATTGCTGCTACATCCCTCTTTTAGACTTGGCAATTAATTGGAAAAATTTGAAAATTTTAATAGAAGCTGAGTTTAACTAATAATTGTAAGATGAAATTAAATTGAAAAAACGTTAGCCCGAATGCCGCTTGGACTAAATTCCACTAATCAAACGCCCATTATACTTTGCATACTTGACCACTGCCGTACAATTTCAATACTGATTAATCCATCTTTGTACACTCACCATTTGAATAGAGAAAAATACAAATTTAACAGAATCTGAATTGAATTATGTAATTTGTAAGAAATTAAATTAAATTTTTTTTAATCGAGACTTAAACTCAGCTTGGAAATTGTTTATTTGGACGTTATTCATGTACCATGACTTAAACTTAAAACTTGTATGGTCAGTGGTCAATATTGTGGCCCGCCTAGAAAATCGCATAAAGGCAGTTATGTCAGAAATAGGGAGCATCAAACAACATGTGCGTGATTTAATCTGTAATAACGAAATCTATAGAGGTGGTTTGTGCAAAAATTAAAAAAACTCAAAATATTAAATTTAATCGTATGGAAAATTTATTATCATTCGAAAGAACATTTCTTGCCATAACTTCATTCAGATTACTTCTTTCAAATGATGGCCGCAAATGCGATGGTCCTTTCTCAAAGTCCAAATGTTGATGACACGCTCGAGAATATCGAATTGTATTTGGCGAATGACTCGTTTAATTATGGCTTTCAATTCTACAAATCTAGCTGGTTTGTTCACATAGACTTTGGACTTTGCGTAGCTCCAAAGAAAAGTGTCTAGAGGTATCACACGATCTAAATAGCCAATTCAACGATCCGAACCGTGAAATTAATTGCCCGCCAACATGATTTTTCAATATGTACATTACTTCCCGCGCTATATGGCAAATAGCGCTGACTTCTTGGAAGCAAATGTCGTCGAGGTCGGGCTTCAATTTCAGGCAGCAAATATTCTGTTATCATGGCGCAATAACGAGCACTATTCACAGGTACGTTTGAACAAAAACGGACGACTGATTTCACAGGCGCATACACCACACCAAACAGCATATTTAGTCGCGTATCATCCAATACTGTAAACTGGGATTCAAACTTTTCGATGGTATTCCAAATAGTGGTCTCGACAGGCCGATTATTTCGACCGTAACTTGATCTAAGCGCACGAAACACATTCCCCACAGAACGCTGATTTTCGTAATAAAGCTGAACAATTTGTAGACGCTATGCTGGGCTCAGTCTTTCCATGATGAAATGGCAAACAATACTGAATAAATAAAAACACGACAGTTTGAAATTATTCATGCGTCATTTGTCAAAAAGAAACAAATGAAAAAATCACCACTAGATGAACGCGTTTACAAAATACTCCTGCGAACTGGCGCATTCGATTTCAAATCGCTAAAATATCGCAGGTTGTTGACATTATTTTAACTGTCGACGTTGACAAAAAACACTGCCAAATAATCTATGTTATATTTTATGAGTCGACAACCGCGTAGATTACATGGCGTAATCTACCTCGCCCATCCCTGATTTTGACTTACGACAGAAGTTCTGGAACAGTAGCTCGTCATAAGTTGAGGACTATGGAGTTCGGTAAAAATAGGGAATTATTGTGTTACATTTGTAGCGCGTGCGATAGTGTTCCGACAGCCATAGGAATAAATTTGAAAAAAAATTGTATATAAGATCAGCCCTACTTGGACTTATAATTATTCTCCTTCTTGAATAAAATTAAATTTTATCAGCATAATTCTGGATTGATTAAAATTATGCAAATATATACAAGAATTAATTCTTAATTAATTTCTCTATTCTAATACATAATTATTATGCAGAATGTGGTTCGTTTCTTCACTCAAAGTTAAAATCATTTCTTCGTATACATATATGAATATAATATTATGGATGGATGTACATACTCGTATAGTCGTATATATATGTATATAAGAATAAGACGAAATTAATAAAAATATAACAACAAATTACGTATTTATATAAATATATACATTATTATCTCATTTTTAAGATTAACAGCAAGAAGGTAAATAAAATAAAAAAACTTGTGAAAATATTTTTCTCCCGTATAAGAAGAACAAGAATTTTTGATTTTTTTTTTCTCCGGATGTTTTCATTTTCTTTTCCAATTCTATATATTTGTAGTTGCTGTTGCTATTTGTAATAAGACGTACATAGTTAATTTGAATAGATTATAGATAACTAAACTAAAATTAAATATGTTTGTTTGTTCTCTGTGTATTAATTTATATAAGAAAACTAAAAGTGATTTTAATTGGATATGAAATGTTAGCGTACAGAATTCGTTCATGTAAAAGAATTAATTTAATAAATAATAAAAAAAAAAAAAACGTAAACTGTTGGTAGTTTGTTAGTTATATATATAGTTAGTTAGTTACCTATCCGGCTATAAATGCAAAATAGTTAAATTTAATTAAAATTAGCATTTTATCAATTTTGAATATTTATATAAATACGCGAAATTAATTAGATGTGATTGCGAGCGGTTTTCTTAGAAATTCTTTGCTAATTTTTTATAATCCCGATACCGAAATTTGTTTTCTTCATCATTTTCTATACTTGCTTTTGTTTGACCCTTTTTCCAATGATGGATAGCGAATTTCACAAACAATCAGCACAGATTGCATCATCTAAAAATAACACAAAATCGTGAGTTAATAATAGATTTAATACGACCATAAAATAAAGAAATGTGTATATATACGACCAAGAAGAAGAAGTTGAAAATTTATCTATCTTGATGGGAATTTCTTCTTACCATATACTTTTGTTCTTATATATGTACAAGTATTTATAAAAGATTGATAAGAAAGATATTACATTTCGCTTTGATTGATTATATTTGAAAATAAATAGCAAGAAATAGTTCTTAAAGATGTTGTGTAGCATAGCATAGCATATTCAGGAAATATTTTAAATCGTCATGAATGTGTCAGATATCAGCTTATCTTCTCGCTGGTATCTCGTATCATGTATATATATATATATATATATATATATATATATATATATATATATATATATATATATATATATATATATATATATATGTGATTGAAATATATGGCTGTCACTTGGGAGTTTTTCTTGGATTCGTATTACTCCTCCTTTCATCGTTCTTATGACAACATGAAGGAAAAAGAATAGAGAATTTTTTTATTGTTTGATTTGAGTGGAATTGTTATGAAGATGATGCAGCTATGCAATATATATATATATATATACATATATACATATATATAGGATATATGATTTTTATTGAGATTTGATGAGACTCAACCTTATGGCATGCATGAGAGATTTACGGGCTGATAATGAGAAAATATTTTGCAATTAACTTTTGTATATTTACATGGATATGTCGTATTGCATTTAACTATTAATTTTAATTGGCTTGTGAGATATATGACACGCAATCTGGTGGACGGATAATTAATCTGTTAAATCTTGTTTAGTTATTTTCTTTGTGACATTTAACTCATGCAATTTGATAGTTCTTAAATTTCCTGTATTTTCCAAAATACTGTAAAAATTTTAATTTGGTAAATAAAAATATTTATGATCAAAGACATACACCAAATATTTCACTTTGTAAAATTATAAATTGTCTTCTTGACACATAGATAATTTATATTTATTTAAACTGTGTTCTAATTACTTCACTATAAAACATATACATTCATTTTTTGTATAATGTCAATCATTTATATTTTAATTTTTATTTAATTTGATTCGTAACGTAATAATCACTAAATAATTGTGTGTGAATACTTTGAAAGTAAAAAAAAAACTTATATGAAATAACAACAACAATGACAGATTACTCTAAAGTTACCAGTGTTCGCAAATAGATGCGGATATTTTTGTAACATGATAATAGTCATGGCCTGTATTGTTTTTTTTTTGTTGACAAAAATGGCCGATTTTAAATCGTATGTAGTTGATTTGAATTTTTCTTTATTACAACGGAGCGGTGAACATTTGTACTACTTGTTTTGTTGATTTTAATCGTTTCATTATGGTATTGTATCATAAAACTCCCCTCTAATTATTTGCTGAAGTTGTTATAAAAAATGCGTTAAAGTTGGCCAGAAATATGGTATCGCTCAAGGCTTCGATAATTTGGACTGATAGGTATCAGATTAATATACGTCCTATTGGCTTGGATGTTACTCTATTTATACTCTTTATTGACAGTGTAGTTACATTGGTGCTATGGTTAATTAGATTTACATGAATTACTTAAGGTATGTTTACATGATATCGTTACATCCCCTTTGTTAACATTTTTTCGTAATCTGTTTTTACTATTAGTGGCCTTGGCGAGTCTGTTTTATTTATCAATGTATCCGAGGTCCATTCTCTGTGACCTGTCTTTCTGATTTTACCGTTGATTTCTAGTTCTGGTGCTTCTTTTGTTCCTCTGTCGGCGTACAATTTTTGCTTCTCCCTTAAATGTTGTAAATTTGCCGTTACATTTCTAATTAATCAGGGCTTCAGTAAATCTTTTTTAATTTGTAAATTCGTTCTTGTGACTCTGCTTAGCAACCTTTGATTTGGTGACTCCAACTGATTATTTCTTGGTGTGTTTCTTAAATGTCAGTCCCAGTCTTCTTCAAACTTCTTAAACTCGCGTGATGAGTATTGAAGACCGCTGTCCCTTTCTAGTACTTCAGGTGTTCCATGTGTATAGCGAACGATCTTTTTACAATTTTTATTACTGCTCCGGATGTTGTGACGTCTAGTTTTATAGTCGAAGTCTATATAGCCTGAATAGCTTTCATACTATAACTAGCTACTCTTGAGAGCCAAATGTAAATATATCTATTAGTATTGGTTCTTTTACATTCCTCCTTTGCGTATTTTGGCATATTGAGCATTTTTAAGCGTACTCGATCACATCGTTTGTTAGGTTTTTCCAGTAGAATAGTTGCCTTATCCTTTTTAAGGTACTTGTAATTCCTAGGTGACCCGTATGTGCAATATTTATTATTTACCCTATTTGTAGATTTGGCACTACTATTTTGTCGCCTTTGAAAATTATTCCTTCATATACTGCAAGTTCTTCCTACTCGTGGAATTTTTTACATGCGAATTGTGCTGCGTTAGAGCTTTCGAGGATAATTTCACATCTTCATTTACGTCAAATTATTTTAAAACAATGGAGATGATGATAATAGTTGTTTAAGTTTTTCAAATGCTTGTTGTTGATCATGACCCCGTATGAAACTTACATTCTTTTTTATTAGTGCTCTTAATGGCGCTGTAATTTCAGAAGCGTTTGGAATGAATTTGGCTACGTCTGTGACCATCCTAAGACATTTTTGTAGTTGTTTTACGTTTCTTGGTGTCTCAATCTTTTCTATTGCCTTTATTTTTCCATCATCCGCTGATAATCCTTTTGATAATAAAATATGTTCTAGGAATTTTAGTGATCTTTTATTTTGAATATACGTATTTTTCATCTGAACTTTTGATTAACCTTAGTTCTGGGCCTGATTTAATTCTTAATAGTTGAACTGTTTTTTCTTTCACTATGCATATTATTTTTACTGTTTACTTTTTACTGAGCACTGGATTGTTGCTTGACCTATAACACTAATTTTGTGACCGCTGAATGCAATTAAATTTTTTGTATTTGATCTGTCGATCGTTAGATTTAAGTTGTCTGTTAACTTTTTCGTTATGACGTTTGATTATTTTCAGCTCTAGATCGTTTGACGATTTTTTTTTAAATATGATTTATTAACTAAACTTACATTTATATTTTGGTTTTTGTTTATCTCAGTTAATTGTTTGCTGGTCGATTCACTCGCTTTGCATATTTCTATTGCCTTATTTAGCGTTGGTTGTGTATCGATTAGTAAACGTTCTCTGATCTTATTTGAGTTTAAGCCTGTACTATACTATTTTATCTCTTAGCAGTTCATCAGCTAACTTATCGAATTTGCATTTCATTACCTGTGTTTTAATCCTAGCGAAGTATTCGTCAAAATTCTCGTTCTCCCCTTGTGACATTTTGTTGAATGTATATCTTTCAAATGTGACGTTTTTCTTTGGTGTGAAATAATCGTCGAACTTGTTCACTATCTCGTTGTATGATGTCTCGTAAATGTGGTGGTCCTCAATTAGTTCTTTCAGTTTACTTGTTCTGCAGATTGTGATATTGTCTTGGAACACGTTGCATTCATTTTGATTTAATAAAAGTTGTTCGAATTCCAGGTATATTCTGTTTGTTTTAGTTAATTGTTGACCTTATGGTGATGTGGTTATAGTTTAGTTTACTTGTTTTAGGCGTCGATATATAACATATAAGTTTGTAGAATTTTTAATCATCATCATTGGTTCCGCATATTCCATTACCTCTATTTCGTTGGAGTATGGCAAAGTTTCTGTGATTATTCGGCTAATTTCTCCCTTATCCAGTAGATTGGTGTTGATAATTTTCCGTTTTACTTATTGCGCTGCTCGAACTATTTCCATTATATCATCTTTGATAATTATAGGCCATACTGATTTTTACTTTTTTTGACTGGTTCGCTTTAATGTGGGCGTTTTCGCCCCTTATAAGATTTATTAAGGGTTTTGCTACCTTCGCAAAATCCTTAATCAAGCGCCTGTACAGTATGGGTATGATGCTAACCCGAGAAATGATTTTAGTGCGTTCAGATTTTCCGGGTTTTTTAGAATAAATAATTTTTAGAATAACCTAAGAATTCAGTTTCGGTTTTGTCTAAATTTACCAGATAGGTTGGTCTTTTCAAGTATAAAATTTGGTGGAATCCCGATGTAAGATCGATTGTGATGAAGAGAAGAACTTAGAATTTCCAAGATTCCCGTTCGTGTTAGAAATGTCCGGAATCGGATAAGAATCTGAGATGCAATAAACCGTCCTGTATTTTTCTGTACCGGAAGCGTCCTGCTTTTTGTTCTATGCGCTCCTCGAAGGCCATATGATTCCATCCTTTAGGAGTTTGTCAATTTGTTCCTCTACTTCATTTTTCTTATTGATTGGATAGGGATAGGATTTTGTGTAGATTGCCTCCTCCGTAATTGTTTTAATTTTGGCCCTTACCGTAGTATCGATTGGTGTTATGTTATTTACTGGACTAAACAGTGTTTTACTTGAGAAGCTGGTTTTTCTTGAAGTGGTTTCTTAATCCTTGAGACAAGTGTTAGGATGTTGCTTTTTTGATCAATGACGGCATCGAGTTGTTTCACTGTGTCATCGCCAATTATGCCATCGAATGTTTTTAATCCTGGCAAAACAAAAAATTCTATAACTGTATCAATCCCTATGCTTTTAAAAAGTTGTCCATTTATTTTCTTGCTGATTTTCACCCCCTTGGATCTTGCGGCCAAGCAGCTTGCATCTTGCACAGCCATTCGGCTCAAATCCTTATCTATGTGAACCTGTAAAAACATAGGGCACTCATCTATCCTGCGCAACAGGGGTATTCCTGAAACTACCGACTACGCTACCCCTTCGCCATCTGTTGAGGTGAGATTCCAAACTGAGTTTCCCACTAGAGAGGACTGGGTGAATGAGACGGTTATGGACAATCAGGCGTTAAGCTTCTTCACGGATGGCTCAAAAATGGATAATTGGGTATTGTGGTTGGCTGTGGGGTATTCTGTGAGGCACTATGGGTCAACCTCTTTTTTCACCTCCCGACTTTTGCAGTGTTTTTTAAGCTGAACTTATCGCGATAATAGAAGTCATGGAGTGGTTGAAGAGTAAAGTAATATCTATGAGGGATATTCGCATTTTACGGACAGCCAGGCTGCTATTAAAATGCTACAATCACGCTTCCTGACGTCGAAGGAAGGCCAGAACTCTCTGGCGCTAGTTCGTGTGTAACAACCAGGCACATCTGGTCTAGAATTAGCCGGTCCAAATCCGGCAAATTGATATCGCTTCAACGGCACCATATTGGTATGGTCGTGGGAGCTATAACGGGACATTGACTCATTGGGGTACATGCGAGCAGACTGGGTATCCCGACCCATGATTTGTGTAGGAAGAAACTGTGCTAGTCTAGCGTACAGCAGAAAAAATTTATGGGAACTTCCCATTTGGACGACCTCATCGATCTTAGTAAGATCGATGTCAAAGGTCTTCAACGCTCCTTGGTAAGCTGAGGATGGTTCGATGAGTAAAGAGGAGGTAACTTAAATGTGGTACAGCTACGGACCAAATTGTGTCTATGCTAGTCCATTAGGACGTCCACCCTAACCTAACCTTCTTGTTGATTTCGATTTTGCCTACTGCCGATCTAATTTAGAATTTTGCATTGGTGGGAATCGTGTTTTCGACTAATTGAGGTTTGACGAAATTTTTATTGGCAGCCATATCAATCAAGAGCTTACGGGTTTTGCAATTTTTCGTTTGATTTTCTATCTATGGTATGCTAGAGAGGCATCCATCATAAAATTTAACTCTATACATGCCCTCCAATTTCATCCTCCATTGGCAAGTTCCTCGATATCTGTTTTTGCCCTTAACAGCTGAAGGTATTCGTCTTCATCTTCCTCTTCCTGAGTCTCTATGTGGTAAACTCTTTGCTGTTTCCGTGGTTCATTATGATACGAATTTTCTCGCGTATTGGCCTTGTTGGCTTTGTTGCGGCGGACGGTTCATGTAGTTGATTTGCCTACTCTGTAGTGATGGTTCAATATCCATTGGTTCTGGTGGTTTGGAGTATGTTGGCCTGATGTTTTGGTTCTGAATTGTATATGGTATGTTTCTTTGTGCGGTAACGTCATTTGGTCATAATTTTTCTGGAAAATTTGGATTATTGGAGCAATTACTGAATTGTTGGTATTTTTGTTATGGATTGCGAAATGTCTATAGTTCAAATTCTGGATCTCCAAGCAAGATGCGTGAGCCTCTGGGAATGTTTGTGGTTTCTGGATGATCAGCACTCTTGATAAATATCCGTTTACTCCTCTGATAAAGATATCAAGGGCGAAAATTCATGATTGACATTCGCGTAGAATTCTGCTGTTGCTGAGTTGGTGCTCTAGTGTCCCCAGGTCCCTCTTATCAGCGTAATGGAGGGAGAGACTTATTTTGATTCCCGTCTATTCATCATCAAATATATTGTAAGATATTAGGGCAGAGTCAGCATTTCGCCTAATTTTCTACCTGATACGCTGTAGAATTGCCTGATAGATAGGCATATCACCAATAATGTTGCAGTGTTTTAAGATGTTTTCGACACTGTGGATCCAGAATATATACTGTGTAGGGTTACCGTCAAATGGTTGTTATTCTTTTATGCAGTCTGGCAGCTTACTTATTCCTTTTAAATCCTCTGCATTTTTGGATGTTGTTAAGTTTAACAGCGTTATCATACTAGAATTTTGCTTAATTAATCATAAAAGACTTAATTCTTAAACAATCCACATTCTTGGTGTAGTATTGCTGTGTCTATGAGTTTTTTGTTGACTTATCATTTCCCACATTATGTGGTTATCTTAACTTACATACATAATTATGCTTACTACTTCCATGCAAGCATTAAACCAAAAATACCATTCGCATATACAAATATAAAAGTATTATTTTTAAACTGACCATAGCTAATTATGAATTTCGATTAACATCTTATAAGTATAAAATCCATTAATCATCATCAAAAAAACTAATAAACTCATCTAAATCTAATCAAATCACATTTACATACTTGTATATGAACAATATTAACAATTTGTAAATGAATAAAAAAAAAATACAAAATTTAACGCTTTCATTCAATTTAAAATTTAACATAATATCGATCAATTTTCACTTTGCAGTATAACACAACACAACCACAACAATAAAATAAACTTTAAAAGAAAAATGTGTGATTCCAAACACAAAATCATCATCATGATCATCATTCTCGCGTAGCCTCCGCACGTTAAAAAACCATAAAGTTTATTTTCTAATATTAAATTATTACCATTCTAATAATTAATAGTTTTATCTATTAAATAAATGTTTTATTATTTTTTTTATTTAAACCACATCTTAATTGTAAATTAAAGATTCTATAATGTACACAAACACACAAGATGTAATTAAATTTCTAATTAAAATAAAAAAAAATGATTTTAATGTGGATTCTCGCATTTTTGATACAAATTAAATTGAAAGTAATCTAATGCATTGTTTGTTATAAATAATTGAAGTACATTGTGTATCAGATGTTAAAAATTAGTGAAAATATTATTATTTATTAGTTTTTGGTTTGTTTATAATATCTATTGAACTTGAATTAATTTTTGTTTTTAAATGCGGCTTTTTAATTCATTTTCAATGTGAGTGCGCACAGACTTATATTGTAGAAAGTACACGATGATTGATATCTTGAAATTATAATTTCGAATTGATTAGAGGATTATAATTTTTTTTTTTTTTGGGGCTTTAGAAATGTTTGTTCTGTTTACAGTTTATGCTTAAACAATTTTGGTTTTATGTTGGTATAGCGAATTAAGATGTTTAGGATTATTTTGTACATATATGTACATTCAATTATTTATAGAAAACTAAAATGATGGTTCAGTTTGAATTAAACCAATTCACTTTTATGTGTACATAAATATTGAAAGTGTTGTATATATAGTAAATAAAATTAGGTTGGTTCATAAAATATAGAAAGTAACTTAATCTTTAAATTTTAAATATTTTACAATTGATTCCAATTTTTATAGAAATTAGAGTTTAGAGTTAGCATCTGAAAATAAGGCCTTTGTAGAGCCACACTTTTATCACAATGTTAATCATATAAAAATAAATAGTACGGAAGTCTGCGATTAGCATGATTGAGAACCAAATCAATTTGTAAATCTTTGATTTTACTGAAATATTAAAATATGTTAAGCGTGTCCCAAGATATTTCGTTAAAAACTGATCTCAAACTTCCACTAATGTTGAAGTTCCCAGAAAATGTTGAATTAAATTTTTCCAGATATGAGAGCAGCCGTGATTTACCCCGTGGTGGATACAGTTTATGAAAATCACAAAGACAGATTTAAGAATTCTGAACGGACTGCTATTGGCTGACCCAACATATAACAAATGCGACCACATTGATATCCTCCTGGGAATAGATGTATTTGTCATTTTCGAGCATTATCATTTTAATAGCGAGATAAAGAATTTTAACATACTATTAGATATCGATAAATGTTTTCGTAGATTTTGGGAAATAGAGGATGTTTCAAAATTCATAAAGTGAACTCCAGAAGAGCAGAAATGCGAAGAGTTGTTTCTAACAACGGATAAACAGACAAAGGACAACCGATTTATTGTAAAACCACCATTCAAGCAATCTTGATAACATGCTTGGAACAACGCACAATCCGTTTTGAACCACCTAAAACCAATGGAGCGAAAATTCGAACTTGACAAGAAGTTTGGCAAAATGTATAAGGCATTCATGGCCGAGTATGAAGAATTAGACCACATGATACGAGTACAGGAGGTTCAAAAATCAAATAGATATTTTCTGCTACACCACGGAGTCTTGAAAGCTAGCAGTACAACTACAAAACCAATCGAGATTTTTGATGGCTCCGCCAAGTGGTCCACTAATCTATCGATGAATAATATTCTAATGGTGGGCCCCACTGTACAAAAACCACTTATTAATATTATTTTTAGATTACGACATCATTGACCTGTGAACTAAAAACGCTAAATTATGGTACCGCACCTGCAGCCTTTTTAGCAACTCATTCCCTATAGTAGCTATTGGTATGCAACTATACAGTCAATGAGTCAACTCACCCAGAAGCAGCAGAAGCCATACTTCAAGACATGTATGTAAATGACATAAATACCGGGACAAGTTCAATAAATAAAAACAAAATTTTGTAAAAATTTTGTTCCAGAAGCTCTGGATACAAAACATGAATTTTGATAGTGAGCTTCCTCTACACATTCTTGAGCAATGGATAGAGATCAAAGATGATTTAAGCAAATCCCACAGTATTCGCTTTTAAAGATGGAAAAAATCAATAACCCAAGTGAAATTGATAGGTTTTTGCTACGCCATCGAAAACACCTACACTGCCGTGATTTACGCCGCAGTGGATACAGTTGATGGCGCAAATTCCAATATAATTGCTTCTAAGTCACGAGTAGCACCAGTGAAGCAAATCAGCCTACCTAGCTCGTTTGGAATTATTGGGTGTTTTGTAATTGACAAAGCTCATGAAAACGGTGGAACAGTCGTAAACTGTGAAAATTTCTAATGTTTCACTATTTACAGATTCACATATAGTTTTAGACTCATTATCGTAACTTTTGTAGCAAACTAGTGAAGTAATACAGTCATATAAACGAGAGCAGTGGTAACATGTTATTTCCAAGGATAACCGGGCTGATAATGCAACCCGAGGTACAGATACAACGGAGTTCACTGAAAATAAGCTGTGGTGGCATTAATTACAATGGTTAACTATGCCGAATAAATGAAAGTAATACAAACTTCGCCCTTCAACGAATGCTATCTGCTATATACCTATATCAAACAATTTTATTCACAACTTCGTGAAAAGATACTGCAGCTTCAGCAAAATGAGCAAAATGTTGGCGGTCATAAGAAGATTCATCGACAACCTTAAAAATCGGCAAAGGAAGAGTGAAACAAATCGCAATGGGATCGTTCAAGTGGATCATATACTGATAAGAGAATTTCAACAATCGCATTATTCAACAACCGACAGCTTTCTAGGAGCACTAAGCCGGTTCATATCAAGAAGAGGAAGTTGTCACACACTGTATTCGGACAATGGTACAAACTTTGTTGGAGCAAGCAACAATTTGAAGGAATTATTCCAATTCTTGAAATCAAAAACGTCCGATATCGAATCAACACTATTGCAACACAAAATAGAGTGAACATTTATCCCAGCTGGTTCACCTCACATCGGTGGAATATGGGAGACACTAGTCGAGCATTTAAAAATACATCTAGGGAGGGTAATTGTTAATACATTGCTACTTTACTCACCAAGATCAAGGCCATTATGAATTCGAGGCCATTGGCAGTAATCCAGTCAGAACACATGGATTGTTTGACTCCGGCTTTTTTACTTGGGCGTACATTTACCGATATGGCAGATGAAGATCTGCAGCACCAACATATTTCACCATTGGCCAAATGGCATAGGAACCGTTGGCATAGAGATTATCTAACGATCCTACAAAAAAGAACAAATATAGCCAAAGAGTATGACAATAATAAAGCAGAAGGCGACATGGTATTAGTATCTGAAGCAAACTTACCAACAACTATTGGGGATTAGCACGAGTTGTTGAAGCACATCAATAAAATGATGGCAAAGTACGTATTGTAAGCCTCCGTTTAGCCAACACCATAGGATGAAAATTAAGTATTCATGTCACCGCAAATAAAATAATAATTTGTACACACATGATAATTATAATAAATTTGTTAGCTAGACATTTAGAACATTACTGTAGAGTTTGTAGACATTAGAATTAAGTTTAAATTTTTATACTGAAGATGTCCTAAATCGAGATTTCTATCAATCGAAAAATAATAGAACCAATAAAATCATTAAGTGTTTTTAGAACTTTATAAAAATACAGATATTCCATTTGAATATCTTTGAATGAAGCGGCAAATTATCATCGTATTTTTGGTAACACAGTGCTAAATCGACAGTGAAAGAAAACTTTGGCACAATGTTTAAAACAACATTTTGTAAAATTTTAGCATTTGAGGAAATTGAACAGAATCTGATTAGTTTGTGTAGCGTTTCAAATCTCTAATCTATAGATTTTGATAAAAGTCAATGAAGAAAATTTTTAAATGTTAAGAATGTAGAATCTCTGCATTACTTAATGAAGTTACATTTATTTTAAATTATAGAATATTCTATAAAGTATTAAAATTCGATAAAAACGAGTTGAAGCATCTAAAAATTTCGAATCCCAGGTTAAACAATTATAATTGTGCATACACATTAAATACGACTTTAACGACTTTAATGAGCGCAATCTGGAAGTTCAATTTTTCACCACATTTTAGAACAGCTGGGCATGTATATCGGCAGTAACACAATGCTGGCTTTCCAATTCGTCCAATGTCTCCGGTTTATTGGCGTAAACTAAAGTCACATATCTCCACAGAAAATAGTCCAAAGGTGTAAAATAACATGATCTTATAGGCCAATTCACTGGTCCACTATGCGAAATTATGCGCTTTTGTTACCACAGCTCTTCCACATTAATGCCATTCAATTGGGGAATGAAAAAGTTAGTAACCATGGCTTTATAGCGGTCTCTATTGACTGTAACGATCAGGCTGCATCATTTTTAAAGAAATATGGACCAGAGCATAAACCAACAATAGCTTTTTTTTAAATTTATATTCTCAAGAATGCCTTGTGGATTTTCTTCACTCCAAATGCCGCAATTTTGCTTGTTGACGTAGCCAATTCAACCAAAAATGAACCTCATTGAACCACGATTTTTTGTACAAAATTTGTGAGATAACAAACCAACCAACGCAAATCAGCTATGCCATACCAGCGTCTCAAGTGTACCTGTGTTTCGTCGTATCTAAATATCGCGAATTAAGTATATTGTTGCCCCTGGGGTCGTGCGAAAATGTTTAACCTATCGCTTTATTGAAGATTAACTACATTTCCGTTTACTTGAGTCACCCAACAAAGATATTGGCCGTACCAACTTCCTGTCTCTTAAAATTGTCATAGGAATTCAATAAATGATATTAGGCACAGGGTTATTATAACCATGTAGAATTTGTCTCCATGCTACAGCATATTTCGTTTATCACGCAAGCTTGTGAATAATAAATTTGAATTTGTTAAATTTAATCTCAATTGTGTTACAGTACTTTTTGTCAGTTAATGTTAAGGCTAAACGTGAATCGTGACAATCAGTTCCGAATTATGGGTACTCCGGGCCTCGGGTCCGTATTAATTAAAGAGCTTCCTAAGAGATTTCTACCAAAAAATCATTTTGCGATCTCATGTTCAATCAACACATCTAATTTTTTATTTTATTTTATTGAATTTATTTCGACCTGAAGTGAAGGCCTTCAAGTCTTTCGCAGTTTGTTTCCATTCCTTGCACTATTACTAGCCAAATCGAGGACGCACGACAACAAGTCCGAGTTAGTTTACATATTGTATAGTTCATCATTCTGATCGAAATCTATATTTGGATTAGTAACTCCGGGTCCACTTCACAAATTCTATTTACTCAATATAATTTGACTGATTCTAAAAATCAAGTTAATTTCGATTGGAAATTCAAAAATTTAAAAATACACCAAAATCTAGAAAGTTTAATTTCTCTAAATTTGTGGAATTCGAATATTGAAAAAACTGGAGAAATGGTCCAAAATTCAGAAAATATTCACCATAAATTACAGATTATCAAGAGCGTTTAACAATCAAATTTTCAATTAAGAGGTAGGTAATCCCGATTTAGAAAAGCCTGGTATTAAAATCCTGGTTTCGAAACCTGGTTTGCAAAATCCTGGCTTTCGGAAACTTTATTTTTTTAACCGAATTAATAAAAATAAAGAGGTTTCCAAAAACCAGGATTTCGAGAGCAAAGATGGAAAAATCATGGAAAAGTTTTTGTTTGGATGAATTATTTGGACGAACCTTATTACGACCATTACATGTATATTTATAGTATGCACACAATTAAAAATCATGTTAATGTTTTTGGGACTAAACTAACTCGTGCTCTCAATGGTGGTTGGTTTTGCTGATGATATTGCGATTGTAGTTGTTGCAAAGTACAAAGAAGAGGTGGAAGAAATCTGCAATTGGAGTATACGAGTAATTCAGGATTGGTTATCATCTGTGGGTTTACAGTTGGCGGAGCATAAAACAGAAGCAGCGCTAATCACCAGTAGGAAAAGGTTGGAATTCATGACGGTGGAAGTTGGTGGTCAACTGATTCAGTCAAAACAATCTATTCATAGTCTGGGAGTAATAATTGATGCTAAAATGTCCTTTAAATCGCATTTGGATACCGTTGGGGAAAAAGCTGGGCGTTAACGCCTATTATGCCAGACGCAGGGGGGCCCGCCAGAGCCGAAAACTGTTTCTGAGTAGTGTGGTGACATCTATTTTGATGTATGGAGCACCAATGGGGGCCAGTGCTATGGAGAGAAGTACATACAAACAACGGTTGGCATCTGTTTATAGGTTAAGCGCTTTGAAGGTGGTTAGTGCATTTAGAACGGTATCAGATGAAGCGGTTTGTCCACTGGTTGGTATGCCTCCAATTAATTTATTGGCCAAGGAGCGTGAAAGAATATATTCTCGCCGTGCAAATGGGGATAGGAGAGGAATCGTATTGTGAAACATATGGAGAGATTCACTTCTATTTATGCCAGTTTCTGACGGGCATGGTTGTTTTCGCGCTTATTTACATAAATTTAAGCAAGATGACTCCTCTTATTGCCCAATGTGCAAAGGAAAACTGGAGAACGTATAGAGCACGTATTTTTTGACTGCCCGCTCTTCGAGGAAGAAAGATTGGAACTATATAGGTCTGTGGGAAATGACTTAACACCGTTAACAGTTGTTGATTGTATGCTGCAGTCCGAAGAAATTTGGGAGGTGGTGTGTAAAATGAGTGCAAGGATTATCAAGAAACTGAGAACTCTAGAAAAAAATATACAAAGACAACAAAGTTAGATGGCAGCTAAGGCTGAGCCTGTTCTCGCGAAGTAATACATAACACTAGTTCCACGAGACAACTTTAGGCATAAGAATTTGGAGGTTAGGGTTTACCAACACTCTTACATAAACATGATTAGGTCCACATGTGAGGTCTTATGAATATTCCCCCCTCCCCCACAAAAAAAAAGGAAAAAAAACACAAACTCACGCATACATACACGCACATATTCGGACACAGTGACACACACTTTTTTGCATTTGGTTTTTATTGTTTTCTTCGCGCTTAGCAATATAAAAATGGTGAGATTTATAGATGAGAATTAAAGATTTAAAAATTCCAGAATAGCTCAATTATCTTGAAGGGAGACAGTTTGTTTTGACTGTTAAAGATTTTAAAGATCAAACCCATAATAGTATTAGCAACATCATCCAGTCTAAAATAATTGGCTGATGCAGAATGTTGACTATAATGAACGGCTAATTTGAGGTGGTTACAGCGTTCATGCGGGTCAATGGTTTACCATATGGCCAAATTGGTCATGACCGTGTTCCTCTGATGTTCGAACTAATAAGTTCAAATGAGTTTATGAAGTTTGCAAATGTGCGTGTAATTGAGAATACATTTAAATACAATAAATGGTAATAACCGATTTCGAACCTTTTTCATCTTTCAAATAAACTCAGTAAGGGAGTTTGTTTGGGTTATCTCAAACTTGGTAAAATTGGCTCCCTAGGTATTTAAAAAAAAAAATTAAATTCAAGTATAATTCACTCAATTTTGAATCATATCCGAAGTGTTATAAAAATTGCAGTTTCCGTCAGTACATTTTACAAAAAAAAAAAAATATTGAATGCTTCAAATGTTCAGCGGTGAATATTGATAATTTTTTTAATATTTTGATTTTTTTAAGTTTTCTAATATTTAAAATGGAAGGGCGAAAATTTTTCTAAAATTCATGTAGTTTTCTAAATTTTTGATAGGAATTTTTTAAAATTCAATGAAACACGATTCAAAATTAAGGTGTCGGCAATTTTTTAAAATTAATTGTCGTTTAAATTTATTAAATAATTTAATTTAATAAATTAGAGTATTTGTTTAATTAGATAGTTGAGAATACTCTTGCGACAGTTACAGAACGCGACTCATACCGAAAATAGTAAACTGACAGTGTCGTATGCTCATATGCCCCTATTATGAATATCATTTATGCGTCACTTGGCGACTTCAAGTCGCCGTAAACATATTTTGGTATTATGGTTCTCACCGTGAGCGAGAAGTGAGTGAAAGAAATGTCAAATATCATCACCTAGAATTTATTGGTGACTTGAGGTAAGACATTTTTCTTTCAACAAATAAATAAAAAATTTAAGGCAAAATTACGAAAGTGTTATTATTTTTTATTATTTGGCAAGAATATAATTAATCCAAAAGTTAATCTAATTCAAGTAAAATAAATAATTATAAAAACACCAAGACTATTTAATTCTATTGTAATAGACACACAAATGCTAAATTATTTGATTTCTATCCGTAAATACCAAATACAGAATAACTAAACGTATTCTAATTAAATAAGAGTATTCTCAACTATATAATTAAATTTAATAAAATTGACGTTTAAAGTTTATTTCTATCTTGCTGCAAAATGTTCTCCGACCATATATAAGCCAATCAAAACAAGCCAATTCGTAAACAAATTTCCCCTTCCAAATTGAAATAATTTCATGGCGAGTTTATGCGCTTCTATCTTGCTGCAAAATGTTCATCGACCATATATATAAGCCAATCAAAACAAGCCATTTCGTAAACAAATTTCCCCTTCCAAATTAAATTAATTTCAAATCGATGCAAAATGTGCAGCAGGCTGGCAACTGCTACAAATTAAAAATATGCTCAAATTTTCACTCATTATGTCAATTTTAGCTCTTTTTCAATTAATTTTTTGTTTTTGTTGCTTATCTTGGCGAAACCGAAATGTCATTGTCGTCTTGACGTTGTCAAAACAGTGACATGAATTTGCTGCAACTATATGCATATTTGTATGTATTTTAATGGTAAGATTAATGTTAATTTTAATTTATAATCACTAATTATATTCTGTTTTCATTTGTTTCATGAGAAAATGTGTACTGACTGCCATTCCAGTAAAAATGTCTATAGACAACTTTTTGCGATCGGTGCAAAATCAAACTTTGTGTTTTTATAATGGTGGATGATGGATGTGATTTATTATTTAAGATAAGTATTTTGTATTTATTAAAATTTTGGTTGTTTACGTTGATTGTATATTTCTAGATTCATGTACTGGAAGTCCCAGTTGGAAGTAAATATTTCTATATTTGTGGCAACATTTAAGATTTCACCGAGTCGTTAAGCCATTTGCTTGCAACGTCGTAGGATGTATACCCGAAAATTTACAATTCGCCCTTATTTGAATGATCATATTCGAAAATGCCACACTGGTGAACGACCGTATCAGTGTATGTGGAAAACTTATTATCACCGGATCAGTATTTTAACAACAGAGACTTATCCCCCGTGGAGAACGTCGAGATGGATGCGAACTGTGTGGTAAACGATTCTATCGAGCAGACGCACTACAAAATCATATAAGAATCTATACTGGCGAGCAATTCTGTCCCTGCGAGTATTGTTCGAAAGCCAAAATCCATTTCGCCAAACATTTTAGACCTTAATTTTACTCAAATCGTGACACGGCTCTATATCAACTTCAACTAGGTAAGTGAAGGTGCCACAGCAAATTGGAATATAAGCTACGCAACAGTAGAATGTTTACATCTTGAACTTCTATCTTATTTATTCGCTTGGTTGACATGTCAATGGTACACCAGTTGAAGTGTTGCATATTGAAGGTAGGCTTAATTAATTTTTTAATTATTTCAATATGATTTATTGCTTCAAACGAAAATTTATAATCCACACAAGGCGTCGTAACGATCGTCTAAAAGAGAAATGCTCTGATTATTGTCAAGACGGCGCAATATACAGCACATGAACTATTGTTCGGTTAGTTCTCGGAAATTTTCAAAATGTTTTCACGGATGGACCGCGTACAAAAAGCCGCCAATCGATTTTTTTGTTTTAATTTTTAAAATTATAATATTTTATGTATTTTACACACTAATAAAATTTAATAAATTAATTAAAATTTTATTTTTATGTACATTTTATACTTTTATTTCGATATGTTCTGAGATCGTTTGGTTTTCTGATAGTCTTAATTCGTGATTATTATAACCTTCTTCTGGTGCATCCTTACAAGGTACGCACATACATACAATGATTCAGTATTTATAGTGGGGTTGGTTGTGAAATTACAGTGTGTACAATTGTTCTGAAAAATTTAAACAAAAATATGGTGGAACAGTGTTTCCAGTATTAAAATCGGATGAGTTAGTAACATTTGGTGGTGGCCTTACGAGTTTGATTTCCCTCTCGAAAGTTTTATGCAAAGAAACTACCAACAGTAGTATTTTATGTGATATATTATCATCATACTTGCTTTGTAAATAACATCAATTTATTTACATTATGTCAAAATTATGTCAAAATAATGTCAAAATTATATCAAACTGATATAATTTTTGACAACCGCAAATTGAGCAAAAAGCCATGTATACCAACATACTAGAATAAAAAGCAAGATGGAAATGCATAAACCCGTGAAAATTATTGTTAAATTTTTCTAAATTAATTCATTTCCCGCCATAAATTGGAGATATTTTTGATCGTTTAATATTCAATTTTTAAATTTACTTTAGAAATATTTCGAATTTTAAAGTTTAATTAAGTAAGTTATAAACAGCTTAAAAAAAAGTTATACGCATACATCTTTTTGATTACGTAAGTAGCAGACGTTAATGCTTATTGCGTGTATACCAATATTTAAAAGTATGGATAGGTAGTTTGATTTTTGTTCCATTAGAAAATTCATTACATTCATAGTGTCTCGACTTAGTACGCCATTCTAGTATATACCAATAGCCACTATTAATTTTTTTCAAACGGAATCTGATATATATATAGGATTGAAAGTATCCAAAAACCATTTATGATTGACGTTTTGCAACGTTGACCAAATCGTTTTATTCGTGAGTTGTACTTTAACCAACCTTCAATATTGTTATTCAATTTACAAACTTTAGCGCAAGTATAAATTGATTGCTCTTAGCTGATTAAGAAGAACTAAAATTTCAATTTATTGCGTATTCCTTTTTAATAATACAGAATCTCTGTAAAATGTTTTAATGCTTTAAATCAAAACTACAAGGGCAAACAGTTTAGAAATGAAACATTTGATGATCAAGGTATTTAGAAATAGAAATTCTTGATAACTGTATTACCAGCTTTGCGTATATTGCCTGCACCAATAAATCCCAAACGGTATTCAAAGTATTAAAAAAAGTCTTGCTTGTCAGTGATGGTAAATTTTATTGCAGCAGTATTTTTTTTTTACAATTCGCGACCCTATACTGAATGTTATAAATTGGTGTATTTTCCAAAGTTTTTTAACACGTTTGAACGCATACCTTATATACCTTTACTTAATATAATGTCAATAACATTTCTATTCAATACCATATCAAATTCCATCATTCATATAATGATGACACACAAACTGTATAATAAATAAAATAACTTTGAACTATAAACAATTTTATATGCACACACCCATCCCATACTCATAAACTACTTTAAAATTTAGAAACAAAAAAATTATGTTGAATTGTGGAGCATAAAATCATTACGAATAGAAACTATAGAATTATTTTTAATATTTTTATCCAAATATTATGATATCGACGAATCATAAACGGCCATGTTAATCGAGAGGTAAATCTATATACGTAACCCAAAAAATAATATTTTTATTGTGAATAGTTGGATATTGAATTTCACACTATTTTTTTTATTTTTTTATAATCGTTACAACATAAATAATTTCTAATTTTATTATTTTCATATATGTATGTATATAGTGAATTTATAATCATAATATAGCAATAATAACAACATGTAACAATAAAAGAATATCAGATAGATTCGTTTTGGTGTATATATGTAGTAATGATGACACGAGAGTCTTAATAATTCAAAATTTTATTATGTTTACATGAAATATGCTTTACGCGACATAAGAAATTTAATGTTTTTTTTTAACTATTCGTTTTGTTACTCTTCAACGCTTTCGATTTCATTTCGAAACAGTTATGCGCAGAGAAGAACATCTTTTGTATTTAATGTTTATCGGCTGTATCGGGTTTACAGGTGCGGGATTGTATTGAATCGTAGGCCTTTAGATGTCGTTTACGTAGCTTTATAGAATTTTAATAGCTTAACGGATTTGGACTAATTTAAGAAAATGATTAAGAAGCACTGTGTTATGAGGGAATTCCCAGATATGCGTATGCTGACCGAATTTTTTTGAACGCAAAAAAGAATGTTTTAAAAAATTTTAATATTTGAAGGCGTTCCAACCAAGCAACATTTTTTGCAGTTCATGCGGTCCAGGCAATTATTTCATTAGTTATAAAATCAGGTTTTGAGCCAAATCAATCTTTCAATTGATCTCCGCGGTTCCTATAATCTGATCAAAAACACAATACAATAGTCGTGTTTTTTTATTCAGAAATTTCCGAGTTCGAATATAGTTCTGGATAAGAATTTTCTCGTTTTTTCAGTAAAATCCAAATAAATTTAACTTTTTAACAATAAATATGATACATATAATGTTAAACTACATATTTTATGATGAAAAAATTAAATTTAACTTGATTTTTCAATGTTCTCGATAAAATCATAGTACACGAACTCGAAAAGATGGGAAATTTTAAAAGTAAATATTTTAAATAAATATTTTTCATTGTGTATTCAGCTTAATACCTGCATTATTTGACAATAAACGTCAAAATATATTGTTAGAAATTGAAATTATTCGAGATAAAAATATATTTATATTTCCCAGTTTTATTCCCAATGTTCTATATAGGAATTGAAGTTCTGTTAATAAAAAAACGCAGCAATTATCAATTTCAATTTTAATTATCTGCCTTTAGAATTGTTGGATCAAACATTAAATTTGTTGTACTTGAATTTACACTTTATAAATATGGATTCGAAACTACAAGTCGGATCAATATATTAAATAGAGTAAGCATAATTTGAAAAATCTTAATGTTTCCGCGTGTTTTGAACCTTTGAAATTAGCAAAAATGTTGAATTTTTAAAACATTCAAAAAACACTTGCGAATGTTTAAACTTTTAAAATTTTTATGATCATTAAAATTAAAATTTGGAATTTTGTTTGACTATATCGAAATTTGTTATTTTGAAAACCAAAACTTCAAAGTTCAAAGTGAGTTTATGCAAAGCCATCTTAATAAATCAAGCCTCCATGTTCAAAACGAACTTTTATTAAGATACCTAAAATGACAAAAATAATCGCTCTCTTCATACATTTTATATGGAGAGACATGATTTTCGTTTATAGAAATATTTGAATGAAAAGTAACTCAAAATTATAATTTTTTGAAATCAATTGAAACTATAAACATTGGTTTTCGCCTGACTTGAAGGATTTTTCCGCGGGGTTTTCCATTTTATTGTATTAATTAAAGGAAAATAAGATACTTTATTCTCTAATAAAGCTCAAATAGAAATAGAATAAAAATTTGTAAGAAAGGGACATTGTGTACATAACCAACAAAATAATTTATTCCCATCAAACAAATAAACCAAAAGAAGAAAACATCAATGAATTTTTAAAAAATGGAACAAACATAATGATCATAAAACAACGCAAAAAACGAGAAAAAATATATGAACACAATTTTTTATTTCATAGCAACAATAAAAAATTATCGTATAAAAAATAATATTGAGAGCGTGATCAAATTGTCCCTCTCCTAATCCTAATTGACATATTGTATACAAATTATGTAACCTTTTGTAACCTTCAAAACAAAACACAACATTTTATCATTTATTTGATCGATCCGATCAATGTTTTTATTTTGGTTTAATGAGAAATTTCCCAGCGTTTATCCGATTAATCTCCTAAATTTTAATTTATCGTAGTTATCATAATTTTTATACATATTTTTCGATGTTTAGATTTTGAATCAAACTATTTTATTTCTGTGTTGGAGTGAATGCAGTGTATTGAAAGAGAGTATTAGAATATATCAGATATATATTTGTATATACCTTCGAGCATAAAGATATATAGAGAGAGTGTAAAACTTAAAATGTATGAAAAGAGAATAAGAAAATCGTACTACAACTTCTGTCAAAAAAAATTTTTTTTTTTTATTTATTTCATGTTTTGTGTTTGTGTGTTTTTACATCGAAATAAAATTAAAAATTATAAGTGAAAAATATAAGATGGCTAAATTAATTAATTGTTGTGTGACAAATTGCTCCAATACGAAGCAAATTAATACAAAAAAAAACAATAATAAAATGTGTTTAATTAACTTTTTTAGGTAAGTGTTAAGTGCATATTTTTTCAAAATTTTTTTAATCCCTTCGATCGCAATTTAATTCACACGAATGAAATTTAAAAATAATTGTGCAGTTTTGAAGTGTATTTAATCCTTATTATGGCCACCCATTTTAGTTTAAATCAGTTTTAGTTTTCTATCAAAATAATTAAAACTAAACGGTTTGTATACCAAAAATAGAACAAAATTACGCGGCCATTTTGCTTTTTTTGATGTTTATATAAAAACGTTCATAGCCGGCGAAACTATTTTTTTTTCTGTTGTAAAAATGCGTGAAAATTTTTATTTTAATTTATTTTAATTTTTATTTTAAAACTTTTATTCTTCTCGTGTAAACGGGATATAAGATTAATCATCCCTTTAAAAAAATATTAAAATTAAATTATATTATCTAAAAAAAATGGGTGGAATTATTTTCTACAAGTATATTGTAATAAATATTTATCAATTTTGTATTGTGGTACATAATTATGTGCATTATACATGTTCATAAATTTCTAAAAATCCAATTTTTTTTAACCCTATGAAAAATTAAATAATTTTATGTACGACTGTGGCAATAAACAAAAAAAAAAAATGAGAGAAATAAAAAAAAAAAATATGTTTTGACAGAAGTTGTAGTACGCTCAAAATATATTATACTACCCAGTTGGTATATACAAATTTAAAAGCGCAAATAAATTAAATTAATGTCAATTTTATAATCATAAAAATTATGTTTAATTAATATAATTTCGAAAAATAACCCTGGCCATCACCTAATTCAATTCTTTATCTATTACTTTATGTAATAAAATATTAAAAGCTCTCACTATTAATAGTTGAACAATTCAAAATAAGTTTGTATGTTTTGCCATGGGATTGCATAGACTTCTTTGTAAATTACACATTTTTTGGTTAACTAAAAAAAGCTCGTTTGAAAATATCGCTCAACATGGAGGCTTTATATATTAAGATGGCTTTGGTTTATGCATTTTTGCCTGCTCCAAAATTGTCTGCAAAACAGGGTGAAGCCGCTTTTAAAAAAAATGTTTATTCTAGTATGTCGTTACATGGTTTTTTGCTCAATTTGTTGTTGTCAAAAAAGTAAATAAAGTTATGTCAGTTTGACATAGTGTAAATATATTGATGTTATTTACAAAGCAAGTATGATGGTAATATGTGATATATAATACTATTGTTGGTAATTTCTTTGCATAAAACTGATGTCAAAAAAAATGTCGCATAAAACTTAAAGTATTATATAAATATGGTAGACACGGAGAGGGACCATTTCGAGATTCCTGAAAACTTTTGGGAGGGAAATCAAACTCGTAAGGCCACCACCAAGTTGTTAATATTGGAAACACTGATGCACCATGCTTTTGTTTATATTTTTTAGAACATTTGTACACTCTGTAGTTTCACAACCAAACCCTCCGTATTTACTGAATCATTGTATGTACATATGTGCGTATCTTGTAAGGATGGACCAGAATAAGGTTACAATAATCACGAATTAAGACTATCAGAAATAAAAGTGCATATAAATAAAATTTTAATTAATTTAATACATTATATATTAGCGTGTAAGATACATAAAATATTACAATTTAAATATTAAAACAAAAAAATCGATTGGTGGCTTTTTGTACACTGATGGACAGCGTGAAAAATTTTGTAAATATTATATTGGGCAGATTTATTTTAAGTTCACTACAACGTGGTCCAAGCAGAGGAACACTTGTTCCTCGTTATCTAGTATCATACCATCATCATCGGCCAAATCGTGTTAACAATATTCAGAGCACTTCTCTTTTAGGCGATCCTTACGACGTCCTGTGTGGATTATACATTTTCGTTTGAAGCATTCAATTTCTTTGAAGGGTGAATGTAAATGTCTACCAACCCATATTGTCAGCGTCATTGAATATCCTCGTTGGATTGAATTTCATTGCCCTCCATTTCAGTGTCTCAAGATCGTAATTACATTCTTCTAAAAATAACATTTTGCAATCATATTGAAACAATTAAAAAATTAATTAAACTTACCTTCAAAATGCAACTCTTCAGCAGGTGTCATTGGTGGTTGTCTGATCCGGTGATAAGTTTCCACATACTAGGCACTGATACGGCCGTTCATCAGTGTGGCATTTTCGAATAGGATCATTCAAATAAGGGCGAATCGTAAATTTCCGAGTACATCCTTCGACAATGCAAGCAAATGGCTTAACGCCTCGGTGAAATCTTACATAAATGTTGTCACAAATGACAATTTGTGTGTATTTGATTTATCACTATAATATAATTCAGTCTTAAAATTAGGCCAGAAATATTTACTTCCAATATTATATTTCCAATATTTACTTCGAAGTCCATCCATAATTACCAAAATTTTAATAAATACATAATTTTTTTTTTTTTTTTTAAACAATTTTAAAGGCCATTACTGGCCCCTTACTGAATTTGGCTCCAACGGTTTCGATCCCGATCGTGGTCTTCATACTGTCTATGACAATCTGAAGAGGCCAAGTCGTTCTCTACACCGTGGAGCAATCGTCGCCTGTAACGACCTCTGCGTGTACCATATGGTGGCTCTCCTTTCAAAGATCGCTGCACAATTCGTTCCGGATCATCACGCAGAACGTGCCCCAGCCAGCGTACTCGCTGAGATCTTACTTCATGTACAATATCGGGGATCTTCATCAGATCTCTGATCTCGATACTGTACAGAGCTCGGTATGTACCATCTATTTCGCGTTTTGGGCCGTAAATCAGACGCATGATTCTTCTCTCAAATGTATAAGGAGCCATCTCTCGTCAGCGCCCAACTTTCACATCCAAACATAACAACGGGCCTGATCAACGCTTTGTAAAGCTTCAGCTTCACGGCACTTGATAAGTGTTTAGATTTTAGCAATGGCCTTAGAGGATACAAAGAACGACTGCCAGCTGCCGCAGCCGCACTTTAATATCCTCACCCACACTGTTATCGTGAGTGATAAGAAAACCCAAATATTTGAACCTCCTCCCTCCCTCAAACGTGTGGTGGCCACTACTAAAATCATATCGCGGCCACTTTTCGTCAGGCATAACTTCGGTTCGCCATAGTAATCGAATAAGGTCGAAAAGACAGTTCCACAAAGTATCCCCTTCGAATATCAAAAGCTTCGAATTAATGCAGTCCACTATACATAGGTGAGCGGTTTCGTTTCAATCTCTGCATGGCTTTAGTGAATCCTCATGGGATGGCTCAAGTACTGCGTCGATCTTGACACAGAGGTTTCAATCCCGGTCTCGAATGGCGGTTGACGTAGGCCTGAAAGTATAGTGCAGTCCAGTATTTCCTTTAAAAAAATTCCTCGAACTGCGCTCATTGCTGAGTTGTTGTATTTTCAGAACCCCGGCCTTCCACCATTCTTGCTTCTTAAGTCTACAAATCCGCTTAGCTGTCCTTCTTGCAAGAGTAGCCTTGTTTTTCCTCGCGATTTTGAGACGTTGTTGTACTTCCATTGTGCTATATTTTGTTGCTCAACTGCACGTTTGTTTCTCAACAAAACGTTCTGTGAGTCACGTTTCAAAAAAATTCTACTGGATGCATTCGAGGTTTTTCTAAACGTGTATGGCGAATCGTTGGGAGAATTTTCCACCGAACTGGCAAAGCAAATTATCGATCTGGTGAACCGATTGAAAATCGAAGAAGAGCTGACGATGGAATGTTTAAATTTACAAGGCACATTTGAGTTAATAACAGCTGGAGCATCTGTAGCATAGACCACATCAAGTCCCACAAAAATGTTTTCGGCGTTAGAACCTTCGACCAGTGCAGGTCGGCATGCAATTATAAATGTCGAATAAACATTGTGTATAAACCATCTAATTAGTATTTTTTTTTCAACAAATCCAACTCAATTTCAACATTTTCTAAACATTCATAAAGTTGTAATATTTCTACGTGATTCATCTCAAGCTGCATACGTTCCTGATTGCTGGACGCAAATTCGATACATCCCACCGGAATTTTTCTCTTTGACATCCAGCCGATGATAACTGAACTTTTAAATTCCATGATAAATCCTTCAACCGTTTTATTTTCCCATTTTGTTCTTCCAACTCATTTAAGATCGGTTTGGTTTGGTAGATCCAATTTTTCATAAAAACTTCTGTCTGGTAAATCACTGGTAGACGGTAATCTAATCATCCTCGGCATTATACGGTCGAACGTAAAATCCAGCATTTTGTGTTTCTATGTCATTTATTGTTGACCTCGGTATATCCATAATTCCACTGACCATTCTGTAACTGGTGCCACTTCCCAGCCATAACAAAAATGCCATCAGTTCAAGTTCTGGAGACCACCCACTACACTTTTTATTTAAAAACAATCCAATTTGCTGAAAGGTTCTGGCTGATACGCGTAATTGTTTACCGGTCTCACTGTGGTAAGATCGTTTTTTTATTGGGTTTTGGCTTTGTGGTGTATATGGCATCTTGTTTCGTCTCAACAACATCCTGGTATTTAACCGTTGTTCTATGTGCACATAATAATAATACAGAACTATAAATTTTCTATGAAATTTATTAGTTGTCATTTGTCACAAAAAATTTGAGGTTATAAAAACTAAAATTGACATATATGACGTGGGGAAAAACCTATGAGGTGAGGAGATTTATTACACATTTCGGACAGCATAATAAAAAATCGTGAATGTAGGGGAATAAATATCAAGTAAATGTCAAAAAATTAATTCACGATTTTTTATACAGGATTCGGACACAGTCTAAGTGCTAATGTAACATCATCATGACATCTATATGTAACATTTAGCTGGTCCGATTTCGTAATAAATTTGTTAGCATCATAAAATTGCATATTGGCATGATGCAATCTATAATTTTGAAAAATGTACTAAGTATGGTTACTTGTCCAATATAACCAGCATGTATCATCATGCATTCATCAATAAACACCGCGTCATATTGTTGGGCTCATTAAATATATATAAAGCTATCATTTTTTAGTTATGTAAGAAATTGTTTTAGACGCATTTTATGGCATTTTAATATCGACATCAATTTTGATTTACTTAGCCTATTGACGATGGGAGCATCACGAATTCCACGTAGCGGAATTTTTCTAAAATAAAACTATCTATCCATTGCCGTTTAAAAACACACAGCCACCTAATTTCGAATACAAAAACAACAACACAAACTTCAAATGGATCGTTCTTTTTAATAATCCTTTTTTCCGCGAGAGGAGTTTAGCCTACTTTAACAATCGTCAATTGTGAAACATAAGGATTCAAATTATGTCGCGATGTAAACCCGATTAGTAACTTAATCCAAATACTTCACATAAATCATTGGGAAATAAGAATCATAACCCATAATTAATTGGCCCATGCTTTTGGTCCATTTTAATTTCAAAGTAAGTACAAATAGTAAAAATAATGATTCAGCTTTTCTCAGCACAACAATTTCTTAATTAAGTTTCTTCATGGAACGGGAGGGGCCCGCTTGAACCACCCCAAAATTAAATTTTATTTTATAATATAATATAGTTTTAATACACATGATTAGCATCGGACAATATTGCTTGCCTTCCACAGCTTACAATTATGTTTCTATTCAACGCCTCCTAAATCACATTGATAAATCATAAATTCGGACCTTTATATTTCGCGGAAGTATTTTCGCTAAATACAAATATACCGTACTATATATTTATAATACTATAATCCCTCAATGAAATCCTAAAAAAAATTGAATTTGCATTCACACATTACTTATATGAACATACATATTCGAATGTTTAATTACTTTCTCACAATTTGTCAAATATTTATGTACGAGTATGTTTACGTGGTGCGTTGTTCAATTAATAAATTCCAAAACAGCATAAGGCTAAATATAAATAATAAATATTTTAAAATTTAAAATGAGGTTATGTGATAATTAGTTCAGCTCAATAAATCATACAATATGAGTAAACTATACAAAAATGAAAAATTGTTTGGCTTATTTTACACACTCGTACATTTCTTAATCCATTGAATTCAAGCATTTTTCAAATATGATTTTTTTTCTGTTACGCACGTTAATGATTATGACTTTTATATGCGCTAAATAGAAATTTCATGATCCTGGTTACATAAGGAACTAGTTTATACAAAAATAGGTTTTATACAGATGTTGTATGTATACTATAACCATTTGGTCTTCAACAGGAACCAAAAACATATTAAACTGAGTTGCCTATAATTAGTGATATGTGTCTTCGCTAAACCGCTACAATACCGGTTATACAAATGTTTACGATGATGTGGACAAAAAACTATGTTTTTACATATATTTTCTTATAAATGTATGTACATCCCGTCTGAATATATAATGCATTGCGTAGCATCGTCGGTACATGTATTTAATAAATTCTACATAATATGTAAAATAGTTTTGAATAATTATATAAGAAAATCATAAATAATAAGAAGAAGTAATATCTATATATGTACAAATAATTATAATTAATAATATTTTGCTACATTTTATTAATTAAACTCGACGTATATACATATATACGTATGTGTAGCCTGTAGTCTATTTGCATAATTGTTCCATTGGAATTGAAATGAAATTGAATTATGAGATATTTTTTGTTTTTACTGTTATACACTTTAACTAAAACTAATTTTATTCAGTTTATCTATAATGTGAGAATTTATTTTATTATTTGTTTAATTATTGTATATTTAATGAGAGTAGATATACAATAATTGTTATGCAATTATAACTAAAGAAATATTTTTGTTGCCGGTTTATGGGGAAGATTAACAATTTTCCTGGAATTGTTAAACGTCTTACGCCACAATAATTAGTTTGGATTAAATAGTTCCCATATAACCGATGGCGCAATTAAACAATTTAGTCTAGAATTTTATTGGCAACTATTGCTGTGTTTCTTATTTAAATCCGCAGATCGAGCAGATTTTGAAATCTGAAATCAGATCGATCTGAAATAAGAAACTGGCTTCAGATATAACAGATCAAAAAAATTGTACCACAAACGTTGGGTTGGATGGGCAGTTCAAACTGCACTTCCGAATGAATATTTAAACATTTCAACACATTTATGAGTATTTAGCACACTTCGGGTCACACGAAACAAGGCCTGAAATGGAAATAGAAAAATAATTGATGGTGACTGTGTGGTAACAAATGCAGAAGCATTTAGGTATTATTTGTTTCATTTTTACTTTATGTTGGAGTTTACCATATAACTTTTATATTACAGGATGGTCGGTAGTAGGTTCAACCTATGCAGAGCCTCTTATTTTCGCATATTATATAAATTAATGTCATGAACCGCATAATAGAATGGGCTTCGGAAACCGAGCAGCATCGGATTTCTAGTGGGTTTACAAAATGTCCAGGTAAGCGAGTAGATACAAGTTTAATGATTGTGCAGATTTTTATTAAATGATTATTTAAATCTTAGGAGTAATTGGAGCAATTGACGGATGCCAACAATCGCAAACAGTTTATAGACTGCTACTTTTGAATACAATTTTATCACTTTAGTTCATAATACTCGTCATACAAGACGTTGATTTTCTGGAATGATCTTCTGTTGTCCCCTGTATCGCTGTTTTTCATTTTTTTGTATGCTTTGTTCTTCCTATTTTTCAAGTTGATGGTATAGTCATACCATGCAGGATGATTCACTTTCTATATTTTCAAACGATCGGAATATTATAGGTCATAGGAATTTTCGACGTCACTGTCAAGGCCATTTGAACACAACTCGTCCGGCCAGATGATGTTATTGAAGCAGTTTTTCAACTCAGTTAATTTTGCTTTTTTGAATAAGTTACATCAAAAATGCCCGGATCATTCGATAGGATAAGGTCAAGGTATCTACCGTGTGTGTTAGGAATTTTGTTAATTTGATTCAAATTAGTATTAAGAATGGAATCTATGAAATATATTTCCGATTCGGATGTAATGTTAAAAGGAATATTGTTACAATCAATGATATATGACTTCAAGAAGTACAATTGCCCAACAAGCGAATGAACACTCAACCACACAAAATGACCTGGAGAATGTTACAAGCTGTCTTGACAACCAGGAGTTTCCTATGCCAACATCCTAAAAGGTATCACCCCAAAAACGAATGCTCATTTCACCGAAGAAGAATTACATTTTCGCGCAACTTTAAACAAACTGACCAAAACGCATTGGATGATTTAAAGACAAATGAGCATGATGATGCAAAAAGCCAAAAATGACGCTCCTAAAGATAGCTGTATGGAATGCGAACGGTCTTTCACAGCACAAAGCTGAGGTTCAACCCTTTCTTGTCGATCGAAATATAGACATCATGTTAATATCAGAAACACATTTTACAAAAAATACCTTTTTTAAAATAAACGGATATTCAGTTTATGACACCAAACATCCTGATGGAAGAGCATACGAATACGACGGTCTTGACCAAATAAAGAAAAAAGCATTATGACCTCAAATATCAAAGCAACTAAAATCAGCCTAGAGGGATGGTCTAAAAATTGTGTAATATCGGCTGGTTTACTGTCCACTGAAACACGCAATCAAAAAGCAGCAATTTATCGATTATTTTAATCAGCTGGGCATTAAATTTTTCGCAAAGAGCGAATACATTTCTAAACATCTGCAATGGGGTTCGAGATTAACAACACCTAAAGGAAAGCAACTATATCAAGCAATGAACGAAAAAAATATAGATTATTTAACTTCTGGATACCCAACGATACTGCCCATCAGATAGAAATAATACAATAGATTTCTGTATAATAAAAGAAATTGAACGCACCAATGCTGAGGTAGATGATTGCTATGACTTATCAGCCGATCCCTCACCAATAATAATAACTCTGAGTACCAGAGCTTTAAAGAACCACCTCAACGTCGAACAAATAAATTAAAGAACCACCTCAACGTCTAACAAATAAAGGAAATAGCAGCAATAGAGGACACCCCTGATATTAACAAGCCTTCACCTAATATACTGCCGTTAATCCAAGAAAAAAGAACAATACTCCGACTGTGGCAGCAGCAAAAATCTCCATTACTAAAAGTAAAATTGAATAGGGCCATTAAGGCCCTTAAACAAGCATTGGGAGAAGAAGAAAACTCAGGAATCCAGAGTTACCTTACTGCACTCTCGACGACCGAGAATACTGTTTATTCACTTTGGCCGGCAACAAAACAACTAAAGAGGCCTATACATTACCGAATCCACCAATTAGGCACCAAGATGGATATTGGGCCAGAAGTGACGTAGAAAAGGCTACTGCTTTCTCTAACCACTCATGACCAACATTGTGAGTTGTTAACACAGTTAAATTTGCATTAGATGAAATGAAATATTGTTCGACAGTTTTCCTAGTCATTGCGCAAGCTTTCGACAAAGTCTGGCATAAGGGCCTTATTTATAAAATTAAAACTCGTCTGCTAAAAAATTTCATGCAGTCCTTAAAAGCTACTTGTTTCAAAGGCAATACCAGGTAAACACAATTCAGCCATTACTGTACTATATGACATAAACGCAGGAGTTCCACCTGGCAGGGCACTGGAGCCAGTATTGTATTTACTGTATACTGCCGATCTACCAACAACTGATAAGGTTGTCACATCAACATTCGCAAATGACACAGCTATTACGTTTTCACACAAAATTCCTCAAACTGCATCAAGACAATTGCAAGATCACTTATTGGCAATTGAGAATTGTCAAAGAACGTGGCGGATAAAAGCGAATGAAAACAAATCAACACACATCACATTTACATTGATTAAATTTATATGTCAAGCGGTGAAATTAAACAATATTACCATCCCTCAACAAACAAATGTCAAATACATGGGTAAAAGATTGACATGGAGAAAACACTTTGAATTAAAGCACAACCAAATAAAAATACAATTTTCAAAATTGTATTGGCTGATTGGAAGAAAATCAAAACTTTCACTAGAATGGTTAAGTTTCTACTATACAAAATCATCCCAATTCCTATATGGACATATGGAACTCAGCTATGGGGCTGTACAAGCGCATTTTACAACGACGCAATCAAAAATAGTTCGCTGTATTACAAATGCCCGTGGTATATCCGAAAGTACAACATCCATAGAGACCTTGAGATTAAAACGGTCAAAGATATGACCCAAGCAGACACTTTGAAGTACCTTTCGAAACTGGAAACTCACCCCAATGAATTAGTAAGGCAACTATTAAGGCAACTGAAATATAGACGGCTTCGCAGAGTAGATCCACTAGATCTAATGTATTGATAAATTTAATTTAACTACATATTTAAGCTGACACACAAAGCCATTGGCAGTTTACAAAAAAACAAAAAAAAATTTACAACAGGAAAGTTCGTCGGAAGGACGGACAAATATTGGTATGTATAAATTTTTAACCAGAGTTTTGCTCTTAGTCTGGCGAGAATAGATTATCTATTAATTTCTTTACAACACATCGTTTCCGTTTTCTGAGTGGATAAGTCTTTTAAACTTCTAAAATTCGATCTTGAGATTTGATTTTTTCACAGAAAGATGTATTTCGAATCTTTTGGTTGGTAGGACTTTTAGGTGCAATTCATACCCAACCTTATAACTTCCAATTTTTTTATCGCAGTTTCTGACTCGAACATTTTATTGAAATCAGATTTTTTTTTTTTTTTTTTTTTTTTTTTTTTTTTTTTTTTTAATATTTATTTATATTACGACTGAGTCTTGTACCCATTTAGTAATTTACATTGCATAATACAGTATTTTGAATAGTCGGCGTAATCAAGTGATTATCCCCAGTTAGTGTAACTCCTCCCTCAGATTTTTCGCCACAGTAAGTCTACTGACCTCCTGGTCGCGATAAGTCCAGTGGTTTGGTTTTTTGCAGTCTTCTTGTTAGAGATGTAGTCAGCATACAGCGTATGTCCAGATTTTGATGCTGGTGCAGACGTTGTAGGTGTTTTGTTGCATGATGCTTAATTTCATCCGCGACAAGCTCAATCTTGAGATCTCGATGGAGGTTGTCGTTTCGAATGTACCACGGTGCATTAACAATACATCGTAGGATTTTATTTTGAACTGTTTGTATGATTTTGATATTTGTCTTCTTGGCACATCCCCAGAGTTGGCTACCATATGTCCATACAGGCTTCAGAATTTGTTAGTATAACAGCAGTTTGTTATGGATCGCTAGTTCAGATTGTCTCCCTAGGAGCCAATGCATTTTTCTAAATTTTATGTTTAGTTCTTCTCTCTTCTTTTTTATGTGTTCCTTCCATCTAAGCTTAGCATCTAAAGTCATACCAAGATATTTGGCAGTGTTTGCATGGGGTACTACTATTGAGTTTATCATTATTGGTATATGGTTAACTTTTTGATTTGTAAAGTTCACTTGGATTGATTTTGCTTCATTTAATTTAATTCGCCATTTCTTTGTCCAATTACATATCAGGTTAGTAGCCCTCTGTAATTTACTAGTGGAGTCATTGATGTTCTTTGCTGTTGCAAGTATTGCCGTGTCATCGGCAAAAGTCGCCATTGTTTCTTCTGTAGTTGGTATATCTCTAGTATATAGGAGATATAGGATTGGCCCAAGAACACCTCCTTGTGGTACTCCGGCTGTTATTCTTTTTAGTTGGGAGTACTCATTCTCATACTTTACTCGGAAGTGCCTCTCTGATATGTATGATTTTAAAATTTGAAAAAATTGCTCCGGAAGATCTCGATGAAGTTTGAATTCTAGCCCCTGGTGCCATACTTTGTCAAATGCTTGCGCTACATCAAGGAATATAGTTGAGCAGATTTGTTTGCTTTCTAGTGATTTCTCGATTACATCAGTAATTCGATGTACTTGTTCTATCGTAGAATGTTTTTCCCTAAATCCAAACTGATGTGAAGGGATAAGATTCCTTTCTTCGATAATTGGTTTTAGTCTTTTAAGAAGAACTTTTTCAAATAGTTTCGATAATGTTGGTAGCAGAGAAATTGGCCTATATGAAGCTTTATCATGCGGAGGTTTGTTCGGTTTAAGTATCATAATTACTTCTGCAACTTTCCATTGCCTTGGTACATATCTTAGTCGAAATGCTGCATTAATTATATGCACTAGTTTCCTCAACGCTTTCTCCGGTAACAGTTTTATTATCTGACCTGTTATAAGATCATATCCTGGAGCCTTTTACGCATTCAGATTATTCTTGATTTCCCATTTTAGTTCTTTCAATGTTACAGGTGTAATATTTACTTCATCCTGTTTATTTATTGGTGTAATATTTTCCTCTTCCGTTTGTTTTCGATAAGGTTGGAATATTTCTTCAAGGTGATTTGCAAACAAATCTGCTTTTTGTTTAGCATTTCGAGCCCAATTTTCATTATTTTTAATTGGAGGAATCTGAAGTTTAGGTCTTTTAATATTCTTAGTTGCTTTCCATAATGAATAATCAGTATCTTTTTGCCCAGTTAGAGTGCTGAGGTATTTATTAACTGATTGATTTTTAATGTCTTTTATAAGGTATTTCAATTTGTTACACAAATGATTAAATACTCTTTTATTTTCAGCATTTCGATGTTTTTGCCAATTCTTCCGTGCTTTTCTTTTATTTTTAAGAAGTTCTCTCACTTCTTCTGGATAGCTAGCATTGCGCTTCATTTCCTGCCTATTATTTGGAGTGCTTTCCCACGCAGCATATTGGATATTATGGATGAGCTTATCTAATTCGTCTTCTATTTGGACTGGTCCCTGAATTGGGTTCTGCAGACTAATTCTTTCTGTTAACTGTGTTTGGAAGAGATGCCAATTGGTTTTGAAGCTCGTTAATTTCGGGTTGCTCTCTTTCAAAATAATTGTTTGGCTAAGTATCATAATAACTGGTGAATGATCTGATGATAGACTTTCACTGTTCTCTATATGGATATAATTATCTGAAATCCCTTTTGTAATAAAGAAGTCTATAAGGTCTGGAATCTTACTGGTACCCGTAGGCCAATAGGTTGGTGTATCGCCTGAGTGAAACTCGCATTTTAGTTGTTTGCCTGCTGCGAACAGTTCTTTTCCTTTAGCGGTCGTTAACCGAGATCCCCAATATGTATTTTTTGCATTATAGTCACCTCCAACTAAAAAGACACTTCCAAGCGTTTTCAGAAGATTAGTATAATCTACTTGTTTGAGATTGTATCTTGGAGGGCAATATATTGCTGAGATACTGCATGTTTTAATATTGCTTAATTGTATTTTGATTGTTGTGACTTGCATGGAAAGGTTCTCAACTTTTGGTTCTTCGTTATGTTTTATATACTCTTTTATGAGGATAGCTGATCCACCTCTGGCTTTTTTCTCAGGATGTAGTGCACAGTAGCAATTATATCCTTTTATTTTACAGAATGAAGTTTTGGAGAAATGGGTTTCTGATATAAGACATATATCTATATTATGCATGTTTAAAAATATATCTAGTTCTTGAATGTGTTGCAATAGCCCATTTGCATTCCAGGTTACAATTCGTAATGTTTTATTCATTTCTTTTGTTTATAATTCGATTTTATATTATTTATATTTTGATACACTCGATCAAGGTTTTCTTCTACTCTTTTATTGAAACTAGTTTGTGATTTCATTTCTTCTAGTGTTTTCTGCAGACTCATTTCCTGCGAAATAAGTCTATTATTAATGTTCGTTAGATTTCTCAGTATGCCCTGTAGAACGAGATCCACTTTTAACTGTTTCTCCTCTGTTTGCTGAACTACTTGTGCATAAGTAACGTTTTCGTTTACTCTCTGGCTTTGTATGTTATGATTAGCAGTTGACGGTTTAGGCTCATTCTCTTTCAAATCGTCGTGGGGTTTGGACGTGGAATCAGTGAAGTAAGCGATAAAATAAAAATAATCAAAAAGTGCAGTGAGTGTAGTTTCTTTTTAATTATTTTATGTAGACATTGAACATAGTGAAAAAAATAAAAATAAAAAATAAAAGTGCAGTGTTAGCTTTTTAATTTATTTTATATACACTCCCGGCCAAAATTATTGGGTCGATGGGGAACATCAAATCCGGTCGGTAAAATGAATGACGACGAGGAACCATTTTCTTTCAATAGGAACACGACATTGCAAAGGAAATCGTCGGTAGGCAACCAGGCTGATCCTTTTTGTACTACTGGAAGCAAGGAACAAGCGATACATGAATGGCCCTTTGGTGGAAGAAGTACGGCACTCCAAAGAACACCACCATCAACCCCACCGCCAGGGAACACCACACTGCTGTGTGAACTTAACAATGAGGAGGAAAATACCTCTTCCATCAAGCATAAAAATTCCAAGCCAACTGCCAAAGCCACGTCCAGCGCACAAGCAGTTATAATACATAACGCGGAACTAATAAATAAATTTGAGCAAATGGAGAAATTAATCGCGCAACTGAACAATGAAGTTGCCGTGCTAAAGAAAGAAAACCTTATGCTAAAGGAAACCGTAAATAAAAATAACAACGTAGGAAACTTGGCAATAATGAACAACCAATTTCAAGTACTCGCAGATCAAGCCGAATATAAAACTGATGAAGATGAGCTTGAAAAAGAAACAAATTGGAGACTACAGAAATCCAAGAGGGCAAATAAGAAACCTAGAGAAGAAACCAACCCAAGCAAGAGGAAAGCTGAATCATCACCGGAAATTGAGCCAATGCAAACCCACATTAAAACTGGCAAAGCATGTTCTGGATCAAAAGTGCATGAGACAGAAAAGAAAAAACAGGTACCACCTCCGATCAATATTCTAGGAACAACCAACCACGGTAGTATTCAGAAACTGATGAAAGAAGTAGTACGAAATGACTACAAAGTAATATCGCTCAGCAATAATATTTGGAAAATAAATACATCAGAGCCTGAAGATTATAAAGCTCTAGCTAACAAACTAAATGCTGATGGTCACCAGTGGTATACCTACGAGGACAAAAATGATCGATCAATTAAAGTAATGGCAAGAGGTCTCCATCCAACTTGCTCAAAAGATGAAATTATTGAGGACCTGCAAAACAAAGGCCTGAAAATAATCGATGCAGTCAACATCATCAGAAAAGAGAGAAGAGAAAACAGGGACGGAAATGTTGAAATCATGAGAAGAGGTCTCCCACTTTTTATGCTAACCTTCGACAACCAAGAAAAAATCGAAAATATTTATAATATTAAGGCTATCCTCAACCTTAGAGTTAGAATAGAAACACCGAGAAAGGTCACTCGACTAATACCACAATGTAAAAAGTGCCAAGATTATAATCATACACAAAAGTACTGCCACCGTGAAGCAAGATGTGTTAAATGTGCAGGAAAACACGCAGGAAATGACTGCACAGTCCCCCGAGATACAACACCGAAGTGTATCAACTGTAATGCCCAGCATCCAGCCAACTACAGAGGATGTGAAGTTGCAGTAGAACTACAAAAAAATGAGAGATAAATCACGCAAACCAGGTACATCAATAAATGTACAAACTAAAACTATAAAAAAAGAAATCAGATGGTCACGGAATAACTAAAATAAGAATTAAATGTATAATTATGAAACAATCCGATAGATTTTTTGGATAGACAATTATGTATATGTATATACAAATTTTAAACGTAACTATAAAAAAGAAGATAAATTACATAAAATGAACTCATTAAAAATAAAAAAATATTAATTGTAAAACAAATTTCATTGCTTACCTGGATGCAATTGCAATTAACAATATTGACTTGCACACAGAATATCGAAAGAAATTCTCATTGATGAAATTATTTCTCAAAAACAAAAATAATTGAAATAAAAGAAATAATTACAATTTTTCGTTTTTAATTTAAATTTTTTTTTAATTTTTTTATTTCATAACGAAACTAAATAATAGTAAAGTGAAAAAAAATTACAATAATTTTTATTATTATTTATAATCGACCTTAAGCTATTTGTTATTAATTTTTTTTTTATTGTAATTAAAATTATTTATTTACATAAAAAATAAAATTTATAATATATAACCTTAATTATTTTTTCAAAATTAATTCTTAAGTTAAAAAATTATATAAAATAATTTATAACCCAAATAGTACGCCAATTATACAGATAGATAATTTATAAAATTCATCACAATTTAAATTTAGAGTTTTTTTTTATTATCGATTTATTTCTAAATTAATTAAAATAAACTAATTAAAATTAATATATAATATTGACTTTTCAATTCAAAGTTTTTTTATTTTTTTTTATTTTTATTTAATTAATTAAAAACTATGTACTTTTTATATAATAAGACAGATAATAAAATCACAAACAAATTTATTTTAATTAAAACTAAATTAAAATTATAATTTCTTAATTTGTATATTATGTTATACATGTTGTATAATATATTGTATTATGGTTCTAGTACATCATGCCGGGATGAATGCCTCGTTGAAAGTATACATTGGGATTACTGCTCATCGTTGGCTCGAGCGTTGTGTACACGTTTGTGTCGTCCGGGCGAATGAATAGTCCTGCAAATTTGGTGAATAAAATTAAAATTAATTAAAAAAATTTTTAACAATAATAATTTTAAAAAAAACTGTTTATGTTTGAGCTGGATAATTTAGAGCATGTTAATTTTAAATATATTTCTAGTCTAGAATTGTATCTTCCGAACTAGAATTTTTTTATTTTATTTTTTGAAATTATTACATTTTTATATTTTTTGTTATTTTGTTATAAGAAAATGATGAATATAATAAAAAATAATAATAATTTTAGTTTTGTATCATGCGAAGGCATAATAAAAACTACATGTTTTTCCACGAGAAATATAAATAAATTTTATTTTAATTGTAGAAAAAAAAAATGTTTTAAGGGTTGATTGACCCGTTTTAACATACAAAAAACATAAAAATCTTCATCAGTTTTCGTTTTATTTTATTTTATTGATCGCACCATGACTTTGCTGCGGTACTGCTGCGTTTCCTTTTTTACGGACTGCAGTTAAAAACTAATGATCATACGTAGACAAGTTTCATGTATGTAGGTATACGTATATGTATACATAATAAAAATTGTTTATCAGCGCTTTGGTTTGAATTAAGATTTTTATTTTTATTTTTTTTAATTCTCAGCTGCCCTCAGGATTGGCATGGAAATTTTTTTTTTTTTTTTTCTCAATTTTATTTACTATAGCCCCATTTTCACACGTTTCATCTTATTGCATTTTTAACAACAATAATTTATAATTTAAATAAATAAAAATAAAAAAAAATAGTTTTATTATAGTTCAATCTATTTTAATGGGAACGAACGATACGATTGAGGATGAGTTTGATTGGTGTGTGCACGTCAATGACAGAATGATTAATTGAAATATGCTGTTGGCGGAGCAATTTTCTATAGAATAATGTTGGAATTGTTGTTACTCAAATTGGTTTCTCAAAATCCATCTACGTTATATGTATGTATTAATCTATTGAATTTGCAAGCAGCTTCCCTTGCAAAGAGTAAGATAATATATTTCTTGAAAAGCGCAGGGTTAAAATTCAGAAACGTAAAAATTCGGAAACCAATATATTTTAAATGTAATCCTCTAATTTTAACTAGAATCAAACACATTATACATGATATTAACCACAAATCTATCTCCACACTTGTTTGTCGAAAAGATCCGACCATAATCAACAATATAAATGTAACTTCATAAAATCAAACCACTCGGGTCTACAAGTGTACTTAGAAGCGGTGAATTGAACTCCTCCATGGTTTGATGATCGACTCATAAATTTGAAAATCTAAAGCATATGCTAAAATGTTGAAAAGTAGGATGGAGGCGGATAAAAACACATTCCTACAATATAGCGGTGAATTGGAATTATATTTCAATTCAAAGAGATAATTGGCATGCTACACTAGATATTAATCGGTCTACAGACCGAGCGATATAGCAATCAATCATTCATCCGATTATCACTGATGAGAATATTCTGTCAGCCTTGATGAGTTTTGGAGATGAGTGTGGCACAGATTATATATGCAAATATTTTGTTAAATCGACTACGTGAGCTCTTCAATCACTCGTTAATCACTGGCGTATTTCCCGAGAAACGGAAAGTATCAAAAATAACACCAATCTTCAAATTCACAAAAAAAAGACGATCAAATTCATCATCAATTCTTAAATTCAACCAGCATGGATTTATTTCAGTAAATGGGTTGATTTCAGTAAATTCTATCTGTCATCATAAAGTACTTCAGACTTCATTTGCTCTTCGAATATATTAATTGGTTTCAGTCGTTTGGTTCCACAAGGATTACACATTGGAACCTGGATTTTTATTATTTTCATCGAGCAGATAGCCAAAATAATAAAGAATTCAAATGTGCTCATATTTGCTGATGACGTCAAAAATGTTCGTAATATTGACGGAATACACGATGCTGCCTAACTACATCAATAGACTGAATGGACGGTGTGATCAAAACTCACTGGACTTAAACATCAAGAAATGCAAAATCAGGGGCCCTACTATGACTTTCGATTACTAATTTCGACGGGCATCGTTTTCCTATAGTAGGAAAAGGAAGAAAAAGGAAAACAATATTATAAATTTACTATTTTTTACCTTTTTCTTCCTTTGCCTACTATTATAGGGAAACGATAGCTGTCGAAAATAGTAGGCGCCCCAGGCCTTCTCATCGTTAAAAGCATCATTTATTTACTGGATACTAAATCAATAACATAGAATTGCACATAGAGTTCATGAGATTTAGTCGTCACTTTCATCGAAAACATTAATTAAATTAATTAATGTACCGGCATTTTGATATTTGTATTGCTAAAGCAAAGGTATGTTTGGGTTTTTAAAACGTTGAACTGGGAAGTTTAAGGATATAAGCAAACTTTATTTTCAATTTCAAAACACACATTCACATTCAAAACAGTTTTGATATTCCTGTTGCACAAAATTGATTGGAATTACGACCGAAATATACCATTACAAAAAAAAATGACTCGATTACTTCCATACGAGACTAGATGCCAAGATTACAAGGTTTGCTCGAAAATATCAGAATTCGTTTGGAAGCTGCATTTGTCGGTCACATTGACTCGGCTTACGTCTAAGAAAACATCTCAATTTATGTTCCATTGCGTAATTATCGATTTTTAGAGATTTTTATCACTCCACCTAGACTAACAAAACTTGAAAACCTTTTGTTTAAATTATAAATTTAATCTGAATTTTTCATAGTTTCGAGGAGTTTGTTTTAAAAGTTGGTGTACGATAACACCAAAACGTTTCATAAATTGTCTAATATTCAAACGATAAATCATATTGTATGCGGTATCGCGATATCAAGTTCAGAGGAACTTCTTAATTCTATCATAAATCTATTAAATAGGGCATTATTATTTTGGAGCTATCATTATTATTCAAGCAATTCACTTGAGGTATAGAACCCGAGACATTCGAGGGACCAAAGCAAAGACGCTACTTTCTCTATCAACAAGGATAGCTTAAGTTTTATTTTTATTTTAGTTTTTTGATTTTCTTCAAGTCGATAGAATAATTTAATAGGAACAGCGACATATCTATTTTACAGGTAAACAAGATTTCTAATGATAGTACTCTGATTTTAAACTTCGGTCTTTATGGCGTATTACTAAAATATTAAAGCAATTTTCACATTTAATATTCACAGTTAATTTTAATTCACGGGGTAAACATAAAACTATATTAAATGAGACGAGAAAATTATCAATCCCCGAATTTGGGAAAAGCCCCAACTTACTTATACAAAATAAAATAGGTTCGGATGGAGCACAATTTTCAAATAACGACCGTCGTCATCTAACAAGGCCATCTATTCAATACGAATTCGGTACTCATCAATGCCTTCTGTGTCCGCGAGTCGATTTTTCGTTCTCAAAGTTCCATGATCCAAAACACCGTTTACGATAAAATCAAAATTAATTTGACGTTTATAAAAATATAACATTTTTAACTTTTTATCGTGGGGCGCATTGATAATAATTCAGAAGAAAATTGCTGGATTTTTGTGGTTTACGTTCCACGACAAAAATATAATACTTAGCCTGAGATCGTTTCCCGGTTGGACGATATTTTTTTTATATAAATTTTAATTTATATCATTCGAAAATTGAAATGAACCGGTTTTAAATTCAGGAACAATTTTAAAAAGAACAAAATAGCATCATTACATATGTTTATTTACTAGTTTTTATTCCCAACCGGTTTAAAACCGATTCAGTTTCGGAGCTACCTAGACCGACAAAATATTTTCCAAAATCATAACAAAAATATGGGAAGAAAAAATCTTTTGAATCCAAATCCAGAACGATAACAATAGCGGTTCGATGTTCTTATTTAGATACACATTTCGGACACACAAGTTTCACGAATCGAAAGCCAATGACTCTGTTTACTTGACCACCGCCGTATAATATATACAATAAATAGTAGCAATTATCAAAATAGTTTTTTAAGTATAGCATTCCCCGTAAATAGTCTAAATATATTTGACGTTTACAAAAAACGTAAGTTTTTCTGCAGTCAGAATAGGAAATAACGTTAATTTTGTGATTCACACACTTTTAACTGTTATAAAAAAGCGAAATTCGCCAACCACGTTACATTTTTTCATGAATACACCTGTAGGTTCATTGTATCTTTGCTAAATTTCATTTGTAAAATTTTTTGTGACATTCATGTTATTTATACATTATTGTCTGAGTATTTTCACAAATGTGAGTTTTAACTTTTAGGAAATTTGGCCAAATAAAATGCACCTTTGATAGTATAACAAAACACAACTATTTTTCAACAAACTTTTCCCAAAAATAAATAATCGATAATCAGCAACCATTTGGAAAATCCTTAACATTTGATTGCCTCTGTTTTCGTTCCATCGTTCCGATAATTTATCATTAAAACATAGCGGATTCATCTACTAGTTTTGTTAAAATTTATTTTAATTGAATACCTAGTGTCAAATATTGTAATTTAAATAATTGATTAACATTTTAATAATTGACAACTATTTCGATAATGTAATAATTAATTCATTGTTTACGGAAAAATCTGAATTAAAATCAAAATATTTACTCACTTAAGTAAGCTCTGCCACACACGCGGCATTTAGGCGAATTAACCATATTTTTGGGAAAAATTGTAATAGAACACAACAACAGAATCAGAAAACAAAGACGAAAATATTTTTTATTTATTTTTTCAAACGAAAACGTGCAAAAATAAATTAAAATAAAATTTTATTTTATGAGAAAATTAAAAATTGTTTAAAAAGATTATTATTGGTAGCATTTTCGAACTAGTTTAAGAAAAATTTAGGGGTAAAATAGTTATCATGTTGGAATTATAGCATTTAAATTTAATTCAGTATTCGTTATGCTGTGGGTAAAGCGTTTTAAAATTCAATTTTGACGAAAAACGGGAATGAATGCATGTTGTTATTTCGCTCAAAATAACCGAACTCTAAACTGGGTTGACGAAAAGCACATTCGTCGGCTCGTAAAATTACATTATGCCGTTTGGAAAAATTCTAATCCAATTAAATTAAAATTGAAAATGTATAGTTTTCATGTTGAGCACCCCAGTGGTCTAATTCTGTAAAAACAAGATAATGTGAAAAAACGAAACATTGAAAAAGTTTACACAAAAAAAATTTACACAGTTTCTATCTTATTTAGGTTAAATGGTATTCTATAAAACAAAGTAGTCAGCGTGTAAATTTTTTCTTGCTGAATAATTTTATCGTGTCTAAAACCACTTTGACGTTTTGTTAGTGTTTCATTTCATAATATAATATAAAGAGTAACAAGGACAAACATTGTTTTTTTGTTCGGCACTAGCCCGCCTTCTTCGTGAAATTTTAGTTTTTTATTTTACATTTTTAGCCGTGAAAACGAACTACACAAGATAAATTGTATGTGTAGTTTATTGACGTTTAATATCTTACCCATTTTTTAATTTATCTTGGTGTAAAGTTATAGAATACCATTTTGGTATGAAAACGTGTAAAGTACTCGTTTACGCGTTTTCACGTTATCTTATTCGTTACAGAATTAGGCTACAGTAGCCTAATTCTATAACGACTAAGATAACGCGAAAATGCCAAAACGAGTACTTTACACGTTTTCATACCAAAATGGTATTCTATAACTTTACACCAAGATAAATTAAAAAATGGGTAAGATATTAAACGTCAATAAATTACACATACAATTTATCTTGTGTAGTTTGTTTTCACGGATAAAAATTTAAAAATTAAAACTAAAATTTCACGAAGAAGGCAAGCTAGTGCCGAACAAAAAAAACCATTTTTGTCCTTGTTACTCTTTATATTATATTATGAAACGAAACACTAACAAAACGTCAAAGTGGATTTAGACACGATAAAATTATTCAGCAAGAAAAACTTTACACGCTGACTACTTTGTTTTATAGAATACCTTTTAACCTAAATAAGATAGAAATTTTTTTTGTGTAAATTTTTTCAATGTTTCGTTTTTTCACATTATCTTGTTTTTACAGAATTAGACCACAGGTATCTCTGGCTGTTGGTCATATTTTAAAAGACAGTTTAATGAATAAACATAAATTGTGTACACATTGTCATAAGTTTTTATGTCTGTTATTGAAGACAACAAAACAAACCATTTTCTGTTGAATTAGGCATTATATTGCAAGTCTAAATATAAAACAAGTGTTTTATTCAATTCGGTTTGCGAATTATTTGCAACATTTTTGACGTGTATCTTTAAATTTGCTTTCATAGGGGAAGGCAATTCAGAAAACTGATGTAAACGAAATCGGAGGATACAGTTTGATGCTGTAGCTATATATTTATCATTTATACATCCAAAATTTAATTACACCACTCGATAGGTAAAGGATCAAAGAATTGTTACGTCGAGTGAGGACTGTGACGTATCGCTTGCAGTGGATGTATTATAAATTATTTTTTGCGTTACAACCGAGTATAATAAATACTCAATAAAATATTTTTCATATAGCTAAATATAGGGTGGCGCAAATTGGACGATATGGTAAACTTAAATAGTTAAATGCTCAATAATTTTTATATTAATTAGATTTTTTAAATTTTTTATTCAGAATTTTGTAAAGAAGACTTGGCAAACTTATAATGGAACAGTACACAACGGAACAGCCAACAAAAATAATAGAATTTTATTATGAAAACCAAAGGTCAATTGTTTTAACTCGGCGAGCATATCGACGATATTTTAATGTGCGGAATCTGCAGCAACAATAAACCGTCTGGTTGGAAATTTTCAACAACATGGCACAGTAAGAAACGCAAGAAGTACCGGAAGACCACGTACGACCCATACGGAAAAAAATATTGAACGGGTAGTGAACAGTGTGCAAGAGAGTTCAGGAACATCAACAAGAAGATATTCGGCACAGCTGGGACTATCGCGAAGGTTCCTTCAGAGGGTATTGGCCTCAATACGAATATTCCCATATACAATTCAGCTTGTGCAACAATTGAAGCCGATAGACTATCAACAAAGGCTTGATTATGCAATTTATTTCCAGCAAAAAGCAGAAGAAAAACCAAATTTCATACACAATTTGATAATGACCGATGAAGCGCACTTCCAATTAAATGGTTTCATTAATAAAGAAAATTGCAGAATATGGGCGACGGAGAACCCAAGAGCAGTGCATGAGTGACAAATACACCCACTTAAATGTACTGTTTGGTATTCGCGATCAATTCCAAGCCATAACACCTGAAATTCTGCGAAAAGTTATGGAAAATGTATTGTAAAGAGAACGTATCTGCGATGCAGAAAATGGCCACCACTTGCGCGATATAATTTTTCATGTTTAAGCTAAAAATATTTTCCATTTATATAATTATATTTTCAAAAATAACAATTACAATTATCATTGAAATAAAAAAGTTATGAAGAATTTAAACCATATTGTTCATTTTGCGCCATCCTGTAGAACATTGTAGAGTTCTAAAAAAATGTTGAGGTTGTTTCGCTGCGTCAGATTATGTGCGTTTAGTATGAATTTGGACTCGGAGAAGCTAGAACGTTCGTTTGCATTTCAATCGTCAGCTCTCGTCAAGATCTATAGATTGCGTATATAAAACATTAATGTGAAATAGTTATAGTGAATATATATGGTGTTAAAGTAAAAAATTAAAATAAATAATGCAATGTCGGCCCATACACGTCGCAAAGTCAAATCAAAATATAAAGAACGTGTACGGTTTGAAAGGGCTTCTCAAGAGGAATCCAGTGATACTCGTAAAACATCATATGACAGAGTGAAGCGGTGTCGAGGTCGTAAAATAATGTAGGCGTCTGAGAGGATAAACGACGGCGCCAGGACATCCGCAGCCGGGGCATCCGAGCCTATGCAAGTGGGTAATGTAATCGCTTCTATATCAACGCCGGACTTTATAGACATCGATCGTGTGCGATCATACCAATGAAGCCAGTGCACGTTTCCCTACTACGTTTGTTAACAATCCATTCGGACATAAGTGTGATGTGTATGACCGTCTATGGTTTCGGTGCTCACTTTCTAGCATTTTGCGAGTTATATTACACTAGCAGTCTGTCGTATGCATCGGAATATACTGTATATTCCTTTGCCGATACCGTAGTATATCGGAGGGAACAGATGTTTCAGATCAAAGAGCCAAAGGTTAGTGATATCTGTCTTGTAAACGTCAATGGCACCTTCAAATTCATACTCGGGTGTGTGTACATCCATCCGGATACAGCGTTAGCAGAAATTAAGCTTTGTATGTTATCATCGCTTTTAAAGAATAAGAGCCTTAATGTCTCGTAAAACCACTCGTTGACCGATTTCATGCTCAGCGAGTTTAATTTGTCTTCAATCGAACTTCTTCAACTTCTTTACTAGAAATATCGATGTATTCTGTATGCCATTTGGTTCGTACTTTTCATGTCACAGCCCTATCATTAATAAAGTTATAGCACAGTATATTGTTTGTAAATTTTTACTTGATTTCTTTCCTAAACCTGACGAACGTTAATACACTTCATGCTATGTGAGTTCAATCATTTTTCTAACGTTCGCCAGAAATCTCGATGTATCACGTAGGCCATTCCCTTCCCGAAACATTGTACGTATTCACGTCACAGGTCCGAACACATGGTACAGACAACCTCATTTTTAAGTCTGTTTACACAGAAGAAAAATTTAACGAAATGTTTCCTGATAAGTTCGAAAAAATGTCATTCTAGTGTTTTGGGTTGTTACCATTTATCCTCTATGGAAAATCGTATATTATCCCTCAGGTTTTAGAAATACGACTACTTCACAGAGTCAAAATAGTTCTTAATCGCTATATGTTTCAATGTCAACACAAACAATTGGGGTGTCAGGTTACTAACTGAGCTAAAAACGTAAATTGGAATGGATCTTTGAATGGTCATGTTTGAGGTGGAGTTTTGGCTGACAAAAGTTTGGCATAAAAACAAATTTGAAAATCCCCAAAAATTCATATAGCCTACTGACCTGCGATTCTTTATACTTTGCCCCACTTTCCATAATAATATATTTTGGTATATATACTATAATGTATTCTTATATATTCTGTGCCCTATAATTATGGTAATACAAATCTTGTGTTTCAAGGTTGAATTTCCATTTCAATTGAAAATTATAGTATAAAAGCAAAAAAACAGCAAAAAAACCAAACCACCAAAAAAACAAAAAAAAAAAATCTGCGGAATCATACAATTCTGTTGTACGTACTCTGTAATCTGACTATAACCTTCAACCCAGATTTCATTTTCGTTTATATAGTTTTTTGCTGCACCAAAAATTGTTGTGATGTGAATATTGTGAATAAAACAATAATAACTATCACCAAAATATATAATAGTAATAATAATAATAACAACAATAGTGTATAATATATGTACAATTTCGCGGACAAACACGGTGTACATATATATATAATTTATATAGTTATAGTTAGTTATACGATGACCTTCAAATATGTTAATCAACTTATCTATCACAACATATACGAGTATGTATATGTATACACATCCAATTCATCTCGAGCTTGTCTCGAACAAACAACTCATTTTTTGTTGTTGTAAACATAGTTAATACTTACCTATAAGAAGTATATTAAGATATGAGATTTGATGTTTTGATCAATAGTCATGATGATGATCAGCAACATATCGTCATGATGATCAGGATGACGAACAATCAGATAAACAATTATTATTATTATTATTATTATTTTGTATTTTAATAGTTTTGGTTGGATTATAAAAAATACAATAAAAATAAAACGACATATTAAGATGAAGAAGAATATATTATGTATATACATACAAAACGTTTAAGTACAACAACTATTGTAGTATAATACTTGAGACAATAATAGTAATAATAATGTCAACAAAACTAGACATCAAGTCTCTCTTTAAAATAAAAAATTGTTTTAAAATAATACAAAATCGCGAATTTTTATACACAAACCGTGCACAAGAAGTAATAAATTTATCGTTCGCTGGTGTGTTGTGTACGCTTCTTGTTGCTTTCGTTCAAGTTTTGATTAATTCGTCAATTGTATTTCAATTAGAGAGATTCTTGGTTTTACTTATATATATACATACATATATACCTATACATATACACTTATATATATATATATATATATATAATGCAGCGTGTTTTCTTTTGTATAGCTTAAGTTTTTTTTTTACTATGCGTCAATTTTCTTCTTAGGTCTTATATACCTACCATAAAAATATATATAAAATACCATCATGCGGCGAGTGGTTGGTATAATAAAGTGGATGTGAATAACCGAATTGCAAATACATATAGTTGATAGAATTTTTAAATCATCATACATTGTATATTTTTCAGTTGTTAAGAATACTTATCTATAATAAGTATGTACATAAATTTACAATTCTAGGTAAATAGTGTGGATCATTGGAAATTTTATTGGATGACTTATGGGTGTGTGGTGCAACTTTGTTATAAAGGTTATTGATTTGATTGGGTGTACATGCCTACATATAAGTAAAAGTGTCCACAGCTAACTATAATTAAATTCATTGATGTCTAGCAATTAGTGTACATATATCTCATATATGTGTATAAGTTAAGATGTAGTTGTTTGTTGTATAGTTTAAGTAAACGACCAGGGAATATCAAAATATCTAGAAATATCTAAATATCTAAAGAATATCTAAATTCCCTCAAATCTTGAAATCCTTCGTCACCAGATTAGTTAATTAGTGATCGTGACTAAATGTAAGGATGACTTTGATTTAAAATTATAGATTTTAAAGATTACCATACCGGTGTGAAGTTTTTACACAAAATATATAAATCACTTATTTTAAGAACAGTGTACATATACGAGATAGACCCTACTAATTTTCAATATTGTACACTTGAACCTTTCCAAATTCACATATAGGACAGTAATATAAAAACGATTGGGCTCCGTTGGTGCATCTTGAAAATTTGACAAAAATCATGCAAGTCGTATGTAAACGTTTCACTCAAGCACAAAAATCTGAGAGGTTTTGCCATATAGTAACTAACATTTCTTAATAGTGATTGTATATGAATGGAAAGGTCTAAGTGTCCACTATTACGAAAACCTGGTGTTCATATGGCAAAAACCCTCAGATTTGTGTCCTTGAGTAAAACGTGAACATACCATTTGCATAATTTATATACAATCGCTAAGCCCAACCCTTTTTATAGTAATGTATTGCCGAAGATTTATACCGGTCTTAAAATAACAATAAATGGATTTTTTTTCATCGGAACAACGAATAGAGGTGATTAGAGATTGTCCATCATAAAAGTCGAAAAGACAGATACAAAGATTCTTTTTATCATAGATTTATAGCCCCCATCCAATGTCATCTCAGCGTACTACAAAAGATACCAAAAACTCATGGACAAACGACTGCGAAGAAATGTTAAAAAAAACTAAAAACCCTCATGTAATGTAAGCTTTTGCACATTCTTTAGAAGATGCAGTATTAAGCCTAATAAATAATGCTTCAAATGTTGCTGTATGCACTGTACTCCATCATGAACAACACTTGGGAATTCTTTTTGTGATTTTATTCTAAAAAAAACTTTCTCCACCAGAAATTAAATATTCTGCTGTTGATAGGGAGTTACTGGCAGTGTATCAAACTATAAAACACTTTAACTCATGCTTTTGTCAACAAAAACTCTAAAGACATTTGTACTACATAAGTCAATTTACGTTTGATATACGGTACGTTGCGGGTAAAGAAAATGCTGTTGTGTTGCCTTGTCTCGAATAAATCAAAAGTCTAAAGTGCATAAACAGACCCGATCCGAAATTGGTCGGAAATTGGACATCGTCGGACGCTTGCCACAATCGAATGGGAAATCATATACGCCATGATCAGAAGCATATTCTATTCCGTACATATAGGGGAACTAACCATAGCAATTTCTTCCAAAATCAGGACTGCCAGGAAAGTCAGTTTGAATCAAAACTGTTTAGGGAATGGAACTAACTTCATTGGATATCACAGAGGTCGAATGATCGAACACCTATATATATCGTCATTTAAAAAGCATCGCTTAAAGCCAGGGGCAATACCATAAACTGGAGTACAGATTTAGTAGCTATCGTGCTTCTTGGAATGCAGCTTTTAGAGATGACATAAAAGGTTCGCATGCAGGACTTGTTTACGAGCAAACGTTAAGATTGCCAGGTGAACTAGTTATCCCATCTGCAAATAACACACCTTTTGATTCTAATAGTTTGATTGATTTTAACAGATACAGTAGACTTCTTCAAGTCTGACATAGTAAAACACGCAGGAAAACGTATTTTAGAAATGTAGTTCCAAATTTAAAAAAAAAAAAATTCAAAATTCGTAGTGGAATTTCTAAATTGGTATACGGATTTTGATTATCGTTCCATCGCACCAGTCATAACGAATAAAATTTGTACACTATCCCGCTTGAATGAGTTCAATCTATTGCCTGTTCAGCTTTCTAGACTAAAATATCATTCTGTTTCAAATTATCATTCTTATGCATCTCTCGCCACCATTGAAACATCGTTAAATAGGCGAAATACAAATTTACAAATGCATTTTTGGTAAGCGGGTTTGTAGACGGAAGAAAAGCGCCATTCGATTGGATGCTTTACCGACCTGCTTGGTCCTTATTATGCGTCACAGACTGTTCTTAAGTCACCTCAAATCTACGGAGATTTGCATTGAGGATCCATCACATGAGAAATTTACTGGGGTCATGTAGATATTAAAACGAAACCGCGTACCTGTGGTGGACTGCATTAATTCAGAGCTCTTGATATTCGGAGAGGATATTTTGTGGAACTGTCTTTCTGACATTGTTCGATTAGTATGGCAAACTGAAATTATGCCTGACGCATGGAAAGTGGTGGCCGCGATTTGCCCTATCTTCAAGAAGAGAGACCGCTTGCAATGTGAGAATTATCGGGGTATAGCTCTAGCGGCAATCCTATGACTCGAGCAATCGAGATATAGTTTGTGATTTGCCCTGGAATACGTAGGAATGCCAACGAAATTGGTACGATTGTATTAAATGACAACAACGCAGTCTCAATGCTGTGTTAAAGTTGAGAACAGGATATCGAAAATTTGTATAGTCAACTCGGATGTTCGGCAGGGAAATGCTCTGTCCCCGTTACTCTTTAATCTCATGTTGGAGTACAACTTTCGTAAAACTGAATAATCTCAGGGCAACATCTTATATCGCCAGTCCAATCAGGTGCTTGCATATGCAGGTAACATTTGCGTGATTGGACTGAATAGCAACGGAGTGAAGGAAATAGTTGATCTGCTTGTAGAGTTTTCAACTTCTCTTGGACTCCAGATCAATGAGTCCAAAACGAAATACATGATCTCTGGTTATATGAGGACTATGGCACAACAGATTTTAGCAGTGGCCACTAGATGTTTGAGGAAGTGAGGATTGTCAAATATTTGGGTTCTCTTATCACTCACGATAACAGTGTGGGTGAGGATACGACTGGCTTAGAGTAGTTGCAAGCGACGGTAGCTCCACGGTGTAGAGAACGACTTGGCTTCTTCAGATTGTCTAAGACATAACTAAACAGATTTTGAATATTGATGTTAAATTTTCATTTTAGGATTGGTAAATGAATAACGTTCTAGGCGCTACGATATTTTAAGGCGATTTTCACGTTGCAAGCTTGTCACCAAATCAGTGCAAAATGCGAATTTAGAGAATTAAATTTATTTATTTTATCTCAAATTTAGAAAATTAAATTTCTTTATTTTTATCTCAAAGATGCTAAATAAATAAAACTAATTTTAAACAGACGAAGAATAGATTTCAAATTTTCGTTGACAGAACAATCAAACACATACACACATACAAATATTTTTGAAAAACGATCAATTTGGATTCTGGGCAACACATTTTTTTCGATTGCAATACTTTATCCTTGTTACTACACAAGTATGATAAAGTACAATGATAGTTCAACCGACAATATTGAATTTATGTATAAAATAGTGAACGCTTCGTCAATTTGAAAGTATTTCTGAATTCCCAAGAAAAATGAGGTGAAAATACATAATTTTCAAAATTACTTAAGATTCAGACGTGGTTGATCTCGCGGCATGATAAGTTGAAAACAAAAATTACTTTTATAAATTTTGACATCACATTTCGAATCGAAACTCGATTTTGAAAAACGAAATTTTTTTAAAGCTTTTAAATTTTTAATTAAATTTTAATTATTAAACTTTAAAATTGAATATGGAAATCTCCAATTTATGGTGAACATTTTTAGAATTTTTATGGCAATTCTTCAATTTTTGTAATATTCGAAATTCACAAATTTATAAAAGAGAGTTTAACTAGAATTTTGGGATATTTTCAAATAATTTATTTGTGGAAATCTGAAATAAAGTTTTGGAGATTTTACAAATTTCCGTAAATTGTTGAAAGAGTCACCAATTCATCCGATTTTAAAAAATTTATTAAAACTTAAAACACTCCAAAAATTTTAGAAACTTTTTCAAACTTTAATTATTGTAAGCATTCAACAGAATCTTTTTGTTCAAAATAACAGAGATGCATTGAGAATTCAACGATATATTGAACCCAACAGATACTTACGATTCAGACTTGGTTGATCTCTTGCCGATTTATAGGTCACAAGTTAAAATAAAATCGTTATTTTTGTAAAATTTATTTCCAAATTTTATTTCTGAAATTCCAAAAATCAAAATCAAATTTGACACTTACAATTCTGAATTTTAACTGAGTTTTGGAAAACTAAAAATTCTTGAGATTTATCAATTCACAGTATAGTTTATAAATTTCTTAATTAAATTTAAAAATTCGAAAACCGTTAAATTTGTAAAATTCTCTAATTTTTGATGGACATTTTAGGAATTTCAGATTTAGAGCATTCACCCACTTATTCCAATAATCAAAAATCAAAAATTAGAGAAATTTAATTAGGGGGATTTTGGGGTATATGTCAATTTTTTTATTTTCAATCGAAATTAAGATCATTTATAGAATTTCGGAAAATCGCTCGAATTATACCGAGCAAATAGAAGAGTGATAAAAAGCTGTGATGTTTGGATCGAGAAGTACCTGGTACTAATCTTTTATCCTATTATAAAAGATTAGTACCAGGTACTTCCCGATCCAAACATCACAGGCAGGATGTAAAAGTTTGTTGAGAGTGTAGAGTTCATGAGGCCCAGAGTACTTATAATCCGGCACTATCGAAGATAATAAAATAGAGGTAACTATGTATTCATCATCTCATACTTTTATTGCTTAAATTGAGCAATCCTGGGAAACTGTCATGCTACCACTTCGCTTAGCTTAGTGGTTTGTTTTTTTCTAAATAATATCTAAGAGAAATCCGAGTTGGTAACACATACAATTAAAATCACAAGCGTGTTATAACAATAAAGTATTAAATTAAAACGATTAGGCCTTGACGGCTAAAAAAAATCCAATGGAAATCTCAACTGTGATCAAATCTGAGAGTGATCACATTAAGCCGGCTTTTAATAGTTGATTGATTGTGTTTCATAATTTAATGCTATAATTGAAAATATATGGCGGCAAGTGATTTACACAATTACTCGTGTAACCTAAAAATACTTTTATGTTAACAACACTCTTACCACAACTTACTATATATGTATATATGCGCGCGTATAAACAAATTGATTTAAAATTTAATTCGAAATAATTTATAATTTACCATCCACTCCATACAATAAAATATACCATCCGCATCCATTGTTATTATTATTATTATTACTATTAATACCATTAAAATTTAATTCACCAATTTAATCCACAAAACTTATATATAAATAATAACAATAGTGTTTAATAACATATAAATATATATATAAATAAATATAACAAAAAACCCACCTGGATACCATGTCGACTGTGGTGTCGAATAATAACAAATTGGCTGTGTCAAATGTGCTGGAAAATAATGATACATGCGTGTATAACTCGGTGGTACTGCGATGAGTGTAACATGATCTATATTATAAGATGAATATATGGATATTTTTGGTATCGGTTTTTCAATTTTATTGATTGTGTCGGTATTTAAAAAAAAAAAAATTTACAAAACAAAAACGATCAATGAAATTCCAAAAAAAAAAAAAATTATTAATAATACGATTAATTACAATTTTTATATCAATAATAGACGAACGCCAATTAAATTTACTTCCTTTAAAAAATAATTGCGCAGCGTCATCTACATATTATACGAGTATGTACATAATATATAATTTATGACCTGTCAAAATAAAATAAAAAAAATGCAGACTTTTTGTTCAGCCAAGATGTGACATCTTGAATAATATATAAAATTATTATTATTACTATAATAACAATAATTATAATAAAATATAATTGTTTTGGAATATATTAAATATACCTATGGTACAATATGTATGTCTTTATAGAAACGAAATGTCAATATATATTATTATTTTTATTATTATTATTTAAATAAAAATTCAACCATATCCAGAATATTGTTTATTGTTATTATTGTATACACATAAGTTTTATTGTAAATTGTATACATTTTTCATCGCATTGACAATGCATCATCATCATCATCATTATCTTAATACATAAATACAGATGAATCTCGAATAGCGCGAACTCGTATAACACGTTTGGTTAGAAGTGCCCCCAGTTTCAAATAAGATTATCGATTTGTTTGCGTTGTTTTATATGTCTATGCAAGCAAGCCATCTATTTAAATCACCGAATTTGATTAGCTTGAGATTCGGATTTGGAAGTTAGCCGATCTATCCAGGGATGGGCATTTACGCGTCATCTATTATTTTCTACGTCGACGTGGTTGTCAAAACCCGTAGATAACGTAAACAACGTAGATATCGTAGACAACGTAAACAATAGGTAGAAAACACCAAAAATGTAGACAATTGATACAGCGGCAAGATGTTTTTTAGGTTTAATGCGATTCGGGCGGGACAGTTTTACAATCAATACATTTTAATCTCTGTCAATTTAGACAAGTTGTTAAAATCCAAATATTATCATAATATATCTTTAAGAAATTTAGAATTGTGTACATTGTAATCTGAATGTTCACAAAATTTATTTTATCTGTTAATCTGTTATACATTGTTTTGATTCACAACTATAGCAGAGATACAATTAAAACTGAGACGCTCAAATTATTATTTGCCATAAGGCTTAACTGAATCCCTATTTTATAAATTATTTCAACACTGTAAACACTAAACTGTGAACATTCAATTTGAACATGCCAAAATATCGTAGATTGTAGATTTTGTCGACACGTACAGTTTACTGACGAAAATAATATCAGCAATATTTTTTATCAACGTCGACAGTTAAGAACGTTGAACAAAAAACATTGCTCAGTAATCTTGGTCAGTAAACTGTACGTGTCGACAACTGCGTTAAATTACATGGCGCCATCTACCTCGCCTATTCCTGATTTACAAAAATAAATTTTGAATTTGGAATGAGTTAAAAATAAAGTAATTTAGAAATCATTAAATAATAACCATAGAAAAAAGCTTGATGTTAGCAATACTGTTGAACTTTTAAATTTGCTTTAAGATTTTAAAATATATTGGGAAATGAAATAGCATCTCCTAAGTAACGGCGTTGGGTACTGTGTCAAGGGCTAAATAACTTTAGCTCATATTTAACTTTGCATATACATCGAATTATATGTCTTTGAGTGGATTGAGCCAAAATTTTTAATAATTTTTTAGATGACTTGTATGAATGAAAATAATGTAATATTTCACTTTGACTTGAGCAAAATTTGAGTGTATTTTAAATTTTCAATTGAGTTAAAAATCAAATATTGAGTTGAAAAAAATATTTTGTCTAAGAATTTGAGTTAAGTTTTAATTTCACTTTAGAGCGATATTTATGTAGATTTGAAACAAAATCTTTAGTTAACTTAAACGAGTGAATATAAATTAATATTTTAACTGAATATTATCAGAATTTGAGTGCATTTTAAATAATGTTTAATCGTATTTGTCTATAGAATAGATTTTAATCTATGTTGAGTGAATTTTTTTTAAATAAAATTCCAGCATGGGCTTGAATCAAATTTGAATTGTTAAATTACAATAGTTAGGGTATTTCAATGTTGATTTGTTACGAAATCTTAAGTGATTTAAGCAAAAATTTGAAAAAATGAGAAATTGTGTTTGAACATGAGCAATAAGTTGAATTCTATGGCCATGTCAGTAATAGAATATAACGGTGACGCATGACGTGACTCAAATATTCTATGCAATTTCAAAGAGTTACCGCGTATTGCAGTGGCTTCTCTTCAATGACTTGCTCACAACCATCATGTCATCCAAAGTAAGTAATAATACTTTCAACAGAGCTATTGGTCAATACTTGGATTGAAACCAGTGAGATTGGTTTACCTCTTTATATTACAGAAACGAAAATCAAATGGAATTTTGCTAATGGGCTCGTGAGCAATTACGATTCAACAGAATTTTATTTACGTTCTGCCTTATTTGTTTGTCAAATCTGGGTTTACAAAGCATGGAGAGAGATAAATCCGCAAAACCTGAATTATTTATTATAGAAGCAATTTTTGGTTAACGCGTTAATATTTGGTGTGGGAATATAGATGGTAAATTGGTTATTAGCGGCAATACGCGTCGATAAACCCGAATAGACAACATAGACATTATCAACGACGAAGACAACATCTCTGACTAGATTTCATTACGATATCAATGCGATACGAACGGTGACAGTTTTAAAGTATCCTTCAATACATTTTAATCTGACTTATCCTCTCTGCAGAAGATAAAATGAAGTTAGAATAGTTTTAAAGTATTGTATTTCCATAATTAATCTCTATAGAAATTTATAATTTAAACAATTCAATGTAATCTAAATTGTTTTTCGAAGCTTCGTATTCCATACAGTTAGCGCAGATGAAATTAAAACTACAACTATCAAATTAAGACTTGTCGATTTCTATCGTTGATTCTAACATTTTGCAGGGATGAGATAAATTAAAAAAATATGATGTACTTGTTAATAAACTAGTAAACTAATTTTACAGTTTTCTCGTATAAAATTTTTGAAAAATTCCACTTTGAACTGGTTCATTCGAGTTCAAAACGCTAAAATATCTTAGATTGTTGACGTTGTCTTACTTGTCGACGTTGCCACAAAATATTGCCAAATAATCTACGTAATATTTTAATATTTTAATCTACGTAATATTTTAATCTATCTTGTCCATCCCTGGATATAGCCCACACATTAGCTATATACTAGCGCTGCCCAAGCGAGCAAGAAGGATAATAAAAATTGGTTTTTTGGCAAATTCGCCATAAGTAATATGGTGAATTTATTTATTATTTTTTGTTAAATTTTTGTTTAAAATACAAAATTTAAACGAAAAACTCAAACTTTGGCAATTGGTTACCACTTACAGTTCGATACTATACAAATTTATTCATTTTTCACAGAGAAATCAGAAATGAAATCTTAAATTTTTTTTGAGAAATATTTGCTGCATACGAGTATACGACATTTAGGCGAATTAATTATGTTTGTTTGTTTTAAATTTGTAATAGAACATAACAACAGAATCAGAGCAGCACGGAAATATTTGTTGTTCATTTTTATGTACGGAAACTTGAGAAATATTTCTGTTAGAAATGAAAAAATTAAAGATTTATAAAACGTATTTTTAACTCTGACAGGGCCATCCATATGAGTATACAGTACGCGTTTGAACAGAGCAGCAATCGAAAAGGGCGCCGAGCATAAATACAATTAAAACTCATTACTAAAGCAAAATATTATTTTAAAAATGCCTCAGTTTTAGTCGTCGATATTAGTTTCCGTATATTCGCAGCGAAAATTACTTCTGCAGTTAGAAATATTTCACATCGTAAATTTTTTTTCACCTAGTGTTTAACAAAATGTTTCTATCATATTCAAACACCGCCTTAATAGAAGAATTAGCAAAATTATAAGCCAGGAAAGTGCATTTGTCTAATTCCGCGACAATCATGAATATTATTTACTTTTTTTTGATAACGAATTGCTTTTTGTAACTTATTACATATTTTTTTTGTTATATTAAATTGAAATACTATTATTATTGATTTTTGTAAATATACTATTCGAGGACTAGGCCTTCTGGGAATACCTCACTAAAATAAATTCGTAAAACAATTTTTGATTTTCTGACCATAAAAATACTGAGTATAGTCCATTAGAGAACGAAATAACTCAAATGTCGGCCAATTGTTCAGTCATTTATGCGTCCAATATTCATTACTGGAATATGGAAGAATTTAATAGACAATTTCCTCACAATAGGTTCGACTTACAGTTGATTATCGTATTCCAATAAATAGTAAAATCCGACTTACCCTTGTTAGTTACAATTAGCAGTCAAAAGGAGTTGAAAAGTGATGGCCTATTGTCAGCCACTGGTTTCTTTCCATTAATAGTGGAATTTGACTGACACTTGCAAGTTATGATTGACAGTCAATAGTAGTTGAAAAATATTGGTTTTTTGGAAGTCATACGTAGTCCAAAATAATCAATGATAAGAAAAATCAAAATTGGTTTACGGAAATATGTTTATTTATTGGAACACTGAGAAAATACCAACATTTTACAACTCCTATTGGAGTCAAAATACAACTCAATTGCAACTTGAAATGACTGACAAAATACCATCAGTGTCTCACTCCTATTAGCTGTCGGATTCCGATTATTTATTGGAATACTGAAATGTCTTACAAACGACCAACAGTTTCCAAATCATATTGGCTGTCAATTATCACTTAAAAATATAAAAGCGGCTATCTTTTGTTGGTAGATTGCGATAGTCAACTGTATTGTTTAAAAAATTGGTCCATTTTCCGACAAGGAAAATGTGACTTATTTCGTCTTTAATATAATCGTCAGTCAACACTTAGAAAAACAAAATTCCTCTCTATTTTGAATTTCACTGTGTTTGGTTTTTACGCCTTGGTTTCATTCATTAATGGAACAGCCATTTCCGTCTCTATAATAGTTTATTGTTTTAAGAGACGAAAATTTCGGAATGGATACAAATTATTTTACGGGAAAGTCACGTGGGAATGACAAAATTTTTAAAAATTAGGACCACTATTAGGAGCGAGTTTTTTTATTAATATTCTGAAGCAAATTTCAAATGTGTCTTGGCTATATGTACATTTTCATCGACACATACTTAAGTACTTATTTATAGATGCATAGTTAAATGGAACGCTGTAACGCTATGGTGTCGGCGCAATACATGAAATATTTGGCGCGGTTTCAATGAGCAAATTTAAATTGGTATTCATTCGAAATTTAGCGGAGATGCGATTTCGAATTGAATACAAATTTGAGATGGGCCAAATAAATGTTAATGCATCTGTTATATCAAGTTTCGTGTCCTAACTTTCTTACCAATATATTTTACATTTTAAAACTTTAATTCGCACGACGGCTTTCTTCAAACAAATAATGTCGAAAAATAAAGTAAAAATCTTGGCATGACTTCTATATGTATTACTCACATGTTCGCAACGATGTTAATGTTATACACAGTAAAAGGTGGAATATATTTTTCTGTTTCACTAAACTTGTGGGAAAAAATCCCAAAGGTTGGCAACATCCATTGTACCGCTATTCTGTATCTAGTATCGTCAATGGGATCTGCTAACGTTGTTACGTCAACAAGGGCGCCCTTTGTTTTGGTAAAAGCAGTTTCACACCTTTCGGGCCATGAAAAATTATTTTATGATTTGGTATTTGGATGTTTGACTATTTACTCGCCAAACTCCGATAATCTCTCAAAGAGTTTATTGAGATGAATTTTATGCTCTTCCTAGTTTTTGCTGGCCACAAGTACATAAATAATCAATGTATGTGAATACAAAAGTTAAACCTTTACTACCTCGTTTATTAAACGTTGATATGTGTAAAGTCCGAAAGGCATTCGAATAAATTCAAAGAGGCCAAAATGGTTAGTAATAGCAATTTTAGGCACGTCTTGAAACTTAGAAAATACGTCCGTTTTAATTATGATGCAATTGATACTATAGAATCGATTAACGTATCAAGATGTATTTAAAAAACTTAAGGGGCTACAAAAATGTTGGTACCGTTATAAAAACATTTATTTCAATATAATCACATTCCACAGTTAAAATAATTTGCTATATACGTTATTAATTATATCGCATCTCTCAGAGGTTTCCTCTAATGTAACCCAGATACAGCGTTAAACGAGTTGTACCTGTAGTACATACATACGGTACGAGTACGTGTACATATGGATGTATACAAATCGAGTAAGATGGAAATATGTATTAACAATAAAAATATTAAATTGATGGATCATTATTATTTTAAATATGCGCGCGGACGATTGAGAAAAATATTTTTGTAACCCTAGCATTGACATATTATAGCTAAGGTTTACAATAAATTTTACATAAACAGGATAAATCTATATACAATATACATACAGATATATTATATAAATATTTGACTCCAAATCAAGGGTTATCCGTACATAGCGTATAAAATCGTGTGAATCTTATTTTATTTAATTTTTGTAAAATATTTTGATTTTTCTTTCGCGTTTTTAAAAACTACTCGTACATATGTATATTGGATTACAGTGCCCATACAGCAGAAAAGCTCGTGCTGAAAATAATTTATGACAAATAATGTATGCAGCCAAAAAACGTGATGGTAATGTATAATTTTGTTTTGTTTTGTTTTGTTAACATTTTGTTATTTTTATTAAAATGGAAATTAAATATCGTATTGTTCGATAGCACATATACAATTATTGTAAGAAATGTAAATAAATAAAAATCTTTATGGAATGATTTTCCCGGACATTAAACTGTATTTGGAGGTGAGAAATATTATTATACCAAAAGTTATTGGTCGATGTTATTTTTGTAACTGAAAGCATATTTATTGGCATTCTCTCTAGCGTAGCGGTTAAACCATTAAGTTTAGCTTTCGGTAACAATATTATTACCGCAATAATCCTTACACGCAAATTAATTGAATTAGTGTGTTGTTTTGAATCATTATATTGCTAATAAATAAATAATGAAACTATTAATCTTAGCCCAGACGGCTCAGCATGGTTCTCCAATGTCGAGAGATTGTTGAAACGATTCATTCGTCCCATCATTTCTACCAAATCTCCTACCATGTTTTCATCAAAGTAACCCCATATTATAACAGAATTACCGCCGTGCCTAACTGTTGGAATGACACAGCCTGGAAGCATTTTCTCGCCGAGACGTGGTCGAACAAAATTCGATTCGTTGTATCAAAGAATTTTTCTCCATTGCAAAATTGACCATTTCTCGTGGCACTTTACCGAATTGAGTTAAAAGAGTAAGTTAAATTGAGTAAATCTATATTTCGGGAACCGTAATAAGCTACATTCTTTGTATAGGCTGTATGTGGTATGGAGTATTAACCCGCTTTTTTTAGAGCCTGTAAAGAATTTAAAAGTTTGAACTGGTTTTTGTACAACCAATATATAGTGCGAATCGAGGAGGAACTGACAACGAGTCCTAAAGAATTTTGGAATTTTATGAACAACAAGAGAAAAGTGCTCTGAGAACAGCTCTGAAATATGTAAATTGTTTGCTAAGTTTTTTGCCTGTACGAACCACTAGCGATGCCCTCTGTCAAATGTCGAAGCTCTCGCAGGTCCGTTGTATTCAATCATCTTAAATTTACAGAGCGAGAAGTTAAAGATTGCTTGCTCCAGCTTAACGTCGACAAAGGTGCTGGTCATGACGGAATTCCACCGATTTTGGTTAGGAATTGTGCGGAGTGTTTGGCCCTTCCAATTACTTTCAATTATTTAATGAAAGCTTACGCAGAGGTTTTTCCCTGATCCTTGGAAAATTTCCTGTATTCACCCAATTTTTAAGAAGCAACAAGGTGTGTAATTATCGGAGGATCACCATTCTCTCCGTCATACCCAGGCTCTTTGAATCCATGCTTAACAAAGTTCTGCTCTTCCATACCAAACAATTTATTTCTCCCGCCCAGCATGGCTTATATCCCGGCTGGTCAACAGTTACAAATTTTATTTCGTTTTGCGGTAATTTATTTAACAGTTTAAACTCCAGACAGCAAGTCGACGATGTTTACACAGAATTTGCTAAGGCTTTTCATAAGATAAATCACTTTATCCTTATCACCAAGCTGGAGAATTTTCTGATATTTTCCCCAGATTTTTTGCGCGTCATCCGGCGTACCTCAAGGCAGATATATTGGCCCATTGTTATTTTCACTGTTTATCAATGATATCAAGTGAGCAAGCGTAAGACTCTATCATTTTATCACATCCCCTCACCTATTTTCCATCAATACCGTTTATACAACGAAGTTGTTGACAGAATTGAGTTCATGTCCGATCTATAGGTGTAACGTTTTCGTTCGACGCTTATAGCTTTACTAGACACATTAACGTTATTATCTACAAGGCATATATTATGTTAGGCTTCATTAAGCGGAATTGTAAAGACTTCGGTGACCCTATTATTCTAACTACACTGTATGTCTCGTTTGTTCGGTCTACATTAGAATACGCATCTACGGTATAGTCGCCATTGTATCGCAGTCACTCCAAGCGAATTGAATGTGTTCAAAGCGATACTTTAAATTTTCACATTGATTGTGCTGAACTTCTCGCACGCCTACTATTGTATGCTCCCGAACGTCGTATGCGTCAACACGATGAATTTTTAATAATCGACTCTCCAGCAACAAACTACGGTCTTTCGGAACCAATCGTGAGAGTCTCGCGGATTTCAATTAAATGCTTTGGATTTTTGACTACCACATGTCGAGGGATTCGTTCAGGAATGCTTTATTTCAGTTCGTATGTAGGAGGAATTAAGCAGTCGGCATTTTTATATTTTATATTTTTTTTTGTTGATTTTTTCCGTATTACCGATTGTGACTCAGTACGTATTAATAAATAAATAAATAAATAATACGCTTACAGAAACACATTTTAAATTATATTTTCTATTAGGAATTAAAATATAATTAAAATCATTGGACGAAGTAACGACCAACCAAGTAGCTACACCGGCGCATATACCACCACCTTTTAAGGACTAAACCAACAGGAGGTAGTGTATAATTCGAAAGTGCTGCATATGACATCTAAACTATCAAAGTTGCCATCCAAGTATCGATATATCAGAGGTATTCAGAACTCAACAAGATAGTTTTATTCAATATGAGGGCCAGTAAAATATGACTCATTAAAATATAGGACAGTAGCCTAATTCTATAACGAATAAGATAACGTGAAAACCCGAAAACGAGTACTTTACACGTTTTCATACCAAAATGGTATTCTATAACTTTACACCAAGATAAATTAAAAAATCGGTAAGATATTAAACGTCAATAAACTACACATACAATTCATCTTGTGTAGTTCGTTTTCACGGATAAAACTTTAAAATTTAAAACTAAAATTTCACGAAGAAGGCGGGCTAGTGCCGAACAAAAAAAACCATGTTTGTCCTTGTTACTCTTTATATTATATTATGAAACGAAATACTAACAAAACGTCAAAGTGGTTTTAGACACGATAAAATTATTCAGCAAGAAAAAATTTACACGCTGACTACTTTGTTTTATAGAATACCATTTAACCTAAATAAGATAGAAATTGTGTAAATTTTTTTTGTGTAAACTTTTTCAATGTTTCATTTTTTCACATTATCTTGTTTTTACAGAATTAGACCACAGGTGGCGCATGAATTTATCAAGATTGAATAATTTTTGAAACTAAGTTTTTTTTTTTTTTGATGCAGAAGGTATATAAGAGATTCTAACAATTTTTAATAAGATTTCGTTTTACCGGTTTTCATGAAAATCTTTTACCGTTTACTTGTAAATGAAATTTTTGATAAACTTGCGGTCCCTACTTCGAATCATAATTTTATGTCAGGCCGTAACATCTTTTAAATAAATGGCAAAACGTATTTTCCGATTCAACATATCAAATATTTCCAAGAAATTAAAACTGATTATAAAACGTTAAAACCTACCTACATAATATACTTAATAAAAATAAAATCTTCCTATAAAACATATTAAACAAATTAACGCCTATATATGTGAGTCCTAACCCTGAAGTACATATAGTTAATAATTACATCTAAATTAATAACCGTAATTATATAAATCAAATATGAATTAAACAAAAAATAAAATTAAAATTACAATTGGTGTTTTACTACCAACTAAAAACTAATTAAATCATTAAATTATTATTAGATTGTATACATATAGAGTTTAAAGCTATTAATTTTCTAATATGTATACATATAATTGTACATACAAATAACAAAAAATGCTTATGTACGTACATATATACCTGAACAATTTTCTTGGCTGAATTAATTACAACAATTTTCTATTTAAACACCCATTTGCCTGTCGGTTTAAGCTTTTATTTAACTTGTGCCGATTTCTTTTGATTTTCTATATATAACCTCTTATCTATTTACTTTTAGTAACATATACAACACGTATACATATATCCTCTGTATAATATATGTATTTATGTACATATACAGAAGAAAACCAGAAGCGCAAGAAAATCATTTAATTGTGCTTTATGTGTTTGCCTATTAAATCGGGTACCCATCCTTTATTTTATACTTGAAACAGGTACACATAACAAATATCGGTTTAGGTTTATGTACACATGTACATATATGCACGACGGGAAGTATGCGGACAAATAATAGTCTGATGATGCCCATTAAAAATGTCTAACATTACTTACACACATCTATACATACATAAATGTATATGTGTGCCTAGAAGACGATCAATCGTCTTCTTCAGACCATCATACGCATATAATATTTTTTTATACACGTTGATAATCAAAGTAAATAAATTTAACTAAATACACAGTGGTTTGTGGATGAAGCTGCTGCGATGCTGTGTGCGCGATAATACAAAAGACAAATGTAATATATTTAAAAAAAAAAAAAAGTTAAAACGATTTTAAAAGTTCTAGAGGCTATTTCCGTTTGCAGAATAGTTTTTTTTTTATTATTTTTTATGATTATTGTTGTAACTGTTTGGCTGTTTGATTAATCTTTCATTCATCCGTCGTTTGAGAAGATAAAATATTTGTTTCATTGCAAAGTTAAATAAATTGTCGCAGAGATGCGGCAAAGGAATTCGGTTTAGAGAGATGATTAAGAGTTTTTTTTTGTTTGTTATCTTATTTTCGTTATTTTTTTATCGGCGATAGTTAATGGTTTTTAATTAAAAAATCTTGTCTTAGGGGTGCTAGTTATAGTTGATGGCAGTAATTAATGCGATTTTTCTGGGCAATTAGTTAGCAACGTATTATATAGAGACTATAATTTGTACATACATGTGTATATATACGGTGAGTATATAGACGCACAATATGTTTATATATATGTAGGTTTAATAGTGAATTGCCTTGAGAAAATTTCTCATCTTTTATTGCTGCCATTTAGTTATTTGGAAGTTTGGAATTCGATAGTACAAAAAAATTTAGAAAAGTCACAACATGTCAATGTTTGTAAGTTATCGAACTCAAAAACTAATTCATCATACGCATTTTATGTAAATATGTATCTCTTTTATTGGGTTCAAGAAACTCTCATACAAATTTCCAAAAAATTTAAATTTTGGTTTTAAAATAATTCCACGTTCCTTTCATTTGGTCTTTACCTCACTGTCTGTCCGATCCAACTCCACTTGCGTATACTAATTTCTGACCCAATGTCTAATTTTATGAATTGTCTAATCTAATTTTTTTTTGAGTTACCCTTGTACAAACCCAATTCGCGTTCGTACTCCACTAAGAGTTTTACACAACTTGAGTTGGAGAGATTCTCTGAAGGTGTCTCTTGCGTGTTGGTGATCCACAATCTATCAGTGTTTCAGAGCAGCATTTGTTCCTCTAGTTTTTATTTTATTTTATTGAAGTGGTCGCTTTTTACGGCACACTTAGACCGGCGATTGGTCCGTTGTAATACCACATGTATAGTCACACACAGATTCATTCAACTCATTCACCCTCATTCGCAATGCATAGCTCCATGTCACCCTGTATAGTGACATGGAAGGTGGGTGGGCCCATGAGTTCTAAATTCCAACGGTCAGATGTAAGAGTCTAATTAATCACCTCCCCGTAAACAGAATAAGATCAAAAATCCCTTTGTTGGGACTCGAACCCGGTACCTCCCGATCCAAACGTTGTAGCTGTAACCACTGCGCTACTTGCTCGGTCCTATTTGTTCCTCTATAGTTGCTCTGACATTTTGTAAAAGGGCAGAGATTTCTTGTTAATAATAAATACATGATCGAATTGGTGCAGGTTATGGATAGACAAAATCGCCCATCTGAACCCGGTCAACCGACAATATTGTTACAGTGAGAAAGTGTTACAGAGACCCACGTTTATCGGTTTCAGAAGGTTCGCAATAATTAAACTAGTCCACAACGATCACATATGGCGAATTTTATGCAAGTATTTATTATGACATCTATTTATAAGGGCTAATTGGTCTCAACATCGACAATTTGCAGGTTGGATCATTGAACAAAGTGATGGTTTTTCAAATAATATATTTTTTCTGATGAAATTCATTTTTATTTGTCTGACAAACAAACAAAATTGTCGCATTTGAGCGTATGAATATCAAAAAGCAGTTGTTGAGCAGCTTTTGTATTCTTCTCGTGTTACTGTATGATGGGCTCTATGAGCCGGAGGTATCATTGGTCCTCATTATTTCGAAAATGAACCTGGTAACACTGTAACTGTGTTCGAGACATGATTGTCTCAAATTTTTTATGGCAAATATTTGATTGTATTAATATTAATGACTTGTGGTTTCAACAGAACGGCGCTACATGTTTACAGCAAATAGAAATAATCGGTTTATTGAGAAACAGATTTGATGGACCATTAATTTCGAGAAGAAGGTATGTTAGTTGGCCACTTGTGATCTAACCATTAGATTATTTTTTGTAAGGCTATGTAAAAGATAAGGTTTATGAGAATCACCCATAATCAACCGAAGGTCTCAAAACAAATATCAAACGTGGCATTCGTGAGATAGTGCCCTAATTATGTAGAAATGTGAACGAAAATGTCGACCAAAGGATCAACTCCCGCTAATGTGCTCGTGGTGGACATTTGTTAGATATTATTTTTCACTAATAAATGATAATCAAAAGCGAGCAGAGTCTGTGCTCGTACAGATAACATTAGATAGCTGCCTGCCCTTGTGGTCACATTTCAAATTCATGTCGCATTCATGGTGCATCAGGCAGTCTGGATAAAAAAAAGTGGTGACTGCTGAGTAAGATATACGTGTATATGTCTGCATAGCAGAAAATCTCGATATGACGCAAATTTATCATTCTGCTAAATTAAATTTTAAATAAGATTGCTAACATTAAAACATGAGATAAATTAAAAGGATGAAATGTAAAACTACCTTTAGATATAAGATCTATAACCTATCCGAGCAATAAATATGTCATTTTTGGAAAAAGTAGGAGATTATAGAGTGTTTAGGACTACCAAATTTGGTATGATCTCAAATAATTACGTGGAACTTTAATCTTCTATATATACTAAGACGTCGGAGGGTCTAAGGTTGTTCAAATCCTTAACGACCTTAATTATATGGTATTAGCCTATCAGGATTTGGAAAACAAAATTCTCGAGAATTTGAATTTGCACTCAGATATACAAAATATGTTTTATTGAATCTGGACAGTTTTTAGTTTTTTGACCTTTTGCCCGTAAATAAAATGGATTCGATAGATTTAAGATGATTCGATTTTCTTAAACCACCAACGAATTCATTCGAAATATTAGCATAAATCTGTAGAATTATAGCAACTCTAACTACATATTTAATAAAAAAAATTCCTAGAAAAATATATTAAACCATCGATCATTTCATCTTCTATACATAATACATTCTATATAGTATATACATAGGTGGTCGCTTTCAATTTCTTCTTCCATGTATACACAAAATTTTTTTTATTGTAAAACAGTGATTAGAGCTACTAGACCCCCCTCCTGCACGATAACCAGAGAGTGGTCTAAGTTTTTAAATCAAAAAGGTTAATTACATTAAAACATTAATTTTTATGTTGATGATTTAATATATGTATATGTATATATGCATATGAAAATTCGCAGCAACGGAATTCAGAAGTCGCGCACAGATTAATCTCATACCAGGCTTCAACAAAGTAACAACATTATATGTCATTAAAATTTTTTGGAATTTCGATCCAATGTATCGATAATATAATTTCACAATGTTAAGTGTAGTAACCTCGCGTGAAACTATATTATCATATATATATATATATATATATATATATATATATATATATATATGTATATAGAGTGCCGAACCAAAAAGCCAATCCGCACTTTAATATGAATATTTATTTACAATGCGCGCGATATAACCTCAAAGAATAAAAAACAAAATTGACTAAAATTGAATAAAACATAATATAATGTATTATTCCTATAACCACATGCTGATCGGTACTGTTTGGTGGTTTTTTGCGTAAACATATACCTAACAAACTCCAACCTCGCCATCATCGTCGTAGTCATTGTTGTAGCTATTGGTGTGGTTGTTGTAGTATCTAAACAACAAAAACAAAAAGATAATTTTTCAAAATAAAATTATAGAAATTGATTTGGACGTACCACTCTGGGTATACACACATATACATAGTATACGGCAAAGAATTCAGTTGTTGTTCTTGTTGTTGTATATAGTCGGCGGTGGTATTGTTGCTACAGATATCAAATATAAACAAACAAAGAAGTTTGATGGTTTGATAAATGAAGCTCAAACCAAAAATTGTTGTATTGATTTGATTATTTTTTTTGTGTAATAGTCTTTTTGATTAACTGATATATCAAAATCAAAACTAACATAATAATAATAATGATCGTTTGTATACGAATAGTACAGATAATATAGTAATAATAAACAATGATGTAAGATTTTGTGGTTTAATTTTACGTTTTTTAAAAACCCAATCCAGTACAAGGTTTGGAACGATCGTGCGATCGCTCAAAAATTTAATATAAAGGGTTAATAAAATTATATTTTTTTAAAGACGCTCCAAACTAAACTACATATATATATATATATATATATATATATATATATATATATATATATATATATATATATATATATATATATATATATATATATATATATATATATATATATATATGTATATGTACGTACAATACAATAATAACTATACCGGTACAAAAAAAATAATAATCTTGTAACAAACAAAAACTCTAGATCGTCTCTATATATGTATGTATGTACAGACAAAGATCATGATCAAGGTAAATTTGAATAGATAAACAACAACAACAACAACAACAAAATAAGATCACGATTATCTAGGGTTTACACAAAACACAAATAAAAAAAATTATTTCATTCGTCTTATTGTTTTGTATATCGATCGATCGATCGATCGATCGATACATCGATTTCAGATCACTCTATTAATTTTTTGGTCGATGATTTTGACGAGCGATCGCGCAATAGTTTGAGGTTATTTATAGAGGAACAAAAAATAAATAAATAAATTGGTAATTTATTCTTGTCTACATGTTATAGGAACATAAAAAAAATTATAAAATTAATCGAGCGAGTCATGTTCTTGATACCGGTAATCTTCTTGTTATATATGTACATACATATGTATTGTATAGTTCGATTTTTTGGTTCGTTAAAAAAATTTTGTTACTTCCGCAGTGTTGAAGGAGGATCTGGAAAATTAATTCAATTTATATGAGATTTTTTATTTCTATTTTACTCGATAAAGTCGTGTAGTTCTAGTTAAAATTTTGCTTTTAGTGCTGAATTTAATAGAACCTTAAAGGGATTTTATATAATCGGTATTTTTATATTATTATCTACACAATATTATGTAGAAATTTTAATAGTTGCAGCTTTGCGCCAATGGTTAGACTAAAGCCAAGTTTGAATTTCATCGAATCTAAATTTAATTTGATAATCGATACTTTAATTTTATTCTAAACGGTAGGGATATCGAAACTGCTTGATTAAAGATGACGTCTACTAACATATCGTTGTTCCAACAAATGCCATCAATTACCAAATGTAAAAAAAAAGAACTGAACCAGTACAATACATCCAATGTCAAGAATACGGGCAAACCAAAATCTATTGCACGTTGAGTGAAGTTTGCTTTATTTGTGGTGAACATAATTTTAAAAAAATGCGATAAAACATGAATTGATCCATCAGTAAAACGCTGTAGTAATTGTGGTGAAAAACAGACAAAAAATTACAGAGGTTGCTCAGTATATCTGGATAATATTGATCCGGTGACCAATGATTTAACCCATATAATGGAAATAGCAGCTAGGAAAATAGTCAGAGAATTACCTGACGATTTCGTAAAACTCATAACTTATTTCTTTAATGTGATTGAGAGAAGTGGCTGATTCCGTCAAAAATGGCAAATATCGCTAATTACAATAATTCGTAATTCTGGAAAAAAGTTGGATCGTACAAGCCTATAAGTATACTTCCAATAATTTCGAAACTTTTTGAAAAGACAGTATGTATTATAAAAACTAAAACCAATATTATCTTAAGGACACAACATACCAGACCACCAATTTGGGTTTCGAGACTCATATTGTTCGGCAGTTTTCCTAGACATTGCTCAAGCTTAATACCAAGTTAAACATAATTTAGCCATTACTGAACTAAATGACATAAACGCAGGCGTTCCACAAGGCAGCGTACTGGGACCAATATTATATTTGTTGTAGACTGCCGATCTATACCAACAACTGATAAAATTGTCACATCAACATTTTCAGATGACACAGCTATATTATGTTTTCACACAAAAATCCTCAAACTGCATCAAGGGAATTGCAAGATTCACCAAAAATTGTGAATTGGCAAAGAACGCGGCGGATAGAAGCGAATGAAAAAAAAATCCACACAATTAACATTTACGTTGAATAAACTTACATGTCCAGCGGTGAAATTAAACAATGGCACAATCCTTCAACAAACAAACGTCAAGTACTTTGGCCTTGATCTTGATCAAAGGTTGACATAACCAAATAATAATAATTTCAAAAATGTACTAGCTGCCTGGGAAAAAATCAAAACTATCCCTAGAATGCAATGTTCTCCTATATACAAAGCGATCGTAATCCCTATATGGACAAAAGGATTTCAGCTATTAGGCTGAACAAGCGCATCAAGTATAGATCTTTTGCAACGAACCATTTAGCAACAATTACCATTTTTGATTAGAACTAAATAAAATTTTTTTGTTAAAAATATTTTCAGAATGTCATTATCTGGGATAAGCTTTTTACGAGAGTGAAAAACATTAAAATTTTATATTTACTCTAAAGCCAATTTGATTCGAATTTAACATAAATTATATTTAAAATTTAATTAAGGTTTCAGTCGCTGTCTCAGCAATTCAATACTAGTGTCAAACGCCAGCGAAATGATTTAATAATTTGCACCATTTCAAGATAAATTGATGACCAGAATCCCAAATGGCCGATATAATAATAACGATTAGTCTATCGTGAGCGCTGTCATAAAAGAATTCAAATTTGTTAAAAATATCAGAATTTCCCAAAAATTCAAATTTTAAATATTCATTTTGAATTTATATGAAATAAAATAATAAATTTTAATACAACTGGTGAATTTTATGAAACTTCAGTTTTCTCTCTATTATATATACACTTTCTACGTTTCTTTAACTTTATGAAGAGTCATGTGGCCATCATGAATTTTTAAAGTAGTAATTGACAAATATAAACTATATAGATGCACAGCTACCTATAGCTTACATGACAACAGATAGCTAAACATCATGAAAACATGAATCTGGATTTGATGTGATTTTAAAATAGCATAAACCAGTGTCTCGTTTAGCATCTTTCCATTCCATGATAGACGAGTACATGTGCAAACTATTTGAGCACAAAGATATTATTTTTTTCCTAATATGCGCGCTGGATGAGTCATAAATCATCGATTTTATTGATGAAAAAAATACATCCAAATATACTTGGCTACCAATTCGCAAATTGTAAGTCGATAAATACGAGTCTATCAAGAATTTTTTCTTTGAATTTGCAATTAAACAGAAGTTTTATTATAAATATAAGTCATTCTTGAAAAATAATATCTAACAAATGTCCACCACGAGGACGTTTGCAGAAGTTGATCCTTTGGACGAAATTTTCGATCACATTTCTATACATAGTTGGGGATCTATTTTACGAATGACGCTTTTGAAATTGGTTTTGAGAGCTTCGATTGATTTTGGGTTAAACCTGATCTTGCACATAGCCTCACAAAAAACAATCTAATGTTGTTAGATCACCCATTCTTGGTGGCCAGCTAACATCTCTTTTTCGTGAAATTGATCGTCCATCAAATCGGTTTCTCAATAAACCGATTGTTTCATTGGCTTTATGACATGTATCACCGTCTTATTGAAATCACAAGTCGTTAATATTCATATACAATCAAATATTGCCCATAAGCAATTGGTTATTATGTCTCTGTAGCGCACACCATTGACAGTAAAAGCGTTACTAGCTCCATTTTCAAAATAATGCGGACCAATGATGCGCCCAGCCCCATAGAACGCATCATACAGTAACATGGCTGCTCAACAACTGCCGTTGGATTTTCAGAAGCCCAAATGCGAGAATTTATTTTTTACGTAGTCAGACAAATCAAAAAGAGCTCCATCAGAAAAACAAATATATTTTTAACTGTCACCTTCTACAGTGATCCAATCTGCAAATGAGAATGATCTTGCGGCTTTAATTCTTGTAGCAATATTTTCGGTTCAACCACCTGAAGGAGCACGTGTTGCTATCTGTATGTTTGCTACTTAACCTAGTGGACTCAAATTTTTTGCACTAAATTTTTAATAATGGGCTAAGATGAGCGATTTTACGAAATATTGATTTTACAGATGCACCATTTTCATTTTAATTGTTTTAGTACGATTTTGTAGCGAATGTTCATTGAATTTTTGCTTTAATGTTCTAACAGTTAGTCCTATATAAAATTTGTTTCCAGTATTTATTTGTTTCTGGAGTAGTGTAGCAAAAAATCATGAAAAGATTGCTACCAAAATATGAAGTTACAAATAAAACCTATAAAGTCAAGACAATTAGTTAAGACTGTTTCCGAAATCTGTGATAAAAAATTGTTAATATTAATTTTTGAAATTTATTTGAGACATATTGCCCTATATTGTGTGAGGTATTTTCAAATAAATGTCAAAAATTTGTACTAAAATAACGTATTTTCATTGTTGAAGAATATTTTAAAAATAATGAAAGTTTGGCAGCCGCAGTTCGAAAATTTCAGTTGGAGACGCTAAGCACACTGGTCGTTCAAAAACAAGCCGTTCAAATGTCAATATCGAAGCAGTGCGTGGCAGTGTTGGTGAAAATCCAGGAACATCAATTCGGCGTCGTGGACAATAATTGCAAATTTCAAGAAGCTCTCTGCAGCGTATACTTACTAAAGATCTGTGTCTTCATGCTTACAAAATTCAATTAACACAACAACTGAATTCGAGCAAAATCATCGATGAAGCACATTTTCACCTTGATGGCTTTGTTAATCGCCAAAATTGCCGCATTTGGGGTACGGAGAACCCACATGTGAATGTCGAAAAACAAATGTATCCACAGCGTGTCACCGTTTGGTGCGGATTTTGGGCTGGAGACATCATTGGACCATACTTGTTTGAAAATGAGGCTGGAAATGAGGCTACGAAATTCAGCCACATTTATGCAAAAAGGTCATGGAGATTTTCGATAAAAGAGTGCGTATGTGTCAGCAAAGCTGTGAAGGCCATTTGCCCGATGTGATATTCCATAAATAACCCTATCCTATGTATTTTATGATTCAATATAAAAAAACACAATCTGAAGACTAAAAACTGTGTTTTCTATTTAATTCAAATCTTGCGTTAATTTTGGGACACCCTTTATGATGAATACAGGTTTACGACGTACGAGCATCTACCTCAAAGTTGCCACGATTGTTTGAGTCCGGAAATAACAAAGGGCAATGAATACTAACGTGAAATTGAATCAAAAACGATCCGTTTCTTCATATATGAAAGTTGCTTGCTTACTTGTTTGCCTATACGACATTCCAGTATCTATACTATCTACCCCAAAAACTGTAATAATCAGCGCTATGTATGATGGCTTCTAAAATTAAAAGCACAATTTTTTTAAATTTTTGTCCAATCGAAATTTATTATTGGTACCCACACCAAATTTTAGAATTCTGGAAAATTTGTCTTAGAAACTATTGAAGATTTCATTAACATTTTATTGAACGGTTTAAAATTTATCGATAAATAAAATTATATCGATAATTTGATAATCGCAATAATATGAAGATTAAATGAATTACTTTAAGGATAATTCCCATATATAGTAACCGCACATTCTATACACGTTAATTATATTAAAAATAATAAAAAAAGCCCGTATGTATATAGTTTTAAAACTAAGATCGACACAATGGATTATGAACATAAAATGATCTCATCGCAGCACCAACCACTGCATTCGGTTGAATAAAATATTTTCACCGCCGTACAATAATGTATGTACATAAAACAACTACTGAGAACTGGAAAATATTTCCAATATAAATATTGATTGTTTTAAAACCGCAAAAAGAATAGTTCTAACAATTGTCCCATTAATAATAATAATAATAATCATAATAATAATAATAATAATAATAAATGTACCATGCAAAGATTGATATATTATTCCTATTCTTATTCTTTTCTATTTGTACATTTTCTGTCTTCATAAATTTATTAGTTTTACATACGCGCAGTTTTTAATTTTACAGTTAAATCAATTTTTTCCCCCTATAGACATGCATAGCGCATATACATACATACCTATGTATACATTAAAAAGTTAGGTATGCCTGTCTATTTGGTTTGTTGGTTGGATTTTGAAAGCGCGGTTCAAAGAAAATCATTTTTCTTATTCATGCACAAGAAAATGTATTTAAAATATAATTTTTTAATTTACTTTTCAAAAATTTGTTTGGTTGCACACGGGTAGCTTAGCTATACATACATACATATATACATCTAAGTAAAAGATGTATAGTAGATGAATTATTATAAGCAACAAATAAATCAAGGCCATGTTTCCTGTTTGTGGAAGTTATTTCAATCATTTATACTGGATGATCGACTCTTTAATTAATGTACAATGTATAAATTAAATAAATTTGAAAGAATTAGATATTCGATTTTACTGTTGCTTAGCCGTGTCAAATTAAATTAAATTATTAATTTAAAATGAAGCTCTACTTATTCAAAATTTATGCATCAAGCCTGTTAAATGATAGCATCCTTTTTATTCAGCAGCGCTAAACTGGAATTGTACGATTTATACATTGAAATTTTAAAAATCGTCCAGCTAGTTTTCTTCTAGGAACCAACAAGATAATTGTAAACTTGGCAACATTGTATTGTACTTTAATAAGTTCCAACAAAACACCCGGGTAGTAAAATATCCAATGGTGGGGCAATGGCTAAATTTAGCATAGTCTGGAAGTTGGATAAGCCGCGGTGGATGGTTTAGCCTCCAAGCTCATTACATTTGAAGCCTCATGTATTTATATTTGCTGAATGTAGTGAACTGCATTCTCTGAATAGTATAGCTGATATGTTTGTATTTAATTTATGATTTTTAATATGTTTGAATATATTTAATTTGTTAAAATACAATGTTGCCACAATTATGCTTTTCGTTCCTAGAAGAGAACTAAACGGAGGATTTTTAAAATTTAAAATTGTATTAAAGAGAGCATACAGGAAGATCGCTAGATCTCGTGGGAACGCGCGAGAAGAGAAAATAGAAACACTGTTGCCTGATATCTGTATAGACATTGTACAATGTACATACGTTGTACCATAAATTGGTTGTTTTACTAAAATTAGAGCAAATCTAATAAAAACACTCTAATCTTACACAGTGCTGAGAAAACTTGGAGTTTGGCCCAAAATGTTCTTTAAACTTCAAAACTTTTCCAAAATAATGAGCAAATTGCTTTAATTTTTAAAACATCTTAAAAATCTTCCATACATAGATATTATGTTTTTAAATTTTGAGTCCGTAAGGCTTTCGAATTTGAAAGAGTTGAAAATGAAGTTTGACATTTCATACATAATAAAATGGGACAGTGATTAATTTTGCCAATCTCAAACCCTTTCCATTTTAGTTTGCGAACATTTTTGCTTATCTCGAATGAAACGAATGAAAGAAAGGCATTAATTAAGTTTGTCGCATGATGAATTTAGATTGAATGGATCCATTGAAATATTCGATAATTAGGTATTGCTTGAGAGGCGCACAGAGGAATATTTTATCTTTAAATTTGTCTAAAACTTAAATTAAATTAAATGAGGTTTATGGCTATGATAGTACATCATCAGATATAAAAAATTTATTTTTGGTTACAGTTTTTTAGATCATGTATCTGTTTGTAATAAAATACTACTGTCGTGGTCAGCAGCCTCAATTCCTGTCTAACTAATACTGTACCTGCTTTTTGATATTGGCCACTTTTTAATGAGAATTTTGTAGGATAGGTGCAGAATTGATTTGAAAACCAGAATTTCGGGAAGGAAGAATCGAGAGTCTAAATATCAGAGCATCAAGAAGTTTTGAAGTGTTTTCAGGTCGACATATTTATCATCTCATCGTTGAAGACGATAATGGTAGAAGAAGAGGAATGTTTTATATGAAGTTGACCACCAATAGTGGTCAATATTTCACTCTTTAATATTTTTTTGGTGTCCATTATTGAATATAGGTATTAGCTGCAACGGTACAAATAAACCCTAGCGAAGATATTTGCATTATTGTCCATGTTGTTTAGGAGCAACCTTTAGGTTTCAAAGGACCACCGCCCTCAATTTAACTATTTAGTCTGAATTACTTCAAACCTATTGAATGTGCATTCCATGACAAAAAATGACAAAATGTGGTGTCAATTATCAACACTTTTTCGGATTTCCCTCGTGATATTAATGCGACCATATTTAATGTTATATAGCAATCCAACATTTTAAGTCATAAAGTATGACATGAAACTATTAAGACTATGACACTATCATGGTTCAAGGCTGTATAAATAATACCCGTACCTACAAGCAATATATACTTGTCCCAAGTACATTTTAAATAACTTATATACAAATTTCCCGCACTTGAGACGAAACATTTTTTTAAAAATAAAAGTATAAAAAGCACTCAAGAAATTCCATTTCACGCATGATAACATCACAACGATCATCCATTACTGTCATTTGGATATAATTTCTGTCGACATATCATGAATTATTGTTATTTCTTGTCATACGCGTCTATATATGTCCATATATGCATATAGTTTTGACAGTGACCATACATTACACTAGAGCATATATAGAGACCATAAACATTGAACAATAAAATATAAATAAAAAAAAAAAATTAAACTCACGCGCATCTTAATATCCAGAACTAATATAATAGTGTGGAGGAAAGAATAATATAATAATTCGCCTTAAGTTAACACACAAGTGATAAATGACGTGCTATTTTAGATAATTATAATAATTACCAACATCCCAACAACATACGTCTGGACGCGAACAATTTTTGTCTTACATCCTCGTATTCTTCCAATTCATGCATATTATCTCTGTCTCAGAATCTTCAAAGTCTTTCCAGTTTGAAATATTAATGTTTTTTACTTTTAGATATTTATGTAAAATAAAGTTATTAATGATGATAAAAAAAAATAGTGGAATAGTTTCATAATGCGCGGCTTATACGACGTATCGGTACAGCACATATTTATACGTAAATGTACATATATAGAAAATAGTTTTTGTCAGATAAGACGACGACAAAGGTAAATTAAATTTTGAAATCGCATATAATTTCAACTGACTAATTTACAACTAACATGTCACATTACATTTGTCCTACATTCTTATATGTATTATGGAAATAAAATACCACCCAAATTCGTATATAACATATTATAAATTTATGAGACAGCCGCATAAAATGACAAATACTTATGTCAAATGTCATGTTTTATTGGCACATACACGCAAGACATACATCAACAAAGTGGTATGTGTACATATGTATTTATATACATATATGTACATAACTCTCGCGCGATTTTGAATCAAACTGCAAGCGGTTTTTGACAATATTTGTGTAATAAATCCGCGTGCACCATATTTTTAATGAAATTCGTAGAATATGTAGGCGATATTATGTAGAATATGTATATATAGTGTACACATAGACAGAGAATTTTTCTTTGTTACGAAAATTCAACAACTGGAAAATTCCAGTGCTTAGTCACTTTGTTATGCGCTTAGAGTTGGTTTTTGTGTATATTTGTTGCCGATTTATTTATTGTGTCTTACATACATTGTATACAATACAAATAATCTGTTAAAATGCGAAAATATGTTAAATAATAGAAAAAAAAAATTCTTGTTTTATTTCCATTTTCACAAATTGATTTGTTTTAATTTTACTTATTTTAAGAATTTAATTTTTTTATTTTTTTTTTCGAAATACAAGAAAATGAAAAACATTTTTGCTCGCTGCCTATATACAAGAAATCCATTTATAACAATAAAATTGAAATTGAAATATTATGTACAAATACCTATAGCTAACCACTCGTACAATATATTATTATAGCGGTGGTGCAATGTTTTAGTTTAACCTCGCGTCGAGTTTGATAAGAATTTCTAGTTATATCTTACATATAATTGTGTATATATGTATATGGGCGGTTTGTTTAAGGAATTTCAAGGTTTATGGGTTAATAAAATCATTTTTGGGGCGATTCTTATATATAGCGTGGGAGAGTTCTGATGAAAAGAAATGGACAAATTATAGTTCAACGTATTGCAGTAATTTTGAAACATGCCTTAATTTAACAATATATAAAAAAATTTAATTTGATCTTAAATGTCATGGGAGTTATCGTTTTTATTTAAGCAAGAATGTATACAAATTGAAGATTTGAAGACCATTTACTTAACTCATTCATTTAATATTATTTGTCATCAGCCGAGCCCTTACCATATACAAATCGAAAACGTTATAAACAATTTTACCGAAAATAGCGAAAAATAACAAGTAACATTCAAGTAAGAATATATGAAAATATATTTAATTAAAATGGAAGAAAATAAAAATTAGGGCTTTGTTTATATTTCATAATAAAAATAACCAATAATGTAAGAAATACATAAGAAATTACATAAAATATATGATGACTCATATTTGAACTCATATTATTTTGAAATAAAAACAACGCCCTAATTTTTTGAGCTATTATTTGCCATTTATGTAAGTAACATAGTATAGGGACGTATGAACCCACCTTAAATAAAGAACAAACCTTTTACTTTTCTCAATTTCTCGTATAATGTACAAATATTTTGTATTTTAGCTTCTAATTTTTGAATGAAAAGTGCAAAAATTGTATACGAAACCTTGCTTCAACCCTACTTATACTAAATATTACATGCTGAATTATATGCTTCTAAATATATTATTGTATTCGTGTACAAAATGACAGGAACTAAATAGCAAGTTTTTCTCTTAAATTTGACAACATATTATAAAATTGTATTAACATTGATTAAGGTAAAAAAATCTGTCCAAAGTTATCCAAACTACCCTAGATTCTAGTACCTGTAAAAGGCCCTAAATTCTATTATTTGTCTAATTTTATATCATAGATGTCTCTTAAACTGTTTGTTTTAAAGCATTTTTAAAATATAGTAGTGTGTGTAAAATAAATTTTATATAAATGAGTAGTTTTCATTAGTTAAAAATTGAGTGTTTTAGTGACAAACATTAAAAGTACATTTTTTACTCCGATTGTTTTTATTTAAGGCTCTATTTTACCTAGAACAAAAATCAAAATTAATGTCGATATTTAAATGCCAAAAAATGCGTCTAAAATAAAATTTCAAATAGTGTAAATCACCGCTATCGAAAATTACATAATATTCCATGAAAAAATTGTTTTTTTGCCACTTATGACATCTAATTAAAAAGGGATGAACTAAAAAATACACGATATTTAGTTGATTCTTAAACCATTTTTACATCGAAGATACATTTTTTCAATAAATTGATTTGTCAGCTTATTATTAGTTTTCAGTTAAATTTTCAATTTTCTCGCTTATTAGTACGAATTTTTATAAAAACGTGTGTTAATCGCTAGATAATATCTTCCTAAACGTACCTATATATAAAACATTTACAGATTAGTGGAAAAATATTGATAAATTTGGTTTGTGAGTGAATGGTTTTTGTCCAAAATTCATCAACTTTGAGGCGCAATTACGAGAAAACTATAGCGAATTTAAAAAAAAGCGTGTGTTGCTCGCTTGCAAATATATTTAACTCTGCTATAAAAAAAAAATTAAGTCAATGCCTAAATTTGTGTGGCCATAAAAGAATTTGTACCATACACATGTTTTCGCAAATTGGGTAAAGTAGAGCCTTAAGCTCAGTTTTAACATTATGGCTCTGATCAGAAAATTAAGAGCAAGATTATTATTTTACAATATACAATTTGAGTTTTCAAGAAAATCAATCACACACTGAAGTGTCTGGTGTATATAGCGGCTTCCTTTAATCGAGTTACAATATCGACACATAGACCATTTGGTCTGATTTACAGATTTTCAAAATCATTTTACAAACAAATAACAAACACAGATCCCATTTTTTCCAATATAATGATTTATAGAATAAAAAAAGTGTCTCACGAGATTTAAAAAATATTTGAACATAGAGATGAAAACATAAGAGAATTATGGACTGGCCAATTCTATACCAACATCATTAGTTTATAGCCGCACGGTTGAGTTATTCCTCCTCAACCATATCAAACAATAAAATATTCAAAAATTAGTAAAAGATTTAGAAATATTTCACGGTTTAACGCTGTCGCCGATAACCTTTAATATTTGTTGCATGTACAAACTGTATTTAACACACCCACAGTGGGTAATCAAATCATTATTTAACCCGATTCTATACATCAATACTCGTATATACATATAGCTAATAAATATAAACCAACCTTGAAATACGAGACTTTCGTCTGAAAAATCTGTGTTACCGAACCGCGCGCATACATTTATTTAATGACCTGATTTATGTATGCGGCGCACACCATCCTTATTTTTCTCGATTTTAAATTTAAAAAAAAAAACAATTCCACGTCGTATAAATGACATCAGAAATAGGATATTATTCAATATGCTTATACAATGAAAAATGTAGGCCAAAAACTAGGTCGTATACACAATTAAAAACTATTGATTCTATTTACCATTATGATGGTTGGAAAAATTCTTAGGAAATTAAAATGAGGAAATAGGATATACTTGTATAGATATATATGTATGTACATGACGTGAACGTAATAATTTTATGTAAGCCAAAATGTTGACGCGGCAATAAATTCCGTATATAATCCGTACAAAAATGTAATCCGATATGTTTTTAAAAGACAATAAATTTTTTATTTTCTTCCATTGCAAGAAAATTAGGTTAATAGACACATTTTAATTGCGGTATATGTTTATATACATAGTTTGGGTGGACGACACATATATCTTTCCCACATAATAATTATATTATTGTTGTTATGATTTGGTGTGTAATACTATATTATAGAATGGGTTCGTCATCATTCGAGAACATTTGTATATATGTATGTATAAAAACGGAAAATCGATAAACTGATTTATAGGACGGGGTGAAAATTCAAACTACATATTATACCACCATAGTGTTTTATTTTAATATTTTCCCACGGTGAATGAGGGGTGAAACACAGATTATCCATTAGTGTGCTATATATGAAATGCTTTGTTTAATAAATAAAGGGTATATAGAGTCAAACTCGACAGACTTTTTTCTTTTTGATTTTTATTATTGGTGGCAATTCGACAAACAAAGACTTGGGCCAGGCAATTTTGTGCCTCATTATTTAATTGCCAATATCCACTACGACTGCGTCATCAATTCGACTTTTGGCATACGTATTATATATGATGGGTGTCTTTCAAATAATGCACCCATTTTCAAAATACAAATATTTCAATACTGTAAATGCATTGCTGCAATAAATATATATACATACCTGTGCCAATCTTACTTTTTTCTACTAAACATTATATCACAAAATGAGCAAATTCCAACGTATAAAAAATTAACATTGTGCCCAAGTATCTCGAAAGCGAATTTTAATAAAATGTCATAAAAAGAACTCGCACGTTGCAATAAAAAGACAATCCACTATTATGCCGTATACTATAGACGCTTGATATCGAACTAACGCTATAAGGTTAACGGTTTTGTCCGACTTCTAGGATATTTTCAACATTGAGAGTACATATATGAAAACAATTATTAGATATTTGCCATTTTATGTAAATTTGATAATTAAATATTTATGGCTTTTTTCACTGAATTTCTTATTGTCTCCATATTTATGTATCATGCATTCCGTTTTTGGTGTATATCTCGAAATAAAAACATGTTGGTTACTTTACACTTTTCTTGTAACACAGAACACAACTTTTTTCTTCCCAAGTTACAAAATTACAACAATCTGTTGCTCTTTGGTCAACGTCATGTGCGGCGTGCGCAACTAAATTTAAAACAAAAAAAACGAAAATAATGTGAATTCGATAAATTTTAAACGACTACTAGACGAAAACATTTAAATTTTTTTGGAAAAGTAACGGTTCATCGAGAAATTTGAATTTTAATTCGTTCAGTTTTACAAACACACCTATGGATTCTATAATTTCCAGTATCCATAATAATTATTGTTATTTACTCGATATTTTGATATTTATTTGCGTCAAGAATTCCAAAAATAAATTAAACAATCCATAAAAATATTAAATTTTAAAACACGTGTGTGAAATTTGTCCTAAATCTGTCCTAAAAGGAACAACAACAAATTATTATGCATATGTGTGAGTGTGAATGTGTAATAATCTCGTTGTATCGAATTTTTATATTTTTATTGTGAATTATTGAATTAAGAGAAATTAGTTTGTTTTACTAACTTTTAAATTAATTCTAACGTTAATTAGAACTGATATCTAAGAACAACTGAGAATATTGCTGCTGTAGCCCGTAGTGTTGAAGAAAACCCAGGTTAGTCGCGTCATCGTCGATCTTTGGAATTAGACATTCCACAAACAATATTACACCGTATTTTGCATAAAGACTTAGGTCTTAAGGATTTTAAAGTTCAGTTAACACAAGAACTCAAGCCGGTCGATCACCATACACGTATCTTCGCTGATTGGGTCCTTCAAATGCATCAAAATGACCCGGATTTTCATCGAAAAATCATCTTCAGTGATGAGGCCCATTTTCACCTCGTAGGCTACGTTAACAAGCAGAATTGTCGCATTTGGGGCTCAGAAAATCCAAGAATGATTGTTGAAAACCCTCTCCATCCTCAACGTGTCACTGTTGGGTGCGGTTTTTGGGCTGGCGGTGTGATTGGACCTTACTTTTTCGAAAATGATGCTGGTGCAACTGTTATGGTGAATGGATTGCGTTGCCGAGCTATGATTAATGATTTTTTATAGCCGGAATTGGAGGATATTGATGTGGACGACGTTTATTTTCAGCAAGACGGCGCTACGTGCAACGAAACAATCGCAATTTTACAAGAAAAGTTTCTTAACCGTGTTATTTCTTGAAGAGGTGATCACAATTGGCCACCGAAATCTTGTGATTTAACACCTTTAGACTTGTTTCTGTATGGCCACTTGAAAGATAAGGTCTATTCCAATGCTCCAAAATCGATTCAAGATCTTAAAGATTGAATTCGTGAAGCTATCGAGGACATACAGCCGCAAATGTGCGAATCGGTCATGGAAAACTACATGAAACATGGCGGTTTGGCTGATATCGTTTTCAAATATTAATGGCATACCTTCCTCTTTACAATGAAATAAACATTCATTGATTTCTCTTAAAAAATATTCGTTTTTTATATCAAAATGAAACTTCTTATTGGAAAACCCTTTATTTGGATCGTCTGTAGTACTTGGATTTAGAAATATTCGATTAAAACACAATTTAAATAAAATTAGGAATTTAGGACTTGGGTGCTGTTCGTCTCCGCTCCAAATGACCACTTATTAACACACAAAAACATTCGAAGCAATCGATAAGTTTCAGATCGGATACTTAAAAACAGAAACGAGTTACCTGAAAGCCTATAAATTTCGAAAAATAGAAATAGTATTCCGTTCAACTACGAGTAGATCCAGACCTACTCGAACCTTTTAAGGCTTTGATGGCCGCTTATTAGAAACAGACCAAAATATTCGATCCTTTCGATGTGGGTATTTGAGCTTTGTTACTTAGACTGTGTCCGAAACATATAATAAATATTATTTAGTACTTATCATTTTCTTTTATTTTAGAATTATTCCCCTACATTCACAATTGTTTATTATGTTGTGCGAATGCTGTAATAATTATTTGACATATTTCCCCGCCTATTTGTCAATTGTTTCGCATGAAATACATAAAATAATTTAAAGTTTAATTATTTTTTCTGTCGAATTTAACTTGTCAACCTTGAATCGCATTGCAATAGCAATTATTTCATAGTAATAGACTAGAATAATTTAGGTGTGAGGGGAATTGTCAAATGAATGTCAAAATCATGTACTAAAAAATATTTATTACAGGTTTCGGACACAGTCTTAGGAAGTTAGGATCAAAATGTTCAGTCCTTAATATCATTTCGAAAAATGAGTAGTTTTCCGTTAGACTACACCTATTCAAACATTTACGACTATGACGGTCCCTTATTAGAAACACACGAAAAAATTGGGACCCTTCGATATATGTATTTTAAGATTGTTAGTTCAATCAAAAATGTGCTTTGGTTCTTATTTTGTTGTAAGTCTAATTGATAGTCATAAGTATAGTCACGTGAAAATGTGCTATTAACTGTTACCTTAAATTTAACTAATTTAAGGTACAATATGTATTGTGGAGTTATCAATTATATATCTTGTATTTGATTTGGCGAATATACCTTGTATTTGATAAGGTAATACTGCTTCAATCAAGGTATTAATAGTAACAACGAAATGATCCAATGAAACTAACCAAATTTGACTTAACCAACGTATTTTTAGGAAAAAACACATGATCTATGAATAGATAAGTATTTATGTTTAAAACAGAGTAGTTAAGTCGTTCTTGTGTAAATCATGTTAACTTTTTCTATTAGAATGAAATTTATATTCTTTAATTATGCATTTATTAATATCGTTTTAATTAAATTTATTGATTTACATGAAAAACTCAATTTGGGCAAAAAGGGATTATGCAGAAAATATGTTTGTGCGGAGGACAACAGTGGAAATTGATGCGTTTAGGTATTTAGGACTGGACATTTTTGAGTATAATGCTGTGTGCCTCAATCTACTTATCTAACTAAACTAACGTGTTAGTTAATACAATATTTGACTAGATATCACTAGTATAAAAGTCACTATCTGTGCCTCAACTTACGCCATAAGAACTAAATAAAATGTCAAATTTGCTGTATAAATGAAAAAACAATGAAAAGTAATACGGTAAATCGACTTTTCAGTTGGCACCAATGAGACAGAAGCTTGATTTTTTGATTTTTTTTTTAGTTTAGTTATTTAGTCGATTGAGGCACACAGTAAAAGTTACAAAAATCACATAAAATTTTTCGCAGTGTTCGAGTTTTGCCATGTGTTTCTAATAAGCGGCAATCTTAACCGTAAAAAATTCGTTATAACAAGATTTTTATTATATATTTACAGTCACAGTTCTTGTTTGTTGTTAGGACAGGTTTAAGACTAATTTCCTAATTTCACGTGAATAATAAAACATAAAATCACGTTGGATTATCGACTAAAGGTGATTTGTTCAGACGCATGAATCTGATGGATTATAAAAAATCACTAAAAATGTGAAAGTATAAAATTTAATACATTTAATAATGGGCTTCAGACCTAAACTCTTACAGTGCCCATGAAATTAAATGAGAGCCTTGCACGTTACATTAGATATTTCTCTAAAATTGGGTCAGCTTAGCCCGGGTTCCGACAATCAAAACGATATCAATATGTGCACGGTCTATATTTAAATTCGATATACTGAAAAACACTAATAAATGCACATATTTTATATTTCTATTTTGCAAAATAATAAATTAAACTAAATTGGCAAATATAAATCTTTAAAATAATAATATATTAAGATTTTAAAATTAGAATATACATATTATATAGATATCGCAATGCTTAACTTTACATATAATTATGCAAGAAAAAAACGTAAATATTAATTAGTATACCATTCACAAATATAACTTTTTAAAAGCTTTCTTAAATGAATATTTAGGCAAAATGTAAATCAAAACAATCAATGAAACTAATCAGGTTATCAACTATGAATTTATAGAATCGCACAGACAACTGATAATATATTGTTGGTTTTTGAGCCACGCACATTCACATGATTAAATATACATATTTGTATATATGCATAATCGAGTTTAGTATAATTTAATATGAATTTGGTGTGAATGGTGGACCAAACTCATTTCTATACTGTATAAGTGATTTGTTATTTGTAAAGTCGCTTAACGAAGCGCCACATGAATTAAAATTTGGCCTAGCTTAAATTGTTATTTAGTAGTATTTTTTTCATCCATATATATATATATATATATATATATATATATATATATATATATATATATATATATATATATATATATATATATATATATATATATATATATATATTATATATATATATATATATATATATATATATATATATATATATATATATATATATATATATACATATACATATATATATATATATATATATATATATTTGTATATACAGACCCTTTCAGCGCCAGCCTGAGGGCCTGGGCCAAATAATTGAAATGGGCCCCATTAAAATAAAATAAAATAACCTTGAATCCATCTTATCTTTTCCCTTAATATTTATTACATTAAAGCTTTTCTTGCTTTATTATTAGCAAAATCTCGAATTAATTAATTTTTCTTGCAATGTCGTGGTTAATGTTTAACCTTTCCAATCCATTTAACCGTTGTTCTGCAATTGTTGAGCGATGGTTATTTTTTATTCTTTTCAGTACACACTAAAACTCATTACGGTTGAAGAAACAGATGCAGGAATACTTAAAAATATTCTTAAAATAACGACAAGATTTGAAAATAAACCAGCTAAGTTTTTATTGAGAAGATATTCTAATAAATTGGTTGGTGTCGGCTCTGCATTGAAATTAGGTGCATAAATGTTTGTAAGGAATTTTACCTCATCTAGTATCTCCTTTGATAGCTCACTCGTGTATTTGGAATTTAAACTGTTTATTGCAGCTTCAATTTATTCATCAGTCAAATTTGGGAATGTCCAAAGAAACCCGAAAAGATTGCAGATATTTCGTAAAGATTCAAACCGTCTTTGTAATCTAGCTATTACGGAATTAACTATAACGTTAAACACATTTATCCTGTAATGCTTTTCAGAATCCGATTGTGTCCGTAGGGTTCTGTTAATGGCAAAATCACATGTAATTACCATATTCACGTGCTTTAATTTTTGCTTTCGCAAATATTTCATTCCACATTCCACTTATATTTAGAATTTTTATTGTTAAACTTTCAATTACTAAATTTGTTTGATGCAAATCTGTCAAAATTTCAAGCCATATGATAGAAAGCGAAACACATTCAAATTTGTTCAAATATTTTTCAATAGAGTGGAATCCATCCGTATGGTGGCAAATTGATGGAATGCATTTCATGTAAAGCATTCCGAATATGGATGATAGATTGTTGGCTATTGGTTTTACTGCATCTATTCTATTGTAGCAGACCACCTAGTTCTGAAACTGAATGAAGAGACATTTGGATATGTTTCTTTAAAACCTCCCATCTCCGAGGACTGCTGCTAAAATAATTATACATTTGTTGTATATACACCAAAACATTGTACAGCCTCCTTACAAGATTCAGCCGAATCAACTCCTACAAGATTTAAAGTGTCGTTTTTTGAAAAAAATATATTTAGGATTACGCTTCGTAAGAAGAGCTTGCACACTGTTAAGCTTGCTAGCCTTGTTTGCACTCTTATCATATGGTTAATACATATGCATTGAAATCGAATCCTATATCCGACAAAACTTCAAGAATTCTGGCAGCAATTTCTTCTCCTGTTTTTCCAGAGAATGGATCGAAGCAAATGAAACGCTCTTCAATGTCAAAGAATTGTCACACATTTTTACATACCGAATGATCAACGTAGTTTGTTCTCGGTGTGAGCAATCAGGAGTGGCATCGACGATAATTTCAAAATATTAATTTTTTATTATTTCTTCAAGAATGGTTTTCTTTATAGATAATCCGCATAATTCAATAAATTCATTTTGTATACGAGTAGAAAGGTAATGCACTTGTAATCTTGCATGTTCTTCCTGTGAGGCACGAACTCGCTGAACGTGATTATTTAAAAATGAGTCGTATTTACTCAATAGCTCAAATAACCCAAGAAAATTGTCATTTTGACTGTCACCAACTCGCTGGTTTGAACCAAAGAAAGCTAAACCACGTTTCGATAAAAAAAGAATTACTTTGAGAAACCGTTCAAGTAGTTTTCGCCATTTTCTTGTTTCTAATTCTTGCAAAACCATTAAGCTGCTTTACTTGCAGACTTCCAGGCTACACAGTTTTCTTTGTGTTTTATCGAGTTCTCGTGAGATGGTACACGATCTTTCAGTTTTCTCCATCCTTTATTTATATCCCAACCAGATTGTGTGGTAAAGGCAGATGATTGCTCATTATTTTTCTTAAATATAAAGCTTGGAACACAAAACAACGATTTTTTTACTGCACTCCAACACAACCAATCACGTTTATAGCTTTAGCCATTTGTTAATAATTTTTTAGCTAATCTATATGGAAAACTATGGTTTTCAGAATCTCGTGGAATGTCATTTGGGATTTCGAAATCATTTTTCTTAAGAAATTCTTCCATTTGAGAGGCGTTGTTTCTGTTTACGAATGCAATATCAGAGGAGTTGTCCGCTTGTAATATGGTTTGCTCAGGTTGTGTCGTTGTTGCAATTGGAAACGTTGGGTTGTTGCGCATATTACATCCTACCAATAAAAATTATGTATATATGTACACATCATCTAAACTAAAATGCTTTTATTAAATGGGCTGCCATCTATTGAACAATAGGTTAACCATATATAAATAGCACACAACAATTCTAGATGTACATTTGCTTCTTTCTAAATTTCACATTCGAATAATATAGCAGCTAGTAGTAATTTTTAAAACATAAGTTCATACAAGAAACATGAATTTAACAATTCCAGATTTTCGAAGTTTAAAACTATTAATTACAAAACTCCACCTTACAAATATACATAATTTTAAACCGTACAAATCCATATAAAGAAAAATTTTTAAACCCAACATCTGCTTTCATAAAAATTCTCAATTGGATTTTTACATTCAAAATTTGATTAATTTTTTGAGATAATTTAAAAAATTGGTTTTGTTTATTTCGTAGAATTCAACAAATCACTAAAATATTAACATTTTGGTGAGAATTTTTTAAAAACAAAATTCAATTCAATTCAAATATGAACGACAATTTTTAGAAATGTTACAAAACCGTAGCATCAAAACTGATTTTAATCTACAAACATACTTTTGAATACGAATGCCCGCATGATTGGCAATAATTTAACCGTCTCCAGCTCTATATATTTTTAAAATGAGATTGCTAAATTTGAGTTTGGCTTAAAAAACAAATTTGTCTAAATTGTCAATGATTATGTATTAACCCATACATGCAGGCATGTAATGTATTATTAATCCAATAACTATAGGTTCATAACAAATTTGTAAGTGGTGTAAATTCAACACCTGTCTCGGCTTTTACTCATTGTAATGCGGGAATGTAACCGCGAGATACTTAATTATTTCATTATATCTTTTAAAGTTGTTTGTAATACAGAAAAACTGCTGTCGTAGTCATTGTTTCTCAAACTGTGGGTTGCGACCGAAAAGGAGTTTCCGGCTAGTTATATTGTGTCTCACCGACGAAACCTGACTTAAAATATTAATATTGAATTGTTTTAGATCAAATTAATGATATTGACACTTATTGTTGAAGAAAAGTAAAATTGGAATGAATAAAAATAATTAGTATACGAGTATATACTCGTAGTTTTTGAATTGGAACGTTAAACAGTATGTTTCGATTAAATATCCTTTTAATTTACATGCAAAACATACCAAACACCTTTGATAAAAAACTCAAGAGAAGTTAGTGGAAATATCAAGTGATCCTATGCAGCAGATGGATTTAATAAAAAAATCTTTCTGAATTTTCGTTCCAAGTTAAAAATGAGTACAATGTTTTATATGATATTGCTCAATATGTCTTCACCAATTATGGCTTTAACTAATGTAACTAACTATGTGCTTTAATCGACTAAACTTACTAAACCAAAACATAATGGGGCCAACTATTAATTTCTCATAGACCCAAATTGAAAAATTAATAGAGACACTATATAGTGACTTTTATACTATAGTGCCATCTACTTACGTCTTTAAAAAAAAAGATCTGAATTCTGAATCAAATGTTTTATAGGTGTGATCGGTCTCCACACAACCACAAAAAACGGGTTGCGGAATACGCATAGCCATGGATACAGTATTATTTATCAAATGAATTAACTCAATTGTCCAGGTCACACATCAAGCAAGTGTGTATTAAAATAACGACAATTAAAAAGATTTTGCAGTTCTGTATCACTTCAGTAATGCCATTAATAAAAATTATAAAAATCCATATGGACCAACATGGGAGCCTTGTGGAACACCGGAGGTAACTTGAATTGTTTCTGATTTTTTAACTTCTAGCTCCCATACTGTAAGCGATTACTTAAGTATGGTTTAAACCAAGCTACGAATTGGCTGAAAACCCCAAACTTATAAATGTGTTCCAAAATTTTACAGTGACTGATAGAATCGAAGGATTTTGCAAAGTCGGTGTAGATCACGTCAACTTGTTTGTGGTTCTTGTGGATTTCCCTTATTCGAATAGCTGGTAAATTCGATACGGTTGGTCGATGTTGATCTTTTGGGCAAGAAACCATGTTGATTCTGGAACACATACCGTGGTACTAAATCTCTGAATGATCTGCATACTACCAGTTCAAATAATTTTGAAGATATCGATGTAATACCTCTGTAGCCTGAGATATCACTACTAGTTCCACTATTGAAGATCGGCGTTCTCTGGTTATTTTCTATTTTCGTGGAAATGTTGCCAATTGCAATGATTGATTAAATAGCATACCTAGTGGAATTGCCAATATTGCGGAATTTTTCAAAAATGAACCAGAAATGCCATCCGGACCACATCCTTCTCTTAAATCATCCAATGCTCGCTGAATGTCCTCGGGCTCGATGTGTGTGGTAAATATTGATGCACTATAATAAGTAATAGTTGGATCCCTGTAGTTATCTATATCTTCTGGTTTATAAACTGACTGGAAGAACTTCGCAAACATATTGGATATGATCAGCGGGTCGCAAGGCTTCTGTTCTTTAAATGGCTCTTCTGTTCATCAAGGCTGAGTAACGTGTTTGGTTCTATAAAAGGCCCAAAAGTGTTTGTATTTTAATTCAAAATAGGACTCAAAATTTTAGTTACACATAGTGAATTTCAATTTGCTATCCCGGGAACAGAATTTCATGTTTTCTTTATAAGCCTTGTCTTTCTTGTTTTTAAGATTGATAAGTTGGCCATCATAGCGTGGAGGATATTTATTTGGTCTGCTCGAGGTTACGGGAACGGATAATTCAATGTAAAATTTCTCCACGTTTATATCTATGTTATTGCTATTGAGTTCATCTTTCCAATTTATTTGGTCAAAATATTGATGAAGGTGGTTTATATCAGCTTTTTTGAAGTTGTAGTAAGGTTTCCGGTTGAGGCAGTGGCTTAAATCATTATTCTCTTCCACTTGCAAAAATTATTTTAATGGCTTAGTGTGGCTTATAGTGATTTTTGATCGTAATTTCGATATTGATCGTAATTTTTACAGATAATTGCTATATTGATTGATCTGTTACCCCAATTAATTCATTTGGTATTGATGTGTCGACAGCTATGAGCACGACTCCACCAGATTTTTTCTTGCTTGCTAGTGGTGCGCGGTCACATGTATAAACCACATAATTGTGTGGTAGCAGTGTTGAAAGATGTTTCACAGATGATGTAAACCGGGAAAAAATTATTTTTAAAACAACATTATGAAATTGCGCAGGCTTCGAAGACATTTTGTTTACATTTTGGAAATAAAACGTATGTTTTCTAGTCTTATAAGGTGTCAACAATGATAATGATTCAATGATTTCGTTTCGGACTATCCTTAGTAATGATATATTACTAGATTTTATAGTGATTGGGAGGAGGATTTTCTCACAAGCTGTTAATGCTATTCGAATTATAGAGTGCAGTTGGTCTCCTTCAATCGGTGACCAATATAAGTCAAACAATTTAATACTTTTGTCTGTTAATCGAACACGGATTACACGTGCAGATGTCAAGCCTTGTGCTTCGTGAATTAAAATAAGTTACCACAGCTGTTTTTTATCTGATTTTTTGACAGGTATTTGACATTACTGGGATATCACTAATGAACTGGCATTTGTTGAATAAGTTGCTGCATATACTACATTCGCAGGACATCTGTATGTTAAGTTGGATTGTTTAGACCTTGTGGTAAATTTATTAGCATCAAAATACAGCATGTTGACATAGTTAAGTCAAGATGAACATTTTACGACAGTCACATAACGAGGTAACAAGGCCAGTAATAGTAGCGATAGTAGGTTTTGAATTTTTCATAGCGTCTGTACAGTGGATTTCCACGTTTCTTTTTATGTCCTTTATGTCCTCTATGTGGTACTTATGGTAGTGCTTAACAAAAGAACAATCCCGAGTGAATGTGAATTTAGAATCCATGTGGATTTGCCGCGGCCTGGTACTTCTTGTATAGATATTATCTATGGTTTGTATTTATCCAACATTATTTCTGCTGCATTGGAGCAAAAAACGTACTTGCTAAGAAAATATATGTAACTAGAACAAATTTATAAATGCGCATGTCATGTTAATTACAATAATTGACTATTTACGACTGACAATTATTGGATAGTAGTTAAGATCTGTGCATGTATGTCTGCGTGTATATCCTCAAGAAAAGTCACCTCTTCGGTTTCATATAATTTGTATAAGTATAAGTACTTGTAACTCAATAATATATCATTTTATACGTCATCTTACTGCCTGCTTGCCTTCTTGTTAATGATAATAACTTCTGAACCGTAAAATAATCTAATTGTAATTATAGTTTAACTTTAAAGATATACCCACGATATATATACAAAACATATACGATATAAATAAGCGGTTATTTTAACTTCTGATATTAACAAAAATATATTATTTACGTATGTACATACATGTATGTATATGTATAAGTAAGAAGAAGTAATTGTATATAAAGAAGGTACATATATCTAACTGTATTTTGCCTAATTCTTACTGCACATACATATATTAAAATAACAAAACATTGGAGTTTTATTATTCCTGTTAAATCAAATCAACGAATTTAATGAAAGAAGCAGAAATTATTCTAATTTTGGTTTTACGATTTAAATATACGATTTTATTACTTTAGGTACTCAATTATTTTATATTATATACGTATTTAATCTTATATATATGTGTATAGCCTTTAATATTAAGCCGGAAGATCGTTCAATTAAAATCACGTTTGGATTTCATCAGACAGTTTATATATATACATACGAGTATATACATATATGTATATGCTCAAAACTTTTTCCATATATCTACATATTATGAATTAATGATCTATAGTTAGAGGTGATTTTATTTCTGCGATCATTGCGGATGAAACTCGATCGAGATTGCGTGCTTTTCTTATAATGAATGATTTAGAAACGTATAGAAAGTAATTAATAATGACTAAATTTAAAGATCACGATCCATCAATATCTAATCAAACTTTATATATATAGTGTATACATGTACTTACCTATATATATGTATATACCAATTACGATTACGATACAAAGTTTTAGCCGAATTAGGTATATCAGTTGCTATATCCAACGCTATATCATAAAGTTTGATCTAATAAAAAATTAATATTTAAGTACAATAAATCAGTTTATCCATCCAATCAAGTTAAAAAATATACAATTTATTGCATCGACCAAGAATTAATTTTTCCAATATATAGGATTTTTAATTATATAAACTAGTAATGTTCCATCGAAACGAAAAGTATTATGTTTGAAATAATTAAATAAAAGCGAAAACCAATTAAATTAATTTAATAATTCACCAAGTTTACCTTTACTGTGCGGTATCCATCGAAATCTAAAGAGAAATTTTATATCAGACAGTCTGACTTACTACCATCATCCATGATTCATATACACAATTAATCGATCCAACTGATGTTCAATAGAATATATTCAATTACGATACAAGAAAATTTCACTTTGTAACAAACAAAAATTTTTCACGGCTTAATTCAATAAATCCCACAAATCTCTCAATTTCCCTCTACACCGCAAATTTTTTACTATAACCGCATATACATGTGCATATATACATAACAATACAATTTGAAATGAAAGTAAATTTTTTGCTTCACTAGGTTTTGTGTACAAGAGAATTAGTACATTATTAGAAAACTAATTTCTAATTACAACAAAACAATATAAGCGCATCTACTATATATACCTACCTACATACATCGTTTTGTGATATCACCAATTTGGATGACTGATTTGATGGTATTAAGCACGTATATTTTATATATTATGTAAGCGGGTTAACAACACACACCGCCTTCCAGCCAATCCATTCCTATATACATATGTAAAACAGGAAATTTCCAAAACAACTTGAATATTTTTTTTTTAAAATCAAGTTAAAAAAAATACACAAAATCGAGATCATTCACACTAATTGTTACAAAAATAAAAACGAATAATCCTTATCTATAATCTGTAAGAAATGTATGTACTTACAGAAAAAAAAAAAAAAAAAACAAGAAGAAAATAAATTTGATCGATGACCTCGAAATATCGTGATCACATAACACAATACTATATGTACAAAAGAATTTTTATGATCATTAAAATTGATTAAATGAAAAGCATTAAATTCAGTTTGTTAAAAACAAAAAAAAAAGATCATCTTATATGCGCGCGGAATATACGCGAGAGTATATACGTATAGCGTATGTAGGTACCTGGTGTTTTCTTATTATTTTATACCTCCTAACTATAACAATTCTTTATAATTTCGTTATGCTTCTTATACTGGCCTTGCTTCACTTATATTCGTACATATGTATATGAACATATATTCAAATTATTTATCGCCGTTTGATTTTTTTTATTATTTTTATTATTATTACATATAATTTTCATCCTTAATTTGTGCAAAAATAAAAACACATAAAATAATAATCTTATGGCAATCGAACTCTTATTTTGCAATGTATATATATAGGTGTTAATTCTTAATCAAGACGAGCAACAAAAACCATCCAGCAGAAGTAAAGAAATTATCGAAATTAATCATTAAATGAAATGATCGCATCTCACAGCTCTAATTATATTTTTTTGTTTGCGATCATTAAATTTAAATAAATGATTTTGTTGTGTTTTATTACAGTATGGGCCGTACGATCGTACGCTCCCCTCATATACATAATTTAATATTAAATGACGATTGTAAAAGTAGGGTAAGCTCCTCTCGCGGAAAAAATAATTGTGTTGTAGTTTTTGTATTCGAAATTAGGTGGCTGTGTGTTTTTAAACGTCAATGGACAGATAGTTTTATTTTAGAAAAATTCCGCTACGTGGAATCCGTGATGCTGTAAATGTGCTAATACATAGTTACTGATTGATATTAGAATTAGTTTGCAGCCCCGGTTCAGCTTGCTGCGATTGTAAATTCAAAAACTAAATTACATGTACGTATACATAAAATGGTGTTTCCAATATAACTATATGCTGCGTTTTTTTATTAACAGAACTTCAAGTCCTACATAGAACATCGGGAATAATACTGGGAAATTTAATTTAATTTAACCAATATATTTTTACCTTGAATAATGTCCACTTCTAACAATATTTTTAGATGTTTATTGTCAAATAATACAGTACGCACCCAAATTGTAAATTTTTTTTATAACATAGCTGTCCTTTCCACACCTAATAATATTTTCTTATTTATAAACGTATAGCAATCTTCTTTTATTTACATATTTGATTTAGGAATAGAATTGGAAAAGAGATTTAAGATTGAATGTAAACCAGCCATTACATGTAAGTAAGCTATCTAGAATTAATAATTCAGTTTCTGAATCTTCTGATCTTAAGCTGTGTACTGTACGAGGTTGAGAGGAGGCAACAAATCAGTGGGAACATTCAAACGGTGCAGTAAAAATCCACTAAACTGCGAAACACAGAACATGAATCCGTGTATATATAGAGGGCGATGGGAAAGATTGGGATCGATAGATCGTCCAGTCAACCAGTTACTATGTTTTAGAGAGCACGTACTGAGAGAATTCCTTCACTACAGCCTTCAAATGTTGCCACTGTAAAAGCTATGGCTGGTACAGTGACCACTTTCACTATAGTGAAAAAGGAAAAAACTAAAACAATATATTGGGAAGACAAGACAAAATGCTTATTCAAGTGGAAAGTGACTTAGATGTGCAGATAGTAATCCACGCACATTGTAAAATTGAACCAGCTACACCAAATGTGAGCAACTTCAGTGATGAAGAGGCCACTTTAGCAATTATGTCTAATTAATTTATAAAGCGTCAGGTCTAGATAACATCAAGGACGGAATGGCTAAAATGATTAGTAAGATAGTCGGATCAAAAGTACAATCTGGGAGATTCCCTAGATGTACCTGGCGCGTTCGATGTTTTGTGGTGGTGGTCAAGTATCATGTTAGAGTTAAAGAAAAACTATTTTCTTCAACTATTTCTCTGACAGAATAACCACTGTAACTATACAAATCATGGCACACTCCAAAAGCGTATCAATAAAGAGTGAACACAAGGCTCCATTTTAGGTCCACACCTATAGAATATCTTTAACAGTAGTATGCACCACGAAGTCTTAGAAGTAGCATTCGGGGGCGACAAGATATAATGAATGCTGTTTGCTGGGAAACGTAAGGCAAAGTATTCAAGAAAAAGCGTAACTGGCCAGGATGGTAGACTGGTGCAATAGTTACAAGATGGAGTTATCTTCCGCAAAAGCAATTATGTTCAATTAAAGGGATCACTTGACATTAGAAAACCACGGATCACTTCACATGTCAAAAGAGCCACGAAAGATAATAAGAAGAAAGGGTAGCAAAAGAGATGTGGGGTCTCAAGCAAGGTCCTATACTAATATATACTTTTAAATGAAAGAATTGAAATAAGTAATGGCAAAATGGCAAAACAGTTGGATGGTACAATAACTTACAGTTATTTAGCAAACATTAGAGAAAAAAATTCCTTTAAGTGCTTAGTTCAGACGAATTCTGAAAGAACATGGAAGAATGGCATCCTAATCGTGTGAATGCACCGTGTGAGGCTCGCAGACTCCCAAAAAAACCGGTCCAATAAAACCGGCATACCGATTAGCAAATAAATTTTAAACGAATTGTAAGACGTATAGAACAAATGGACATAGGCTTTGCCTAGGTGCTATCTCTATGTAGTCTCTGTATACAAATCCAACTAAAATGAGTTGAACATTTTTTGCGGAAAATCCTTACCCAAATAATTCTGGTCACTTGTGAACTGTATACCACCCATTCACCTGAAATTTGAAAACCTTGAAGCGTTTAAAGCGATTCGTCACAATGCAATAATAATAATGAATTAATTACTGATTATGGCGAATGTTATAGTTAGTTTATATGAAAGTTCCGATTCTTTAGTGAAGGCAGTAAATTGTTTACTATTTGTGTAATCAAAATGCCGATTCCCACCAACAAAAAGTAAATCTTTGCTGCACTTGAGCTTTGCCTGCTTCACTACTGGTAAGGTAAGTTTAATGAAGAGTCGTACCAACGCACTGAGACTCCACTATACCATACTTCACTAGATTGCTTCTGAGTTATCACATTTAAGAACATTTGTAGTAAACCGTCACTTGAACAAACGATTTTCTAAAAAAATCTCGGGTAAATTGAAACATTTATTAAGTGCGTGTCGAGGTCATTCTAACACCAGCCGAGTATCCGTGATACTTTCAAATTATGAGCAAAAGGACCAACCAAGCTAATTTGCATAGGCTTTTACCACCAAAGCCGTGCGTTTTTACCTTCTGAACTATAGCAGCATCAGCCGTTATCGATACCCTGAATCGCTTTATTGCAACAAGGGGAATTAACTGTACAAACTGTTCTCAAGCCATAATAGAGATATTCGGAGGCTGTGTCGCATGAAGACAGAATTACTCACAGAAAGCCAGCGCTTTTCACAACAATAAATTCGGGTGTTGGAGTGAATGAAGTGGCAGAAAGAGGGAGAGAGAGAGAGAGAGCATCGCAAAAGTATATTTATATCGTTCAGAAAAGCTTGAGCGATTTCAAAATTAATGATATGGTGTAACTGTAATTGATAATTTTGATCAAACGTCATTCGAGTTTACAGTTTTAAATTAACTTTATTAGGTTAAATGGTTTATATTCTAATTTCTAAATTATCAAACTTACTTAAATTTGTAGTCCTTAAAATTTTTTTAACATTTACATTTCATTAATTCGAAAAATCCCCTAAAATCAAATTTTACAATTCTGCAGTTTTGATCGATATTCTCGAATTTTGAATATTTTAGATATGTATTGGCAAGTCCGCGCCGTACATGTACGTTTATGTAGCAATTTCAAAATGAATGGTTCAGAGGCTATACAAATTTCCGGACCACTTTTGAAGAATCTTTGGATCGACCTTTTCTACAACTTTTCGACACTCCTGAGAACTAAAATTTGTTGCAGATAAAGCTTGATATATTAAAATTACAAAGTGATCGGAAACGGGCTCCAACTTCAATGAATGAATAGTTGAACTAAATTCCTAAATTAGTTTAGACTTCTTCGAAGTCTAATTATAAAAAATTTGTATGTCGAAATCATTATGGACAATTTTCGCGATATAAATTTTGGACCAATTTTATCTCGTAATAACTCGAGCTTTTCGCTTGCAATATTGCAATTTGCACCACCCATTACCCAATATGCGAACCATAGTTCAGCATTTAATAGTTCTCCTTATCTCCTATGAGTCTCGATCATATTCTATAACGATCAATTCAATATCAACAAAATTTGAAAAGATTACAATTATAACCATTTTAATTAGAATTTATTCAATTTAACGTGAGTTTTCCAGTTCGGATATTTACCCTAGCTATTTACATCCGACCGTATGATAAAAATATTTTAACTTGAAAGAGGGGAAAGGATGAATTTTTTGGTGATTTTATTGGGTTAGAGCTCGGATGTAAATACCTCGGGTAAATATCCAACCTCGCAAAGCAACCTTTAAGGTGAGTTCGCGAGGCCGGATATATACCCTGACTATTTACATCCGACCTCTAAACCAATGAAATCATTCAAAATGGCAAAAAAATGGTCTATTTCCCCTTATGGAAGATAAAATATTTTTATCTTTGAGCAAAATATCCGACTGGCGTACCAACTATATAAATAAAAATAAATAAAAAACAAAAATAATAAGCAATAATTTTGCCCAATAGGTTGTTTTGCTTTCTGTAATTTTGTTTTTATTATATATATGTATATATATATATATATATATATATATATATATATATATATATATATATATATATTTATTTATTTATTATACTTATATATAAATATATGTATAATATAAAGGAAAAATTTGTGTTACTCATATGCAAACTATATTGTATATGTATATGGCATCTCATTGGCATTTGACATACAGTGAAATCCGTGGAATCACGTAAAATAAAACGAATTATTCATCTCATTTCAAATTATGTATTTTCAAAAATTCATTCGAATTACGAAACAGAACAAAATTATTATAAAGAATCTCTTCAATTTGTATTGTAATCACAAAATTACTAAAATTATTTGGTGTAATCACAGCCAAACGCAAATCGATATTAAAAATAAAGTTTGACAAATAAAACAACAACAAGAATTAGACCATTTTTGAGCAAAATAGCTAGGGTATAAATATCCGGCTAAATATAACCTGGAATTCCCATTAAGTGCGAGTCATAAGCTCGTATTAAATACGTCCCTGTCCTTTGTACACACCGCCCATCGCTACTACCGATTGAATATGCTAGTGAGGTCCTCAGAAGTGATCATCGTGATGCTTCTTGTGTTGGGGTTGTTTTACCAAAGTTGACCGAACTTGTATATTTATTTAGAGGAAGTAAAAGTCGTAACAAGGTTTCAGTATAGGTGATCCTGCGGAAGGATAATTATTGATTTATTGATATTGTTCTCTAATAAAGACTTTTTTTTTAAATAAAACGAAAACCATTTGGGGTATCTCGAATTTGTTGATTCGTTGAACCCAATTTTCTATGATCTCGGCCAAACATTTCGACGGAAACGGCCGCTTTCTCCCGTTCAATATTGGCTCTGAGCTCCTCTAATGACGCTGGCTTGTTGGCATAGACCACTGATTTAACGTAGCCTCACATAAAAAGTCTAGAGGTATTAAATCAAACGATCTAGGCGGCCAATCGACAGGGTCATTTCTGGATATAACACGTTCATCGACTTTAGATTTCAATAAGTCTATTGTTAGATCAGCTGTGTGGCACCGTCTTGTTGAAACCACATATCATTAATGTCTAGCTCATGCAATTGACCAAAGAAATAACGTTCCAACATATCTCTGTAGTGATCGTCAATATCCAATAACGTGACGGTCATTTTCATCAACGAAAAAACACGGTCCAATGACACCACCAGTATGAAAACCACACCATACAATTATTTTTTGTGGATGAAGTGGTGTTTCTTGAAGCACATGGGCGTTATTACATGACCTATAACGCATATTCTGTTTGTTCCTTTTTGTAGTAAATTTTAATTATTTGTACTCGTTGTTCGTTCGTGCAATTCACCCTGATGAAAATATTGTCTTTACTGAATGTTTTGGCACTGACAGTTTGAATATTTATTTAAGAGTGCGTTAACAATGAAAGTTCAAGGTTGTCAAGTCCCAAATGGAAAACACGATACTTAAATTAATGAAAATTTAGAAGAAAATATTCAAATTTTTGTAAATATTAGCTTGAGTATTTTTTAAACTATAAACCAATTGATCACAAAAAATTTAAGTAATTTAACAGTTATGTGATCTTTGTACAGGATTACAACAATCGAGAGATCAAGATGCGTGAATCACGCAAAAATAATAACGCTTATGCCACACAAACCAAAAGTATATTGGATCGAATGATCGTCTATCTTTAACCGTTTATATGATCACCCGGTGAAACAGATATCTAATTAATGTCTCCCTCCTCTTACGAACCACATACATTTATTTTAACTCTCATTATTGCTGTCGCCATTTAATAATTAGTCTCTATAGGTGAGTAAGATCACATTCACTAAATTGATGTAGCCCAATAAACTATTATGAATTCTATATAGTATACCATAATATAGAGGCCAACATTTTCGAAAAATCGTAACCAAAAAACAATAATACTCAATTTAAAATTCCAAATTTATGACAAGATTTCTTGTTCTGCATAGTTTCGTCTTTATATAGAGGTTTCTTGATCACTGCGTGCATATTGCAAATCATATTAACCTCAAAAATAAAAACAAAATACGAATGGCGATCATCGTCCATATATGTATGTATGTATACAAGTTTCATCCATGTCTCTCCCATCTAAACTAAACTGATCGTAAATAAAAGAAAAAATTAAAAATTGTCATCGATCGATTAACGATCAATAAAAATTTCAAATTTTATCATTTTTCGTTTATCTTTCTCGTCGTCGTCGTCGTTTTTATATATTACCACGTATTTAATGATCGAAAATCTTAAAAAATATTTAAGATGAGATCTGCCTGTGCGTATAATACGATCATAGTCAGTATACAGTAAAATTATCGAATATCTGTAATTTTATTAATTTCATTCAGCCGGTTATTAGGTCATCAATTCCGAACCAGAATTTTTTAAATTCTTTATATGTATATATGGTTTAATATACCAATCCAATATATGTATATGTATATGGCGTCCATTACTGGGAATAAGTGAAAGATGTGATTAAAACTCAACAAAAACAAAGTTTTGCGATTCATGTGTGAAAATTGAATTTAATTTAATTTAAAATGTTTTAATTTAAAAAAAAAATCAATATTTTTAAAAAGATTATGATTGTTTATGTATATTAGTTATATGGTATAGCGGTTTCTGCGCTTTATTCTTCATTTAACTTAAGTAGCGGATTTTTTTTTTTATACTATACATCTCAGATCTTACTTTATGTTACTTTATTTCAAAAACGATTAAAAAACGTTTGTTTTGTACAATATATGTACTTTTACGAGAATATTAGCATTTAAATAGAATACATAAGTACTTGAAAAATATTGGCATTAACCCCGAATATATAGTAGACATGAGGTTATGGTTGTAATTAAGAACATAAATGAAGTGATTTGAAAAAGATGCAGGGTTAAAAAAATACTGAGATTAATAAAAAAAAATTATGGGAATAACAGCGCAATAACACTGGCACTCATGAAAATGCTGAACGATACATAGATATACACATACATATGCGTATGTCTATAGTTCAATTTTAGGTTAAGGTATTATGTCTATAAATATTTAGTTTAACCTTTACTTTATAACCTTGAATATATGGTGGTAAATCCAGAAAAGATGAAGTGTCAGTTAAAACTAAACACATTTATTTATTAAACTATTGGTATATATGCGCGCAAGATAGATACATAAGACATGTATAAAAATAATAAAATTTAAAGGTTCGATGATCGTAAAATTATTATAACGTTATTATGTTGTTGTTGTTGTCGTCGCCGTTGTATCGTTTAATGAAAACATAATTATGAATTTTCTTTTAATTTTTGTGGTATATACATACGTTGTGAACGTGCTTAAGTAAAAATTTAACCTTGTTACGTGTTTAAAAACGTTATCTCTCCACTTAAATTAGTTCCAAAGTCAGATATGTTGTTGTTTTTTTTTTTTTTTTGGAAACAAAATTATTGTTTTTATTTCGTTTTACTTTTCTTATTCCGCTTCTTTTAAAAGCTTATATTGGCCCATTTAAGATAATAATATTAATAATATGTATTATGTTAATAGATTATAAATAATGAACAGTTGTTGTAATATACCATATATGTATACATATATGCATCAGACACCTCCGCATTACAAAATATTCTCGGTCGAGCAAAGCCAATTTGCATACAAATCTGTGCGGGTTCAGTTTGAGATCAGAATTTTTATCAAATGCCTGCATACAAATTTCACAGTTAAAGAATTATGAAATTTATGCGACATTTTTCTTGGCTAAGACAATTATTAAAGAAACTGTAAATAGCAATGTGCATCCTGCAGTTTAATATGTAAGTATTCTTAAAGATGGCAAAATATCTTGTCTTCAAAATAGCTATATGGAATGCAAACGACATTACACAACACAAAGCAGAGGGTACCAGCATTTCCCGTCGAGCATAATATTGGCAAAATGTTAACACCAAAACGAACTATTTAACGACTACTCAAATTATAATACAAAGCATCCGGATGGCAAAGTACATGGTGGTACTGCTGGATTGATTAAAAGAAGGTTAAAACACTTTTAAATTACGAAATATGACAAATACCGAATATTTGCCTGGAAGAGTTGCCCTCCAAAACACGCAATAAAAATGCAGCAGGCCACGGACTAATTTAACCATCTGGTACAAAATTTGCTCGCAAGGGGTGATTACAACTCAAAACATACTCAATAGGATTTAAGATTAACAACGCCAAATGGTAAACAACTCTATGAAGCTATCGCGGAACTTTAATTGATTTCTGTGTTACTGAAGGTGTTGCACGAACAAATACATTCGCCGATGATAATCTAAATACATAAAAATCAAAACACCTGACAAATAACCAAACTGAATGTGATACATTTAGAAGTCTTAAAGGAAATCCTAAAAGCTGCTCTAGAAATAGAAGTAAGAACGGCTACGCCCAGTAATAGTATTTTAGAAAAAAAAAATAAACTTTAAAGTAATATCCAGGAACTAATCCAGGAAAATCGGAAAATTAGCCGTGAATGGCAATAGCTAAAGTCACCGTTTTTTATTAAAACGGTTGGAACCTACTAAGGTCCCGCACTCAATGCCAAAGTCACCGTTGGTAAAATGAAAACTGAATCGAGCTGAGAGTATCTCTGACTGACGAAAAAAACCAAGTTGTCCAGAATTATGTAAGTGAGTTCTCGACACCAGAAAGAACAGATTACGCATTGTGAAAAGCCACAAGACAAAATGTTGCGTGCTACCAGAACCATGGGTGAATGACTCTTCAACGCTGTCATTCAAACTGGTTATATTGCTAAACAGTTGAAGATATTGGTGGTCAGACTGCTGTGTATGCATGGGGATAAACACAAGACTCGCTTCATGTGCCGTAACTGCGTACAACATCAGCAAGTGCTCACACTGCCTCTTCGTGGCGGCCGCTAGAAACTCTTCTGTTACAGGAGTAGGCTAAAGTGTGAGGGCTGTGGTTCTCCTGTAGACGGTAAGCGTTGGGTTAACACACTAACATGTCAAATTTTATTGTTACAAAACCTCAACATGAGCCTTGGATATTTTTGGATTCACAACAACGACCTCGGACACAACATGGAACGTACTTAGCCTAAACCGACCGGAGAGCCTCGATCAACTCTTCGAACAAGCATCTAAGTATAAGCTCGACCTCAAAGCGCTGCAGGAAACAAGACTGTTCGGCAACGGCATCCCCGATCATAGTCGTTACGTACTAACTCACTGCCGCAGCAATAACATGAATAAACTAATAATAAAATAATTCGGCGTTGGTTTCTTGATTAGCACCCGAAGTCGTCAATTTGTGTCCGATTTCATCCCTGTCAACAATCGGATTTGCACACTCAGGTTTCATGGGCGTCACTTTAACATCACAATTGTGAACATTCATGCTCCTACTGAGGAGAAGCCGAAACAAATCAAAGACGCTTTCTACGACGAGCTTGAAACCGTCTTGAGCGAAATTCCGCAACATGACATTAAAATTGTTATGGGCAACCACACCGGTGAACCAAATCGACCACATCCTCTTGTCCAAAAAGAATTTTTCTAACCTCAATGACATCAAAACCGAACGTGGAGATAAAATCGACTCGAACCAATTCCTGATAGTTGCTGAATTAAAATTTCGCCTCTCCACCACGTACAATATAGAGCGACATTGAACAACGAAATTACCAGGACCGCCTTCGAGATTACTTTATCGGGTATCTTGGAGGATAAACCACTTCCTGACTCCGTTCAAGAGCATCATCAAAACTGCGGAAACCGATCCCTCAACGTCCACCATAGGCCGAACTCCATCCAGACCTAAAAATTTTAGGTTGGACGATGATTGTCTAGGTGCTATTTGGAAGAAAGATCGTGCACGGCAACGAAATCTATCTCAGAGAACCAGACAATCTCATAACGCCTACCTAACTGCAAGGAAAATTTCCAATCGAGTATGCAGACGAAAGAAACGAGAATGGCATGAACAACAGGCGCTCAACATCAAAAATTCTAGCCTGAGAGATAGATATCGATGCATAAGAGAACTAACTACCGACTTTCATCCGCGTAGCAGCGCTATTCGCAACGAATCCGGTGAATTATTGATGGACTCTAAAACCGTCCTCGAAGTGTGGCGGAGGTATTTTTCCTCACTTCTAAATAAGCCGGCACCACCTTCCGAGCACCAACCTGTTTTACTTCAACGCGATATTAACGTCGCGATGACTCCACCGCTCCCTCCAACATATGACGAAGTGCGGAACCAGATGAAGTATTACAAGAGACCTGGTGAGGATGGTATCTGCAACGAAATACTCAAATATGACGGCGATTATTTGTTTTACCGCATGTTTCAGCTCATATCAATAATTTGGTCTACAGAAGACATCCCAGAAGAGTGGAAGACAGCTCTTATCTGTCCGCTTCATAAAAAGGGAGACCGATTAAACTGCAACAACTATCGCGGTATAGCTTTTCTGTATACAGTCTACAATATTTTGGTCAAAGTAGTGGCGGCAAAGTTATTAGCATACATCGAGAGGATCTTGGGTGATTATCAATACAGTTTTCGCTCGAATAGATCAACAACCGATGAAACTTTCACTCTGAGGATGGTGCTAGAAAAATGCTATGCAAAGGAGATCCCTGCGTGCACAGTCTATTCGTAGACTTCCAGCAGGCGTACGACAGCATTAAGAGGAATAAGTTATGGAACGTCTTGTCCCATCTGGGCATACCATCAAAATTGGTTCCTTTGTGTTAGGTTTTAATAAACGGCTCAATATGTAAGGTGCAAATAGAAGGTAAAATTATTTCATTTTATCATTAGAATATGTCATTTATCAGCATAATATAGCGCAGCGCAGCTGAATATATTACAAATCATCCGAGTTATTATCGTACGCAGAAGATATTTGCATTCTGGGTCCTCCTTCCGTTGGAAATGACAACTCAACAAATTGGCCTTCAGATCAACGAAGCGAAGACCAAATACATGGTGATTGCCAGAAGGCAGCAACGTGGGGATTTTATTTCTGGAGACACACAGTATGAAAAGGTTCAAATATCTAGGATCCCTGATCAGTGAACAAAACTCCGTTTCTGTCGACATCGCATCGAGGATTGCAGGAGGCTACCGAGCATTTTACGCCAACATTACGGTCTTCAAGTCTCCCCAGAAATCGGGCAAGGTGAAACTGGACATCTACAAAGTGCTGATAAGGCCAGTTATCACCTTTGGGAGCGAGTCTTGAACACTAATAGCGCAAAATCGGACCACCAAGCAGGCCTTAGATTTGACACCAACGAAAGTAGGACCTTGCGGAAGACCACATACCCGGTGGATGGACAACATTGAGGAGCACCTGATAGCACTCGGTCATCATGCCCGGCGTTCTCTTGCAATGGATCTAACTATTTGGAGAAGCATCGTGGAGGCGGCCAAATCCCACCATGGGATGTAGCGCCAGCGTAAATCAATAAAATAAAGTTGAAAATATTTCAAATCACGATGATTCATAAGGCTGGGAAATGATGAAACACAAATTTCGTCATAACGTCTAATAATCATGCTTCCCACAATCTTCAAGTTATTTAAAAAAAATGTTATTAAAGAAATTTAAACCAATACTAAAAGAACGGCATCTTATTTCAGACCATCAATTTTGGTTTTCGAAGCTGAAATTGTAAATGCTATCAAAGTCACCTCGGAGGAACAGAAATGTTGTTATGCTGTCTACTTGAATATTGCACAAGCCTTTGATAAAGTTTGACCCGATGGACAAATAATTTTAATGCACTCCTCGGAAATAATATACCGCACAGACAATATCTGGTTTTAAAAAATGCAAATACTGGATTTAATGATATAAATACAAGCGCCTTACAAGCAAGCGTTCAAGGTCCAGTGTTATACTTGTTGTATACAGCCAATTTACCCATTAAAATCATAGTTATAGTATCAACATTTACTGATGACACAGCCATTTTGGTCTCCCATAAAAGCCCCGAAATTACCTTAAGGAAATTGGAAAATTATTTAAACAATTGAAGGTTGGGTAAGGACGCGGCGAATTAAACTGGACCAAAAAAAAAAGCACACGTGATATTCACGTTAAACAAATGTACTTGTCCAAGAATATCAAAATCATCATTAAACAATAAGGTGCTACTATGTATACAAAGCGATATTAATGCCCATATAGACATATGGTATTTCGCTTTCGCAGTATTACAAATGCTCCATTAAAGAGATGATGACTTGAATTAGTTGCAAGTATTATTTGAAACTAGAGATACTTTGTAATGTATTGGCTAGGCACATTCTAAAGCACCCGAAATTTAGACGACTGGATCTAAATATCCAAAAATAAAACCATTGATTACTGCCAATTAAATAAAAATTATTTATTTGAAAAAATAATTTGGGGAACATGTGTTCAATCGAACAAACAAATTCCTAACACAGTTTAAGATTTATTTTTAATTGTGGAACTTATGTTGAACTATCTGGAAGTATATACTGGGGCAAAATAATAGCTGTTTGCTTGTCGTGAACAAATGGCGTTATAGTGACAGCCCCAATTTCCAAAAAAAACGAAAAAATCGTAATTCAGCATATAAGTACAAAATAGTTAGGTCGCAGATCCTTTTGGAATTAGGCGGAATTTCCTTGGATGTTTTTGGACATCAGCTTATCCTGTACATACTGTTCGTGGAATTGATCAAATGTATATACAAAAATAAGGATTGCATTACGTAAGTGTCGCATTATGGATACTCCGGGCTCTGGACCAGTATTAAATAAACAGTCTCCTAACAAATTTTTTCTTGAAATGTTTTCTACTTGTTCTGTGGCTCAAGCCTTACGCAGCTTATTTATGTTTATTTTTGCATGCTAGTCGATGTTCGAGACATGAATTCTACATAATTTGAGTGATGTGTCGAAATCCTATAAGATAATTTAATTTTAGATTGAAAATTGATAATATGAAAAATCCCTAAGTTTCTCTAAATTTGTGAAATTTGAATATTGTAAAATTAAATTATCCAAAATAAAATTTAATTTAATTTTTAAAAACCAAATTAAAATTCAAAATTATAAACGTCAAATTTATTTTCATATTTTGATTTTCAAAATTTCGTGGCAAACTTTCAAAAACTGGCAATTAAATTTACAAAATTAACAATTTTGTTTTTTATTTCTAGCTTGCAATCGACAGAATCGATTGAATCCATAAAATAATCGATATATTCGAGATCAATTTTGAAATTTTTGGATTTTATTTCATTCTGGGTCGTAATCCTTATGATTAGCTCATTAGAAAACGAAAATATTCAATAAATTAATGAAGAATCTATCACATATGGACTGTCTTTAGCATCATTGTCCATCACAATGAAGATGTTGAATAAGTTATTTAATGACAGCATTAAGACCTTTCTAACTTAACCAAGACACTTGGCAAGGGTTTGGAATAAAGCAACCTTGTTAAAAATGGCTCCTTCTGAAAAAAATTTTCTACCTTACAAGAAAAAGAAAAATTCATTCAATTGTAAGATTAATTCTTCAGCGCAAAGTACATGTTTTTTAAATTCTTTTAAGAATTTGGGAAATTTTCTAATATTTAAAACGGACGTTCGGAAAATATTTCTAAAACAAATTTTTGAACTTTTATCAAAGTGATATGGCACGTGATAATTTAGCTCGAAAATTTTTTAAAAGTTATTGTTAAAATTATTTATTTGTCCAATATTTATTTCCAAAATTTTGTTAGTTTTTCTTATAAATCAAGTAATATTCCTAAATTCTTAAAATCGTCTCCTAAATGTAATTATCAATTTTCAGAATGTGATAAAATGTAAGACCGTGTTATAGAAATAGGTGTCCTCGATCTAGAATCGGACAATCTTCACACCAAATTGCCCTCTCCAAGTAATTCTTAGTTAATTTTTAGCATTTGCAAATTATTTAGTAATGTGAATACCTCATCAACTTCTATTTCCCTTCAGGATACTTCTGAAGAAAGATTCTTAATGAATCTGGCATCCTGAATGATCGCTTGATTACAACTGACAAATTATTTGTTTCAAGTAATTAAAGTAAGATATTTCAAAATATGTCCACGAGCTTCGGTAACTACCGTTTCAAGCTAACAGAATCCTTAAATTTGTACATTCTTTCACCTTTATATGGAAGAGAAAAGTGACACGAATGCGTGACACATTTGGTTGCCATTGAAAAAATATTTATTGTGCAGTGGCAACGCAACAATTTTTTGACAAATGAAAAACCAAAACTATGCTCTTTTACATCATGGGCTCGTGGTCAAATGAGCGATGTTGTATTTCATACATAAATGGCATAGGATTGCACCAACTTTCATTTTCAATAAACAATTTTGAATTTCAAACTTAATTGAACACCATTGAACCCATGTGACAGTAGCGATGATAGGTTATGATTGTCTACATACTATAAGCAAGGTGTTCTGAAATTCCGCAACGTCTGGAACTAACAAACCGATTTGGAAATAATTTATAAAATACTAATTTCGCACAATCACTCTTATGTAAGTGATAAATTTCCGTTAATTGCTCGATTGCATGAGAAATATCGTTACCTAAGTTAATTTACAAGCGTGTATATTAAAAGACTTCAACTATCGCTCTACTACTTATGAGTATAATATAGTTGCAACATAATATTGAGAAATAGATGGAAGATAAACAAAACTTTCTTTTCTATTCTGTACACCTTGTGCGCGACTGTATATAAGAAAGTAAAATTCAAGACGAAGCAAAAATTACACTTACTTACTTTAATAATTACTTCCAGATTCGTGGTAATATAAACAATCGACAAAGTTTGTATGCGTATCAACATAATCTGATTTTTTCTTTTTTCATAACGATCATAAATTTTCTACCGTTATTTTTATTTACAGTATTTTCTTGTAGTAATAATATGTCGTTTATAATGTTCAAAAACAAAAAAAAATCTTAATATTTCCTACAACACCATTGGGTCTCATTATATACTCGAATGTATGTATGTATGTACAAAAGATGCGACGAATTTGATCTTCATTTTATTCTTTTATTATTTTTATATAAAAAGATTTCTAGGTTTTGATAAGACGCACAAAAAAAAACAATTTTTTATTACTGTCATAATGTTTTCACTTTATTTACATACTTTTTTTAAATTAAGATTGGGTAAGTAGCGCGCGCAAGATTATTATAATTAAAAAATAAAACGTACATTCAAGTAATAAGTTTATTCGCTTAAAAAACTATTTTAATCGCGTGTACATTTCACAAATCTGCACACACATGCGCACATAAAAAAGTCCCTACGTCATTGTAGTTTTTTTTCATCCGCTAATAGATCATTACGAGCCTTTTGTTGTTGTTGTTGTTGCTTCATACGATCAATAACAATTTTAAACCGCATGTCTAACAAACATAAATCTCACTTTGCGTAACTGTTGTTCGATCAATCATTTGATCGCGATTAATTGGCTTGAAATAAAAAAAAACAACAGAAAAGATCGATGTGCGTATAACAGCCATACGGATGAATAAACATTATGCTATTTATCAATATAATTATAACTGGTTGAGTTCTTATATCAGCAGTCAGCATAATATACAGAGAAGAGCTATCAACAATTTTCATCATCAATTCGATGATTGGAATTTAATTAAAATAATTGTCGGGTAAATGTTATGTATGTGTATGTGTATAAACGTATAATAGCTAATATACCTACAAATTTAATGATTTTCGAAGATAATCAAAGCAGTGTGCGAATTTATTAAATGCACGCTGGCTGAAGGTCGATTACCTTCATCATTAACTAAGAGATTTGAGTCTTAGGGAAACTACTTCTATATTCCCGACATTCCTCCAGAACATTTAAGTCGCCTCGGAGAGGTATTGGAACGTTACCCTATACAGTTCCACTTAACGTTAGGAATTCTAATGGTGGGGTGTTGAATGAATAATCGCTGGTATATTGTATGCTAACTTAAACAGAATTCACTGTAAACGGAATAAATTTTAGAAATAAATAATGCTTAGAAAGAGTGGCTATTAAATTACCATTTTTATGACCCAACGATCCACAAATATAGTTTCAATAAGTAGACTCGTAATTCACCATGCGGAGATATATTGGTCGATACAAAAGAGTTGCATTTAGGGTTCAAAAAACCCTCACAACTGTTAAATAACGGATGGGCCATCATCTATCGGTTTAAATTTGAACCACCGGTTATTTCGAATCTGGCAATACTTATGTCATTCTATTCTGTCACAAAATTCAGTATATTATCTCTACTGAACGAAATGAATCGATTTACGCTTGAGCAACGTTGGGATTTATTGAAAATTTATTTCTAAAACAATTGATCTAAAGACAATTGGTCGGACATTGCACGAAAATGTCGTGCAAAATATGGTCGCAGGGAAGGACTAACAGTGTCCGGTATACGCAAGTTTATTGTTAAAGTTCGTGAAACTGGTTTTATTGCTGATGCGCCAAGACGTGAGTGTGCTCGTATGTATACACCCGAAAATATCAAAGCTGTGCTGAGAGTGTGTGTGAGAATCCATCAACATCAACTCGTCATCGTTCTCAAGAATTGAACGTTTCACGCACCGTTTCGTTTTCACTTCGCTAGATGGGCCAACAAGAAACTGCACGATTTTAATTGTTTGGTGCGGCTTGTGGAGCGGAGGCTTCATTGGCCCATATTTCTTTGAAAATGAGGATGGCGCAACCAACACGGTCAATGGAGACACCTATCGCACCATGATAATCGATTTTTTTGCGCCCGCTCTTCATGGTATTGATGTGAACGATGTTTGGTTTCAACAGGATGGTGCAACTTGCCACACATCTCCTTAGATAGCTGAAGCAACTTTGGGCATACAACATTTATATATACGAGGGGAGTTGAATAAGTTCGGTAAATCTAATTTGTACAAACCATCAAAATAAAATGATTTCTCTTGTTCTTCAAACTATTCTTCTAGAGCCGACATTACCTCACTGTCATTTAAAAATCTTAGCCCCCTTAATTTTTTCTTCAAATTTATAAAAATGAAATAATCACTTGAGGCTAGATCTGGATTGTAAGATGGATGCGGTATTTTATTGTATTTGCAATCCCGTAAGGCTTGTTGTGCAACATTCACCTTATGAACTGGTGGATTGTCATGTAAAAGCAAGTTGTTTGCCCTGATAGCATTTTTCAATTTATTCAAAAGCCCCGCATAGTAAGCCCGTGTTATTGTGGTCTTATGAGTTAAGTAGTCATTGTTGAACCTTAAACTTTTTCGGTGGTGGATTTCCATGCGCTATCCATTACATGGATAGTGATGAATTCACATTTCATCACCGGTGACTATTTGGTTTATAAATTAAAGCGGATCGTCTTCATTCATTTCTAAAATTACCTTAGAAGTTTCCACTTGATATTTTTTTTGTCCATAGTCAGCTTTCGGGGAATTCATTTTGTACTAACGTTCCACAACATAAGATGATTGTTTAAAATTATGGTAACACTGCCAATAGATATATTTAATTTTATAGTTAATTTTGAAATGGTGATCCGCCTGTATTTCTATATAAGATCACCGGTTAAAATGACCATTTCGTGAGTAACAGCTAGCGCCTGTCAGTCTTCCGCTGTGGAGGTCGTCTTCCAGCGACTCTCAACCTTGTTTGAATAGACGGACCCTTTTCACTCCTTCAAACATGTAGTGGCAACTACTAAAATCTGGTGTGCCATTGTCCCTATAAACAAAGATCGCATGTATTTCGTTTTGGACTCATTGATCTGGAGTCCAACAGAAGCTGAAAACTCTACAAGCTGATCAAGTATTTCCTTAACTCCGTTGCTATTCAGTCCAATCACGCAAATGTCACCTGCATATGCAAGCACCTGATTGAACTGGCGATATAAGATGTTGCGCTGAGTTGTTTCAGTTTTACGAAAAATGTACTCCAACGTGAGATTGAAGAGTATCGGGGACAGACGAACACCCGAGTTAACTGCAAAAATTCTTGATAGCCTGTTCTCAATTTTAGCACAGCATTGAGACTGTGTCAGGCCTGCCGGAAATCCAGGAACACCTGATGTACGGGGATGGAAGTTTCATAATATTTACATAGATTCATCCACAGCGAAAAGACCTGATCAGTGACTGATCGATTCGGACGAAATCCTCCTTGATAGTCACCAACCAGGCCTTCCGCTAGAGAGGTGATTCTATCCAATATAATGTAGGACAGTAACTTGTATGCTATGCAAAGGAGAGGTATACCGCGATAATTCTCACACTTCAAGCGGGCTCCCTTCTTGAAGATGGGGCATATCGCGGCCACTTTCCATTCGTCAGGCATTACTTCGGTTCGCCATACTAATCGAATAAGGTCGAAAAGACAGTTACATAAAGTCACATAATATCCACTCTAAATATCAAGAGCTCCGAATTAATGCAGTCCACTCCAGGTGAGCGGTTTCGTTTTGGTCTCTACATGGCCCTATTGTATTCCTCATGGTATGAATTCTCAATGCAAACCTCCACACTCTGTATTTGAGGTGACTCAATCACAGTCTGTGACACATGATGAACACCGAGCAGGTCGGTAAAGTGTCCATTCCATGCGTCGAGTACTGTGTCGATGTTGACCCAAAGGTTTCCACCCCAGTCCCGAATGTCAGTTGACGCACACTCGAAATTATGGCGCAATCCAGTAATTCCTTTAAAGAAATTACGTGAACTGCGCTCATTGCTGATTACAAATACGCTTAGCTGCCCTCCTAGTAAGAGCCGCCTTGTTTTTCTTCGCGATTGTGAGGCGTTGTTCAACTGCAAGACGACACTCGTCATCAAACCAATCATTGTTGGGCCTGACTTTTACTATAAAGTTTGTTGAGCAGCACTGACAACCGAAGTTTTTAATTCCTCCCAGTCGATAGAATAAATGGAGTAATAAAAAACCACAATAAAAAATTTTGAATACCGGGATTTCATATAGATTTACCGAACTTATATTGAACTCCTCTCGTATAATGTCGAATGAGGACATCGAAAATTCGCCTGCTAAATTTCAGGAGAATCCCTCGCAAATTATTTTCAACTACCACTGCACATCACGACAACCCCAAATTGTCATACAAAAGGCACTTTCGGACTGATCATATATGATTGATGTAAGAAGTTATCGGGTCAAAACATCACTTCAAACATCATACGTAGGCTTATTTGGGATCGTGCAACCTTACAAATATTGTGAATGAAATTTCAAGATTTCCCTATCGAACATTAGTAAACTGTTAAGAACTTGAAGGTAATTTTAACTTTATCGTACCTAAAATTGAAATTGACTGCACACTCAAGTTGCCGAAATTCTCAGATTTTAACCGAATAAAGTTTTTACGCCATAGTTAATAGCGTTTCTGCATGATCATAAATCCAAATCTAAGTAAAATCTGGTAATTTAGATTAATGTTTATGATATGTATACACAAAAACATCCTTCCGGTTAGTCATTCTTGGATTGGATACATAAAACGCACATACATATACTCTTACATATACGAATTAAGCAATTTTAAATTATTCTGCTTGTACAAGCCGCCTTTTACAATTTATGTTTTTAATGTTTATGCTTAAGCGCAAAAAAATACATGTTTACGTATAAATGTTTTGTGCATAAAGAAAAATTAAATTTAATGTTTGCATTATTTATGTATTATGTTGTTATAGATGGTCATATTTTTAAGTAATCAACGCAACAACGCGACATAAGTCGCGGCGGTTAATTCGAAATTTATTATGTTGCAACATTTTTTTTTTGTTTATTAGTAATGCTCATGTCGTCTCGATGTTATTTCATTGGGTGGTCTAGAAATATAAAATTTTGTTGAACATGGAACGTGATATTTTTTTAATGCATTTACTAGATGTGAATATAGAACTTGATTAGAGTAGTAATGCACATAGGATCTGTTGAATGGAATACAAAGTGAAACTCGTTCATATACTCAAATGAAAGTGAAATATGTATTACATGTATATGTACATACATCAAACTTCCTCATAATTTAATTATTACTGTGTACATTTAATTTGAGATAATAAAAATATTGTTTTGTGTTAACACATTTCATTCATTTAGATAAACGATCTCTTATATGCGTTAAAACGTAAACTGGAGTAGAAAGATTTATGCTAATTACTTGAACCTATAATTGCGGTTTGGCCAGATATATAATGTAGCAATTTCCGCTAAACCTTATACATTTTATGATCCAATTAATCGTAATTAGCCTATGCATAAAAACCTTTGGCAAAAACTTGTTAAACAATTTTGTAGGCAGTTGAATAGTTTTCAAATTTTAATTGTTTGTTGCTTAGTCTATATATATATATATGTATACTTCAATTATATATAATTTATATGTACTTTAATCTGTTTTGATACCAATTAAAATATTTATATGTGAGTGGCTGTCCAATCGGACCACCGCAAGTACACTTATAAGTACTTAGGTTTGTTTCTACTCGCAGCTGCTCTTACATTTTATCAAAAACACCTATACGAGTATTTTATTTAAGCATGGTGGTGGTCGCGATTGGCAAACCACTATTTACGAACTTGCTGCATTAGCAAAGTATCTCCTCAATCGCTTATTTACTGCCAAATAAAATTTAAATTGAAAATTTGAATCCTGAAATTTCACATATCGAGTAAATAATAAAATTTAATGTTTGAATATTAAATTTTTCAGTTTCAAATAATTAAAATATTTTAAATTTCCCATTTCTTCTTAAATTTAAATTTGGCTATAAATTAAAATTCGTAATTTCAAAGTGTAAGGTCTTATAAAAAGTCTGCGCGGTTTTTTGGTACATTTTTGAAGAAAAATCCGTCAATTTGTTCCGAGTCATCAATGATGTGAGTGGTCGATGGAAAACAACTCCCTTTCTGTTGGCCAATTCTGGCCGCTCTTTCTGGATTGCTTCGTTCAAAAGGTCGAGTTGTGCACAGAACAGGACCGAAATGATGGTTTCGCCACGTTGCAGCAGCTCATAATGGACAATTCCTTTCCAATCTCACCAAACATTCAACATAACATTGTTTGCCGTCAATCCAGGCTTTGAACTCGATTGTGGAGCGTCACCAGCCTTTGACCACGAGCGCTTACGTTTGATATTCTCGTATATCACCCATTTTTGATCGCCTGTAATGATTCGCTTCAAAAATGGTTCGATTTCGTTGCGTTTCACCAGCATTTTACTGATGTCAATTCGGTTCATCAAATTTCTTTGCGTTAATTCATGTGGCATCCAAATATCGAGCTTCTTTTTGTAGCCTGCTCTTTTCAAATGATTCCAAACTGTCATGTGATTGATGTTTAATGCCTCCGCTATTTCTTGACAGCTTGCGTGCCAGTCTTGCTCCACCAGTTGCAAAATTTCATCGACTTTTTCAGTGACTTTTAGTTTAATGCAAGAAGTTAGCAAGAAAAAAATTCTATTAGCCGAATTCTCGTTATAGTCGTCTGAAATCATACTAGATATTGATTGCCAAAGATCTGAGAATTTGAGCTTATCAAAAACGGATAAACTCAAAGAGATTTTTGACGATGGTATTCGATCGGTAATGTTCTACAAGTTGAGCTTATCAAAAACGGATAAACTCAAAGAGATTTTTGACGATGGTATTTGATCGGTAATGTTCCACAATTCCATATCAAGCGATCTTTGGTAATTCATATCTAGTATGACTATCAATGAATTTTTTTTATGGTGGTGCTACGAGTATTCTAAACTGTCGTTACAAAAACTTAATATTGGTGACAGAAATATTTTTTTCGGGATGATATTCAAAAATATCGTTCCAGATTTATTTATTTCGAGATGATATTAAAAAATATCATGCTAGTGGTATGTTAGTGTTGCTATCGCACTTTTTCGGTTAATTTTCGGGCTAACTTCACACACATAGTTTTATATGAAATTATAAGTTTTAAGAAGATTTAAACCAAATTTCTAAAATTCAAGCTAACAAATTCGTTCTAAGTCCAACTAAATGAAACAAATTAATAAACAAATAAGTTTTTATTTTTTATTTTCTTTAAATGATTGAATAAACACATTTTTTATTTATTCCGACAAACTTAGAATTTCAGAAAATAAATATCAAAATTTCGCCAGAACGTTTTTAAAATTTCAACAGAAATTTTCAAAAGTAGAGGCAAATTTGAACGAGATTTAACGTTGCTTGAAATTAAAATATTGAATTTGATCAAAGTCCTAAATTCCAACAAAATAAAGATGTACGACGAATATCTTCAAAGCTAGCTTTAGCGTGTTGCATTCAAAATTAACGCTACAGCGTTAAAAGTCTACTGAAAAAATTGCCTAAATGCATATAATTCTATTAAATGTATTTGCATTATCTGCATTTAGGCTTAAAAAAAATTTCCTTATAAAATATAACAACGGCAGCACAAATGAATATTTCAGTGACATCTATTAATATACATGTTCGACAAAAGATGAGTAATTTTGACAAAAGATGGCAATGCTAGCGTTTAAAATAATCTTGATAGAACAACGTTATGGTACAAATAGGGTATGTCTATTACTTAAAGTATTTTAACTAAAAATGAAACAAGGAATATCAAAAGTCAAAAACTTATGGACATTTTTTTAAAAATGTGAGCACTGCGTGTTCTGTGAAGAAATCAGCTTATCTGTTGTCGCCAGACTTAACAAAACTCTGGCTAAGAAAAATACGTGTAGACTCGATAATCTTCGCCTACCTTCCGGCAAACTAAGCTCGTGCAGGTGAGAAGTCGGTGAGCTACTATTGTCTGTCCACTTTCCTGAATGTGACATTTTAGATTCGGATGTGGTTGCCTCCGAGCCACCTATATATTTGTCGGTACTCAGGATTGGAACTTAGCCCGTATTCTGATTACTACTGATGTTTTACGCTGGAGTGTTTTCTCGTTTGCACCTAGCAAATCGAGTGGTTCTACACATCAGCACTTACTTACTCAATTTGTTCCAGGCCTGTGTTGCTTTTACCACTGTACCACGCGCCTGGAGCAGGAGTAGAGTAGTAGTCATACCTAAAGCTGGTAAGTCGGACTATACTGACCCAAAGGGTCTTAGGCCCATTAGTCGGACCTCTACTTTTCTTAAAGCTTTAAGAGGATCATCGACAGATTTATTAAGGATAACTACTTAACTATCTCCCCTCTCAGTAACATGCAACATGCTTACAGATCTGGCAAGTCCTGCGAAACTGTTCTACATGAACTCGTAGCTAGGATCGAAAGATCACTTAACTACAAAGTGTTTCTAGTAGGTACTTTCTTGGACATTACGGGAGCTTTTTATACACTCCATGCTTAAGTCTCGGATAATTGAGACTGAGCTGGGAGGCTCATTAGTGTCCGTCAAAACAGCCAAGGGCAGCCCGCAAGGAGTGGTTCTCTCATCCTTGCTGTGACTCATTGTTATCGATGAACTACTTAATAAATTGCAGCGATCTGGGTTTATCATGCACAGCTACGCAAATGATCTTGTTTAGACAGTATCTGGTCAATACCTGAACGTTTTATCTGATCTGATGCAAAACGCTCTTAATACGGTATCAGTTGGGTGTCTTGAAAAGGGGTTGTACGTCAATCCCTCAAAGACTGATCTGATTGTCTTTACGAGACATAGAGACAGTGATAATCTGTCTGTTTCCACTCTCTTTGGTAGAGCGATAACCACGAAAGAGCACGTTAAGAACCTAGGTGTCATTCAAGATGGTAAACTCTCCTGAAAGTTTCACCTTGATTATAAGCTGCAAAAGGCCATTGCTATTTTTGCCTTTGGTATTTCCTGAGGTCTGACCCCCAAAATGATGTCGTTCATCTATAAATCACTGGTTTTACCCTTACTGTCCTATGCTTCAGTTGTTTGGTGGCCGGTTTTGAAACTGACGTCTTCGGTCAAGGATGCATTGCATGGGAAAAGCCTGTAGGGCTATAATCGGGGCTGTCGTCTGCCCCTCTTCTTCTGCCCAAATTGCAGTCCTACATTCTTGGTACAGCGTGTTCTGCTGCGTATATCGAATAATGTCTTATATGAAGAATGTCTTCGGGACTTGTATAGACAGATTCTTAATAAGTTTAACAGACATAGACAGATTCTTAAGAAGTTTAAGTCACATATTCCTGAGCTGGAAATGGTGAATGATAGGCTATTGTCTGAATTTAACTTCACCAATTCATTGTCATTCTCGTCGTTTCCCCTTCGAGAGAATACTTTCTATCTCAGGATTTTTATAGACAGCGGTCTCAGATAGTTTGTTTTGCGGACGGCTCTCGTTCGGAAGTCAGTGCAGGGTTTGGATTTTACTGTGTAAGAGCTAAGATGCTCGGGTAGTCTGGGCAAACACTGCACGGTTTTTCAAACTGAATTAATTGCACTTCCCCATAGTGCGATTGAAGCGTTTAAGTTTAGCGATTTAGGGAGGGATATTATTACCTGCACAGATAGTAAAGCCGTGCTCAATACTCTTATTAATCCTTTGATTGTGTCCAAACTGGTCAAAAATTGCAAGCAAGGATCATGCGGGTGCCTGCATTGTGTGCTGATTTTTTATCGAAAGCTGGTTCACGTAGTAAATTTGTTGGCCCCGAACCAGCAATTTCTCTATCCTTCAATGGTGGTAAAGGCGCTATTAAGAAGTTCGCTCTACTTGATCTGGGACTGAAGTGGCGTTATTGAACCGAACCTGAGGTTCGCTAAATATGTATTATCCTTAAAAAAGAACCAACTCAGAATTCTGGTCGCACTTATCACCGACCATGAACGTTTCAAGGTTCGTCTCCAACGCGTGGGACTAGCACAGGATGCTCTTTGTGACGACTGCCTAGAGGAAATGGACGACTGCTTACACTACCTCTGCAGCTATCCGGCTTTTGTCGGAGCTAGATCCCAAGTGACGCCAGCAGGTTCCAACCGTTTTAAAAAGAAAAAAAAACTATGTATGGTTCTTCGAAGTGCTGGATATTTGTACAAAAGATAAATTAAAACAAACATTATCGCAATTGACCATAAACAAGATATTTGATTTCCACCCTCGCTGGAAAAATAATCACTCGCTCAAAACTTTTAGTCTCCATCTAAACCACTTTCATTCTATACAGCAGAAACATAAATACATGTTTTGCATAAACACCATCCCACGAAAACATATAAAAAAAATGTTTCAAAAAAACTTAATTTCATTCCTTTTTTTCGTTTTTTGTTCTTGTGCACATAAATCCAGTTTATCAAGAATCTTTCACCAGTTTGCCAATTATAATACCGCGTCGATGCGACGAGGAAACGCAACTGTACCATCAAATAAATTTCAAGTCATCGCGCACACGAAAACAACACAGCACAATGAAAAATGTTGATTCAGTTATAATTTGTGATCATTAAAAAAGAAAAAGAAAAAGAAAACAAAAAGTCATAAGAAAATGCGCGATGGGTCAATTAATAATCGCGCATATATTTTTATGATATGGAAATTTATGATTTTCTACCTTTTCATAAATAATTAGTGGATAGTGTGTGTATATAATATCGCATTTACCTAGACCTTTACCTTGATGGTGATTACAATGATAATGATGATGATGACGATGAAATGAATTGATTGCTAATTAATTGTGCGTACAAAACACGTTTTCTTCTGGATCGCGAATAAGTTCATTGAATTGTTAAATAATCGAGAGTGAACAACATTTTAACAATCATTATTTAAATTATTTATGTATATGTATGATTAGAAAATGGTAAGACAAGACTAGATAAACTAGTAAATATCACTTATTTTTTATTATTAATGTCATTTGCTGTCGTAAATACATCGCCATAATTGTTTCCTCTTTGTGTGTGACGTGTCTGTGTGTGTGTGTGTATATATGTATATGTGATAAAAAGACGCGAATTAATTTTCTTATACATTAGAAATTTAATACGAGACGTACAACTCCATACTGGGATAATATTATGTATCTCTTGAATATATATGTTTATACATATTTATATTGTGATTATCGTTTAGAAAAAAAAATAAGGTAATTGATTTTCATTATCTTAATGGTTGGTCATTTAATTCTGAGGTTTGTCTCGATGTATGTATTTTAACACTCGGGAGATCAGTCATCGCGACTTAAGAACGTCTAATTAAAAAGGTATATTCTCGTACTTTTATTACAATCATTTAGTAAGATATCAAGCAAAAATTAATTAACGTAATTTTCGTCTTGTTATCGTCGAACACGGTAATGTACACATCATACATATATGAGTATATATGTACATATATACCTTTCTTGTTTAATTTCACTTAACGCATTAAAATTAAATCGCGTGAAATTTTTATTTTTATTTTTTATTTAGATTAAACTAAAACACTATAATATTTATAAAAAAAGAACCATCTAACTATATGTAGTATGTACATATATAATTATAATGTGATATGGCTGTCAAGGTGTTCTCACTCCGTCACGAACGAGTAAGTTTATCGAGATAAATAATAATTTAAAATAAATTTTCGATTTTTATTGTTGTTCTAGTTTTTAAATTTTAAGTTTTAAATCCATAGAAGTGTGCTTGCGGAAAATTATTGTGCTATATACGAGTATACATATATATATAAGTACTCTCTATATAGTTTAACCAATGAGATGAACTCGATGCGACGTGACTAAGTAAACAAAAAAGTTGAAACATGAGGCTTTATACTAACACGATTATACTCGACGCAACTCAAACGTAACAAATAAAAAGTTGATTTAACTTTGACTTTTTGCTGTTGTTAGTGACATCTTACAAAAAATGTGTGCAATTAATTATTAATTTTTTTTTCATTTTGAAATTTGAATTTTTGAACTTCGTGGCTAGCAATATTTTTGAGTTGAGTATGTTTTGGGTATAACGAAAATTACCGTTTTTTACATGTTAAAAAGTGGAATAATTTGCAGTGTCTCGTAAGCGAATTACGCATAAAACGTGCCGTCCATTAACCAACATTCGGCCTCACTAAGATGTTTAAAAGTGGAGGTAATTCCAATAGAAGAATCATTGATCAAGGAAACCTTTTCCGAACCGAACAAAATATTCTTCTAGGTGTTTTAAACTTTTTAAATTTTGAAAACCCAGGCTTTGGATAAATAAACTTAATTCAACGAAATGCAATTAATCATGTGCTGACGTGAAAATAATCAGAAGGGCTCTTTTATTATTTGCAGACCATTTGAAATAATTGTTATCACTGTTGCTTTGGATAAAAAAGATTTGCTTTCTGCACAGGTCCATTGAAATGTTTTATTATTTCCTTCTACATTTACGATTAGTTCGTTCTAGGGTTTTTGTAACCAATATTTTTAAACCCATTGAATATTGTGAAAACACTAATTGACGAAAATACGAACTGAAATGCTTTGAGGGAAAACTTAATATTTAAAAATTAAAAAAAAAAAACGATATAAACTAACGGTAGGTGGCGTACATCACGCCAGAAATCCCATTTTAGAAAACCCAAATTTCTTATTTCTTATACTTTGATTTTCAGGTGACTTAACCTAAAAAGTTTGTATACAGGATACGTTAAGAAATACCAAGGATTTGCTGACGTGATTTTCATAACTAGAATAGGCCAGAACCGGCCAACTGTAAAAGCAATATATCTCAATGTGAATATTCCAACAAGTGTGTGAAGTTATCCCAGGATTCCATCCCACAAAAATTAAAAATGTTCATCAGGAAATTCTATTCTTATCCCATCCCAGAATTTTAAAAATCATCCCAAATTTGATATCATCATTTTAAAAATTTGCAAACGATGTGTTAGCTTATATATTCTTGTCGTAAGAAGTAATTGGCATTGTGCCATGAGAACCAAATCGTTGAACAACAAGAACAAGTCGAAAACAAAGGGAACTTTTTCCGGCAATCATGGTTCTTGACAACCAGTAGTTAAACTCCTAATTTTATGTATGGGGCCATATTAATATGAATTTCTCAGCATATTGTGCCAATTACTTCTTACGACAAGAATGTATATGATGAACATTTTTAATTTTTCTGGGGTGGAATCCTGGAATAAATTCACACACTTGACACACACAATTCACACACAAAACTAGAATACACATTTCAGAATGATTTCAAAATATCAAAGAATTTGAAATTATATAAATGCAGATATAATTTTTTTTACTTGTACTTGAAATAAACAATAACAAATTTGAAGATTAAGTGGACAAATAAATCTAATTAATTATCTAGAAAACAGCGAAAAATAATAATTTATTCCAAATCGGTATAAAACTACCTCGAATGAGCTTTCGATGCGCTTTGGCTTTTGCTACGTAAATCTGATTTTTTTCGTCGGTTTAGCTAATTTGGTTTTTGATTTATACGGTGCAATTGTTGTTGCATATACATATGTATATGGTTCTCATGTTTTATGTTGTCCAACATGTTGTCATCACTAATGTACTGAATGAAACCAATTCAGAGAAATCCATATGCTAGCTCCTCTCACGAAAAACGAAGAGGTCATCAGTCTAGTCCTGTTAATAGCGGATGTCAAGAGTTGATTACGATGATTTGAGGAAATGGCAAATTAATTAATAATATAAGTAGGCTGTCGATGCTTTAAGAATTTAGAAATGTATAATCCGAAACTCGTAGAACTGCGCAAGAGTACAATCAAACAATGAACAAGAAAAATAAGAGATGTGATCATATTTTCTCAACCAATAAATTTTTCTCAATCTAAGAATTGTACATCATTTGAAGTTCATTGAAATACTTCCTTTTTAATTCAAAGAAAACTATATCTCCATAGAGAAAATGTGGAAGGATATACGATTTGGCAAGCTGCAGTCTAAGTTTAGAGTTAAACAATTTCGGATTGACCACAGCATTCTTAATAAATGGTCTCTCATTATAAATGGTTTCAATGTGATAATTCCAGCAAAGTGATTTTTCGAAAGTCAATCCTAAATTATTCACGGAATCAGAGAAGTCAATTTCAATCCCTCGCACCACTATTTTAGGTATATGTTGTGTACGACGAGTAGTAGAAGATATAACGATGCACTGCGTCTTCCCACTGTTGAGTTCCATTCTGTTGTTTAGTGACCACTTTGAAATCCGGTCGGAATTAATAGTTTCGACACAGTTGGAAATGTCCTTAGGTTTTCAAAATATATAAATTTGTAAGTTATCCGCAATATCATCATATTTACAAGTAGTGATAATTGTGGGTAGGTCATTTATATACATCATAAACAGGAAAAAACCAAGCACTGATTCCTGTGGAACACCATGTTGAGTACTGCAAAAGTTGGATACTTTTAAATTTATTTTAACTGATTGTGAACGATTTGACTGAAAGGACAGGATTAAGCAACAAGCCGATACTAAGAATTTGAAATTGTAGTTAAGTTTACTAACCAAAATTGAATGATCAATTTTGTCCAAAGCTTTACTAAAATCGAGCAGAACCAGAGTGCAACAATTACTATTGTCTCTACGAATGTTATCATTGATATGAAGTAAAGCTGTGCTGGTACTATAATTGTGTCTATAGGCAGATTGGTACATTGATAGAAGATTTTCCGATTCAACATAACACAATATTTGTGTCTGAAGTATTCTTTCAGATACTTTAGACAAAGCCGGAAGTAGGCTGATAGGTCGAAAATTCGATAAAGATGTTGGCGTTTTTTCTTGGGAATGGCCACTATTCATATAGTGCTTCCATATCGATAGAAAAATAGAAAACGTAATTAAAAACATGCAATAAATAGCAATCAATAAATTTTGGTTGCTGTTTTAGAATAATGAATTTAAGAAATCTACACATTTCATTAAATTGGTGCTGCAACAATTTCTACCAGCGATGGGCGAGGTACATTACGCCATGTAATCTACGCGATTGTCGTCACGTAGAGTATTACGTAAATTACTTGGCGATATTTTTTTATCAATGTCGACAATTAAGCCAACGTCAACAACCTAAGATATTTTGGTATGTTGAAATTATAAATAGAAGACGGTTGCTTCAATATCTAGATTTAATCGATTGCACGGCGATTACTGAAAATGGATTAAAATTGTTTGCAATTGGTTTCCGTTTACTTAAGGCGATGCTTCCAAATTTTAGATATTTGCCTAGTATACTTGCTAAGCTTTTGTGTTGATCTGCGTGAATTAAGAGTATCTGATTGTGAGGAGATGCGAAGCTGTTAGTGACCAGCGATTCAGTTAAGCCGTATGACAAATAATAATTTGACACCTGTCCTAAAAAGCAACAAAAACAATTTCCTTTCGTAAGTAAGCACGATGTCCCGATGTAAGGTACGTTCAATATTGGAAAAGATAGAGGAATAGGACTACCATGTTTGGTATGACCTCATATAATTTTTTCGAAGAAAATTCTAGGAAACTATTACACCGTTATGAGATACATATTGCGAAGTCACTGGGTCTAAGTTATCCGAAAATTATTTCAGTTTTTATAAAAGTAGGGTATTAGGATTTTTTGGCAACAAATCGGAAAAGTCATATATAGTCGAAAAATATGACGTCTTTAGGAGCTTGGTTGCCCTAAAATTCCCATTCCCCTGTTTTTTTTTCAAAACTGAAATGTTTTTCGGACTGCTTAGACCCAATGACATCATTGGAATATTTGGCACTGTGGACTAAATCATATAATCGACATATATGAGGTCCAACCCCCGTATTGTATATACGACAGGTAACATACCTTAGCTTCCTATAAGAGTTTCTAAAGAAATTCCGGAGGAATTCAGGAAAAAGTTACAAAATCGGTTAAATTATAAGATTTAAAAAACATGATACTCTCACTCACTCATGTAAAAAAATTTAGGATCTAGGATTAACTTCAACCTCCTATAAAGAATTGTGTATTTTGTCCTAAATACGTCCTAATTTTTTAAAGTTTTTTTAGGACTTCTTTAAGACTGAGTTTGTTTTATTTTACCTAGTTGTGAAATAATGTCAAAACTTTAACAAAAATGTATAACAGATACACTAATTTTGTGAAAATTTAGATTACAATGTACTCGTAATTCTAAATTTCTAGAGATAAATTATGAAAATATTTTAATTTAAAACTTTTTTAACCTAAACTATTTTAAAACAAATTAAAATGCATTCAAATAGAGATTAAATAACTAGTCGCCGCCTGTATCGAATTAAACCTAAGGAAATCTGGCCACAGATCAAAACTAGTTCACTAAGTCACTTCATCAATCGTCTACATTATCAAGGTTTTCTACGAGTAGTCTACGTTGTCTACAAATTGTCGACACGTTGAGGTAGAATCGCTGATTTCTACAGAGAAAACTGATGTTATATGTCAGTTTCTACTGGATTCTCCGCAGGATTTAAGCAGTAAAACGATACAAACAGATTACTAATACTCTTCAAACGATCAGGTCATGGTCACACCACGGAAAAATAATGCCAGAATTGTGGTGACATCATCAAAATAAAACAAGGTCGCGAGAACGTTCGAGCCGGCATTACATAATACGACCAAGAGGAAAAGAGCCGCTTAAATTTTGCAAAGTAATTTATGGAATCGATTTATTTAAATAATATTATGGATCTCCCACAAAAGAAAATGTGGAATGAATTATCGAAGATGGGTTTCGGCAATAGTTCACAGAATAATAGTGATGTACAATTTTCTTCCAATGAGTTGAATAACTATTTTTGTAGTAATAATAACATCAGTGGTGACATTTTAATCTCCCCTTATTATGAACATTATACAAAAACTATTCCTGCATCCCGGTGTTTTGGATTTCGTAATATTAATCTCAATGAACTATTGTCTGCAGTAAAGAGCTTAAGGTCTAATGCTACTGTGTTTGATGATATCCCACCTACATTTTTTAAGATTATCTTTCCTATTATTGGTGATTATATTTTAAATTGTTTTAATACCATTCTTACGACATCTGTTTATCCGTCAGCTTGGAAGTCTGGTAAAATAGTGCCTGTTAATAAAGTCATTCAACCCATAAAACTTTATCCGATTTTTGTCCTACCAGTATTTTACCTGCGATTATGTTCTTAAAACTGCGTACAGACCAAACTGCTAATTTAAATATTGTGGATGATCTGCGTAGAAATATGGATGAAAAAATGTGTCTTTATTAGTCATATTTGACTTTAGTAAGCCATTGGATAGAGTTGATCTTAAGACACTGCTTTCCAAATTTACCAACTATTTTAATTTTGATAACACTGCATGTCTTATCTATCGAATAGCTCTCAAGAAGTTCATACTGATATTGTGTCATCCAAAATTGCTGTTCCATCAGGAGTACAAGGGTCAGTATTAGAACCGATTTTATTTTCTATGTACATCAATAATCTGCCATCCGGCTTAAAATTTTGTAATTACCATGCAGATTATCTCCAGATATATGCTAGTGATAAATTGTTACGTTTGACGGATCATATATTAGTAAGCTTAATACACTGATATTGATGCTATTTTTACATGGGCCACAACTAATGGACTCAAATTAAACACGTCCAAGACCCAATGTATTTTAATATCTAACATTAAAATGAACATTACTGATCTTCCTAAAATATCAGTTAATGGCGAATTGATTAATTATTCGGTTCATGTTAAGAGCTTAAGAATTTATCTCGATGGAGAACTTAAGTTTGACAAACACGTAAGAGAAATAAGGAGAAAGGTTACTTTTAGTATGAGAAAGTTAAGGAGTCTGTCCAGCTTTGCTGATGTAAAGCTTAAAATTAAGTTTTTTCGTATATACATCCTTCCATATTTTCGATACTACCATTCTTCATTTTTTGGACTATCAAAAGAACAATTTTCCAGATTGTATCTATCGTTCAATTCTTGTATTCGATATGTTTACAATTTGAAAAAATTACAAAAAATCACTATTGGGTTGCGATCTAAGCACGTTTTATGACTTTCACGTGGTTACATCATCCTATCTGTATGGGAAACTTTCACGTCTGAGATCTCGACGCACTGGCAATATTTTATCACCGAAGACCGGAGTAAAGTTCTTAATAGTTCGTTTTTTGTCAGAGGAGGTGGCTTATGGAACTCTTTGCTTTATTTTTATTATTATTATTATTGTTATTTTTATTTTAGTTTGTATTTTATATTGTTTTAGTTTATTTTTTGTTTCTTACCTAAATTGTAACGGCTCAAGCATATTTTAATAAGTTTATAACTTGTATATGTGAAATTAATAAATAAATAAATATGGAAGTCACTCAACCTCGTGGATCCATTAATTTTGAAATTCGAATTAGTAAAAAGTGCTATCGTTGGAACTGATGCTAAGAAGAGTTAGCTCTAAACTATAAATTTAATTTCTAAAAGAAAAATTTCCAAAAGTTTGTTATCAATGAAAGTTGAGATAAATTTAAATAATATTTGTGGAATTAAATCGTCATTTTAGTCACAAAATTTTGTGTAGAAATTAAATGAATCAATTTAACTGAATTTCACTCATAGCCAAATGGAGCGAAATTTATAGGCGCTCTCCCACTAATTGTGACCCACTAATTTAATTATGATGAAGTCTATGCTAAGTCAAAACCTCTACAATCCATCCAAATATGTTATGACTGTGAAAAATGTTGCGTTTTTTCATATATGTATACATAAAAAATGTCTTCCCTAATACTTAAGGCATTTCCTGAAATTGTTGGTTTTTACATAAAATAAAAAACCAAAAACGTGTTTCGTCTTTAAATCAACGAAATTCGTCGCTATAACACTATAAACCCAAAAAAAAAATCCATTTTAATGACGCTATCAAATATATTTTATTTTGTATATTTTAAATCCAATTCTTGAATCCAATTAAAATATCCATATTTACAACTAAAAGAAAGGAATGAGACTGATTCCGGTTGACCGAATTGCTTGCGTCAATTTCAGGCCACCAAGTTGATTTGTTCACATCATTTATATATAATCTACTAAATGTATATAGCCTCCAAAAGTGTCCGCCAAAAATGTAATCCGGTGTTACATAAAAATTCTATGTATGTATGCATATTTTAACCTTGTTGAATGTATGTGTTATATTAACTGAACTATTATGTTATAAATATATAAATCAGATAAAAATGATCAAACTTGATCGATATACACATTTTTGAATTGTACATATATTTTATGAAACGCCAACATAGCCGTATATGTTATGTAAATAATAATTTTTCAATTATACATATGTATATATATTTATATGTATGTATGTACATATAAATAAAATACGAGGAGAATATCTAAAATTCACCTCATCTATGCAGCATGTATATATACTTATATATACGTATATGCATGAATCTATTTAATAATAATAAAATAAAATAACGGTTTTTCTGTTATACTATAAATAACGTTGTATATTACAAAAACTAAAAAAACTATACATTATAAAGAACCTACTCGCGTATATATACGAGTATATAGTGTATAAAAAATCTACAGTACCTACAACAATACAAAACTACAAAAAAAAAATATGTCCTCTCTCAAGAGTCGTGACAAGCTTTTAACGATAGCGTAAATAATTACTTTCTTTAAAATAAAATTATAAAAAAAAAAATTATTTATTCCAAAAAAAAACTTACAATGATCAATTAACTCAAATTCTTATAAATTATTTTATTTTCCCGTCGATCGTCGTCGATCTTATAGTACACAACATTAATCTCATCATCTTTATAACTATTAAACTTAAAAATAAAAATGACTAGATGAGGTCAATCAATTATTAATGATTACAATTTTTTTATATTTATTATTATTATATCTTTAATTCACGTATTTATTGACAATAATCATCATGATCGTCAATATATATATATATATATATATATATATATATATATATATATATATATATATATATATATATATATATATATATATATATATATATATATATATATATATATATATATATATATATATATATATATATATATATATATATATATATATATGTATATATACAAAATAATAATAGTAATCATCATGATCATGATGTTGCGCGATCATATCGTAAATATATTATATATATATATACGATACATATGATCAAGTATTTTAAATCGTGTATTTACTATATACAGAGGGTTTGGTTTAAATTCTATGCGAGTATCAGATTTTACTGGTTCGACAGTTAAATACCCATAGCACTTTTACTGTCTGATACAACAATATACAACAATATAACGTGATGCTTGCAATATAGTTGAAGAACTAGATAAGTAATATTAAAAATGCCCCAGAATGGGCGCCACAAACGGTACAACACAAAGAGTACCCCATGTTGGGCGCCGAAGTATTTTTAACACGTGTTTCACATATTAAAATTATATTATAGATGAACACTAGGCATTCGAACTTGAACAACCATTAAACTAATATCCTTCAAATAGTTTTATTTTATTAACTATAATACAATGCGCATAATGATCATGATCGTTCAATTTAGTAAAACGATCTTAGAGTACAATTTTTTTTGTTTTGCTTTATTATGTTTGAAAATTATATATAAAAAAAAACTGCAAGTATATATCGGTTTTAGTGAACGATTATCTAACTACCCTTTTTTATATATACACACATTATAGAATAAGTATATATATACAATTAATTTACCTGATCGTGACCAATTGATAGAATTAAAAAATTTAAAAAAAATACACCAACAACATAAGATATATGTATAATATTCAACACAACTAACTAACTAACTAACCATCTTCAAAGATTAATGATTATTTAAAGTAAATTCCGTAAAACGGTATAAATAAAAAGTAAATAAAATTTATAAGATTAACACAATACATGATCAGCTAAATAAAAATAAAAAAAAACGTAAATTTATGTAATACAAAAAAAATGCAGCAGGAACCTATCGTCTAGCTATCTTCGCCAAGTACTTAACATCACATACACATAATATTTTTATTATGTATAAATTGTTTAAAATATTGTATAAAAATATACAATCAGCCGTAGCAACAATAATTTCTATACCTATATATACTTCACTGATCATACAAGATCATTAATAATATTCACGATCAAATTCATATGGGAATAATTTGTCTCATTGAATTAAAAAACGAGTGAACGTATATATATATATATATATATATATATATATATATATATGTATGTGCACCTATATATATGTATATATATATATATATACATAATATATGTACAAGAAGAAATTTTCTTCGAATCATGTGTGTACGTACAGTACATGAAGAAAAATTAAAGAAAAATCAAGAAACATATAAGAACGACGACGTTTTTTTCTTTTTTGCTTTTTTTTTTTTAAATATAAGATTAAAATGAAGAATGTAAAAGTTAATTAGAAAAAAAAATAATAAAAAGAAAATCTATTTTTTTTTATTATTTATACATATACATATATAAACTTGATCATCATGACGATGACGATCATTTGAAATGCCAGAAAGATATATACCTTCTTGTTGGATATGTAACAATAAATTAAATGCAAAGAATTATTTTTATTTATTTAACGCGTTTTCGATTTGGTAACATGAAACTTTTATTATTTTATTATTATTATTATTAATCATTTCGACGATCGCATCACATGATCATCATACCATACTATATGTATTATTATGTATTATAAGTATGAGATCGAGTTGTTAAAAAAGAAATTATATAAAAAAATTATATAAATTGTCATCATAATATCACGTTCTACATAACTATAAACACTTATAAATAGTGCGCGATCAATTGGACATTAATGATCGATAATGTGTGTATATATCTCGATCGCATTTTTGAGAAGTTTTATTTTTGTATATACATACAAACATATACTTTTATATATTTATTTCTTCTACATATTCTTAAAACGAACCAAGATGAATGTTTTCACATCCCGTCCAGTATTAAAATACGCGAACGAAACAAATAAAAACTAAACAAAAAACTTGCGAAAACCAAAACTAGACAAGTAACTTTCGATTATGAAGCAAAAAAAAAAAAAAAAAAAAATTATAAATAGCAAAAATTGATCGATCAAGTTTAAAGATCGTCGTTACTATTTGATCGATTAAATACAACAACAATTTGATCAGTTAATTTATTACGTACACGGCACACACAGGGGAGAGAAAGAATTGGAATTTATATTTTTTTGATTTTTTTTAGTTTTTGACTTGCCAGCACAAAAAATAGTGACATAAATGAGAAATGAATTCGCGGGGAATTTTCGCTCGAGCATGTTTCTAAATTAATTTATATATATGTACATGAGTATGTATACAAAATTGATTGACATTATAGATATATATCCTAATGATCATTATTGGTACGATCATAATCTTTATAGGCAATCGCTTGATTTATATTTATATAATTGGTTGTAATCTATTGTGCTTAACCTATAAAGACCGCGTACATTCTGATCATTCAATTAAGTTAAATTCTGATATTAAATTTTGTCGATCATCGCAATGATCATGTAGAAAATCGCATAATACATGAACATGAATAAACATTAAGTTTTTGACTCATTCAAATTTTGCTAACTTACGCACCTTCAATAATCGATTTGATGTTCCCATATAAGAAAATAAAAATTAGGGCGTTGTTCTAAAAACACTGCTATTTTATAATATCGGAGACAATTATTTTTATAATCTTGAACATAGTATTATATAATAGTTTTGTATAGCAGAAATATCGTAAAATTATGATTGAATGAGTTATGATTAAAAACGAAACGATCGCAAAAAAATCAACAAATTTGTTAATAATTTTTTTCCGGTATGTAACACAAATTTACTACTAGTATAACCAAATTAATTAATTATGAGGCAATTATGTATAAGAAAACAAAATAAAACAAAAAAATATCCACAGACCACCGAGTCATCGATCGGTTGACTGCGGACACCATACCAATTTTATGGTTTTATTTGGTCAATTTACATCTAATTTCCCGCGAAAACAATACAAAAAAAAAAACTTGGCATAGTAAATATTATTTCAAGGTTATGTTAATACATTGTACAATAATGTTTTAAAGTTATATAAATTTGGCGTTTTACTTTCTCCATCCAAATCATAATTAAATAAGGTGATCGTGCACGCCTTCGTCTATATACCTATATTAAATAACATGAAATATTGACATTTCGATCGCGATCTACAATTGTTTCCCGCCGAAATCGTCCATTATTGATATAATTTCGCTTTTATTCTTTTTATTTTTTTTTTGAGATTTCATTGTTCATTAACTATTTAGTGAATGATTAATTATATGTAAGATCACACCAAAAATAAAAAAAATTCTTTTTTATAATAATAACCATTTAGCAAAAAAAAAAATATTTATAAATTATGTATATATTTACAACAACAACAAAAAAATATTTAATTAAAAACTCATTTTGTGCAAAAAATAAAAAAAAACAAAAAAGCAGCGTTGATTAAAAACCAAAAACATTAAAAAATTTATATTATAAAGATGATCTTCACTAACCTGCTCCCAATGTGGCAACACCTTGATTACTTTTCATATTCTGTGTTTGCATTGTTGTTCCCCCATCACAACCACCGTTCAGCAGAATATTTGTATTATTCGTTTGTGATGTTCCCATGACGCCATACTTAATTGGTTTGAAATGAAAAAATGATGGTGAATAACCGGATCCAGCTCGACTCAGCGAACTAAAATGTTCCTCACGATCTTCCACATAAAATCCTTCTTTGCCCATCGCGGCCAATTGTCGCCCCTTTGGCATAAACATAACAAGGAATACGGTTGCAGATGTGGCAACAAGTCCAAATGCTAGACACGCATCACGATGACGTTCCGCTATCACAAGGCCACAAAGTGTCCAGCCCAACCAAATCGGTATAATACCGCCGATCGATAGTCCAATATAGGTTGCTTCACGATAATTATCACGAATTCGTCGCGATTTAATCGCCAGTATTGTAACAAATCCGATCAAAAATATCACATAGATGAGAGACAGTAAAAATTCAGAGAATTGTGTTTTGCACAATTGTATCTTATTCGCCTGATTTAATATCGAGACATCGCTCGATGTGAACACAAGCGAATATTTACTCGATACCAAATTCGTCGTATCACCAAACGATATTGATACATTGTCAATAGATGGCGGTGATGTTATAAGCCACTGGGTCCCGACTGCAACCTGTATTAGTACGGCAAATAGTAAGAGCAGTGCTTGATACGGTGCCGGTAAATAGACACCACTATTCAAGCTAATTAGAAATACGCATTTTACGAGCAGCGACGCAAATACGAGGGCAAACGCGACACCAGCACCAAATCGTATAATAGCGCATGATAGTAGGGTTGGTGTTATTGTGATTATGGCGCCTAGGCCGGCGCACGAAAATAAGCCGAGCAACAGCATTTGGCCCAAAAATAAATGTCGCCGTGACGGTGAGGTGCGCCACGCTTTAAAAAGTACAAACACCTCAAAACCGGCCATCATGATCATGGTGATCGAGGCGAGCACTAATATGGGTACGACCCATGGTTCTTTGCGTAGTCCACCACCTTTATTAGCGGTACTATCATAGTTAATCGTTAAATTATTTTCATTGTATGGTGATTCCGTTGTTGTTTTAGCGGCTAGAATCATCCCGCCCGGGCTAATGGTCGTCGATCGTGATGGTGCTGCAACCAGTAGTTTTTTCGCTGGCGACGATGGCGAGGTGAGCATCGATAGTGATGATGATGTTGATGGCACGACAAAAAATTCCGTTGACATTTCAAGACGATGCGCTTGAATATTGCTTGTTGGTTCACTATTTGTTAGTTCACTTATATTTCTAATTTTTGGTTTTCGCACACTATTATTACTACTATTAGCACTAGTATTTTTTAATAATTTATCACTACTATTATCACTATTGGTAACTAATATATCAACACTATTGGTCGGATTGGCAGCTATACTGCCCAGTACACTATTATAATTGAATACATTATATTCGGAATAACTATTATTATTACTATTATGATTATTACTATTAATACTACCACTACTACTACTACTACTACTACTATTATTATTATTATTATTAATTAAATTAAAATTTCGATCCTCGATTTGTTGTTTATTCCGCGGCAATATACGATCACCAAATTTGCGTTCAACAATTTTCACATTTTGTTGCCGATCACTGTCACCGGTCGCGATCGATTTAAATAACAAAAATATTATGATAATTAAGTAAATTAATTTAAATTTTCTAAACACCATTTTTTTAAAAATTAATTCAGACAAATTCGACGATCAACTATATATAATTTATACTAATATATTTATTTTAAATGATTAGTTAAATTAATTTTTTTTTTTTTTTTAATTCACACTAATCGATCATTTTTAATAATACGTAAAGCATATTATTATGATGATGATGATGAATATATCTGTATATGAATTAGAAATACCGCGCGCGCAATCTCTAAACAAACGAACGATCGCGTATACAAAAAATTTAAAACAAAAACTGATTTTATTTTTTTATTTGATTTTTTTTAAACACAACCGACCGATCGACCGATCATATCACGTTTGAAACTAATAAAATAATTTTTATTATTATTTTGTTGTTTTTTATTTTGTTTTCAAAGCTTGTTGTGTTTTTTATTTTCTGTGAGAGACGCGATCAAGAGATCTTTAGTTTTTTATTTTATTAGTGTTATGTTTTGTTTTGTTGTGGTACGGTTGTGTTGTTGCTGGAATTAAAATTATAATTTTTTTTTTTTAGTTTAGTGTGTGGATTAAAAAACTAAAACAACTAAAATAAAAATCGAGGAGAATCAGAGGAGCGAGAAATTTTAATGATACTTGAAAAAAAAACGAACGAACGAACAAACAAACAAAAAGGTAGAAATTATGATTTAATGTTGTTGTTGCTGTTGTTGGTTGGATGCTGGTGGAGCTTAGAGGAGGGCTTTTCTGTATTGAAAATGATGTCATGATGGCTTAACGCCACTGCGATCTACTACTGATTCAATGATTAACCCAATGCATTTTGGTCGAATCTATTAGCACTCGCTAGGAAAGTTCAGCAACCATCAAAATCAAGAAATGTGATTTGCGCTTGTTATAATAAGCATAACTCTCCGAATGAAAATTGTGCTAACATTTAACAGTGCATACCATTAACATACGATTAAAGCAATTTCAAAAAAAAAAACAGAAAAATTGAAAAGAAATTCAAACGTTTCGAACTTTAGAAGGTAAAAACCCAGGCAAGAGAATGAGAATTTCTGTATTTGGTAAACTCATGTAAAACAATTGGATGTAAGAAATAAAAAATAAAATAAAAATTAAATTCAATCATGCAGGCAGTAGGTATAGTCCAAGTCTATAAAAAAATGATCGTAAGTGATCGAGTATATAGCAAAATCTATTAATATGTTATATACTATAAATTATGATAGACGGAGGTCATAAATTTATTACCGCATTTGTGTACACATATATACATATACATACATATGTATATGTATATTATGTATGTAGGATTGGTCGATCGATCGCTCGCATATATCTAGAAATGATTTAAAGTCCGCAGATGTGTGTGCAAATATCCCAGACATGGCATAACACAAACAAATTTCAAATTATTTTTTTTTTTTTTTTGTAAACTTGCAAAACTACTTTAACGGTTATAGGATTCTGTGTTTCTTATATTAATATACATACATATATAGATACATATATATTTATTTTTTTCTCCTTCTTGCGAGCGAGGTATCCAAACGATTCTTAAAGAAGACAATCGTTATTCTTTCTTTGAACAAATAAAAGTATTTATTTATTTATATTTTTTGTTAAATTTTAGTATTATTGACAAATGCAGCAAGCAAGTAAGCAAGCAAACAACGAAAAAAAATGTTACAACAAAACCAATAATGATTTGTCTGTGCGAATCTGGTGGATACACAACATGCGATTGTTTAAAGGGTGATCGCGCCAAGAATATGAATATACACAACATATGTGTATGCGGGGGTGTAATTGGGTATGATTAAAACGTATATATATATATATATATATATATATATATATATATATATATATATATATATATATATATATATATATTCGCATACGGGATAATAATTCGTTGCCGGATCTGATCGCAAATTTATTATACATAATATACGTTTTTATGTATGTATGGTACATCCAAACGAGATACTGACCGATCAAATACGTACAACAAAACCTTTATTATAAAATATAAATTTCCAAGAGATCAAATCACTATATGATCTTTATATTTCGTTTCGTTTGGAATTTCTAGTTTAAATTTCAATATGAAATTTTTTATGTATTTTCGAAATTGATCTTTTGTGTCTTGTCTTGTGAATTTTTTACGATATTATTTTTTTCTGCAAACACAACAAACTAGTTGATTGTTTGGTTGATGGTGTTGTTGTTGTTGTTGCTGTTACACAACCAATAATGTTGTGCAAAATTCGAAAAAAAAAATAAACAAAGTCTACACAAATATATTTGTAGGATGTCTGTATACCAGCTATACATGTATGAATGTTTTTATTGAAAAATTTAGCTTGTAAAACATATAACAATTGGAAATTTAAATATGTTTATATGCACAAACAAAAGGTATTATTATTAACATTTGGCACAGATTTTCGCTTTTCTTCATATAAGGAAGGTACAAAAAAGGGTGTAATGTATGTAAAATTATCCAGACGGAGTCTGCAACGATGTATGTATACACTTCAAGGTAAGGTGATTAACATAACGTATACGTGTACAAATATATTAGCAACATCAAAAAGATTGTGGTATGTGCACAGGCATTCCACACGATTAAAGATAAACTCTCTAAAGAATGTACTGTAATACTCATCAATTGACTTACTCATAATACTATTCAGAAAAATACTCAAACTATTTGACTCTTAATAATACTCATTCAGCAAATATTTATAAACAAAAATGTACAAAAGTAAGATTAAGAAGAAATTTTGGCTAAAATTTACATTAATAACAAATCAAACAGAATGCCAGCGAACAAACCCAATTTCAATCACTACCACTAATGATTTTGCTGATTAAGCTCATTTTTGTTAATTCGGATCTCATAAAAAAGAAATTAGACTTTCGGTCGTTATCGGCATTAACCAGACAAATCACTCCACGAACTAAGAATGACCATATACCACGACTTTCATTACGTTTAATTTCAACTGTGCGACTTTCGCCGGAATTGCTCTTTCGCACCTAATTGCTCTGTTGATTTCCTGGATAAAATGCCCATTAGTATATCAATTTCAGCAAGTGTAACAGCTGTTTTTTATAATTAATAGTTGATATTGGCCTTGTAACTATATTTGCTGGCTTAAATCTCTGAATATTGCTAGACATCATCCTACTCTAGATGTGAAACTTTGAAAGCTCAATATGAACCATCTTGATCAAGTGATGCAACCCTAGTCACTCCAGAACCCATGGATTACAATTTTAGTTAACAACTAATTCAATCATCTTCTTATGTTTTTGCTTAATCCATAACTGGTGTTATAACCACACTATACATTCTTAGGCAGATTTTCAGTTCTCTGAAAGTTCAAATTTCCTATATCGACATGAAACAATCCATCACCCAATTAAATATTTGGCTGCATCGTCTATAATCAATTACTTTATATATGTGGCCAAATAAATGTGGTAGAAGCTGTTGTATATATAACAGTTTTCAACATTTGAAGTAATCACCCCTGTTTTTTCCATGTGATCAATATTGTTTTTAAATTATCAACGTTGGACCAACATGCATTTTGACATTGAGAGTGAGATCCCTGTTGTAGCATCGCAAAACTGTAGTTGTCGATAATTGCGAGAGTTATTAACCTGCTCAGCCTGTTTGCAGAGATATAGATTTGCTCCAAGCAGAATTTTAATTGGGCAGCTATAGAGTACTGAAAGTTGGATCAGCTAATAAAATTTCATTTTGCATTTTATTATCCAACTCAATTAGATATTTTGAAATCTTGACTTTAACCCAACCTACAAGAGAATATTAACATAAAAAATGGTATCCTGGAAAGTCCAACGTTCCGAATACTTCAAAAGGAAATTCATATTCCAAAATTATAAACTGTTCTAGCCAACCCTAAGGAAATTTTTAGACCAAACGATAAATCGATGGTTTGGCCTGCTGTGTGGCACGTTGAACCATCCTGTTGAAACCACAAGACAGCTACATCAAAATCTTGAATTTTTGGTAATAAAAATTCATTGATCATTGCTCTGTAGTTTGCGCCATTGAAGTGTACACGCTATCCTTCCGCATTTTTAAATAAATACGCTACGATGATGCCACCTGCTCTAAAACCGCACCAAACAGTGCTTTTTTCAGGATGCAATGGAAGCTCTTGAATCTCTTGTGGCTGTTCATGAGCCCAAATACGACAATTTTGTTTGTTAACGTATCCATTCAGACAAAAATGAGCTTAATCGCTGAACACAATTTTTTGATAAAAAAATCGGATCAATTTGGAGCTGTTCCAACGCCCATAAACCAAATCGATAACTCAAAGGAAGGTCAACCAGCTTCAATTCTTGAACAACCTGTATATTGTATGCCTTACCAAGATCGCCACAATGTGCCATATGAAAGACCCAGAGCTAGAGAACGGCGACGATTTGATTGATTGCGGTCTTCACGTATAGTTTCAGCAATACAGCAGCAATATTCACATTAGATCGACTTGTACGCACTCTAGTCGGGTGATGAGTATCCAATAATGAAAAAGTGGTTTGAAATTTATTGATTGTTTCGCGAATAGTGCGTTCAGTTGGACGATTATGAACACCATAACATGGTCGAAGAGTACGAAAACAATTTTTCACTCAACACTGATTTTTGAAATAAATTTCCACAATTTATAAGCTTTGTTCTCGCATAGGTCTAGTCATGGTGAAATGTCAATGAAAATGAATACTGAACACAAATGTCATATGAACATGATAGTTGTCACGCATGAATCCCAATGAGAATCCTAATTGGAAAAAGTACCTCGTATTGGATCACTCTTTATTAACGTTTAAACGCCTAAATGCTTGCAAGAAGAGCAGCTAAGCGGATTTTTAGACTGAAGAAGCGAGAATGGTGGAAGGTCGAGGTTCTGCAAATAGAACAACTCAGCAATGAGCGCAGTTTGCTTAATTTCTTTAAAGGAATTACTGGACTGCACCATACCTTCAGGCCTACGTCAATCGCCATTCGGGACCGAAATGGAAACCTTTGTGTCAACATCAACGCAATACTTGACGCACGGAGTGGACACTTTACTGACCTGCTTGTTGTTCATCATGCGTCACAGACTGTTGTTGAGCCACTTCTAATACCGACTGCGGAGATTTGCACTGAGGAGCCATCCCATGAGGAATTAACTAAGGCCATGCAGAGATTGAAATGAAACCGCTCACCTATGGGGTGGACTGCATTAATTCGGAGCTGTTGATATTTGGAAGGGATACTTTGAGAAAGTGTCTTTTCGGCTTTATTCGATTAGTAAGGCGAACCGCAGAAATGCCTGACGAATGGAAAGTGGCCGTGATATGCCCCATCTCCAAGAAGGAAGACCGCTTGAAGTGTGAGAATTATCGCGGTATAGCTCTCCTAGGCACAGCATACAAGTTACTGTCATACATTATATTGGATATAATCACTCCTCTAGCGGAGGGTTTGGTTGGTGACTATCAAGGAGGATTTCCGCTGCGGATGATTCTATCTAAATATTATGAGACATCCATCCCCGTAAATCAGGTATTCCTGGATTTCCGGCAGGCCTATGACTCGATCAATCGAGAGAGCTTGTGGTCTGCCCTGGAATACCTAGGAATGCCAACAAAATTGGTACGACTGTGTAGGATGACAGTGACGCAGTCAATAGATGGTACATACCGAGCTCTGTACCATATCGAGATCAGAGATCCCGATATTGTACATGAAGTAAGATCTCAGCGAGTACGGTGGCTCGGTCACATTCTTTGTGCTGATCCGGAACGAATTGTGCAGCGATCTCTGAAAGGAGAGCCACCATATGGTAGGTGCAGAGGTCGTTGAAAAGAGTTTAAGATCTTGCTCTCTTTTGAAAATCGAATCTCATAGGACTAATTAAGGGGACAACGAGCCTTTGAATCAGATATCTATAAGTCATACAATGAAATGAGTAAATTGGGTGGTTTTAATATGAGAACAGACGATCTATTTCAGTAAATAAAAATTTTTCTTACGTAATGTTAAATTAAAATTGTGCTGGAACTTCAGGTTCTTAATAAAATTTCTAAATAAAAAAATTTTAAAAATTCAATGTCGATATCAAATTTTAGTCGACCTTGCCCAGCATTCACACGGTAAATCACACGAAAAATTGTATGGCAGTGATGGACGATAATTTTTCGTGCATTTTACTATGTGAGTTAGTGTAAGGTCGGCTAAAATTTGGTATTGCTTCCTATATAATGATTATAAAAAATCTATTAGATTTGGCGAGAAAGAACCTCAACCGCGTGTCACCTTAAGATTACAGGCATTTGCATATTTAAATCCATTAAATATACCACGTACTTTAATGACCTTGTTTGCCTCAAGTCAATTTATGAGCGCCTTTCAGATCTCATATTACCACATGTACAACCCATTGCTTTAATAATATGTACGTATATGTATGCATACAGAACTATTTCTAATAATAAAAAAAAAATATTTCAATAGTGCTTGTGTATTTGATTTATGAAAATTGAAACTTTCACTATTTCATATATTTTTTCTATGTACTCTCTGTAGATCTCTAATTGATGTGATTTTGATGTAATTTAATCATACATCATTTGTCAATTATTTATTATAGTTTTAAAAATAAAATACATAATAAAAATTTAAATTTATGGTTTTTTTTAAATTGATTTAAGAGTTGTGTCGTATTTTAAATTATGTATGTTGTATATGTATGTATATAGTAGGTATATTGACGATACAGTGGGTATATATATTTGTGTAGGTGGTCGATATGTTGCTATATGAGCGCAAGAATATTCTAAGAAATGCAACATATAAAATTTTAGTACGCCGCTAAACCGGAAATAATTACGCGATCAAATGGACAGGATAAATATGGCGCCATAATCCATATGCATATATATATACGAAATAAATGCAATAAAGAAGTCGAATTCATTATGCGTCGAATAAATCATAAATACTAACACGCTGCTACATAGAATACATATATTTATGCAATAATAACAGTTATATTAAAGATATATGCGAATTGCTAGTCAATTACTCGGCATCCTGTCCATATATGTATACTAAATATGCGCGTATAACATAAAATGTTCATCAAACGGAATTGTACGATCAAAATGGTTTTAAAAAAACAATAATAAATTTTATAAATTTATATGCTACAAGTGTTTACCAATTATATCGCCATAAATAAAATAATTAAAAAAACTTATTAGACGCATGAATTTCACTTTAACTCGTATATTATTATGTAAGATTCAATGAAGCGCCTTAAAGAATAATAACAACAACAACAACACAACATAATTAAAATTGAGACATGAAAATACGGAAAGCTGTCATAATGGAAAAAAAAAATTCTTCGTATTTAAACACCTACAATTTCTTTCGACGTTCGTTCATTCATTTCGGGGTTTGGTTTGATGCAACAACCATGTCAAATGTACATTTTTATATCGACTTGTCGATTGTTGTTTTTGTCATTTTTTTAATTTGTATACTAAACGAAATTGACAAGCGTTGTTCTGTTCTGTTTAGTTATAAATCATCCATAATATAGAAACAACAAACATACAGTTCTCAAATAAAAATTTAACTAAAATATGTTTTTTGTACATACGTATGTACATACATATAATACATAGGTAAGTCTAAAGATTTATTGGATTTTAAAGAAAATATTGATATTTATCGTATCTTAGAACTTTTTTACTGCACTTGACATAACTACCGGTATGGCAAGAGTAATCGGTGCTTAGGGCTTATTATCAACTGCGGATACACACATGTACTGAATATAATTGTATCTCATTTTGTTTAAACAACAAATATAATTTTGTAGATAATTGGTTATTTTGAAATAGAAGTAACGCCCATTTTTTCAACACGATCAATTTTTATAGTTTTACTCGAATGCCCAATTATAAATCTAACGAAGGCCCAAAGTCATTCATTGCTTAAGGGGCCGGAAAACGTTAATACGCCACTAGCCTATAAAGGAGATAAAATTTATCAGACGCTGCTGACTTCTATTCTTTTTTCAATCACGTAGGTTGTCGATGTCCTGCAAATACTCTTGATGTAAGGCTATACTTTCTTTTCGCTCTGCCAGAAATTGGTTTCATGAAGATGTGTCCACAGGGTTCCACGACAATTCACCGAAAACGACAATTCACTGAAAAACAAACAATTCACCGAAAAACTCAATTCACCGAAAATGACAATTCACCGAATTGACATTACACCGAAAACGACAATACACCGAAAACGACGAAAACTACGATTATACCGAAAATAATGAATTCGAATTAATTGATGGAAATGGGAATGGAAAATGGTGAAATGTGGCTATCTGGGACGGAACTAGGTCAATCTTTGATTTTTGGATAAAATTTTGGAATATAGCCACCCAGAACGGAACTGGGCCAATCCTTGACCGATTATCATGAAATTTGACAAGTTGAAAGTAAATGGGGATTGTAAAATGATTTATGGCCAAAGTTCACAAGACTTTTTCACCGGCTTATTTAACTTGTGCCCGGTTTCTAGAAAACATTGGTTAACCGGCTGTTAAGCTAACCAACTGTTAACTTTTCCATATAAAATTGCATTTTGGACATCATTTCTGGCCCTGCAATCTGATTACAATTCTATTTTTATATGAAAATATTTAACCGACGTATAAATATTTATTTGATCAAAGTTGGGCGACTAAATATTTATACGTCGGTTAAATATTTCCATATAAAAACAGAATTGTAATCAGATTGCATAAGAAAAATACAATTTTATATGGAAAAGTTAACCGTTGGGTAGCTTAACAGCCAGTTAAGCAATTTTTCCATGAAACCGGGCATTAGGAACGTAGTTTTAATTTTCAAAATGCCAGATAGAAAATGATTGGATAGTTCCGTTCCAGATAACCATATTCCAGAATTTTATCCAAAAATCTTTTTTTTCCAAACAATCCCATTTACATTCAACTTGTCAAGTTCCTTGATAATCGGTCAAGGATTGGCCTAGTTGCGTTCCGGTTGGCTATATCCCAGTGCTTTATCCAAAAATCATTTTAAAACCCCATTTACATTCAACATGTCAAGTTCGATGATAATAGGTCAAGGATTGGCTTAGTTCAGTTCCAAATGGCCATATTCCAGAACACTATCCAAAAATCATTTAACAATCCCATTTACATTCAATTTGTCAAGTTCCATGATCATCGATCAAGGATCGGCCTAGTTCAGTTCCAGATTGCCATATTCCAGAGCATTATCCAAAAATCATTTAACAATACCATTTCCATTCAACTTGTTAAATTTCATGATAATCGGTCGAATTGGCCTAGTTCCGTTCCAGATAGCCACATTTCACAGTGTTATCCAAAAATCATTTCCTATTTCTCTTTTACATTCAATTTATCAAGTTCCATGATAATCGGTCAAGGATTGTCCTAGTTCAGTTCCAGATGGCCATTCCAGAATATTTTCCAAAAATCATTTAACAATCCCATTTGCATTCAACTTGCCAAGTTTCTGGATAATTGGCCAATGATTGGCCTAGTTCCGTTCCAAATGGGTGTATTCCAGAACTTTATCCAAAATTTATTTTCCAATCCCATTTCCATCAAATAATTCGAATTCTTTATAATCGGTATAATCGTAGTTCCCATGTATTTTCTTTTTCGGTGAATTATCGATTTCGGTGAATTGTCGATTTTGGTGAATTATCGTTTTCGGTGAATTGATGTTTTCGGTGAATTGTCGTTTTCGGTGAATTGTTGTGCTACCGTCCATCTCTAAGGTAGGCTGTAAAAATGATTAAAATTGGGTTAAAATCACGAAACTTCAAAATTCTGTAAAAACCTAGCTCTCAATCTTATTTAATTCCTATATGGACGCAGAGGTGGCAGTTGCTCTAAGCTATCCGAATATGTACTCGAGAGTATGTAATTATTTCTAGAATCGGCAGCATACAATTTGCAAAACACCTCGAATTCAAATTTTCGTATAAATAAAATTCCAATTGGAAAAATAGACAAATTTAACAGTGTAATTGTTTGTGATTTTAGTCGTGTTTTTTAATTCAAAAATTTTCTTATTGGAATGAAGTTAAGTGGATAAGCATTTCTCATTTTTTCAGTAAAATGAATTTCATTTTTTATCAATAAATAAGATACATTTAATGTTAAACTACACATTTTAATTCACTATTATCGAAATAAAATAAAATTTAACTTTATTTTTCAATGTTCTGGATAAAGCATTGGTTTTTTCAAGTTCGCGATTAATTCATAGTACACGAACTCGAAAAAAAGGGAAATTTTAAAAGGAAATATTTTAAACAAATATTTTTCATTTTTTTAAGCTTGATACCTGTATTATTTCACAATAGACGTCAAAAAATATTGTTAGAAGTTGAAATTTATTCAAATAAATAGAACTTAAATTAAATATATTGGTTAAACTAAATAAAATTTCCCAGTATTATTCCCGATGTTCTTATAGAACTTGAAGTTCTGTTAATAAACAAACGCACCTTTTTATTATTATTATTACCAAGCTCTTATTTAGCTCACTCTGTGTATCTGTTTGTATCGTCAAATTTTGTAATCAATTTTTCAACCACTTGCGATAGTCCAATTGAGCTGAAATCTTGCATGCAGGCTTAACTCCGATGACAATACAAGATTCTAACATTTTTTTCGACCTAAAAGGCTTTGAAAAGCCTTTATTCAAATTGCTGGCATAAGAGACGAATGTAGCAAGAAAAAAACATGCGGCGGCGGTCGAGTGGTTAGAGTGATGGAAGATGGTTTCGTACACCCAAGTTCAAATCTCGGTTCGATCTAAATATTTTTAATTTATATTTTTTTTGTCAACTCAATATTTTTTTATTATTACCACGCTCTTATTAGCTCACTCTGTGTGTCTGTTTGTACCGTCAAATTTTGTAATCAATTTTTCAATTATTTGCGATAGCCCAATTGAGCTGAAATTTTGTATGCAGGGTTAACTCCGATGTCAATACAAGATTCTAACATTTCTTCGGCCTAAAAGGCTTTTATGCTTTTCAACCAAAAAATGTTCGAAAAAATGTTAGAATCTTATATTGTCATTATATTGTCATAAGCCTGCATTGAAAATTTCAGCTCAATTGGACTATTGCAAGTGGTTGAAAAATTGATTACAAAATTTGACAAAGACTTATAAAAGTTGGCTATAATAAAAAACAATCATACGACATAGTGCTCTAGGATCGCACTCTTAAAGGTAAGGTACAAAGATAGATATACCATCTATCTTTTTGCAACTTCCTGACAAATGTTAACATGGTCGAAAAATTGATTACAAATTTCGATGACTAAAAAGTAGAAAATAAAATAAATTAAAAAAAACTTTTTAAAAAACCACGCTTATATTTGCTTTGAAAAGGCTTTGAAAAGTAGAAAATAAAATTTTTCTTCCTTACTCCTATCAAGGTATATTTATAACAAGTATAGAAATAAAAATTAATATGACTAAAAATTTAAGCGTGGGGCGCTCCTTTACGGCATTAGTAATTTAAGACTACTGGACACACAAAGTAAAGTCTTAGTAAAGTCTTTTAGTAACACTAATTTAACAATCTATTCTGATGTATCCTAAGAATAGATTTTTTGCTGGAGCATTTAAGTATTAACGTAAAAATGACATATTGAAAGATAGTATGTACATTCAGAAGGAGCGCCCCACGCTTATATTTTTAGTCATATTAATTTTAAATTTCTACTTGTTATAAATATACCTTGATATGAGTAAGGAAGAAAAATTTTATTTTCTACTTTTCAAAGCCTTTTTTTTAAATATATTTTTTAGTATGAATTTCACTGTCATTGAAATTGGGATAAACCGGTAAATGTTTAAAGCTATTTTTGTTGCTTTACTTACCTCAATACCGAACATTTATTATTTTGAATGGGACAAACTTCACACCAAATCTCAATTTGTTATATGATATAAAATTTATTGAGAAATTCGTGTCAGCTTCTTATTAATGTGGTGATGGGCAATCCAAAAAATAGTTTTGCCTATATGGCAGAAAAAGCTTAAGGTACAGTTCTACCATAAACCAAACTAGTCCGAATAATCATATTTAGTCTTACCTACAAACAACCACTACATATGATGGGTACACCCAACTAGAAATATGTATGTACGTACATATTGTTATGCACAAACAAATTCATTAAGTCATATATACATACGAACAACATCTATCACATAAATTAAATGAAAAACGAAACAATCATAAAAATGACTCGTCAATTATTTATGAATGAAATAAAAATATAAATAATAATAATAATGTTATAAATAATAATTATAATAATTTTAAAAACTATATATAAAGGTGTATGAACTTAAGTTTAAATATTATTTGTTATAATAATAACAATAATAATTATTGTACACAGCGAGATATAAATATTGTTTAAAAGAAATTTGTATTCAAAATTCATAATCATGATTGCTTTCTTTTTACGTGTACATACTCGTATGTCATATACCCAAACGATATTCAATGTCGTAAAGCAAGGATTGGTAAACTATGGCACGTGAGCTAGAACTCTTTAATTTATCGCAACCCCATCTAAGAGAAAAATTTATCTCTGGTATCGTAAAAAATAATATGGAAACAAGTTACCGGTACCCACATTCCTGATTATGTATATCATTTAAAAACAAGCTTGCAACCGGTGCGCCGCATAGTATTCAAATGTTGCTCCCTTCCAACATATAGTTTGCCCAACCATGCCATATATTATTCGACTTACACACAGCTCTTCTTTTATACATATATGTACATAACAATGAGACATGCATTTTATTTAATTCATCTTCAAAAAGCGCATTTAAGAATTTTGTTTGTTTTTTTTTCTTACATCAAAAGAACATCTCGTATTCCTATCGTATGTGTGAGATCTTTGTTGTTGTATTTTTTGGTTGAACATTTAAATTTTTGTTTTAATCGCGCAGATTTCACTAATAACTACTCGTTTATATCAAGAATTAACTGTGTATATACAAATTACTGTACTTATTACTTATTATTACTGCTTATATATATGTACGTACAAAACGAAATATTGTAATCGCATTATCATGCGATGATTACCGCCGTTGTTGTTAGTATTCTTATTACTGTGTGGACGGAAGAAAGTACTTGATGATCCAAAGTCAAGTTTATATTATTAACGATTAACGATATTATATATTTCATAATAATTAAATACGAGTTTAACGTGTATCAAATAGTTGTTGTATGTGAAAAAAAATGATGATCGTCCCAGTGTTGTATAATTTGATGTCTTGTTGTTCACATTATATACAGTGTTTACCTATATAATCGCTTATGATATATAGTGAGTGGTATCGTAAGCTTTTCGATTTGTTTTAATGTCATCATTCATTCATTCCTATACCGGCTTCTTTGTTTATTTTCTCGTCGTCAACATTGCCCATAACTACGTGTATCAAGGACACGATTTTCATACGTTTTCAATTGTTAAAAATCATTAATTAAAACTCTTGTGAAAAGTAATAATTTTTCAAAAAAATCGATAATATACAAGACAAGTAATTCATAATTTCACCAACTTTTCAAGCACTCACATAGTAAAACACACGTAAAACAGTCTTGTATAACTGCTAGACAATTTTTGGTGTGTTTTAATATAACTGCTTCAAAAGTTCGACTAAATTTTGTATCGAAAAAAAATGTTTCTATTTACTATAATTCGTAAATAATAATAAAATAAAATAATATTCTCGATACCAAATTTTAGTCAACATTTCTAAACGGTCACATAGTAAAACAAACAAAAAATCGTTTTGTCACAGTGCTAGACAAATTTTCGTGTGTTTTACTATGTCAGTGCTTGGCAAGGTCGACTAAAATTTGTTATTGAAATTTAATATTTTTTATTAAATTTTTTTTCGATATCAGATTTTAATCGACTTTCAAGCAATCATATATTGAAATGGTATGTGATTATCTAATTAATTTAGATTAATGATGTGCCACGCCTACATCTACCTAATTAAATCCATTAAGTCTCATGTTTCTCATTTGTGATATATTTCATATTTAAATTGGGGGTTTATCGTGTGGTTTTTATTACATAACAAAAATCAATTACATAGGATACGTATTCGTACCAAACCTGCAAATGTGTCTGTTTTGTTTTTTATTTATTATTTAATAATATTTTATTCACGTGAATTTTGTCCTAAATCTGTCCTAAAAACATTCACAATTCTATATAGACAGATGAAGTTTGTACTAAATCCTAAAAATGTTTACATGTGTAAGTGAGAATATCATATTTTATTCGGATAGACCGATAAACCTAAATTTTCAAATTTTCCCGAAAATTCCCTAAAAAGCTATCATCATACTGACGTATTGCTCAAGATGTCATTGGATCTAGCCTATCCGAAAAATATTTGTATTTAGCAAAAAGTAGGGGATTAGGGGTTTAGGACAGCCATATTCCTCATGTCGTATTTTTACAGGGTTTAAGACAACCATATGTTTCGTATTGCCTCATGTATGTCGGTTATATGATTTTCTTCGACATTGACGAAGAATTTCATTGGACATATATTCCAAGACATCGCTAGGTTTAAACTATCCGAAAAAAAATTTCAATTTTATAAAAAGTAGGGGATTAGGGGGTTTAGGAAAATCATATTTGGTATGACCTCATGTATGTCGATTATATGATTTTTCCGAATTTTCTTGCGAAAATCCTAAGAAGCTAACACCATAATGCCGTATATTCCAAGATATATTCCGACTTATATGAGGTCATACTAAACATGGTTGTCCTAAACCCTCTAATCCCCTACATTTTTCAAAATTTAAATATTTTTCGGAAAACTCAGACCCAAATTCATCTTTGTGGTTTCTATGTTATGTTGGTATCTTCCTTGGGTTACCCCAAGAAATTTCGGAAAATAATGTAACCATCGCACTAAATTTTATTTTCTTAGTGATAAAATTCGCTATATCGAGGCATTCTGCTTTGTACACTGACACATATAAACTAAAATTCTTTTTGTTGTTTTTAGGACAGATTTAACGTTCCTAAGTTGGTCCTGAAGGTGAAATTTATATCACCTTATGGTTTCTTGCAAACACAAAAACTTATAGACAACTTTCCGATAGATTCAATGTCACTCGGCCAATGTTGAATGGTATAAATTAATTTTGATTCTGTAACGTAAATATCAATATGAAACACTAATTTCTATTTGCCATGTAAAGTATATATTGTTATCTCTTTTCATTTTTTTCTAGGTAGTTGATTTTTTAATGGAAGACAATGTTATATTCCAAGTTTCTTTTTGGTCTTTGTACCGTGAATAATAAAAGAAGTAATCTATTATAAACAATTTTGTTTCTATTTTCAAAGGTTATGGGCCAGGCCGCGAAAAAACACAAATTGTGCAAATTAGTAACTTCAGTACTTAAAGTAAATTATTGTGTCATTTGTTTTGGTAATTCAAAATAAAAATAAACAAGGGAACACATGTAAAATGGCGTCATTGTCGATGGTGCCAATCGAAAAATTGTCTGGACGAGAGAATTATAATAATTCGGAATTTACAGTAAAAGCGTACGTACAACACGAAGGATTGTGGTCAAGTATTGAAAATCCCGAGGCAGCGCAGACGGCTGAAAGAAAAAACTTATCGAAGCAAAGGCAAAATTAATCATGAGTGTTCAATCGAATATATGTGTTAATATTCGAAATCTTGACACATCTAAACAAGTGTGGGATAAACTGAAATCAGTTTTACAAGATGATTGATTGTCTCGACGGGTAACTTTAATGAGAAAATTAATCACAACAAGGTTGGTTGAGAGTAAATCCATGGAAGAGTACGTAGGAACAATTGAAACAACAACACAAATGTTGAATGATATTAAATTTGATATTTGTGAGGAATGGACTGGTACATTTTTGTTAGCTGGTTTACCGGCTAGATTTAAGCCTATGAATATGGCTATGGAAAGTTCCGGAGCGGGCATAATCGGTGAGTATGTGAAATCAAAACTGTTGCAAGAAGGGACAGAAATAGCTGGAGGGCTAAGGCATTGACACAAGAAAAAACCAATCGGTTGGTAATAAGAGTACGTTGTTGTTAGTGCTTAGTGCGAGTGATTTGCATCGGCTCATCTGACAAATAGCAAGAAGCATTTATCTTCCTTCTCGGAACCGTTTGATAGAATTGTTCGTGTAGCCAATAATCAAACGTTAAAGGTCGATGCAGTTGGAAAATGTTAATTGGAATTTAATGTTAACGAACGGAATAAACTGGTGGACGTAAATGTAATTCATCTTTCTGAGTTGATTTCAAGAAATGGAAAAAAGGTAATTTTTTTGACAATTGCGGTTTTAAAATTTTCGATAACCAAACAAATCAGTTGATAGCTACAGCCATACTAGTTGGAGATTTGTATAAATTGGATATGTTAAAAAATAAAAAAATTAATACCGTTCGAGTTGTTGAGTTCGATTTGTGGCATCGTCGGATGGGGCATAGGAGCGAAAATAAAAAATGTGAAATTAGTTTACGAGGTAAACAACACAACGGTATCGAGTAAGAAGTTGGAATTAGAACATGGTAATTTGTATGGTCCAATCGAACGTGTATCATTAGGTGGTTCGAGGTATATATTCGTATTAGTAGATGACTACACACGCATAAACAGTTCGTTTATTTTCTTAAAAGAAAGAGTGAAACTTATTCTGGATTTAAGAAATTCAAGGCTCTTGTAGAAAACGAAACCGGCAACAAACTCTAAGTTTTTCGTTCGGTGGTGAATTCTGCAGTAAAGACTTTGAAAAATTGTTTGGTGCGTGTGGCATAAACCATGAAACCAGCATACCATATAACCCACAACAAAATGTATTGGTAGAACGAATGAACCGAACAATCATAGAAAAAGCTCGTTGCATGTTAATTGATATGGGATTACCAAAAAGTTTTTGGCTGAAATGATTATCTAATAAACCGTAGTCCAACGTCATCATTGAATAGTGGCACGGGGAAAGATGTGAATTTAAATTTTCTGAAAGTATTTGGTTCAAGGATTATTGTTCACATATACCAAAGAATAAAAGGAACAGTGACACCCAAAAGGGTTACCGAGTTTACAATATTCGGCACACCGGTGAAGTAAGTGTCACCAGAGATGCAGTGTTAGACGAAACAAATCAAATGATCAATTTTTCATTGTTCGATAAGCCATGGAACGACACTGTTTTTATGCCAATGGTAGAAGACATCGATTAAATTGGCAATACAAAAATGGTGGAAACCAATTCAACCAAAGTGGTTGTTTAAAACAAAACAGCACCTGGATGGTAGTGTTCACTATACAAAGCGCGATTGGTGATAAAAGGTTGTGCTCAACGCTATGGGATTGATTATCAGGAAACATATATATGCACCTGTGGTTAAATATAATTCCATTCGTTATTTGTTGGCAATAGCGGTAGAACGTAATATGCATATCGAACAGATGGATGCTGTGACGGCATTTCTTCAAAGGAAGTTGAACGAAAATGTCTTGATGTATCAACCACATATGACCATAACAGTGATAAAATTTGTAAATTAAATAAAGCAATTCACGGACTTAAACAGGCCGGACGGGTCTGAAATCAAAATGAAAGACATTGGAGATGTCAAATCAATATTGGGTTTTCGAATGACAAAGGTGTTTTATGGATGGATCAAGAGAACTATATATAAAAAAAAATCTTGGAACGATTCAACATAGAAAACAGTAATCCTGCCGCTACTCAGTTGATATAAATGTGAAATTAGATAAGCCAATGTCTCCAAAATCAACAGGTGAAATCGAAGAGATGAGAAATGTTCCATATAATGAGGCTGTCGGATGTTTGTTGTATGCGGCACAAGGCACTAGACCAGAAATTTCAAATGAACCAGGAAGGCAACATTGGAACGTGCTTAAACATATTTTTAGATACCTAAAGGGAACAATGTCTGCGAAGTTGGACTATTATAAATCAGATAACACTGAAGTTATTGGTTATAGTGATTCTGATTGGGCCAGTGATATCGATGGACGTAAATCAATAACTGGTTATGTATTTATAAAATGTGGTGGCGCTATTACATGGTCAACAAGAAAGAAACAAATAATTGCATTGTCGACGACAGAGGCTGAGTATATGGCTGTGGCAGTAACAACCCAAGAGGCTATGTGGATTAAAATGTTAAATAGAGGGTTTGGAGTAAATAGGTGTTATTTGAAATTTTTTGTGATAATGTGATTGCGAACATTTTGGCCAAAAATGATACCCGAACCAAGCATATCGATGTGAAACATCATTTTGTACGAGAGAGGATCGAGGCATCGGATGTGCAAATATCGTATCTATCTTCTAAAGAGATGACAGCAGATGTTTTGACTAAGGGGTTACGTCAGAGTAAGCATCATGCTGATCGACTTGAAATGGGAATTAAAATTTAATTCAAGTCGAAGTGTTGAATGGTATAAATTAATTTTGAATCTGTAACTTAAATATCAATAGCCGTGTTTCTTGACGTATGATCTGATCCGGATCAGATCATATCTGCTTCCCTTTCATTTGTATAGCCGCGTTTCATGAAATCAACACAAAAATTGTACTATTTTTTGTTTTTGTATAAAAATTTTGAACCAAAATGCTACTAGGATCAAAATAATAACCTATAAACAAAAAATAATACAATTTTTGTGTTGATTTCATGAAACGCTGCTATACAAATGAAAGGGAAGTAGATATGATCTGATCCGGATCAGATCATACGTCAAGAAACACGGCTAATATGTCAACACTAATTTCTATATGCCATGTAAGGTATATATGGTTATCTCTTTTCTTTTTTTCTTTGTAATTGGTTTTTTAATGGAAGACAATATTATATTCCAAGTTCCTTTTCGGTCTTTGTACCGTGAATAATAAAAGAAGTAATCTATTATAAACAATTTTGTTTTTATTTTCAACGGTGCCTCAACAGCGAACAGGAGAAATACAATCGAACCAGCTTCAGTTTCCCATGATGAAGGAGGTACCACGGGATATTGGAGCAATAGATGGTAGCCATATCCGGATTAATCCGCCTAAAAAAAGATAAAGAAGTTTACTATAATAGGAAGAAATATAATAGCTTGTTGCAAGGCACAGTAAACGCGGAAAACATGTTCAAAGATATCCATTTTGGTGAGCCAAGGAATGAATGAATGAATCAATGAATGATGCTCGACTGCTTCGAAAGTCTACATTTTTTAGACGCATAAGGGAGGATCCAACTATAATCATACCAGGAGGCGTGTTGCTTGGTGACTCGTTGGCGTTTTTTTTGCCCTTTTTGCTAATATTATAATCCGATGATGTAGATTCAGGTGTTTCCAGGATTTCTATATTTTCCACTATATGTAGTTTCTGTTTGCATAGATGCTGGTGCTGGCCGAATTTCTACCCCGAGAAACATGGAATGCTTTGAACTAATGGTTGGATTGTCATGGTAAATATCTTCTATTTCTTCCATATATAAAAGTTTTGTAGGAGTTGAACCTTTGAATTTATACTTTGCGTTTTATATGCTTTATAAAGGCTGCGCCATTTTTCCTCAACATTTTCACTTGTTGTTGGAGAAACCTATAAAAAATTAGTATTAACCATTAACAATTTGTAATACTTCTCTTTCCTGCCAGCGTATGTTAACTGATCAAGGCTTTGCCTTCATGGTATGTCCAACTTTTCGAAATTATTACCATTATTACCAACTTTCTTACAAATATTTGAATAATACCAAAAATTTCGCGCCGCGAATCAAAATTATTGATTTCGGAAAAAATAAGATTTCGAAAACATTTAATCATTTTTTTTATATTGTATGATCTGCTGTAATTTTCTGTGCATAGTTTGTAAATTTTGCTATTACGCTGGTAACCCTAGGCAAAGGCAAGAATTGAATTTGAGGGGCAAGTAAATAAGTAATACCTGATTAAATATATAATTTTCTCGCCAAATATTCTTCTACCTTGCAAACCAAAATGGTCTTGTATATGCTGAAACCGCCAATGCATTGAGTATAGTCTTGAAGGATGTGACATCTATTAGAAATAACGTGTACTATTGACAAATATTTCCATGTACCTACATGTAAATATGCTTGTAATAATCACATTTCTGTGAAAACAACATCAACAGCAAATAATTTATGTATGCGGTAAATCGTTCTAATCAGAGGTTCGCGGCATTACCTACTGTTTTCAACTCAATGTGATAATATTATGAATGATGCTCCGAGACTAAGTACTGACCTATGCAATCATCCACATAATTAGTTAAATGTAATGCTTATACTTAACGTGTAATTGCCTGCGACCAAAGGACAATTTCGTTCTATGCAGGGTTTCGAAAATGCCGGGTTGTACAAAAGTCGTGACAATGCAGGGTTGTACAAAATACAAAGAGTTTGAATGCTTGATTTAAATTTGAACTGCAACCTGTTATTCGCAGGGATTTCTTATAGCTATTACATGTAACTGAATGTTGCACGCATCAAACACCCCAAAGTTTGGTTGTTGTACAATCTTGTTTCATTACACCATTTTCTGTGCTTTTCACCATGCTCTTCATTTCAGTATATCGATCATCAGAGTTATCCCCTAATGTCGTATGTCTCAAAGAATTTGGTTAACACCATTATGACACTATGCCATCTAACATTGCCCATGGCATCTAAAGAGTGAAATCTTTTTTCTAGTTGGGGTTTGATAATATTATTAGATCTAGATCATGTATCAGGATAGATGGTTATTTTAGTGGATGAGTTATATCGTTAAAGGCAGTCCCCTATACTCGTCTTTTCCATGGCAAGTTTTTTATTCTATTTTTAATAGTTGTGTTCTTGCCACTCCAAATGAGGTTGCTGCTTCTTTCTGGCATTGCTGCAAGCAACCTTATTATTATATGTTGTCCACATAATCGCGCGTTCGTCATTTTCCGTCTTCATTATATACGATAGCTATAAAGATGTTTAAATGGGTGGAACTCAACAAATAAGTAAGATTACAAATAGTTTGAAAACAATTCAATATCAACGTTTTATATTTCAACGTTTTCCATTTAAAAACTTCGGATTATCTGGTTGTGATCTTCTTTTGCATTATCGATCATATAGTTGTCTAAACCTTTCTCCTGCCCTATATACCTGTTTTGACATCGTCCATTCTATATTCACGTGTTCTGTCCATTTAAAACTTCGTGGTTTCTCCCCATAGGTGTTTCGTTTCAGACCTATGGATGTTCGCGACTTTAGATATTTTCATATTAACTTGTTTGAGTGCTACAGTATAGTGTTTCCAAGTTTTTGATATATTTTGGTATCGCTTAGGTGTGGGCCATTTTCTTGATACTTCTTTGACCGAAAGGAGTGTCGCAACCGTTACAAGGGTATTCCTTCCAAATTTGTGGGCGATACACGGCCATGGCCAAACCCTCATATATAACTGGATTTTACCAGTATAACATGTATATGGCGCCAATTTTATGCGTATATTCCCACTAGAAGTTCCTTTTTCAAACTCAATACAAATGAAGACAGATTTAAACTGTGGCTTTCCGTCTTCCAGAACAAATATCATTTTAACTTTTCGACATGACCTATATAGACTATAACAAAACTAGGTTTTAATCATACTCTTCATAATCGTCTAATTTAACGGATGAAGTAGGCAGGGTTGACTCGAACTTCACATCTCCTCACCCAGGAGATTCAGGATTTTTGTTCTCTGAGAGTGTTCCCACAAACCCATGCGGTGCTTAAATCTAAAAGGCCTTGTTTTAGTTCATTTAAATATTATTCAGACTCACAGAGAAAAAAGGGTTTGAGACCATTGGACCCGGAACATGTCTCGGTATTGGTATACGAAGAGGATACACTTGAATTCAGGTTGGTGTGAATATTTCTTGATATGGTTTCGACATGTACAGAATCCGGAAGTTAATCTTTACTTTAACGATAATTTTGTCATAAACTATGGACATATTAGACGGCCCTGTTAAATTATATATTTAGTGTCTTCGATATATTATATCATATGCGTATATCTATTCCAATTTATAGCCCGCAAAGAATACAGATCTTCTCGTCTAAATCATCTTAACTTGAATAATAATATACCATCTAAATGTTCATACTGGCGTATAATAAAAATTATATTTTTATTTTAATGCCTTGATATAAGTTATATCTTGTACATGCACTCGCCTATATATACGAGTATGTATATACGCGAGTTTATGCTGTCAGACATAAAATTAAATAAAATAAATTAAAATACATACTAAATCTGTATACGCGATTTTAAAATTAAATTTACAACACCAACAGTAATTAATTAAATCATTAAATTAATTTTTAATTTTCGTTTTATTTATAATTTCATTAAAATATATAAAAATTCTTGTAATATCAGGTAATAAAATTAATAATTTAAGATGCGCGCTCAAAACCAAATTACAGCCGCATATACATAATATTATGTGTATGTATGTTGGAATTTTATGTATATATGTTGTGATGTTGGAAATGTGATGAAGTTTCGAAATTGATGGAGTGAGAATAATTTTGTTAGACTCTCGCTGACGAAATTCCGAACATAAACTATACCAAAATCGAAATCGCAACAAAAATTGAAAAAACCCAAAAGAATCAAATTATTAAGAAGGGTTACATATTTATGTTTCGGATCAACTGCACTTTGATTGAATGCGACCCAACAAAAATATATAAATAATCATGTCTGCGATGCGGATCTTCTATGTATATACTTATATACCCGGTGAACAACTGTTCGGTTGAAATACTGCATCCAGACCCAAAATCAAAAAAAAAAAAAAAACATAAAGCCAAAATACATAATACATAATATATTGAAATCACAATCCAGAAGACAGACGCAAAGATAATTTATTTTGCGATTTTATTTTTGTATATTTCTGTTGTTTGAGAAACTCATCTCAAATTCTCAAGGATGGATAATTAAAACATCTTTTGTTTATTTTATCCTTTTTTATTTTGTGCCCGAGGCTAGAATATATATGTATATGCGCGCTGCGTCTTATAATTTTCTGGTCGATCGTTAGAATATTGTGTAAAGGTGTGCGGACAAACAATCATTTTTTTATGAAATATTGTGCGCGGTGTATATTACAAGGTCGATTGGGCGGTTTTTTTCGCGAGAACTTTGTTCAATGACCTATTTTAACCGTGCATATACACATATGCATGACGTACGTGTGTGGTTAGAAAAATAATTTATTTCAATTATATGCGTATTCATTGTGTGTCTAGACTCGAACTTATATACATACATCGGAATGAGCTTAACGCTAGCTATATGCCCGCACTATAAATTTAACTTAAATTATTTTCGACCATCCAAATTCATAGTCGTTTCTCAAATCATCAGATCATTCCAATATCTATACATATATATTTTATGTTTTTAATATTTTTTTTTGGCCCCTGTGGTCGAGGGGCACTCATATGTCTCGTAAATCTAAATAATCGCTGGGCTAACGACCCACACCCGTAAAAAAATAACATGTTTATAAAGTCAACAAAAATAAAAATGGATACCGCCAAAAAACACCGGACCCCTGCTCAAGTGCAGTAACTTAGAAAACAAGGAGCGTTGGAGGCTCTAATCACGTGCATGAGGAAGTGTCGGCTGGAACTCGTGTTCGTCAAGAAACTCTCTGGCCTAAAACTGGAGACCATGTGTCCCAGGGCTATACGTTGCTCTACAGTGGAGGCGACCTTGGAAATCTTGGAGCCTGATTTCTTCTTGGGCACATTTTACAATGACTTGGACGATCTGATGGGATCTATACCCGAACAGGATGTTAGAATGGTAATTGGGGACTTTAATACTAGAACTGGCAGAAATCAGGCAGATTTATGTAAAAACAAAGGTCCGTGAGAGAATGATGTACTTTGCAATTGTTAACGATCTTAGAGTAGCAAGCACGTTCTTCCGTTTGAAACAGATACATCTAGAGACGTGGACCATGGGTTAATTTCTAAAGGGCGGGCTCTGGTTGTGCAGTATGTGAGAATTTATCGGTCAGCAACCAAATACGTACGCAGCGATCATCATTCGGTTTCTGCAAAGCTACGGTGGGAGTTTTCGTACAAGTCTGAAACGACATCAAGATCTGAAAACTTCGGTTGTCAGTGCTGCTCCACAGACACAAGAATAATTGGTTTGATGACGAGTGTCGTCAAGCAGACGAGCAAAAAAATATAGCCCTTAGTGAAGTGGAACATCATCTCGCAATCGCGAGGAAAAACAAGGTTGCTCTTGCTAGGGGGACAGCTAAGCAGATTTCTAGAAGGAAGAAGCGAAAATGGTGGAAAGCTGAGGTTCTGAAGATTATTTTTTTTCCAGTTGGTCGTGCCTTTCAAATATCCAACGCGGACTTACAATTCTTAAATTATCACTGCTATATCGGTATGCTCGTCTACTATTTACTAGCTTTAAAAATTTAAGTTAAGATAAAAATCTAGAGTACTAATACTTATATTTTCCTAGCGCTCAAGACGGTATGACAAAATTTCTTGAAATAGCTGAGCTTGTTTGGCAGCATTAAAGTAAGTTTACTTGCTGGCCACTCAACTCTTGAGTCTGTAAATATGTGGATCTCTAGCTTCTTGAGCTAGATCACAGTCATAGAGGATGTGTTCTATGGTTCTCTGTCCACATTTACAGGTACTTGAGACCGCTAGACGCAGTGGGAACATGTATAGGGGGCTATTCTTCCACGTCCCGTTAACATTTGGGTAAACCATACACATAGAGGAATCTTTGTCTCTAATCTCGCTTGAATGTTTGACTGATAACTATATATTATTCTGCCATCCATTGAATGCGACCATCTATCTTGCCATTTTGATACAGACTCTTTTCTCGTTTTCCTCGTTTCCCCATGAGGTTTGGTCGAATTTGATCGCAGTCAACTCCCAGCCACTTAACAGTTTTCACCATCTTAATTCTTTGGCCATTTATGGAAACCAATGGTGGTCTCCTAATGTCCAGTGAAGTTTAAGTTGGATCATAACTGTCTTTGTAGAGGATAGCTCCATTTTGTAACTTTTGCACCAGTCTACCATCCTATATCTATGGCCAATTGCGCTTTTTCTTGAATACTTTGTCTTGAATTCCCAGCAAAGAGCATTACCTTATCGTCCGCGAATGCTACTTCTTGGACTCCTTGGTGCATGCTTCCGTTGAAGACAATATTCCAAAGGTGTTGACCAAGGATGGAGCCTTGCGGACATCTTTTATTGACAATTTTTTCAAGTGCGCCATGACTTGAAATAACAGTGGCTTTTCTTTCAGACAAATAGTTGTTAATGATGTTATAGAGATTGCTTGGGCAATTGAATCTTTTTAGCTCCAGCATTATGCTGGGCCACCACAGGTTGTGAAACGCGCCAGATACATCTAGGAAAACTCCAAGATTGTACTTTTGGTCCGCCTCTTTGACTATATTGATCATTTTGATCATTGCGTCCTCTGTGAACCTATTTTCTCTAAAGCCAAACTGTTTATCAATATACGAGTAGGTGCCACTTTTCTGGAATATGTCCTTTAACCTGACGCTAATTAATTTTTCAAATAATTTACCTAGGACAGGCAACAGCATGATAGGTCTATAGGATTAGGGATCGGTTTGACACCTATCTCCGGTTTTCCTAATGATAACTAATTTACCATTTTCCCAAGCTTTGGGAAATACTCCATTGCTAAGACAAGTATTCATAAAGTTGGTGAGACAAGGCCCTATAATAGGCCAAGCACGTTGTATCACCTTGACCTCGATATTGCCTATAGGCCTGGCACTTTACCAGCTTTCATAGACATGATAGCCAAAGTGGCCTCTTCATCACTGAAGTGGCTCACGTTTGATGTAGTTGGTACAGAGTTACTTCTCTTTAGCTCTCAAAGTAATTTCCCTCAGAGTCGTCGGGTAGCAAGGTATTGAGAAAGCATTTTCTAGTGTCATCCCAACAAATTGTAGTTTGTCCACCACTGCTCATCTCAAGTACCAAATTCGTTTTCAATTTACCTGTGCTGATCTTATTGACAAAGCCCCACGGTTCAGCATTACCATGCTCCGTGATGAACTTTTTTTAATTCATTTAGCTTTTGTCTCTAATATTTTTAAAATACGCTTTTCGGTGTACCACATATAGTTAAGCCTTTTGCTTTCCCGAGTTTCGGGATTTTTATCACTTTGATATAACTTACACAACTTACAAACCAATTTTCTTGATTCGGTTAAGTCCGGAAACCACCAAGACAATTTAGATTTGCGAGTACGTTTACGTGGTATAGTAGCTCTACAGACTTTGATAATTGAATTTGTTATTATTTGTTCAACTTGATCGATATCGCTATCGATCGATACCTTCAGGTCTTTTACCCGTATTTGCTAGATGGTACTTAGGTGGCTGTAGAAACACTCCCAATTGGCATGCCTTAAGGATACCCAGGAACATTATTTACTGCTTGGGAATCATTATGTGTGTTCTCCGAACCCAAGATCGAGACAATTGCTCTGTGGCCACTTGATGTCCAATTTTCATGGACGGACCAACTTGAAATTTTTCTTAACAGACCGCCCATCATGAAAGTGAAATCAATATTCGACTCCCCGTTGTGAGAATATGCACTTGGCTGCCCATCTTCGTTGATGACGAATAGGTTACTTCTTACTATATAAATTCTTCAACGAGGGCTCCTTTCTCGTTTGTGTCCTTATTATGCCAAAGTTTAGACTTAGCATTGAAGTCACCAGTAATGATAATAGGATAGTCTTTATATTCTACTGGATCGTCTGAATATTGGAAGTAAATACTGACCAGATAGAAACTTCCTAAGTTAGATCTCAGCTCTACACACACACAGTGTGGGTCGCAGTACTGTGAAATTTTAAGAACCTCAAGATCGTTGTTGAGGATGCCAATTACTGCTTTAATATTTTCATTGTTTCCAACCATTATTCTTGTGGACGTGGCTATTCCACCTGTAGCCGCTTTAACCGCGAATGGTTCCTGCATGCAGAGTATTTTAATCGCTTCTTTTCGAATAGTTTGTCTGATCTCATGCCCAACTGCCTTAGCATTTTGCATATTTAGTTGGGCGATCTTCAATCGACAATTATTTTTAGTTTTAACTGTCATAGACAGTTCTCTTCATCATTATAGGTTCAAAGCCTTTTTGTATGAGGTACACACTTTTTGTGTACCTCATACAAAATGAGACAATGTGTCCAAATGTCTGGAATTTGTAGCATTTTGTCAACTTTTGATATTTCTGGCAATTGGGGTGATAGACACCCAACTTGCCTTCTTTTGGCCCAGTCATGAATCTTCGTTTCAAGTCCTAGACTTAAACAAAGATAAAACAAAGCTCTGAATCTATTAAGATCCTAGATCTTAATAGATTCAGAGCTTTGTTTTATGTCTCCTTTAATTGCCTCGATCTTTTCGGCCCTATCCACATCATAAATGATTATCCTGTGCAGAGGTTTTTCTGGTGGCGAAGCTACCAGCCCAGCGTTCGAAAGCTCCTTACCGGCTAGGAAGAAATCCAGATCTTCCTTTCTTCCTGTTTTTATTAGAACGCCATCTTTAATGTTTGTGACTTTCCTAACCGAAACATTACCAACTGCCGGGTTTATAATTTTCCGCAGTTTATTTTTAACCTCCCCACTATTTGTGAAGGAAGTTGGTCTACCAGCCATGGCTTTGACAGTGAGAACCTTCGATGGTTGCCACTAGGTCTTAATTTTTGTACCTGTTACTAGGACAGGGACCTGAAAAACCGCATTTTTCAAAGCCTGTGAGTACAAGACCTTTTTCTTAGTTTTATGTGTTTTCACTATCTCTGGCTATCTCAAGGCTCATCAATGGCTTGCGTCTACAATGGCACTTAGGCAATTTTAAAGTTTTGTCCTTTCCCCATTGTTAATCTTGGAGATCTGTCTGATCTCCAGTTCTAATGCCATCACAGCCCCCTTTAGTGCACCGGATAAGTATCATAAGTATAAGTTAGACGACACTAGATATTTAATGAGCGCAGTTCGCATAATTTATTTAAGGGAATTACTGGATTGCACCATACGCAGTACTTGACGCATGGAGTGGACACTTTACAAACCTGCTTGGTGTTCATTATGCTTCACAGACTGTTTGTTGAGCCACCTCTAATACTGACTGTGGAAATTTGCACTGAGCATCCATCCCATGAGGAATTCCCTAAGGCCATGCAGAGATTGAAACGAAACCAATATTTGGAGAGGATACTGTGTTGCACTGTCTTTTTGACCTTATTCGATTAGTATGGCGAACCGAAATTATGCCTGACGAATGCAAAGTGGCCGCAATATAGATTTCCGGCAGGCCTATAACTCGATCAACCGAGAGAGTTTGTAAAGGCCAATGACCTTTAAAAACTGATTATTATGATATATTTTAACAACAGATATAGGTTAAAGACGCTCATTATTCTACATAATTCAATCTGGTATACATACGAAATCAAATTCCCCTTCAATTCCCATAAAATTTAAATTTCCATCGAATACATACTCGTAAATCTCACATAAAAATCTCAATTATTTACAATTAAATTTGTGTGTTGTTGTTTTTTCTATAATTACAAATATATTTCTAATTTTAATTTCCAACTTTTCACTCTCAGTTTTTTTATTTATTTATTCGATTTAAAAAATTAATAAAAACTCAATACGATAGTTTTCTATACTTATAAATTATTTTTACTATTTTGTTTTTCTTGAATTCTTTTCTCTTCTATATAACTTCTATTATTAAAAACAATTAAATATTAAAAGTTATTATTTACAAATTATCGCTCTAATAAATTCTAAGTAACACATTTTTTTTTATTTAATCGTTTTAAAATAGACGAACAGGCGCAAGAGAAAAAAAATAACATGAAAATTCTTAAAGAAATTGTGTAAGTCAATCGGTGAATATATAGAGAGTTGGTATATACACTCGATTATGATCAGCCACACAAACACACCCAATTCAAAAGATCATTTCATTCATCATCATATGGATATAGACAAGTGCAAACGATCGCGCAATAAATTTTCGACCACCCGCACACATTATGCTTTGTAATATACAAATGTTGTTACACGCTTGATGATCATTTAATGATCACTCAATGCAATTTCCATTTACGATCATACATTTTTGTGTTACATGATGTAGTACAAAGAGAGAAATTCTTACTGCCCAATGCACTTAAAATATGTATATACACATATGATCATAAACGATCTTGGTTATATAGAAAATATCGACAAACAATCATAAATAATAAACAATAAAAGTAAAAACATATATGTATGTATATATGCAATTAATTGAATTGAAACACAAAACCAAGAACACACAAAGCATAACCATCTATCTATGTAATGTACACATTATTATCTAGTGTACGATCATCATACCTATACCTACCGAGATATGTACATACATAATACATAACTTAAATTGAAAATAAAATAAAATAAATGACGATCGCTTCGATATTGAAATATGGATATGCACTTTAAATTTATATTTCCATGGTGATCGAACAAAAGAAATTTAATTATGCATTAGGGGCCCTATACGTTAAACTGCCTTCGATTCATAAATCATTTTTTGTTTGTTTCTTCAATATGCATATATATGTACATACACGCCATTTTGTTCTTTATATATTTAATTAACTCATTTGTTTTCGAAATTGTACCACGTGCTTTTATAAATTTATCATTAAATCTTAAATTATTACGTTTCTTTTATTAATTCGATCTTTTTTTTAAAACCATTATATTAAGTTAAAAGAAATAATAGATAACGCCAAATAAACACCGGCCCCGGTCAAGTAATCGGACGGCACGTGGAACGTCCTCAAGATGCGAAACTGCTTGAAATGTGAGAATTATCGCGGTATAGCTCTCCTTTGCTCAGTCACGAGAAATCCATCCCCGCGTATACATGAGGTGTTCCTGGATTTTACGCAGGCCTATAAATTGATCAATCGAGAGAGGTTATGGAATACTTGCCTTGGAATACCTATAGGGATCATGCAAATAGCGGTCTGAAGGAAATACTTGATCCGCTTTTAAAATGTTCGGCTTCTGTTGAACTCCAGATCAATGATTCCAAAACAAAATACATGTTCGAGGGAAATTTGTTTGCGTAACGACATTGAAGTACATGCGTTCTCATTTAAGATGACAATTCCAACGGATTTCAAGAACCCTTGATTGATTGGGGTAGTTTCCCAGAGGCTCAAAAAGAATATCAAAGAAGGTTAGGATCCGCTCACAAAGCTTCGTAATTAAACTTCTGCGAGGAAAACAATCGTTTGTCTGCTGTCGGTGTTTGTAGGCTCGAGAATCTTTATCTACCCCCTGGCCCTATCTACTCCCGATCAGGACTTGGCTCGAAATCTGATCAATCGTAATGTCCTGCGTTAAGGTTGGTGGGCCTGATGTTATTTACCCTGCTGAATTATAGCACTCCTTTAATTCAGTAGCTGGAGTATAGAGTTATTTTTATTCCGATAGCTGGACAGACTGCCCACATTTTTTCATAAAACGTTAGAAAGCATAGTCAACATATTTATTAGAGACCTAAATATCTCCCGATTCAGTAACATGTAGCATGCTTACAGAGTCAGTAATTACTGTAATAGTGTCCCGCATGAACTTGTCACTACAGTTGAAAGATCCCTCAATAGTAAGGAGTTACTTGTATGTACTTTGCATGGACATGCCTGTACCAATTTTGGTATTAATCGCAACATTGTAATATGGATTGAATCCATGGTCAAGTCTCGCATTATGGAGGCGTTTTCTTGTTCAACTGCAGCAATCTGGTTTCATTGCACTGATCTATGCTGATGATCTTGTTTTAACAGTTTCATGCAAACACCTGAATATTTTATATGACTTGACGCAATATGGCCTTGATAAGGGTCTGCACGTCATCCCGTCAAAGGCTGATTTAATTGTCTTGTATTTTTCATAGCCGTAGGTGTAGTGGACCTATCCGTTCCTTCTCTTTTAGGGAAACCATTTACCAGATGTGACCAAAACCTTATGATGCCTAGCCTCCAGAATGTAGTTGTTCATACATATCGATGGTGTCAACGATATTATCTTATACTTCTATTGTCTGGTGTCCAGTGATTAATCTAAAGCTTCTGTAGCCAAGTTTAGTCTACAAAATATTGCTTGTAGCTGTTACTGAAGATGTGTATGTCTTCTGCAGCGTTTCACTTGAGGTGCATTGGAGCGTGGAATGTTGTTGGTTCTACCGTGGAGCATAGACAAAGTTTTAAAAATTATACTTCATCTTTACCTGAAATTGATATGATTAATGATAGATCGATTTTAACTTCTCCAATTTATTCTCGGTGGTTTATCCATCAAGGGAACTGCGGATTTGGGAAGATTTTTTCAAATAAATGGAATCTACTGTCCTTGGTCTGGTCTGAGATCTTTTGACAGTCTGGTTTCGCTATGCACTGTATTTCAAGCGAAAATAGTAGCGCATAGCACATAGTGGCTTTGAACTTTACTGTTAAAGTTTAAAATATTTTTCTGAGCACAATAATTGGATTTACCTTTCAACTATACACCAAGGAAGCTATAAAGAACTATGCTTTGAAAGAGCTAAGGCTACAGTAATGGCTTGCTACTTTTAGCTGCCGTAACTTCATTAGTGAGCCCAATTTGAGGTCTACTAAATCTGGTTCTTGGAATCTTGGATTTTTTCACCATGGGCTCCTGTGGCATTGTGTGCGAAACCATCATGGGTTGCAACTCAACTGACTTTATTCCTATATGACTCATGATTTTTAAATTACGAAGACGGTATCCTGTAAATCGTTATTAAATATTTTCGAGCCTCGTTTATAGTAAACCTATACTTAGAGAGAAAAATGTTTTAAAAATGATTTACGCCCGAGTGTTTCTAATATGTTGTAGGAACACACATCGGTCTAGAATTTAAGATGTTTATAATTCAGTTAATAGAGGGGGTCTACAAAATCACTGGATCCTCCATTCAAATCTACCTGGCAAGATGGTAAACTGCTCATTGGCTTACGGAACACGACGAAAACAAATCGTTCGGTTGAATTTCATCGATTTGCTCGCATATCACGTGTAATTGATATTTAAACATAATCACATAAATAAGAATAGGTTAGGTTAGAATGACTGCTTCGGCACTCATAAACCGGTGCCATTGTGTCATTCAGAACCACTAAAGTAGTGTTCTCACACTTTCCAGTTTTCTACAATAGATTCGGGAGATTGTCCATACTATTATTTACCCATGTGCTTATGCGTCCAACTAAGTAGCAACTCAACTAAGTTCTATTTTCCTATATTGTGCTTCTACATAATTCACTTGGTTCCAGACCCAGCCTTCTCACATGTTCTCCAAATGTCCCGTAAGTGTCTCGACGGCTGTTCTTTATCCTCTACTCAAGGAGATTAATATATTGAATCACTCCTAGTCCAGCCAAACATGTCTTGCAATGTCTTGCACCACCGCTCTTCTAAGCGTCAATTTAAGCGTTATAATAAGTCTTTTTATACTTGCCAGTTCCTGCTGCAGCTAGGGAAGTGAGGCCAAGCGGCCATGGACCTAGACTGTCTGGATGTTGGAATGTATACTAGTTGAACTGGCAATATATGCCACTCTTGGCACTAGAGAAACTGATTCAGCAGTATCTTGATTGCTGCCTGCCTGACCACATAGATTGCAATATCATTCGAGAATATAACCAAGTTTAAGTCTCTTCAATCGCTATCAGCCCAGTACACGCTGCAGTAGTCTGTTACACGCTGCAGTAATCAGGAAAACTTTCAGGTTATTATATAACACTCCAGATTTCACTTTGTCGCCCAGCTTGGAGCCTCCTGTGAAAAATTGTATTGTTTTGACTTCCAACATTGACGCATATAGGTGGTGTGATTTAATCGAAATTTGTCAGCTACTTATTTAGCGACCTTCTTATCATCGGGTGGCCTGTTGAAAATATGTCCACTTAGATACAGCTAAAGGTCGTGTACCCATATTGTTGCCGCCATCTGCTTACCAAAAATATCGACCGGAAGAAGGTGGTACAAAAACTCACTCCAAGAAACTTCCATCTAATTTTACTATCCACGATAACGCTCAGATATCATGCTCTATTAGTAAAAACTAGTTCAGTGTCATTTAAGACAGGAGGAGCAACTACCAGGATTTTACATGTTGACCAAGTATTTCCCAGAGGGTGCTATCGCCATGTCATAAGCAATCACTCCTATGGCGCCACCCTCCAGAAGTAATCCATTGATCACTATGTTCCAAGGAAGATGGAATAGGAAACTTTCTTGTAGAGTTCCTCCAGCTGATTAATCGCCTCGTGCGATAACACTCCTTTCCTGATTTTCCTCAGAGAATAATAACCGAATTGTTTGGTTTTCTGCCGGTATGAACCGGTCCAGGCCGATCGATTTATAAGGTTTAAAACCGTTTAGCGCTCATAGGTTATGTTTTTTACTCACAACATCCTCTGAGTACAAAAAATATATTTTTCGATTAATTCTAAGCTCCGTCGAGTCGTCAAATAATGCTGAGAAGTGAGTTTCGATGAGAAGCTCCAAGGATTTCCCACTAAGACCTGTCCTAAGAAGGTCCTAGAGAACCTTCCTCAGTCAAGAAGTGTTGGTGAATTCCTCCATTTTATCACAGAAGAGTCTCTAAATTAGCAATCCTCTTTATAGCAGTTTCAGCTAGTAGCCTATCAACTGCTTTTGGCTCTATTAAAGGTTTAAACCTAAATTTTTTATACTTTATACAAAGAGCTAATTAACCAGCAAATAACCTTCAAGAGATTTGCTACGTTTTCCTTAAAAATTCGCATAATTGTGCATCTGTATAGTTCTCTCAAATTCTAAAATAAAATTTCGATGGTTAGAAGCATTCCGGTTACCCTTAAAATCAAATGCCAACACATACATACATTTATTAGAGACTGTTCGACTAGTGAATTTATTATCCTTCAAAAGCTAACTGTTAAGCTCTTTTTTGTACGCGCCTATAGCTGCATGCTAGCCTTAACTAACACAGAAGATAGATCGACCCATGAGTTCGATGAGTTAATCGCCGATCGTAGTCGGGAGACGAAAGGTTGGAATTTGAACGGTACCTCCCGATCCAAACCACTCCGCTATTTGCTCAGTACTCTCTTTGTTCGCAACCTTGTTTTCCAGCAAAAATATTGCGCATGTAATGGATCGATCGCAAATACTTTGCATAAAATACCTAACTAGTGAATATGCTATAATGACCTAAGTTTTGACCATCACTCGATAGCGTCGATTTATTATTACATAAGCTTAAGAATGCAACCTTCACAAAATTATAATTCATTGCCAAAATTGCCAGCAACAACGATATAATAATTATGTTCACTGATTAGTTGGACGAAAATAAATATTAAAATCAACAATTTATCAACAAACCACCTAATCGATATTATTCAGGATTAAGTATCACCTCGACTTATTAGACTCATTGACAAATTGTTTCATTAAAAACGCCTTAATGACCAAAATCTCAATTTCACGACCGAACCGAACCCACAAAATCTAAATCATTCATTCAGTGAAACCGCATATTACATAAAGCAACATGAAATTTCCATTATCCACTCGACTTAATCGTATGTATGTATGTAGGTACATACGTTTGATGCCATATGTATGTATATCGCGACATAAGACGCAAGAGAAACCTCGAATATTACAACAACAACAAAAATAAAAAATCTAAGATTTAAGAATTATACACAAATAAAAATTATTGTTAAATAATTTTAATATTCATTTTTTTTTTTGGTTTTATCGAAATTTTGTCATCGTCTTGGAGGAAAGCCTTAAATACAACAACAAAAATTTATAATAATTCTTTGTACAGTATTGAGTCAAATAATATGTCTTTGCGCTTCGGGGAATTCGTTGAGTAATCATACAATCTTTATTTCAACCCAATAATATCAAAACTGTCGGTTTTTTTTATAAATTTTGATTGAATTCATTTTTTCGTGTCTTGGTTTTACTTTTTATTATTTTTTTCTAATATAAAACGACAAAAATTATCTTGTTTTGGTTCTTAAACTTATAAAATCCATTTCTTTAATTCAATTATGTGTCGTTATGTCCTTCGAATACTAATAAAGAAAAAACAAAGAAAAACAGCATTTCATAATATTATGCGCGATCATAACAGTTTCGTATAAAATTCTAAGAACAACAATAAAAATCACTCAAAACTTTGATTAATAAAAAAGTGCTAGTTATAACAGATTTAGTAAAGATTCGAACCGATAAACTGGTATACAACTGCATTATCGATCGTTATTTTAATGGAAACTGATTTGTATTTTTTCAATTACGTTTTATTTATTTACGTAGAGTAAACACTGTGCGTATAAATTACATGTGCCGCATGCGGGAACACAAACGAAGGGGATATTTTAAAATTTATCGCATTTTAATTCGAAAATATATATGGGGGGATACAATTAATTCCTGCAAATGAAATTTGATTCGAATTCGATTTCGATTTGTGGTGTGTATGTGCGTGTACAGCTGTTATAATATTGCTATTATCAGTTAAGTTTATTGTTGGTGGTGTTTTAAAAAATAACGCAAAAAATTAAATTGTAATCAAAAATTGTTTTTATTCGGAAGATCAATACATGGCAATAATGTTTGAAAATAATTTCGGGCATATGGACGTCCAATTTTATGCCACTTTTTCGAGCACCACTGGCCGTATGTCAATAATGCTGGCCTGCAAGGCGTCAATTGGTGCTGGTGTATCAGCATAAACCAGTGACTTCACGTAGCCCCGCAGGAAATAATCGAGAGCTGTCAAATCGCACGACCTTCGAGGCCAATTTCTCGAAATCAACTTATCGCCAAATTATGATTTTAATAAGTCGATGGTTGCGGTCGTCGAATGGCACGTGACACCAGCCTGTTGAAACCACATCTCGTCTCGAAACCACATCATGGTGCGGTAACGATCACCATTGACCGTAACGCGATCCCCGACCACATTTTTGAAGAATTAAGGTCCGATGGTGATAGAGTATGTGGTAGGTACGAAATCTATCCACAGTTCGATGGATGGCTTACTCAGATATGGCCGATTATGTTCGCCATAAAAATCACGAAGCCGTCTATATAAGTTGCGTGAATCGACGACTAATTTTCAAAGTAAATTTTAATAAGTTCGTAACGTTGTTCAAGCGTGAGACTATTCATGATGATTTGCCAGAATATGCTGAGATCTGCTAGAGCATATTTTTCATAAAAATTTAATTTTTTGTTTTATTTCTGGGTGTTGTGATTAAAATCTGTATTTTAGCTATGGAACCAGTTCACACAGCACTGATTTGATCTAGATCGTAAACGCCTCACAAACAAATTTCAAATTTATCTCGGTTTTCGAGAGTGCATAATGATAACGATGTCCATGGAGAGCTCCTTTAGGATGGTTATGTCAAATTCTAATGACGTTCCTTAAAGGCCCGATAGCGATGTATTTAGACCCACTCTTGTCAAAATAAAATAGTTGCTTCGATGACTGTTGACACATGAGGGCAGGAGGTCCAAATGACCGGTGTGAAATTGTTCGGCCTTACCTATCCAATGCATATGGATGCCTCTTAGTTCATCTATCAATGAAATAAGCAACCAGCATAATTATGTATATATATAGTTCTTTGCACACTGACGGTATCTGATAGCAGATTCTCGTTGAGTTTTTAACGGCGCATAACTTACACCATCCACATGACTCATTGGAGTTTTATGGCTAACATAAAAATCATACTCTATGTATGAGACGAAACCACCATCGTCCTATACTGGTACCCTCATTTCCAACCCGTAACTAGCACAAATGTTTCTCCCAAAATGAACGGTGTAAACCTATGAACTGAACCAACAACCGTCAGACATTCCAATTCAATACTGTGGTAATTCTTCACTATGCTGGATCACGATTGCAATCATTTTAAGATTATCAAATACATTTTGCAGCACCTCAGTCCATTCGGATGGTACCCTGCTTCGTATAACTCTACTAACAGTTCAGCAATTTATGATCAACCAAATGAAGTATCTATCATTATCAAGCTTCACGTGGGTCGTCAGTCTCAACCAGCACTGAATTTGAGGTTATGTTATTTTGTATTAATAAGTTATTAGGAATGAATGGCTGATTCTTAACTAATTTCTGATCTTTACATTGGAGTAATGCAACTTACATAAAAAGAAACAAAATGTGTAGAGTGACATCTATATTGAAAATACTAAACTACTGACTAAGAATCAAATGATTCCTGTTATACATATAAGCTAATTTTAATTGAGCAACTTCAACAGAGTTTATTGGTCATCCTTACAATTGGTGGTCATTCCCATTATCAAACGTCACAGTTCGTTGGTACTTTCTATCGTTTAAGTATTTGCTCTAATCGGTCATGTTACCAAATTTCAAAAAAACAAAATAACTCTAATCGAATATTTAGCTGAGCTTTTTTCGAAATACAGCGGAGACACAATTTTGAAATAAATTCCTGTTTGACTTTGACCAAATAAAATACGTAGTAACACATAATCCAGCTAATTAATATACATAAATTATTTACACAACCTGACCACAGATTTTTAAAATTCTATTTCTTAAGTGTTATTTTATATAAATAACCAGCCGCAGTATCATAATTTATATTGAAATCATAACCACATTCCGCATACACAAATCACAACACAACCCATAAATTTTATTTCCTAACTGACTGTGAACTATATGCGAAGAATTTTTATTTTTTGTTTTTGGATCTGGTTACATAATGGACTCAAATTTGACCTACAAATTTATTCTATAAATATTCCTATCTTTACACTGAATATATTATGGTGGAGAATTCCCAAAGGTCGATGATATTATATTTTGGTATTTGTCGAGTGGATGACATAACTATGCACAAACGAATTATACAACCACCAGTTATGGTTTAAATTTTAGACACTTGTTAATCCATGTATTTTAGCTTAAATTATTTATTCTTGAAAATCCTCGTTTCATGGATATTCATCTCCTCTTTTTCAGATGCATCAGTGCCACAGATTTGATGTTCAATTTAAAGTATTTTCGTAAATTGGTGACCTATTTCAGTAATTGGTGACCTATGGAATTCTGGTTCTGCTTGAATCCTACTACTGGATGTCTCGTCGCAATGAACAGATGATCACATGATTTTTACCATTAAATTGTATATAAAACGATTGGTCAAGTATCGGAAAATCAAATGCCTACATATAAAATTCAAAACCATCATTAATTAAGCCTCCATTTTCATCAAATTGACGACAACACTATAATACTGTATCTATATCAATTATATTAAATTAAATAAAGTGTCTAAGATTTTATATTTCATGGATTTCGTTTCTTATTGTTGTTATATTTTTGATCATATCAAATTAAATACCCACACACAATTATGATTTCATTACACAAAATATGATGAAGTGCAACCGAAAATATTAAATTTATCACACAAACACATACACACACAAATTATTTTATGCCACACACAGAGACGAATTAGCCGACAGAAATATATTATTAAAATTTAAGTACAATACGATAATTAACATGTTTACGACTTGGAACGAATCACAACACAACTACATTAATATACTTGCAGCGTATATGATGTACGCATATTGACGCGAAATCAACACACAAAAAAAATCGTTTCAGACTAAACAATAATTATTTATGATGATTGGTTATGTCACGGCCTTGTTTTTGTCAAATATTCACCATAAATATCGGTAAACACAGGTTACGTACAAAAACTGAAAATTCAATTTTAACTTCCTTCATTGTGTAGTTGCTATAGTAACGGTGTGGTTTTTGTTTTCTTAATAACGGATCATTTTAAAATTTTATTACATAATAAAAAAACAAAGGAATTATTTAGTATTAAACATGACGTAGATAAAAGTAGGCCATTGCTACCATTGCTCAGAAATATCAGCAAACAAAATAGAAGAAAACGTGGCAACTTGGTATAATGGCCAAATCAACTGGAAGCAAATGAGTCTTGCAAATCATTTCAAAATATCCAGATACATCATTTAAGTATCGATTGTGAAAGGACCTCATCGGTCTTTAATATTATACCAACAATTCCAATGGCCAAGTAAGTATTTCTACCTCAATTATATTTCATTTTATAGATTTATTATTACTAATCGCAATCTACTATATACATAGTTTGATTGCATATAAATATGTTATAGGTACGTCAACTTTTATTAACGAGTATTTTCGAGTGAAATAAGTTACGGCATAATAAACTTGCAGATCATATAATTAACCAATAAATATATTCAAAGTGTACACTGCAATTTGTCCAACTGGTGTACATACTATTCTTATGCATAATGTCATATGAAATTTTGCCCTTAATGTGCGACGCCCTTCCAAAAAATATGATACCTCATACTAGTCATAAAATTATTATACATTACAAATTTTTATGAATAAATTACGAAATTCGTGTTGGATATTCAAAATAATATATGTATGTACATACATAAAAAAAAAATTAATAAAAAATTATTATTGTAATGTGTGTACAATAAAAAATGCATATTACGAATTTCCGTTTTTGTGTGGATGATATCAACGATTTTTTCAATAATTCTCGATTTAAAATGTAAATGGAATGTATGTGTACATATATAAGAAATGAATAATACTATCATCCACCTAAACTGCTTTGCTCAAGCTAACGTATACCTATTACTGGCCTAGCTGTTTGTGAACAATTGTGAAGACTCCATACGCTGGTTTTAATCTATCGATTGAAAGGTTTTGATTTTTCCATTAATCGATACGACAAAATTCGTTTAAGAATTCGTCGTACAGTGATAATCCCGTACGAACCTTATGTTTTAGAACAAAGATATTATTTTGTTTGAAAACAAGAAGAACGCACAGCTTAATGGTTTGATCGTAAACCATATCAGCTGGAGCAATTCAGATTTTTCTTCACTATTGTCCGAATTTCAAGTCGAGCGATTGGGATTTCCGAGCTCCAATGAATTATATTTCCGCTTAGTCATTAGGGCAACTTTGAGCTGTCGATGGTTGATGACGGCCATGATATTAGCTTGCGGATGGTAACCCGTTGTGAGGCAGGATAAACATGACTGTGCCCAATTAGTTACGTTCTTATTTATACTGAGCCAAAAGTATAGCGAGCGTGTTTTTAGTTGATGTTTCGCAAACGACTTCGAGGCCAGATGATTTGAACAAACCTAGTTTCATTGTTGAACTATAGGGTGACAAGCGAAACGAAAAAATAAATTTTGCATTTCTGAATATGCTTTTAATACTTTGATGATTGTTCGGTTGTAGTCTGAATTGCTCTAGTCAAAGGTTCGTGGTTGGTATAGCTGATGAAGTCTCGACCTTTTTCTTTGAGAAAAATCCTAGTGGTCCCAAAACTACCTCCTTTGACTTACTTTGTAGATACACCAGCAATATTGCTTTCGCTAATTCAGCCCTGATATTTGGCTGTTTTAGGCTTACGTAATACTACTGTCGAACTTTCGTATAAATCGATGGTTGTAATTTACCATGCTGACGAAGCGCTGCATACTCTATTGAAGTTGGTGAATTCCTTAATGGCATTAATTTCATTAGGTGTTATATCATGGCTGAGAAATCAAGAGCGATTGTGGCCAAGACACATTTATTACTTCTGAGTTTGAGTTGTTCCCCAGATTCTGATATCACAAGCATGTCGTCGTATGTAAACAAAAACGAAGTCGAAATCTCGAACGACTTTGTTTATGAAACACTGAAACGTTTGTTCAGCATTTCGTAATCTAACTGGCATTGGGATGTATTCGAAGAGGCCAAAAGTGTGAAAAGATTCACGTGCGATACACATCAAACATTACAATTTATATCGACTGGAATTATTATTGACTATACTTTATTTGGTCCTTAGGCCTAACATCTACCTAAGCAAACTTGTCTTATTTCACGGATTTTACGACTTTTACAGATTTTGGAATCCAAATATTTGGAAATTTGCAAATTTAAATATCAGTTTCTAAATATCCCCACAGAGCTCATATTTAGCACTAAATTTGCAACATCGTTAGATGTGTCACTGTGACTTACATTTCTTCACACTCTCTTCCATAATCGAAATTCGACAGTCAATTTGTTCTGGAATTTAAATTCTCTCGTTAGAATTTGATTGTCATTACATTTTATGAATTTTAATTTTTTTCAATTTTAATTTTTTATTGAATATTGAAAATATCCGAATATCCACACAATTTTTAAAATTCTCGACTTTAATTTTTGCGATCAAATTTTACGTATAAAATTCAAAATTTGGAATTTCAGTTCGAATTTCAAAAATGATAAATCACTTTTCCTCCAATTTATCAAGTTTCGATATAAATCGCGATGAAAGTTAAATTTTGGAATATTCTGAAAATTTCGAAATTTTCAAACCGAATTTTACAACTCTAAATTCTAAAACTTAATTAAATTTTTTGGAATTTGGAAATTTTGGAGTTTCTCAAATATTACATTTCGACGTGAGTTAATAATTTTTAATTAGATTTAATATTTTTAGAGCTTATAGGAGTTAAAAAATTGAAAATTGTTATGGATGTTTTAAAATTCTAAATTTAAAATGTCAATTCAATTTAATTTAGGATAACTAACCCTTGTAATGTTGAATGAAAATTAAATTTTTCAAATTTCTGAACTTATATAATTCATACCATAAACATATACATCGTGGCCTGAGTTGTACGACGAGGAAGTATGGGTGGAAGAAATTATTTATCTTAATTAAATCTTAAAATTTGTTAATGACCGATATTGAGAATACTTTGAGCGGTGCATATAATGGGAAATTACAACTTCACGATTATGTCGGCAAATGTTTTAACTATCAATATATCTGTGTTAGAGGTTGCAAATCACTGCACAATTTTTATCATACATTTATTTCCAAATGGATTTAAACCGATAAGATAACGAAGCAGTTCGAAATAATTTCATTTAAATATAAGTATTCAAATCAATTTCGTAAACATTTGCGTATATATATATAAGTTTACTTCTCTAACATGAATAATAAAGATCATTATCGGTTCTATCCCAGAGACGTGAAAAATGTTCAAAATATAGATGTACTCCATCTAATGCTTTTCAGTCGTTCTTTAGCCGGTAAGAAGTGTATATTATGTAGTAAAGAATAGGCAGAATGAAATTCAGAGTGTAGTGACGTTTTTTTTCGAATTTTTTAGGCCGCGGCCACAAATTAGCATTTTTTGTGCACACATCTGTATATCCAAAAATTAAAAAGGTGATTATAACTATAATTGAAGTGATCGGTGATAGTGAATAAATTCTTATACATTAATTATGCTTGAATTTGTTTATATAGTTTCTTAACAATAATGGAATTCATTTTCCACTACGCGTGCAGAAATATGAATTGCGAGTTGGCACCAAATTCTACGATATGAAGCTAATCTTCATAACTATGGGAACTTATGAAGTTGCACTATTTATGTTCTATTTATTTGATTTGTCGCGATACACATTCCTTTGGGAGAAAAAAAGTATGCTATATCGCGAGAAAAAGCGTTTCCATGAATTAATGGTAAGCTTGACCCGCATATAGAATCGGTCTAGTTTATTGCTATAGTATATGTATTTATTGTATATTGATATATAGGAATTTATAAAAATGGAGAAACTTGAGAATTTTGTAACGAAAATTGAGGAATTACCGGGCTTAAATTCACAGGGACAAGTCATAAAAGTAGTTACTTTTAATTATGACAAGATAATAGGTTTGGCTAAGGCACTAAAATTTCAGCAATTTTTAAAACTCAAAGCATTGCCCAATGAAATCCCGGATATTTATCATTACTACATAACATTTGCCTTTCCATGGCTTCAACCATCGCAATTGCGTCATTTCAGTAAACCAATCAAAAACGAGCGAGCATTTTTTGAAATATTTACTTTTCTAACATGTATGCGTGAATTAAGCTATGACAAGGAGCCACACTTAAATATTTACGATTTGTGCTCGTTAAAATTGGCATTTTGTGATTTTCGACAGCCGCACCGGATTACACGAGACTTGGAATTTGAAATCGATGCTCTAGTCATTCGATCCTTAAAACGAATGATCAAAAACAAAACATACATTGAGAATAAGCTGTTCAATTATCAGCAATATGCAATCGATACACAGAGCTTTCCACGCGTGTTACACGTATACTACACCCAACATCATTTCCAAAAATATTTCAAAGCGATCATTGTTTATACGCAGTTCTTTGTGACCAGTGAGATTGGCTCACCGTGTCGTCAAACTTTACAATTTACCATGCAGCTTTCAAAGTATAACGATCCCGTTAAAATTTTGCAATCCACACCCGATGTGTATTATCAAGTAGATGGTACACATTACAAGCACATGAATTTTGAGCTATTTTTTGCGATATTACGTTGCCCAAATGTCGCAGAAGTTTTATTGGATACGAATTACGATTGGAATGCGAATGAAAATCGAAATGCATCGGCTCTGTATGACATCGATAGATTTCCAATCCGAATATGGTTAAGCGGTTCCAATAGTTGTAATTTTATTGAAAAGTTTGTATCGTCGGTAAAAATTATAAAACAATCGTACTATTTTGAGCTGTTCATTAATTCGGCTCTCCAAGATTATTCCGTACTGAATGATTTTCGAATTGCAAATCTTATATTTTACGATATACCAATTACGATGGATATGCTAGACAGATTGCGAACAAGTAATCATCTCGCCAGCCATGTTGAGTTTAAAAATTGCAGTATCGAGAACAATTGGAAAATTTGGCGATTAATAAATGGATTCGTCACAATTGTTTGGGTGCGCGAAGATAATTACACGTGGCAAAATATTTTTGAGTATGCGGCGAATGTTTTGATGACAATTGATGTGCCTGAATTTAAAATTAAAACGTCGGTATGTATCTTAGATGACGATGGTGCGGAATCGGTGAGCGTAAATAAAATAAAATTTACAATTAATCCGGCGAAGACAAGATTAGAGCTTACCGATGTGGCGAGTGGTCAGTCAATTGATTTGTTTACTATGAAAAATTCTAAAATTCTCTTGCGCGACGATGATAAATCCGTTTATGACTTTTACCAATAATAAACTTGTATATGTATATATGAATTAATGGAATAATAAATAATAATTTAAATCAAAAGTTGTTTCACTATAAGGCTGTCATATACCATGAGTCAATCAGAATCGAAATGACGCAAGGCCCATCAATCTATCAGGCTAATGTAATATCTACTAATTCTGAGCCTTTATCCACCAGTAGGTCAGTTCAATTAGGTTGTGAAATTTGCTCATCTATACACTGTAATCAATATATATTTGCTCTAACCACAAATTAACCTTCTCACAGTTCAAGAAAATATTTTCTTTTTTTCTTCCGAAAACAAACCTACATCCAAAATATTTAAACCAAAAATTTTGTCTATCTCATTTGGAAATAAAAATTAGGGCGTCGTTTTTATCTCATAATAACCAATGACATAAAACAATACAATCGATAAAATTTTAAAATATCGATTTTCTTATTTTATTTATTCTAAATTTGAGTTACAGTCCCTAATTCGTTACTAAATATCCAATGTCTGAGGTTATAATTATGAAAATGCTGTCAAAACACTAGAAAGTGCGAAGAGTTATATTTTGTTTAATGAATTGTGGACTACTTTATCCTTATAATGAGGGTATTTCTGAAAAGTGTTGGTTCCAACACTAAAAACAGATGATACCGAAATTTAATGTGTTGAAACCGCATTCATAAAGTACGAGTTCCTCCAAACCTGCCCTTGAGCGTACACCCCTTTGTCTACCGCAATGATTGTATATTATGGCGCCAAACAACTAAAGCGTTAAATTACAGTCAGTCAGTTTTTTTTTATCATAAGTCATTTAAAACTAGCGTGAGCAGCCTGCACAATGGTGAAAGCGCATCCTCCATATGTCCGTGAAATTTCAGGTTGTGGGACTTCCAAATAAATATATCTTACGTTTTAGTTAAATCAGTAAGTGGCACTGCTATAGTGACGCATAGAAAGAACAAACGACAAAACCATCCTTGGTAATTATTTTGTATGGATATTTTCGGTGGAATTTTAAAAGTTAAATTTTCAACAGCCTAAATAGTTAAGCCGAATTTGCTTGATTTTAATTTAAGTCGAATTATTTTTATCATTGTTAAATATATTGATTACAGAGATAGAGCTTCTGATGCAATACACGTGAAGACACTCAGTGAAGGTCGTTATGGAAAAAACAGAGTTGTGCGGTCAACATTGTTTGTGGAGACCGTGGAAGTAGCAGTCATTGGACTTCTCTTGATACATGTCTATATATACCTCGGTCCCCATAAACACTAAAAGTACATACTTTACAGCACAAATATTAGTTTATATTGTGCAGAAGGATTGTTGGAAAAATCCGGTAAGATCTATTCCTATAAAGGCTATACAAAGGTGGTGTTAACCATGTACTTAATAATTCTAGCAGATGCTGTAATTCATTGGTTACATAGACACCATGTAAACCTATAAAACTCTCGAATAGATTAGACTATAGGAAAGAAAATATATTCAATTTTTATGCCAGTGTTAATGATCAGCAATCAAATTGATGCATGTGAATTGTGCGGTGAGTGGAGAAAAAGAAAAGCTCTTGTTCTCATTTCATTTCGTACAATGTACGTTTGGTTTTGTTGTTGTTTTTATAAAATTTTCCAAAATGTATTGGAAGAAAATATCAGCTGTCATTAGCCAATAAAGTTTTATTGTACAAAATGATAATCAAACCCATATGGACCTATGGTATTCTGTTATGTGGATCCAGCAGCGCGTCAAACAGAGAACTCCTGCAACGAACCCAAGCGAAAATATGCTCCGTGGTACATTCGAAATAGCAATATACATGAAGATCTTGGAATTACAACTATTAAAGGATTCAGTTCGAAATATTACTCAAAACTAGAGACACATCCCAATGAATTGGCCAGGGATATATTAAAACAGCCGCGAATGTTAAATGTTTAGGTTTTACATATAAATGTAATCTAAATTAATTAAATAGACAACACTAATAACAAGTATTAACATTGGTTAAGACTTAAAATATGTAATAATTTTAGCTTAAGATTTGAATACTTCTTGTTAGTTTCTTCTGTAGAAAGATTCAACGATAAAGCCATTGGCAGCATTTAAAAAAAAAAAGTCCGTGTTTACCCTGACGATAGGAGATTTCAATATATTTATTGACGATTTGATTCGAACGATCCTCTGCTCACATACCAGCTCAAAACCGTCATATACGGTACTACTCCTGGTTCGTTCCTAGCTACACGCTGCCTTCTCCAACTGGCCCTAGATCACGAATTCAAATTGCCAGCAGCTGGTTTAGCAATACGCAACAACATGTATGTTGACGACCTTTTGAGTGGGGCTAATTCAAAGAATGAAGTACTTGCTCTCAGGGATAAAATCTCCTTCATTCTTCAGTCGGCTATCTCTTCTTGCCGATATTCCCGATGATGATCGTGAGCAACTTCTACAGATACAGGATGATGAATTTATCAAAACTTTGGGTTTAAATTGGCAGTCTAACTCCGATACTTTCCGTATCAATGTTACCTTTGGCAAGGAATCTCAGAGAATAACAAAACGCATAGTTATTTCTAATATATCTAAAAATGTTGAATGATCCCTATTGGATTAATCTCACCGGTCGCATAGCAGTCAGATATTCTGCCGAATTTAGAGAAGCGCTTCAAAAAAATCACCTGGCAATTAAGCCCTTAAACTCATCCTCGGAAGGGTTAAGGTTTAAATCCAATTTTTGAAGGCAAAGTTTATTAAACGAAACTTAGATTATTAGGAAAATCAATTGTATTTATTCTCGTATATTCGTAATTGCTTCTAACCGCATCCACCCGTATCATAAATTATTTCATTTTTTTCATCTTCAATTAATTGCTCTATAAAATCATCTCTAAACGTTTATAATATGTACATAAATGTATATAATTTATTTTATATGTGTATATAGTTTACTAAAATTACTATTTTGAATTAATGACTTTTAAAAATGTGGGCGTACAAAAATATAAAAAAACCAACAGATATCCAAACATCTCGGCCATACATTTACAATTTACTCGGATTAAACGTATGTTGTTAGTATGGAACATCAACAGATTGTGGTTGATTATTTTTTATATATAGAGGCGAAGATTGTCTATATAGCGTATTCAATTTGAATTTCTTAATTATATCGTTAAAAATAACAAAAAGATTATCATTTTGATGAAATGTGTATATGTACAATACATTAATAATCCACGCTATACGCACTGCATCAGCTAATCGCAAATTATAGGTCGCGAGCCGAAAGAGAAATCCTTAACCAACTTGAACTAGCAAAATTTTTAAATTCAGGGTCGAGTCAATGCACAAAATACTTGGCCGCCACAATAAATCGTTTGGGAATCACTGCACTACACAATAAGCGATTAATAATTTTTATTTTTATTTTGTGTGTCGATGCACTTTTTATTTATTTACTTCAATTGAAATTTCTTCAATTCAACTAATGTATAAGACAATAATATATAAATAATACGAACACGATAACTGACATTGTAGGTTTGGTTTTGTGTATATATGTATACATACAAATTATGTAATCATCGTTATGTGCGTACATACATACTTTATGTGTGTATGAGCGCGGGTTTACATTTAGTTTTTTTTTTTTAAGTTCAACTTTTAAATTATGATTTATGGCTTATGGTTTTTGATTCAGGGGAGGTCTATAATTTAATTTAACGTTACGTACATTGTATATTAAAGCTAATAATGCGAACGATATGATTCATTGGTACGTGTGCTGATAAAATAAACACATGGCCACATTTTATCTTGACACCATATATACGTATATTATACGAAACAAATCGATAATCTAATTATCTCGCGACTATATACAAAGTTTTTTTTTACGATTATTTTTGGTATTATAACTCGTTAATTGGTTTAATGGAATTTATTGCTGTGCATATGTATACGTTATACTAAACGCGAGGAAGAGTAATCGAAACCCATTTCCAAATTTTTATTTTTATATCTTCATCCCAAAATAACATTTAAACCAAAAAAAAAATGTAAGACAACAATCATCAACACACTACATACATATATATGTATATACATAATACACTCAATGATACATGAATGAAATGAATTTCGGTCGAATTTTTTTGTTATTGGAAAATTATAAAAATAAACGCGAAAATCTCAAAAATGAAAGTGGAACTCGTTTGATTTTATAATTTATTGGTTCTATAGCACTAAGTGGCTGCTGAAATGTGTAGTTCTAATTTTAAGTGGTATTTTGGTAATATAAAATTTTTATAGATTATGGTTTTTATAAAACTTACGATCCCGTTTGTAATGGGCGGAGGAAAGAAATATGGGCCGCTAGTATTTCTATTATAGTCGGAAAAGAAAGGAACGGAATAGCTGCAATAAATGTAAACATAGTTGACATAATGCAAGAAGTTGAAGAATTGTTTTTCGTTGTTTATTCCGAAAACAAAACCCTATATGTTTTAAGTGAGAGTTTTATCTAAAAATTGAATTTAAAAAAAAATTAGGGCTTTGTTTTTATTTCATAATATTCAATGCCTAGAATATAATCCATAAAGGCCTCAAAATTATCAATTTTCTTATTTTATTTAATCTAAATTAAAGCTACCATCCCGTTTGTTATTTATGAAATAAAAATAACGCCCTAATTTTTGATACCAATTACTGAGATCATTAGTTTTTCAGTCATGAAAAAGAGTTGCCTCCACCTCCAAAATCAGCAGTTTCATTATTTCCTACTGCAGTTGTTTTTAAATGATGTCCAAACATTAGTTGTCGATGTGTCTTGGATAAGTAAATGTATATACATTTGAAAGAAAATGAACATTTCGAATCGACCTTATATAGATCTCCAATAAAAGATTATATAATCGATGATGTAGTCTGCTTAAGAATGCCTTGGCTACGATGGATTACTTTGCAAGCATTTCTGCAACACAAGTTAACCGTACGTGTAACAGTCGAGGGAAATCTCTGTAACTTGTATTCACAACTGACCATAGGTTCTCAGAAGTTTTGCAACATGAGGATTTTACCGGCTGCTCGAGCATCTATACAACACTCCATTAATGATAAATATATTTCACGAAGAATGTGTCATTCCTTCCAGTACTAATAATTTGTTTTTTGATTTTAGAAATGCTGACTACTTTTCTCTGAATGAATATTTCTACAATTCGGATTGGAATTTTCTTCAAGCTGGTCAAGATTTGAATGACATAGTTTCACTATTGAATGAACGACTCAAGACAGGTATCGAAAGGTATGTTCCGTCGAGGGCTATTAAACCGCGATTTCGAGTACGATGGTACAATGTTAAGTTGGCAGGCCTTGAGAATCGTCGTAATAAGCACCCCACGCTACACAAGTTGCATGGTAATCAGTATTATCCTGCTTTCACTAAAGCTCTTAAGGAATTTAAAATTTTAAACAGTTTCTTATATAATAATTACGTACTGCAGATTGAAGTAAAGTTGTCTGTGAACCCATCAGCATTTTGGCAGTTCATCAACACTAGAAGGAAGGTTGTCGGAGTCCCTTCTCCTATGACCTTTCAGAACTGCTCTGCTAGGCTTCCCGTTGATATGTGTAATTTATTTGCTAATTTCTTGAAACCAGTCTATGAACCGTATCATACGCCAAAAGTCAAACCTTTTGAGCTTGGAAATAATCAGAAATTCACTCAACTATCGTTTACCTCAGAAGAAGTCTTTGATTGTATATCCAACATTGACATCAATAAGGGTGCGGGTCATGACGGTTTTCCTCCCATCCTGATCGAAAATTACGCGGAGGGCCTGTGTGATCACATTACTATTATCTTTCATGAAAATATCCTTCATACGTCCCATATTCAAATTGGGTAAACGAAGCGAGATCATCAACTATCGCGGAATTGCCATACTTTCTATCATTCCAAAACTCTTTGAATCAATGGTTCATCGGTTTTTGTTTTCCCATACAAAAAAGAATATTTCGCCTGTGCAACATGGTCATTTTGCGAGAAGGTCGACAATCACAAACCTAGTATCTTTCAGCGGCCATCTTCACAGTACCATTGATTCCAGACTACAGCTGAACGTGGTTTATACTGATTTTTCAAAGGCCTTTGATAAAATTAATCACGCAATTCTGATCAACAAGCTAATGAAATTAAACTCCAACTTCATCCCAATCAGATGGTTGCACTCTTACCTATCAGATCATTGGCAATTTATCAAGTTTCTCAAGGCATCCAATGGTCCCATTGTTGTTTTCATTCTTCGTAAACGATGTGGTGAACTGTTTCAAATTTGCAAGATGTCTGCTATACGCTGATGACATGAAAATGTTTGCTCCAGTTTCCAATTTATCTGACTGTTTAACTTACGGTTATGGTAATGTAAGCAAATGTAAGACTCTTTCGTTTTATAGAATCCGGTGTCCATTATTTCATTAGCATCTCTTATATGATATGCCAAATGATCGAGTCGAATTTATGACTGATCTTGGAGTGCCGTTCTCTTCGGATCTAACATTTACCAGGCACATTGACTCTGCTATTTCTAAAGCTTAGCTTATGCTGGGTTTTTTCAAGCGAAATTGTTAGGAATTTACTGATTGGTCGACTTCATATCTGTGCCACTCGGCCAGGATCGAGTCCGTTTAAAAGCAGTTTGTCCTGTTTGCTCTCCGACGTCTACCATCCACACGTATACTCTCCATCGCCGTTTGCGTCGTCATGACGGCTTTTTATACATCGATAGTGCATCTACGAATATTAGTCAATCGGAACCTATCTTGAACACGTCGCGTTGTTTCAATTACGCATTTGATTTTCTGAATTTTAATATATCTAGAAATTCATTCAGAGCCGAGTTTGATAAATTTCTTAGACCTACTTGACTTGCGTCTTGATTTCTTTTATATTTTTGTGAATTTTTTATTTTATTTTTTATTTTTATAATGTATCTTTTATATTTTAGATGTCAATAATAAAACAAAAAAAAAAATAAATAAATAATTCCTGTCGACAGACAAAACAACATTTATGAGTTGTGAAATTGATAATAGAAGCTTTTCCCAATTTATTGGAAAATATTCCGTTGCAAGAACGTCAAAAAATATAGCTTCAGTTAGATGGTGCAATTTCTCAGCTTCATCGGCAACAACTAAATTTTATTTATGTTTCCGAATAATGAAATTTTGTCGTACCAGCACCAAATAAATGGATTTTTATTTAATTAGAAAAGTGAAAGGAAGTTTAGAAAAATGTCTGTTCGGCTTCACTTAAACTTTTTTTAAATTTATTTTCCTCAAAATTTGATATTTTTAGATTTTTAGATCACATAAATTGGCGTATGTACGGTTATCTTTTACCAAAATTTATAGATTAAGCAGTTAATTGTTGATGATTTCGTAAAAGCATGCCGGTATTTGTGGGCCGATTTTGGATACAAATCATGCATAGTTTATTAAAAGCGTTGGCAACGTCTAAAATTATTTCTTAAAACTAGTTTTTTGCAATAGATAGTTCCTGATTTTTGACACGCGCCAATGATCTTGTACCACAGGTTGATCCAACATAATTCTTTACTCTTCCAATTCGAAAAATTTTGTGAGATGATTGGAAATGTTTTACGATGGAAGATTATGGTCCACATAAGCGACCAACTGTGCGCTTGTAATTGTTCAAACTACAAAATATCGAAATGGGGTTTGTTCTTCACTTACTTCTAATCGAAATCTCAAAAGCAAAAAAAAATGTTGCTGTTGTAAGACCCAGTGTTGCCAGAAAACGCAAATTTATGAGACTCCCAAGTATTAGGTCTTTTAATAATGACACAACTGGGCGTATTTCGCGAAATGAGTTAGCTGATTGAGCTCTAGAACAACTGAAAATTGGATGACACCATGTCACACTACTGCTGTCACTATCGACTTGTTGCAACAAAATTTATTGAATCGTCTACCGTACTACAGACGTTTTGTTTTTCATTTCATTCATTGGTAAGCCCAATCAAGGAACCGTATCTTATATTGATGGCGCGGTTTCTGGTATGAACTCTAAGTTTCGCAGGATAGAGCGTGCATTTATATTTTTAAAGATACTGATACCGCTCGTATTATTTCACCATCGACTATGCTGATTCATATTACAAACCTGTCATGGTTTTATCATCAGACTATATACCGTATGATTTCAAAGGAACTGGCAAATATTTTGGTGTGGTGTAGGATAAATCTACTATCTCTCGTAATTGGTTGTGTATAGCTATAATGCTGATCATACCATTTGGAGGAGTTCGAATACTAATAATAAAGGATCCTTACTGTTCAATTGTATTTACTCATCAGAGTTAAAGATTCTAAATGTTGGTTGTGAGCCAACGTTTGTCAACTCGGTTTGTAAAGAAGTAAACTAATATCAATAGTTTGTGCCATATAGTATGTTCATCGTTCACCTAATTTTAAATTGAAAGGTGACGGATGAATCACAGGTGTACCTCATTTAATATTAACCTTAAGAGACCACCGGTTAAACCATATCGCAATAAAAAACTTACGAATTGGAAAACAGTCTCCTCTGAACTAGTTTCACTATACTAGATTCGCGTAATCAGATTAGCTCAGAGCTTGAATTGTAATTGGATTGTAAATTTTGTAATTTTCTTAGATCTGTACGAAATTGGTTCAAAGTGAGGATGCTCAAATATTTAATATTGTACAGGAACCATATGGTAGGCGCAGAGGCCTATAGAGAACCGTTAGAGCTAAATTGATGATACAGTAAGGGGCCAGTAATGGCCTTTAAAAGGTGTTATTATTATTAGTACCGAAAGCAATCTCAACTGCTTTTGAAAAGTCATACCCTCTTATTAACAACCAGAAGAAGCGTATAAACTTTTCTGGTGTTTGGAACTTAAAAAGTTATGGAAATAAAAATTAAAAAAATAAAGCGAAAAATTCAAATCTCATTCGGCCTATGATCCTCGACTGTGTGGACTGTGTGGAAAAACTGTTGTGTGGAAATTTATACTTTATCTGTTCTCGCCAGACTACAAGTACCAGACAAAAGTCTGGCTAAGAATGACACTTCAAGACTCGATAATCGAGAAGTTGGTGAGCTACTGTTGTCTGTCAAATTTCCTGGGTGTGAAATTGTTGATTTGGGTGTGGTTGCATGCGGCCTCCTGATATATTTGCCGGTACTCTGGATTGGAACTATAGCCCGTAAGCTGATCACTACTGATGTTCTACGCTAGAGTATTTTCTCGTTTGCACTTTTCAAATCGAGTGGTCCTGATGGCATTTTCCCTGCTGAATTGCAGCATGGTATTCTACACAGGCCTGCGTTGGTTATAGCATTGTACCTCGTGCCTGGAGCACGAGTAAAGTAGTTTATATATACCTACCGATTATACCGTGTTAATATTGATCAAACCATTGTTAAATTCATCGATTCTATGCTCAAGTCTTGCATAATTGAGACTGAGCTTAATGGTTCATAATTATCCGCTAAAGTGGCCGAGGGCTGCCCATAAGCAGAAGTACTCCTTGCGGTGGCCCTTGGTTATTGTTGAAGTACATGCTAAATTGCGGCAATCTGGGTTTATCATCCAAAGCTACCTGTGCGGATCATCCCGTTTTGATAGTTTCTGATGAATACCTGAACGTCTTATCTGACCTGACACAGAATGCCTTTTATAAGGTGGAAGTTTGAATTCTTGAAAATGGGTTGTACGTCAATTCCTCTAAGAATGATCTGGTTGCCTTTACTAGGCGTACAGATACTGCTAATTTGTCTGTTTCAAGGACAGAGCACGTTTAGTGATTTATGGAAGGATATTATTCACTGCACGTATAGTAAACCAGTGCTCCAGTATTTGAGTACGGATCATGTGGGTGTCTTATTTTGACGTTGAGGTAAATGAGGTCCCTGACTTTTTAGCGAAACCTGGATCACGTCTTAAGTTTGTTGTTCAGTTTGTCCCGAACCAAAAATTCCTCTTCGTTGGTTTACTTGGACTGGTACTGAAGCGGCATTTTACTCCTAACTGTTGAAAGACGAAATGGTACATTATTGAACTCAACTTGAGATTCACCAAATATGTGTTATATATTATCTTAGAACGCAGATCAGTCATCATCCGTTTCGTTGGGTTAAACTTTAACTATTTGCCATGGTTGCAGTGCGCTTCTGCGATTTTATTTCATCGGCTCATTTTGGCTTTAAGTGTGGAAATTTAGTAGAATCCGACCGATTTTTTTAATAAATAAAAAAAAAACATCCAAGGTCTTCAAATAAATTTTCACTCCCCCTCATTTTATTAAATCTGCATGAACACAAAGACAGCAATAATTGACCTAAGCTATCGGAACCTATAGGTGACAGAATGTGGGATTCTTTATAGAATCGGCAATTTACAAATTGCCTCAAACTCCAATTTTGTATTTTAAAAAATCCAATTTGACAATTTAACAGTGTATTTCGACTATTTTTTGATTAATTTATCTTTTATTCCATTAAACCATTTTGAATCTATTTCCCATATCATACAAAAATTGTTCAAACAGAGCCACTATTAATTTCCCACTTACCTGTGGTACCTGCCAAGTTCTTCTATACCCTAATGCACACCATCACAGTTGAACTAGAACTTGTTTCATTCGCTTCATACATGTTGTGTTATACTCGTAAATCTCCTTATTATTCTACTTTCTTGTTTGCGTCTCGCTCCTCTGTTTTACTTGCCTCCTGCATATAGCAAACAGAAATATGATTTTTTTTTTATCACTGAAATGAAATGAACCACAGACACAGGAAGCAAAAGTAATAACCAAAATCAAAAATGGAAATTAATTTTCCTTCTATATACGAGATTCAAATCATTCGAATGTATAATTTTTATCATTTTGTGTGATTATCAGAAAAACGATAAGGCGACATGGAATACACAACTTCTATACTACTGTACCCCACCCTGTAAATATATGTATATATATATAACTTTACTCCCCATAATTCATACCCCATCCATTTGCTAACCACAGTCCACAGCCTTATAGAATCAACTACGTTACAATAAAAAAAATTCTACTTCCACCAAATTTTATAATTTAAATCTACATTATCTATCCATCTCTGTCATGTTTGGAAAATTCAATTTGATATATTATTTTTCCTATATGTGTAAACGTACAATTTTCATCCCTCCGCACAAAAATATAATTATTAGAACCACCCTAGGACTTTTCTATATATATATTGTTAAAAAAAATTTTTTTTCAGATCAACACATGCATGTGCGTGTTTCGTATAGGTAAGGTATTTGCTATTGTGTTTGTCTAATTTTCTTTTCGTATATCCTTTTTGTTCGTTTCACCGTAGACGATAGTCGTCAATTTTATGTGAGGTTTATGGTGTGTACCTTTAATATCAGGTTTCACTGTAAATGCAAGATATATGTAGAGTGGTGTGGAAAAATTTTCACTTTTATATTGTTTGCCTGCGTATGTGTGTGTGGGTGTGGGGTGGGTGTGGGTGGGTGGTTGTTATCCTTTATTTGTTGTGTATGTGAGTTTGTTTTATGAAAGTAACACGCAATTTAGCTATATAATACGAGTATATCTACATAATTTGGTTTGGTTATAACATTACTATTGGATTTAATGGTCGAAATCTGCGTTTTAAAAATGTGAAGAATTTAATAACTTTATTTTGACTGGACATAATATTACTATAAATAAAGGGCAATAAATATAGTCAATTTAATGGTACCATCATATGATTCATGACCTTGTTGGAACTATATAGTTCACGCGGTTACACAAAATGCAACAACTTGTATACATATATGGAAAATTTTAATGTTAAACTAACATAAAAAGAAAACTTCTGCTAATTAATGGCGTGGTTTTCTTTGTGTTATGTGTTAATGTTTATATATTCTATATGTATATATACGATTCTGAAACTGGAAAAAGGATGGGCCGCGCGTAGCCCACTTTTTTCGAAATGTCAATTAAATTTTCTTCACTATACACAATTACTATATGGAATACATAAGTATTAGTTGTATTGTACGGACAAGATGGCTGGGCGGGTAGATTTTTTTCTTATATACACTTGTGGTAATGTCGTGATAAAATATAATTTAAACTTTATTTATTTCTTTTGTTCATTTATACAAAACTATATATAATCATCTTCTATAGACTTATTAGTTATGTTATAAGACTCACGGACGTTATATGTTTTATATTTGATGGTGGCAACTATATATGCTTAACTTTAATGTTAAAGGACGTTTCAAACATACCAATTCTAAAGACAAATCTACTCTTCAGAGTGTAGTAGCCTGAAAGTGTGACGATAAAATGTAACGAGAAAGTGTGACGAAAAGGTGGAACGAATTTAGCAGAGGGAACAAAAAATGTATATTTGCAACTTGTTTAAGCCCTCTCTCTCTCTACGATACCACGTGGAATTTGGACACTCATGAAATTGGGTATAGTGTATAATGAATTCCTAAAGACGATTTATTTATTACGTAATTTCTGTAATATGGAAATTCGAGGTGGCTATATAGGGCGATATAGGGTTAAAGATCAATACAATAGTAATGAAATCATTTATAAATAATAAAAAAAAACAGATTTCATATTTTAGCAAAGAAACAAACCAAACTGTTATAATCCTCATTTCTTTATTTATTATGTACGTATACATAATTGAAAAACGATCAAAAACTATACACACCACCGCATATGAATCATTTACATACGTACGTATGTACATATACATAAATTACAAAAACACATTTAATTGGGCAATCAAAATGATACAAATCTATTTCTGTCTATAATTTTGAACCGTCATCACCTGTCTAAATTTTGTTAAACCACACGACGATCGACCAAAAACTTAGGGGAAGATCTATCTATATATACTCGAATATGTATATAATTTCGTTACGAGCGATCTGTTTGTCTATAAGATCGCGTGTATAAACAATTCTTCATCACATTCATACAAACATATATGTACAAAATTTAACAAGAAAGACGAGAAAACAGTGTACAAATAGAAGCAAATAAAAGCTTTAAGTACTTAAATACTTAGTTATATATGTATATCTAGATGTATAAAATTGTCTTGTGTGTATACGTATACAATGAAGATCGTATATTATAGGTGTATGAATGTATATAAGAAAGAGAATAATTATAGTTGGATCAAAAAGAAAACAAAAATAAAGTTAAATGCGCGAAGAGTAAGTATGCGGGTTAAAGGTGCACATTTGATTTTTTTAGGACGCTTTTTCTATAAACACTATACATACATAAATATATGAGCTATTTCTGACTCATGCGTTAATGCAAATTAAATCATCACATCGTGGACATACTAATCTTTACTGAGAAAAATTAGGTGGATAGTGGCGTAATTCTCTATATACAAATCACTGCCAACAATTATTTATTTATAGATGATAACTATTTGTTGTTCGCATATTTGCTGACTACTAATTAGGCGCCTATCTTATGCAATTTGTAATCTACATAATGTTGACGCAATTTTTTTTTTTCAAGGACACAGCAACATTTATAATTTTCTAATCATATTGTGATCACGATTCTATGTTTTTCTTAGATTAGTATACAAACGTTAAACGTCATTTAAAACATAAAAAATATACATTTTCGTTGTAATCAGATCACGCCCTTAATTATGATATTTTGCAAGTTTTTATAACATTGAGACATTTTGGAGTCAACCCTAACAGCATGATTGTATTCTCACGTTATAAGCAACGGGGGACAACAATCTTTCATTCCTTTTGGGCGAAAGTTGGTCATGTAACCGGTCAACTTCTATAGCTGAATACTTGATTTTCAGATGTATGTTGAAAGATTTACATTTTAGAGACATTTTTGCCCTGATCATCATAGAGCGTTGTACTGGACTTTCTTAGGTATTAACCGCCAGGAGGTCGCCTCGCTATCTATACAATACAGGCCAACATTTGTGTTTTTATTCCAGTGTGAAGTTTTTAGAATTTCTATAAATCTACTTTTTATGTTTTATTGCTTTATCTTCGATTTTAGAGCATAAGACCTCAACTAGGCAGCACCATTTAGCCCCGTTCAGAGCTATTATCTTCAGCGCTCCCAAGTTCTTTCGCTTCGACTATAGTTTCCCACTTCCCGCTTACTTTGTGAATCTAATGACACCCGTATTATATATCTCCTCCACTTGCGCCTTCTTCAGGGCAGCCTTTTGTAGTATTTGTCAATTTCCTTTAACTTGGATTGACCTATTATTTCTGCTACCCCAGTGAATTTCTTGGATTAGTTCAACCTTTTTCATGTTTTTCAAATAGCGCTTCTGTTCTGATCCGAATTTATTCGGTGTTGGTTGCTTAGTGCAGAAATTCGTTCAGAAACTCAGGATTCTATCCCAATTCGCAAACGCGCACTGCTGCCTTCGCAAACTGCATAAGTTTAGACCAAGGCGGAGAGGACAACTGATCTAAATTTAAATACCTAAAGTTGAATACCTGAAGCCGTATAGAACAGAAAGCTAGGCAACTGCTCACGAAGTGAAGGCAATCATCATCCTCCTCAAGGCAGTCCTCGCAAATAACATCATGATCTTTAAAACGGCCATGTCCCGTAAGAATCGCTACCAAGACTCTTAAGGGCTCCAGGGCTCCTTAATGAAGTAGTTCGCCTTACGACAGCTAAAAGTCTCAAACCACTGAAACCTTAGGTTTTTCAAAGCGTAGTCCTTTATAGCTTTCTTCCCGCAGTTGAAAGATAAATGAACCGCTGGTTCGGGACCAATTAATGTTAATTGGGAACTAGCTTTGGCTAAACAATCCGCGATCTAATTGCCTACGATGTCACAATGAGCCGGTACCCACATGACCGTAACTTTATTGTTAAAACAAAGAAGGCTCATGAAATGCTTTCATTCGTTCACGAATTTGGAAACAGTCAAGGGATTTCTTAAAAGTTAAGTACAGATTTACTATCTGTACACGGTAGAATACTTGTTGTTTTTATCAGCAAAATTTAAAGCCACAATAACACTACGTGTCAGCGCTTTTGGTTCCACCAGAAAAACAGTACAATGCGAACCGAGGCAAAATCCTGCGAACTCCACAAATCTCTCGAAGGATAAGCCACCCAGATAAAAATTTGAGAAAGTTAAGAAGAAGAATTTTTAAAAATGTTCATCCGAAAACATTCCATGCCCCAATAACCCTCAGGCGATATGCTGCAGAACAGGCTGTGCCCAAAAGTAGAGTCGAGGACATAGCCCCAGTTATGGCTCTGCACACAAGATTTTGTAGACCATTACGCTTGGCTACGGGAGCCTTGAGGTCATCTACTGGCCACCACACAATAGAACGTACGATAGTAGCAGTAGGACCAGTGATTTATAAATGAAAACAAAACATCTTAGGGCTTAAACCTCAGGAATTCCCAAAAGCTCTTCTACATTGCCAAAATATGGCAGTTGCTTTTTGAAGCTTGTAGTCCAGGTGATTCTTCCAGGAATGTTTACTATCCAAGGCAACACATTTAGTGATCATTCTCCCAAAAACAGAAGGACCAGATAGTTCAGGAGTATTCCTCTTCCATGTAAAGACAATTAAATAAGTTTTAGATAGATGGACGTGCAGACCCTTCTCAACCCACCATGCCTCCACAATAGTTAAGGCATGCTGAGTTAGGTCGGATAAGACACTACGAGATATTTGCCTGAGACTGTCAAAACAAGATCATCAGCGTAACTGAGTGCCAGATTGCTGCAGCTTTACATGTAACTCATCAATGACCACTCCTCCCTGAGGAATTCTAGAATTTTGAACCAGTGCTAAAAGCAGTGCACGCTTGTAAAAAGTGGAGATGATGCTGTTTTGTTGTGGTATCTTACGTTGTTGTGTGTATATACATACAAAGAAATTAAAGTAATTTCGCAGGAAAAATACCATCAGGGCCGCCAGCCTTACCAGATGCGGAAGGAAAATAGACCCCAGCGCAAGACATCGCGATTGATCAGATTGTGAGGCCAAATTCCAATCGCTCGGCAGCAACATCATCCGAGTTGACAAAATAACAACCAGGAAAATGAACAGAAAGGAGCAGTTCACCAATTTCCTTATTGGAAGAGATAAGCTGTCCGTCCGGTAAACGAAGAGAATCAAGTTTACAAGCACTGTTCTTAGCCAAAGCTTTATTGAGTCCAGGGACTGCAGATAAGCTGTTGATTTCCCCGCAGAAGTACAACCACGAGGCTCTTTGAGGGGATCTTAAACTTCTTTTATATCCCTTTTGTGTTATCAAGAAGTTAACCCAATCAATCTGTCACTTAGACTTTTTTGCTCTTTTATTCAGTTTCCTAGTAGATTTCCTTAATTTGTTAAGGTCAGAGGTCCAGAAAGGTTTGTTCCGAATCTTTTGATTAGTGATAAGAGAACACGAGTTTTAAAAGGATGCAAGTTAACTTGACGTTTTAGAGCATGATCTCTTGCTCCAACGGAATGACGACTCAGAGCAGAATCTTAAATTTAAACAAGTTATTGCCTTTGAGCTAGAAAATGGAATTATAGTATATGTTTAGGGAACCATATTATTGGATCAACAGATACCGAATCTGGATTAATAAGATAAAGTTACTCAACAACTACTATCGTGGCAGCAAAATATTCCAATTTGTGCTTTATGAAAACAACAGCCGTATATAGCAATAACAAAGCATTTATCCGAAGATTTTAACTGTCCAGACCATCCCACATCGTCAACGGGTCTGCAGTTTATAAATCTACAACGTAACAACGTTTGAGGTCAACTCGGGTTTCAACAGTAGTATAATCTGATCTCCACAATGGCATGGTTCCACAATTAAACTGAGAGCTCATTTGCATTTTTGTCTCGCTTTCCAGACACTCACATAGTAAACCACACGAATAATTGTCTTGCATAACCACTAGACAATTTTTCGTGTATTTTACTATGTGAGTGCTTGGCAAGGTCGACCCAAATTTTGAATCAAATTTATTTATATTTGTAGACCTTGTAATTTAAATCATAATACATCAAATAATAGTTTGTTGAAAATAGTCATTTTATCGCGCGGACATTTTATCGCGCAGACATTAGATCGTGCGGGTATTTTATCGCGTGTCTATTTTATTGTACTGATCAGTTTCGTATGGATGCTAAACTATTCGTAGTGTAAAAATAGTAAAATATATGCGTCATCGAATAATTTGTCACTCACAATGAGCTTGGATAATATATACGATTATTACGACTTTTTATATATAAAATGATTTAAAATGCACTAAATACAACATTTAGGTATTAATGTATATAGAAGACAATCAGGAAAGTCCTTTCCTGTTTTTATTTTTATATACGCATAATGTAAAACTATAAAGGGATAATAGCAACAACAAAAAAGACTATAATTTATATTTAGGTGGGGTGAGCACCACCTAGTTTTACTACTGTACCGTGTACTGGGTAGATATACATAGATACATGACGGTGGAAAGGAATTTTTTTGTGTAGTGTAGTTTTAGGTTGAATGACAGCTGCTCAACACAATATAAACTTATATATGTCTCACACATATCGTCAAGTTGACAAGATAAATAAAATAATAATTTAAGAATAGTAATAAGTCAATGGGTCACCAGTCGTAACCGTTCCGCGCATTTCATTCTATTTGTAAAGCGCTGATGGAATTAAAGCCCCTACTATAATAAAATTATATATATTTTAACTTTTTGCTGTTTTTCAACACACATCCATAAAGACAACAACCAAAAAGTCCGCGGAATTAAATAGCATCAACAACAAGCGCAACAATACAAACTCGCGCGCGACTTGCAAGAATAGTTTTTTTGTTTTGTTGATTGTGTGTGTGTACATACATAAATATTATATTCTTTCATTATTTTTAGTTTCGTTTCGTATTTTTATATTTTTTGTATTTTAATTTTTTTTTTTTGGCATCGCTCGCAGACATAAATACAATATTCGAGAGGCAACAGTTTTTCTTTTTCGTTGAGAAGAAAATTATTACAGAAATTTTTTTTTTTAGTTTAGTTTTTTATTTAGTTTCGTTTTAATTTTTGTCGTGTGCGATTGAAAAAAATAAAATAATAAGTGCAGTTATTGTTTTTAATAAATACATTTATAGTTAATTAATAAAAAAAAGGTTGGTTGGTGAAAAATTTAAAGTGAAATAAACGTTGGTGTAAAAACTACTGTGCGTTCTCCCGCCGTGTGATCGTTACCAAAAAAAAAAAAAAATTATTTTTAGAAAAATTTGTATATAAGCAAATTTTGTCCAATATATTTAGAAAATAAAAATAAATAAATGAAAATTGTGTGAAAATTATATATTTATTGTGCTAAATAAAATAGTAAAAATTTATTTTGGAAAATGACGTCATATAAGTATTAACGTTATTTATTTATTTATAAAACCAACACAAAATATATGATCTCATCAAGATTATATGTCTTTTACATTTCTTATTTATATTTTTATATATAAAATGAAATTAATTCGTTAATTAATTATATTATTTCGAAGCATAGTGCCATTAAACTATAACACAAAAAATTATCAACGCAACTATTTATATTTGAATTAATGATATGACATCATACACATGCTATACAATATTGAGTAGTGGAGCACACTATTTTTAGTTTTAGTCGAAAAATACAACCAAAAATGACCATGAATTTGTTGTTATTTTATTAAGAAACAACAAAAATATTCCACACCCAAAAAAAAAGTCAAATTAAATAACAACATAACAAAAATATTAATTAATTAATGGAATTAAAATCCTGGGCGGTTTGTATGTATGTATCCAGTATAACAGTTTGGATTGTGTCTTGGCTAAAACCAATAGGGAAGAAAACCACTTATTTCGGTTGAAACATTTTTGACCAAATCGTGCGTGTTATTGACCCTAAACTGTAATTAAATATTATATTTTATATAGAGAGTTAGATGGTGAATTGGTGTACGATGGCTACTATAATCTTATTGGGGATTTAGTCTTAATGAATATAATATAAATGTGGTGTGAAATTTTTTAGGCACAATATGATGTCATTTTATAAATTAAAAAATCTACCAAACTTGTTAAAAATGTTCAATGTGAAATGGATTATTTTATTTCGTTTTATACCGCGCTGTATTGTGTGTATGTGCTTTCTTCATGCACATAAATGTAATGCTTTTTTGTTTTGTTGTGGTATCTTATGTTGTTGTGTGTACATACAAAGAGAGAAGTAATGAATTGAATGGTTAACGGTATTGCGATGTTCTTATTATTATTTTATATTATTGTAAGTGTATGGTGTACTCTTATTTTCTAAAAAATCATCATTTGTATTGGGGAAAGCATCTTAAAAGTCGGTTTCGTTGTAGCAACACAACTACACTCTGTTTCATAACTACATCATCAAAGTAGATGTTTGGTTTGTTAACACAAATCTCAGTATTCTAGTTTTAATTACCCTTTATGGCCAATGTTACCAGAAACCCGGCTATATTTGAAAAGCGTGCAAAATTATGAAATGCAGAAATTGTTTGTCGTGCTGGACGAAAATTTTACAAATTATAGTTCTGGTTTTTGTGTCTAAGATTGCTTATCAAAATCTACTGTCAATTTGACTGTTCAAAATAATTAGCCATTAAAAGTAATTTGTATTTAAATAATTAAAATATTAAATTACTTTTCAATTTAATTATAATTTTGTCGTTCACTTTCAAATATCAAGACAGTTATTTTAAACAAATAAGTGAAGACACAAACCAAATATCTAGTGAAGACTATACATTTTTTTATTAAGATATTCGGCATTCAGTTGTAAAATTATAATGGCAAACTTGACCGCGACTGTTCAAAGGTAATTAGAAATCAATTAATTAATTATATATATTTTTTCTATAATTAACCATTACTAATTTTGTGCAATGAGAAAAATTACCACTTGATGGTTTAGATGGAATCCAACATTATTATTCGAGGAGGTCCAATATATCCAATTCATTATAGTCTTTCTATCCATAAGGATCAATTTCTACCCTTTCAAGAACGCTCCAATCCACACAAGTTGCCAAACTAAATCATGGTTTGTGGATAAATCCATATAAAGATCTTGCATTGTCCCGCTTGCTCGCCTGACCAGCTCACTGTAAAGTTTGTATAAAGGGAAAACCAAAATGTAGTTATGAAATAGTGTAAGTGTTCATGTTTTGACGTGATAGATGAACATTATTGCTGAGCAAATAGAGCACTGGTTAAAGCTTTAAATTAAATCGTAAAGCACAATTTTCCATACATCATTAACGAGAAGTGCAACCAGAATTATGTAATTCGGCATCAAATTTAGCCATTTCTCTTCCCCTTCCCAATCCATGTGGTTTACTAATTTATTCCTAATGTCTTTGTCAGGGTCAATTTCAGATATTGTTGAGATTATCACATGTACGGTTTCAAAAATCTTATAATTCCGAATTCCTGAAAATTAAAAAATTAAATTGTTGAATTCGAATTTGAATTTAAAAAACCGACCGATCCAGGTGCATCGGAGGAAATACAATTTGAAATTTAAGTTTAGTAGCTGCCGATATCTGTATGGTCAATTGGATTAATTAATCTTTCATAGATTATCAAAGAATAGACATTTCCATTTAAAATAAAATAAAATTCCGTTTGTCGTTGAATCGGTACGATAAACCGATAAATTTTAATTTTTTTCATCGAATCGTTGATAATTACATTTTAGGACAATTTTCCCATCTCTCTAGGCAGTGTTTTATCAAAATCTAAACAAAGAAGTGAGTCTAAATTGCCAGTTGTTACCTTCGATATTGGAAGTATACCTGTGTACCGACTCACCGATAAATATCTAGGATATTTTTGCTATAATCCACAGCATTTGAATTAAATGGTTTCCAACAAACTGTAAACCGTTATTTTGGTGACCGCCTTCGAAATATTTTCTGGCCAACTTTACCAACTTCTGTGTGTTGAAAATTGGTCTTTATTCCATTATTGCTTACCCAGCGTCACTACACACACTGTATACGGTAGAAGCACCTGGGAGCAATTAAAACATTTATTCTGGTTTAACGAGAGAAATGTATTCGCATGGATCTAGAATAATCATTTTCGAATAAAGGTCTCCGTTTACCAGCTTTTATTTGAGACCGCAAAATCCTGTCCTAAGATATCAAGGAGCAAATCAAGTCCATATCTCTAATCTATTCAAGATTGGCCTCCTTCAATCAAGTTTAGTTTTATAATTTAGCAAGCATTCCTGTTTTTCCTGCTTATTTTGACTCTAACCTTCTAGAGATTCTGATAAGTGTGTCAATGTATTGTTCTAGATCCTATAAAGATAGTCTACCAAAAACAAATTTTTATCTCTAGAAAGCAAATATAGTTTATTTTTGCTTCCTCTAAACTTTTCTATTCTCTAAGGTTGGTACAACTAAGATAAACAAAATACAATCTTTTATCTTTAGTATAGAGCTCAGGGTCATTAGAATTAAATTTTGTAGTTAGAGTTATGCCAAATCTCACTATTTCTTTGAAATAGACATAGGAATTTTATGAAATTTTCCAATCTCGTATTTAAATTGCCAATAAGATTCTAATTTGAACCATGAAGTTCTAGTAGCAAAGTCCAAAAAAGCATTGAGATATCGCGCTGCGGATTTATTTATAACACGTATAATTATATAATAAATTTTAGGGCTTTGTCAGCAGCAAAATTGTCTTCGTCTATAGTATTTTGATCAAAATCAAATGTGCTAAGAAATTTTTTTCTCAATACTGACAAAGTGACTATTTCTTCCTCCACCATTTATGTCCTTAAATATAAAGTTAAATTAATATTTATTTACAACCCCAGGCCGCTCACCAACTCGCGAGTAGTAGAATTTGTACTTGTTAGACCCCCAGTTTTTTACTTAAATGGGATGAAGGATCAAACAAAATAATGCATCCGGTTTTCGGAAGGATGATTCTTTTTGGAATAATTTGTCCTTCCTTTGGAATAATATGTCCATAATCTTGATCTTGAATATAGACTAATTGGAGGCAGTTGAATTTTGAAGTAAATCTTTTGTTACTTTCGGAGCCTCGAACTTCAGAGATATCTTCAGAAGTTTAGAGAAATGTTATTATTTGATGTAATTTGAAGCAAAACTTTGAGAGTGTTGAATATTTGTGAATAATAAGCGTTGAAATTTTAAGCAAATCCCTTACAACTTTGGGGGTAAATTCGCAATTTGAGAGGCCTCCAAAATCGTCAAAGCCTCTCCATATATTTTTAAATAATTTATTATTGTTTATAATTTTAGTCCTTGTAAATTAGTCTAGAGATAGAAAAAAATATCTAAAACGTCCTTTTTTAGTCGCGTGAATATCTGCCAAAACAGACTATCTTTCAAAATATACTCAATTCTCGATCTTATGGTTATTGTGGTATGCAAATGTTGGTGCTCCTCCTATGCTTCTTGGGTTTCCCCTTCCTTCACTACACCACTGGTATGAGTAAAGTCGATATCGACTTTAATGTTTAACTTTCTGAGATTAAATTTTGTTTTCGCGAAAGTCGGTAATCTGACATTTTATTAATGAACTATTCTGAAATACGTACTTAAACGCTGTGAAATGATCTCACTGTTCCCATAGGTATAGATATTTAGAAGTATTATACACATAATTACATACATCCAAATATATATATGTATTGCTATTACATAGATGTCCTGGATTTTTGAACATATTCTAGACACGCATTACTAATGGATTAAATTTTTTGTGTTCAGAAATTTTAAAACACGCCGTAAAATTTGTAACAGTTACAATACACATTCTAAAATTAGTATCTGTGCTAATTGCAGATGATTACATTATTTCATTTCATGCAACTTCCTCATTTGGCAAAATTTCAATTGTTGACAAACATTTTTTTCTATACGCATAGTTCATGAAACATACACATATATACTGAAAAAATGCATAATTTACGGAAGTTAATTCGTATATAATCTTGCGGTTAGAATTCGGAAACACGCACAGTCATTTCTAAAATGACTAACGACCATAACCAAAAAAGAAAAAAATTGTATAACAGTTTGAATTGTGTCTTCGATAAATTTTAACCGGCCACTAACTATTTAACACAACATAAATGTTAGTAACCTCAAACTGTATATAATTAACATAAAAAGTTAATGAGGTGATGAGTAAAATTTCAACCATGAGAATATATATTATGGATGGATTATTATTACAGAATATGCGAGCAAGGGCTTTAATTCAATGAATTTTTATTTATGATGTCACTAATCGGTCTTTTGTGTTACTCTTGTGTACAAAACCCAGAGAAATGAACGAATATATAATGGATGAATTATTATTGTTTTGTTTATATTTATGTACATAAGTATTGTATGTACAGCGGTTAGTGTACACACGCATTTTACTTTTCTTATTTCTTACATACAGACACAAAATGAAAATAATTTTACTTATAGATATATGTATGTACACATATATCTAACATAAATAAGTTATTGAATGATTAACGGTAATATTTTCTTACTATAATTGTTGTTGTTATTTTTATATTATTATTCATGTACTCTTATTTTCAAAATTTCAATGTTTACGTTTGGTACAACGCGATGATTGTGCTAAATTTGCTCTTCGGTTGAAATGTGATCGATTTACTCTATAACATTACACAGCTATTTTACTCTGCTATATATACAATATATTGTGGGATAATTAGACTTTAGAGTTCCCATAGGTCCTTGTACATAATATTTTGTCGATGATGATGATGATGATGATGATTAACCGAATTTACTATTTACATATACAGAGAGAGGAAATAAACCGAAAAAAATCAGCAGGAAGTTCATTTGTGATGAATCACTTTATGTATTGGACGTTTACGGCAACTACTAGTTGACTAATCTACGCGTCAGCACCACCGAACATGTTTAAATCTACAAAATAAAATCTCTCATGTGAATTGCGTGCTCAATGGTAAATTGTGTATTATTTAGCTATAAACTTGATGTGTATAACATATATTCTATACAATTCAGACTAGACCAAACTACGGTCATAAAAACTATGGTTAAATTTTTTGTTTGTAATTTATCTATCTGTCCAACTATATGTGTCTAAATACATACATATATGCCAAAAACATTAAATATGTAATCGCAATGAATGCTAAAAAATTACCGGCGAAACCATATGCGACCGCTCACAATTTAATGTTTGTTACCTTCGCACAAGACTTTTAACCGGTTCTCTTCTATTCAATATTAAAGACAATATGTATACATCATATATACATACAAATTTCTTATCTGTGTTTTTTATTATTACATATTTAAATGTTAAGCTGATTGCTAACTGAAATAACAATTATGTCATTTTGCTTATAGTTTTAGTATTTTTTATTATATTTTTGAAAAATATTCGTGAGCTAACAATCAATAAAACATTTCTTAAAATAGTATTTGACCTCAAAATGTAAATTTATAGAAAATGTGTGTATAGTAAGAAGTATGTATCCCTATGACTACCTATATACTACTGAAAATAGATTTCCATAAATATGGTAATTTATAGTAAGATCCAGTATTTGTAAACAATGTGGCATGAGTTTTTCCAAAATCAATTCAAAACAAAGGCAGTGGCATTTGTAAGTTTACTATTAAAAATGTTAAATTTAGATTTTCTTTTGTTACGGACAGGGATGGGCGTTAACGCATCATCTAGTATTTTCTGCATTGACGTGTCGACAACCCGTAGATAACGTCAACACGTAAACCACGTCGATAATGTAGACAATTCCTAGAGTAGTTTTTTAGTTCTAAACTAAAGGGTGACCAAATTTCTTTATGAACAATGCGTTATTGGTGTTAGTTTTATAGAATGTCCGTCAATACATTTAAATCACTTTTCAAAAAGAGAGGAATTTAAAACTAATCGTGCTCAAATACCATGCATCTACTTCAGCGTCATTTTTATCCATTACATAATTATTAATTTGACTCTAAACAACGTGGTATAGAGTGGGGCCCTCTTTATAACGGTGGAACGGTATAGAACAGCTCTCAGAAAATTCGGAATAAAAAATCAGACAAAAAGTTTAAAACTTAATTAAAAATAACTTTAACATGACCGTGCCATAAAATTTAACACACCCCACTCCATGGTAAAACTCAAAGTTCTTCAAGCGTCTGGGAAACAGGTTCAAAATACTTCAGTGACTTCAATGCGAAGAATACTCACTGGGGTTGTAGGTTAACTACAACTGAAGGAAAAGAATTACTGATTGCCATTGAAGAAAATGAATGTAAATCCATTTCAACTGGAAAACCAACATATTGGCCAACTGACCCAGGAAAAATACCTGACCTGATCGATTGTTTTATAACCAAAACTATTTCCTGACTCTGCTTATTTGACGCGACGCCGTACATTTTCATTGCTACATCCCTCTTTTATACTTGGCGATTAATTGGAAAAATTTGAAAATTTTAATAGAAGCTGAGTTGAACTAATTTGTAAGATGAAATTAAATTAAAAAAACCTTAGCCCGAATGCCTCTTGAACTCACGTTCACTAATCAAACGCTCATTACTTTTCTTACTTGACCACTGCCATACAATTTCATTACTGATAAATCCATCTTTTATACTCACCATTTGAATAGCGAAAAATGAAAATTTAACAGAATCTGAATTGAATTAATTTGTAAGAAATTAAATTAAATTTTTTTAGTAGCCCTAATCGAGACTTAAACCCAGCTTGGAAATTGTTTATTTGGACGTTATTCATGTACCGACTTAAACTTAAAATTTGTATTGTGGTCAATATTGTGGCACGCCTAAGAAATCGCATGAGGCATCATTGACCGGAACGGAAGTTTTATAATTTTTAAGAACATACGGAGGAATAGTTTGTCAGATTTTTAATTTCTTCGAAATACACTGCTTGGAATGTCATCGCATTAAATGTTGCACCTATAGCACTATGCAGTTCAGTTAAGTTTCAAACGATCTGTTAAAAAATGTCCCAAATATGCGATGCCAGCTAAATTGTTTTACCCTTAATCGAGGTTCGAACACTGCACAACATCCAAGATTCCAAATCCTATGACGCCGCTTATTTGCCACCTTACCATTTCCATATATATAGATTTGCTGCTATACTCATCCTTTATATTTGCAAATTGAAGGGATAAATTAAATTAAAAATTATTTAATGCCAAACCGAGGCTTGAACTCGAAATCAAAATTCCAAATGCAACGACTCTGCTTACTGGGCCGTCGGCGTATACAAATCTTTCATATTTGCCAATTCAATAGAGACACTTGAAAATTTTAACAACAGGAATGGACTATGCTTATGTGACCATCAAAGTATATTTTCACTATGGTCATACACATGAGATGGCTCTTATACTTGCAGAAATTGAATGTAGATTTCAATAGAAGCTGTGTTTAACCAATTTTACAGCAGAAATTAAATTTAAAAAAAGTGGTGCTGACGAGTCTTGAACTCGAGTCCACAATTTCAAGAGCATTGACTCTGCTTACTCGACCATCGGTGTATAATAAATTCGTTCTGAACAACGATAGAAATCTTTACAGGGCACAATTGATAGAAATCTGTTGCATGAACCTTAGAATGGAGTTAGACCAAAGAATAATGTTCTTCACTGATGGATTGTCAGAAATAAAAGAATTCAAAGTTTTTATTAACGCTGTCGCAAATTATTACTTTCCTACCGCTCATAGCCTCGTGTCATATTGCATAATACGTGAATTTATCAGCGCTACAGTGAGCTGTTAGATTATAAACAGTAAATTTGCATTTCTAAAAAGTTGGTTTGCGCGAGGTAGGGTAAACACATTCTGTAGGTCGTAACACAGCCCGACCGTAATCTCGTCGTGACTGTGACGATCAATATCCCTTTCTGTTTTTTTTTGGCGAACCTATTATTGCGTTAATGTTTCTGGTGTTTGGCAATTTCTTCAGAAGTTGACTGCGACCTTATGTGCCACGCACCGATGGCATAGATACTTGTTGGGTTTGTAAAAAGGTAAATTAAATTCCTCATCAAATACTTTAAAGTAAATATTTAGTTTAATAGGATCAGTTGTATTGCTTAGGTATATACAAGAAGTACATTCGACTTATAGTTTAGAGTTTGCTCTACAATAATGGGATTCGATTGTAGGAAAGCTGTCTCATACCTCATTAAGCTATTCTTCACATACTATTCTTGATGTATTTGTCCCATCAGCAGTTGATTTTGTTTTATAGAAATGATAAATCTAGTTTTGATTGTTAATCTTACCCACCATCCTCAAGAGGAAACCTTGCATATTCTTACCATGACTGGGTTCTTTTCTTCATTGGTTTAAAATTGGAGATACACTAAATTAGAACATAATGTTTAAACAGTCTTGATCAATCAAAATGGAAAAATTGTATGGACTTAGAACAAAGTAGAATTACACAAAACATTGTTCAATATGCGTATAAAAATGTTCTAATGCATACAGATGTGGGACATAAAACTTAGGTTATGTACACTGTTTAATTTATAAACTATGGCACTTAGAACAATTTTGAAAAAATCAGAAAAACTTGCATATGGAACCGTCCGACCAAATCGATATTCTCTGAAATACCTGGTAGACCTGGCGTTAGGTATCATAACTAAAAACCAAAATATAATTATTTTTGAGCGGCAAGATTGAGGAAGCTAATTACCAGTGAAAAAAATGAACTCTGTCTGGGAGGTACTGAAAACTTCGTTTCATATAGTGCTGCGCAGCATACTTTAAGTTGAAAGTCAGATTGCAGTCGAGCACCAAAATATAGCCCATAGTAAAGTGTAACAACGTCTCACAATCGCGAGGAAAAACAAGGCTGCTCTTGCTACGAAGGCCGCTAAGCGAATTTGTAGACGGAAGAAGCGAGAATGGTGGAAGGCCGAGGTTTTGAAAGAACAACAACTCAGCAATGAGCGCAGTTTGCGTGGTTTCTTTAAAGGAATTACCAGATTCCACAATACTTTCAGCCCTGCATCAACCGCCATTCGGGACCGGGATGGAAACCTCTGTGCCAACATCGACGCAGTACTCAACGCATGGATTGGACACTTTACCGACCAGATTAAATTACTTTACGACTTTAAAAATACAGATTAAACGTTGGTTTTAATTATTGGTATAGCACGAACACGAATAAAATTGTTGTTAAATTTTAATGGCGCAAAGGACGCCAAGATAGAATTTAAACTTTATAAAAAAAAATCACATTAAACACTTTGTCAAAATAAATGATGAAATGTCAATTTTTAAAAACAAGATACCAACTTTCCGAAATAGAATATCAAAAATGCAACGCCCTTGTGACAGGTTTTACAACTAAAAATTGGATTCAACGTATGAAATCAAATGTTTTTCTCGATTTAGTTGAATTGACTCATGGTTTACCTAGTGTAACTGTGACTTTAAAATACCACCGTTTAAACCATATCGTAATAGGAAACTTACGAATTGGTATTCAATCCCCTCTGAGCTCGTTTCACTACTAGAATTGCCTACCCGCACATTAGATCTATCACAGATCTTGATTTGCAGGCAACTGTACTAACAAAAGCAATCTCGACTGCTTTTGAAAAGTCTTGCCCTATATTTTTAACAACGAGAAAAAGCATAACAAACCCTTCTGGTGTTCTGAACTTAAAAAGTTAAGGAAGAGTTGTCCATAAAATTATAAATAAAGCTAAAAATACGAATCTCATTTCGGATTGGAATCGATTTTTGGTAGCTCGAAAACCTTATAAATAAAGCCTAAAATCCGCGCACAGGGCTGCGGGGAAAAACTTCTGTGAGTAAATTAATAGATTATCCGTTCTCGCTAAAGTCTTAACAAAACTCTGGCTAAGCAGGAAACTTCAAGGCTCGATAGACTTCGCCTACCTTCCAGCAAACTTATGGCAGGCGAGATGTTGATGATCTACTGTCCACTTTCCTGGGTGTGACATTGTTGACCCGGGTCTGGTTGCTTGCGAGCAACCAGAGACTGACCACTACTGATGTTCTACGCTGCAATGCTTTCTCGTTTGCACCTTTCAAATCTATTGGACCTGATGGCGTTTTCTCCGCCGAATTGTATTGAGTAGTTTACATACCTAAAGCTGGCAAGTCGGATTATACTGACCCAGTAACTTTTAGGCCCATTATTCTGGCCTGTACTTTTCTTAAAATTTTAGAAAGAATCATCGACAGATTTATTAGGAATATCTATTTAACTACCTCCCCTCTCATGTCCTGCGAAACTTCTCTACATGAACTCGAAACTAGAATCGAGAGATCACTTAATTACAAAGAGTTTCTAGTAGGTACTTCCCTGGAGATTACGGGAGCTTTTGATAGCACTATGTTTTCTACCACCACGAGAGCTTGCACCAATTTTAATATTAATCAAACCATTGTTAGGTTCATCGATTCTTTGCTCAAGTCTCGCATAATTGAGACTGAGCTGGATGGCTCATTATAGTGTCCGCCAAAGTGGTTAAAGGCTGCACACAATAAGGAGTACTCTCATCCTTGCTCTGGCTCATGGTTATCGATGAATTACTTACTCTACTGGAAATTTTACCTTGATTATAAGCTGCAAAAGGCCATTGCTATTTTTTGGCAATGCAGAAGGTTCCTTGGCAATTGCTGGAGTCTGATCCCCAAAATGATGTCATTCATCTACAAATGCATACTGTCGTATGCATCAGTTGTATGGTGGCCAGTTGTAAAACGTACGTCTTCTGTATAGCAAGGGTGGCTGGACTGCAGATGACAGCCAGTAGGGTTATAACTGCGGCTATGTCGTCTATTTCTACTCCTCTTCTTGCAATTAAGTCTATTCTATGCTTGCTCGAATTGCAGTCATACATTCTTGGTACTGTGTGCTCTGCTGCGTTTCGACTGAGGTGAATTGGGGCATGGAATACATTCGGTACTTGTACGGGGCATAGGCAGATTCTTAATAAGTTTAAGTCACATATTCCGGAGGTTGTAATGGTGAATGACTGTTGCCCGAATTTACCTACACCAATTTATTCTCCGCCGTTTTCTCTTCGAGAGAACTGCGTGGCTCTCTCATGATTTCGACAAACAGTTGCCCGAGTCGATAGGTTTTTTTGGGGGGATGGATTATATTGTCCAAAGTACGGGCTCAGATTCTCGGGTATAGTCTGGGAAAACACTGCACAGTGTTTCAAGCTGAATTAATTGCACTTACCCACAGTGCGATGGAGGCGTTTAAGTTTAGTGATTTACGGAAGAATATTATTATCTGCACGGATAGTAAAGCCGTGCTTAATACCCTTAAGAATCCTTTGACTACGTCTAAACTGGTCAAAGATTGTAAACACTACATTAATCTCCTTTGCTCTAATACGAGAGTAAGGATTATGTGGGTGGCTGCTCATTGTGGCGTAGTGGGAAATGAGGTTGCTGCCTTTGCAGCTGTCCGGCTTTTGTCGAAGTTAAATCTCAAGTTTTCAGTTATTATCCATTCCTTGGTTCAAACTTCTACAGTTTGCTAAGGCTGCAGTGCGCTTCTGTGAGTTAGGATAGATGTAGTGCTATAGTTGTTTATAAACAATAACAACAAATGTATATTAACGGAAGAGTAAAGACATAAAAATTACACAATTTTATTACAAAATGACATCACAATTTAATTAATTCAGCCGCAGCATTAAAAATAAATAAAAAATAAAACAACACGAGTGGGACTCGCGATTTGTATTGATCAGCTTTATAGTTTCTCATTTCTTCAATGTGTAATGGGGTTCTGATATCATCTATAAAATATAAGAAACATGACGTAATTATTAGTGTATAGTATGTATGTACATACTGGTATGTATATACAGAAATGAAGACAGTCACATTGAAAATTTTTAATATAAATAAACAAAAATATTTCCTGTCGAATTATAAATAATTCTTGCAAGATGATCTATAAAATACTAAAAAGATTTATGTGTGATGTTGAAGATTGCGATCATGAAATCAAAAATAGTTTTTGGTTGATCAATTTACTAGGTTATCGTTTTAGTGTACCATGAAATCTGTATTGATTTAAAATTACTTGTCTTTTTTATTTTTATTTTTATAAATAAACGAATAAGACGTGCACTGAATTTTTAGTAACAATATTTTGAATATATGTAGTTTTAAATAATATTTATATTAAGGTCATCGTTTTAAAATATAAATGCTGACATCATAGCATATTCATATCTAGTTAATAAAAAAAAACTATTTTTGCATTATTCTTTTAGTTTTAATCCAATTCTTGTGTCTGTTATACTCGTAACCTTAGAATTCTCGTACAAAACACATATGAAATCGAACGCTCGCGCTTGTTTGAATGCAACTTTCAAATACTCCAGTACACTTGTAATTGTGTATAAAAATGTACATAAGCGATGATAAATGGTGAATTTAACTTTAACTCTGCTTATATAGTTTCGTTGAGTTGGTATATTTGCATGACTTAATATTTGAAAAGATTTGTATGACATCATCATAGAAAAGCGCGTAGCTATATTTACATTATTAAATTAATGAGACTAATTAGAATTTAACAGAATTTAACTTGTACAGTATTCTGTCACAATATAATATGGATAGCAAACGAAAAATCGCGATTATTAGGGTTAGCATATAACATATATACCTACACCTAAATTACATCATATTAAAGCCACCACATTATACCAAGTAGTTTGAATGACCTAATTCATGCGATTCAGACCTTCATAAAATTATATATATTATTAATCAAACAAGTTCATCAACTTAATAAGTATATATACCACATACATACAGTTTGACACGATATACTCAAACATTTGATGTGTGCTCTTCGTTGACTGAAATTAATTTATTTCAATTAAAGAAAATTTTCTTAAATTAATAAAATCTCTAATTTAAATTATTATATTCATTAAATACTTATATATAGAGGCTATAACTAGATGACTCTTTGTATACAGTGTACATAAATTTTTTAGATGACTATACGGAATGTTCGGGTTCGATGTGTATGTATTAATTATACGACTCGGCATGATATGTAGATGAAAATCAATGATGGCTATCAACATCGTTTGGTTGGGATAGAATTTCAATTTTTGGTTTATTATTATTTGATTGATAGATTTAGACATAGCAGAGTGTTAAATTACATTTATATAGAGATCTATAAAGAGAGAAAGGAATTTTAACTGCGCGATATCTATAATACATTTATTGAATTTTTTTTACATTTTTTTACTCGTATTACAACAAAATATAATTCATCAAATAATTTTACTTTCATAATTTGACACTTCTCCTGAGGTAAAGCCCATTGGGCAGTTGGTTTGGTATCCAACAAACTATACACCTCCATATTCACTTGTTCAGCCATATACTTTCATGAATCACCGCACGTTTTCTATTTTTTCATCAACAGTTTCTATCTTTAGATCCCCCAACCACTTTGATATGAAACATCTGTCTTCAGCACCTGCAATAACAATTTGTTTTGACAATTGACAATTCACAATTTTCCCCAACAGCCAAAATATTTTCCTCAATTTAATATTGAGTTCTTCTTTTTTTTAACGTGCTCTAATAACATCCCCAGGTATACTTAGCTGTATTTGCGAATGGAATCTGCTGTCCATTAATAACTACAGGTCTCCAACAGTATCGTTCATGCCATGTATGACTAGTGTAAATGGACACTACGTTGAGGGAGCGTATCGGTCCTCCAAACATGATTTTGATAGATCTTTCTGAAATTTGAAGAGCAAACACATGTGCCATACTTTATCAAATGCCTGCGCTACATCTAGAAATTGCCAGACTATATCTTTATCTTCTCTAATGTATCACATCAGTAATGTACTCTTTGCTCTATACTAACTATTACAGTATTTTAAGTAATAGCTTTTCAAACAATTTCGACGTCACTGGAAGAAGTGAAATTGGTCGGTAAGATTTTCTATCGGTTTCTACATTCCACTGCCTGGACACATATTTTTCATGAAAGATGCTGTAAAAATATGTAGTAGTTTTCGAATAGCTTTATCGGGTAGCTCCTTAATTATTTGTCCTGTTATCAAATCGTAACCTGAAGTCATTTTAGTTCCTTTACTGATTTCTAGAGCGAGTAGTCCGTTTTATTAATTGCATTTCGAGTATTAAGGAACTTCCCTTTTGTTTCAGTTTTGTCATTTTTTATAAGTGCCTTAAGAGTATTACATAGTCTGTTTAGAATAGTTTAATCTTCGGGGCATGACTATCTATTACTAATTTCTGTTTTGGGGTGCTTTCCCAAACCGATTGTATGATATTTATGAGTATGTCCAATTCATCTTCTATTCCGTTTTCGCCTTTGATTGGTACTTTAGGTTCAGTATTTCCTTCCACTAGCTGCTTGAAAAGAAACCAGTTCGCTTTATTATTTGTTAGTTGTAGGATAAATAGATGTCTTTTTCGTATGTATGCTTTGTTCCTGAGTAAAATCCACAGTTTAACACTTGTTCGGCTGTAAATAGGTATTTACTCTTAGAAAAAGTTAGTCATGAACCCCAAAAAGGTAGTTTTTGCATTGAAGTCCCCTCCAATAATGAAGTTACTTCCTATTGTCTAGGACAAATCCATGTATTCCTGTTTTTTTTAATTATATCGTGGGCGACTATTATCGCTGATTTTTTACAGGATTTGCAGTAATTCAGTTGTACCTTTATTGTAATTAGTTACATGTTCTCTTCTTCTGTTTTTAAATCTTCGTGGTGTTTAATGTTCTCCCTATTAAATAAAGCTGATCCTCCTCTTGCTCGTTCCGCTGGATAGAGAGCATGGTAACAGATATATTCACGATTTCTTGTACCTGATTTTTGGAAAATATTTAATTAAATTTGTGATTTGTTCTTAGAGTTCTTTATTTCTGATCACTTTGCTCTTATTCGTATGCTGTCCTATAGTAATTTGAATTGATCAAATATTAACTCGTTTAATTTGTTTTGCTCTTCAACACTATTTATTTGCACTATCTATCACTAGGTGCGGCTCCTTGCGTCCGTAGTATTTCTGCGTATGATTACAATCTTCGTATTTTTTGGAATATGGGATTTTATTCGTAGCTGTTTTGATTGCTTCAATTTTCACTCTCATGTTGAGTATGCCAGTTATATTGTATATATTTTGAATATTTTCGGGGTGTGGTCTAACATTACCCAAAAGAGGGAACTAGAAATCTTGTTAGTTGTCTCCATTAAGCCCCTTAAGATTAATATATTGGGCACGACTAGCTAAATGTACATCATAAAAACTAAACATCTTGGGTTTTTTGCTCGATGATTTGATCCAGTTCCGATGCATCCATAGTGATTTTACAAAAAATTTAATCTTTGATACAATGATCATTATGTCTTCGTTTAACCCTGTGACTACTGGAACATGGCAGTGGATTTTTTTTTTTAGCTTTTCATCGGTAGTCAAGGAAGATATTCTGTCTGATCTGGCCCCAGAATCGATTATAAGTTTGGTGGGTGTAAATGGTTTATTAAATGTTCCACAAGTTTTTTTAGTTGTTTGTAATTAACGGTGACATTACCTTGATTTTTGCGTGATTTGTCGAAAATGTTTCGGAATGCCATTCCGGTTGCTTAAATGTCATACTCGTAAAGCCTTGTCTCATCACCAGTTATGATGCGATCGTTATAGTTGAATAACTATTAAAATTCATCAATTGAAACCAAATACTGCTCTACTTTATCTATATAATCGTTTGAGTAGAAGGAATAGACCAAACGATATATAAAAATATTAAAAATTTCCGATACGAAATTTTAACCGACCTTTCCAAGCACTACATATTAGGTTAGATTAGGTTAGGTTAGAGTGCAGGTCTGGAAGCAAAACTAATTTGCTTCCAGACCTAGCCTCCTCGAATGTTCTCCAAACTGCCACTATCCCCACGATCTTTCTTAATTCACTTCTCCGTAGCGAGATTAGTGTATCGGAGCATTTCAAGTCGAGCTTTAGTCAGACTGGTCTTGCTACGCTAAATGTGAGGGTGTACTGCCTCTTTTATAACCGCTGTCTCGAGCGCTGTAACAGGCCTTCCCAGGCATGCCTTTTTTGGTAGCAGTTGGAGAGTTGTACCATACCTAGCTAGTTCGCCCATCCTACAGTCCCTCAAGAAGTCCGAGTGGCCCGGGATCCAGACTATCTGAATGTTGGATTGCTCACTCATCTCATTTAGGGAAGAGCGATAAGCCAACGCTAGCCTTGACGCCAGAGAGCATAATTCCAGGAACTTGATTGCCGTCTGACTGTCTACATAAATTGAAATATCCTTCGAGGATATCACATTATGTATCAACCTTCTCAATCGTTAGTACATCCGCTCAAGACACTAAGTAATGAGGGAGACAAACGGATATGTTCACTTTCAGTTTATCACAGAAGACTCCAGCTCCGAATTTACCGTCTAGCTTGCAGCATAAATATCGACCGGGAGAAAATATAAAACATATCTCTAAGGCGAGTGTCGGTGTCGTCCTCAGCGCCCTGCTTATAAGCATACAGGCCGTTCTTTGCGCCTTTTTGATTCCATTCCTATATAGGTTACTTTTTTAGGGCCACCACATACTCGCTGCTACGGCAATGAATATCCAATGTACCAGCTCCGGTTTCAGGCCTAATCTCTTCCCAATGGCGTTCCTAAACTCAATTTTCATATAGAAAATTTCGACTCATTTATTGAACCTCGATTTGAAAAAAAAAGTAGAATATAGTGGTTATACGCAACAGTCAATGCCACAATCTTAAAAATCGTTGATTAAACATGACAGAGTACAATGCGTAGCTGTCAATCTTAAATATTGTGGGATTGATCCACGTGATGTCGTATATATATTTATTATTAATATATGGCTATATATTTTTGTAGCCTTGTTTACTCTTTCCAAGATATTAGGCTTCCAACTGAGCTAAGTGTCCTAGATTACGGCCAGAAATCTTGGTTTGTTAGTAAAAGCTAGTCTTATTCCATTTAAGGTCGGCGATTCTACTACCAGGATGTTATATTTCCTCTCTCTCGCGCTTCCACAGCAACCCATTGATTACTATGTTTCAGAGAACAGGTGACAGAACATCATCCTGCGGGGTTCCGTTAAACATCAGCCTCCCAATGATGGACTCCTCCAATTCCGAGTTAAACATTCTCCTCACCAACAGATTGATCAACCCGCCTATAGAGTAGTCCATCTCAAGTATATTGAATATATTAATTTCTCTATCGTACATACAAGGACATGCAGAGCTTTATCTAGTGATTTCCCTTGGTAGTACGTACGTTGAGTGCGTTGTTGACTGAGCCCAGTCACTAGGCTTTATTTTATTAGCTTATTCTCTTTGGGTGCAAATTTGCTCTTCTCCACATTGATTGTTAAATTAGTAGCCCTCAATAATCTGGCAATGTAACTTAACAAGGAAAAATGTTCTTCTAAGTTTGCTGAAACTACCTAAACAAATGCCTGGGGAACATTGCACAGACCGAAAGGCATGACCGTGAATAAATAGAGGGGGCGGCCCGGAACAGTGAACTGAAATTTCTCAATCAATGGTAAAGGATAAGCATCTTTTATTGAACTGCATTCACTTTCCGGGCATCAAGGCTTATTCTCATCTTTCCATTATTATAAGCACTTTGGCTTTCCTCTATCACTCCCAACTCCAGCATTCTATCCAGTTCCTTGTAAATCTCGGCTTGTTTCACTGGGGACACCGGGTAGTAGCGTTGTTTAACTTCTGCTGAGTCTGCAACATTGATTGTGTGTTTAATTAAATGAGTTCTACCTAGGCCTATTTTAATGTGTGCCAGTCTTTTTCCATTTTCTGCGCCCAATTCATAAACATGAATTCATTGCAATCATTTCACTTGAAGGTTCAACACATCCTCATCGACGAATACCGGAGATAGTCCCAGAAATCCATACCGAGATGTAGGTTTTGGGTTAATGCTGGGGAAATGTGTAACCGTGACCCAAAATCCGCTGTTTTTCTGCGCTGGCAATATTTAGAAAAGAGGGTAAGCTGTGCACTTTAACATTCGGATCAGCAAGAAACTTCTCAGACCCTGCACCCAACACGCTAATGTTTGCTCCACTTTCCAACAACCCCGTGTTAGGAGTCTCACCTAAAATAACATCAGCATATGGGCGATTGTCTGACTGCAATGGGAATACAGATTCGGAAATTAGTTTTTTGATATTTTGCCGCAGCTTGCAATACCGTATGGTTCTACTATCCTGATGTGTTTTAAAGTGGTAAGATAGAGTTTGGGTAGTTTTATTACGGAAAGTATTATAATTGGAATTTTTGGTGAAAGTTACGTCATAAAACGGGTTCGTATATAGTAGTGATAGAATGGTATTAGTATTATGAGACAAATTTTATATGCTTTTCTCTGTTTCAACTCGGGACTGGTGTGATCGAAGCTGTCTCGTGTGTCATTATCCTGGTAGGATTGATCACTGGGGAAGGAAGAGTACCAGGAGAGCTCGGTTCCCTCGTTTGGTTTTCAAAGTAACTTCCAGCGTTACACGTGTGACAATTGGGCCTCATGACGTTAGGAGCCAATTTACTAACATATTTACTAACATATTTCCGGGGTGAATTTACCACTCCACAAACTTCATTAGTAACATATGGATTATGTTCCGCATAAGCGAATTCGGTGTAAGCTTTGTTCGAGCTCAACCAAATTAGTGTCCTAATTTTCTAATTTATTTCCCAAATCTATCTACGCGGTATGTCATTTTACATTACATGTCATATTAAGAAATCATACATAATTTTAAGTTTAATAAAAGTCGCTAATACGACTATAAAATATTCAATTATAGAAATCGACGACACACGCCGTGGTCACTTAAATTTTCAAAGTACGTATGTACATCTATTTACTTCATATAAACTGTCACAAACAGAAAAACTAACTATTAAATTGGATTTATATACACATGTATGTACATACTTATGTAATTCGACGTAAACAACAGTTATGATCTAATTATAAACTTTATAGAAATAGACAAAACTAAATATAAAAAATCTGTTTTGAATAATTTTTTTTTTTTTTTGGAAAAATTGGGTAATTTTCTTTTATATATTTTGTGAACAATACTATATAAATTTAATTTAGTCCACTGTATACACATACGAGTACATACATATATGTATTGCATAACCCGATTTGAATATGAACTAGAAAAAAAAAATATATAATTTGGTGGGCCAGTTTGTGCCGAGTAACCAAACACTGACATGTCGTATAAATATAAAAAATGTTGTCTATTCGAAAATTTTAATGAACATTTTTGTCTAGAAGTGTTGTTTATTTATTATAAACATATTATGTATACGTAATGGTGTATATAGTACATAGTGGTTTATAGTTTTACTGTTCAGTGGGTGTTCTTCATGTTTTTGTGTATACATATCGTGAAGAAAATATTTAATTAAATAAAATAGATAAATTTAGAAAAGACCAATATAATCTATAATTAGTTGAGATATCACACAGTGTTCGATTCGTAATTGTTGCGTTTTTTATTAAAACTATAGCTAAATATGTACTTATATATATAATAAATATGTATAACAGAAATAACGCTTGTGATAAAGTCATTAATTATGCGAAATGTGCAAATGGCACGTATTGTAAATTGATGCGCTATTGTGTATGTACGTGAGGTTCTTAAACTTTGATATTCTTTGCGAAATTGATATTCTTATACGGAACAGTGATTCAATAACACTTTTTAAAATTCTAATTTATTTAAAAAAACAGTCAACTGGGGGTAGCATCCGGTTTTTTATTTTATGACTTTATGTATCCTCTCACTATTTTTGCCAGCCAAAATTTTTTTTTACGAACAATCATAATAAAATGAACATATACACAGTTTTTTTTATTTTTGTTTGTAATTCCATTACCGCGCCGCGATCATACAAACAAATTCAACAGTTTACGCAAACTATATACACACACATAAAACAGACACATACCTACATACATTTACTCTTGCGATCGCGCAATTTTATTTTGTTTTCGTTTCTTGCTCACAAAAATAATTAAAAACGAAAAACATAAAGTTCGATAAATCTTCATTTAGCTTAAGAAAAATAAATAAATACACGCAGCTAAATAACAAAAAAAAAAAAAATAGAAGTCATAAATATTAAAGATAATTTAAGATGAGTCATGTCTTTAAGTTTTCTTCACATGTTTTGCGCACATTTTGCAACCAATTAGTAATATCATTTTTGAGGTTAATATTATGTTTAAGTTGGCAGAACATTTAAAAAAAAAATATTTGAATCGAAAAGTATTTACATAGTTCGGTCAGTGTGGCCAATTTAGCACTTTCAGTGCCAGATCTAGCACTTTCCGATTTATTTAAGCATCGTAACAATCAGATTTCAAAAATACTTGAGATTAATTGTTCATTTCTATAGTTTATAGCACCTTATTCGAATATTTATGCTATAAAACCTACTACATTTTTCTACATTTTCAGTAGTGATGGAATACTATCCATAGCACTTTCGATAATATCGATAGTTGTATGTTGATATCGATAGTCAAAAAATTTTTGTATACTGAACCATTTTTGAATACTGTACCATTTTTGTACATGGTAACCTTTTTGTACACGGTAACACTTTTGTACACGGTAACGTAAGTAAGTAGGGGATTCACAAATATTTATTATTTCAAAACATTATAGTAAAAAAACCATTTCATTTTCATTATGGTGTAATGACATTGGCTAGTTTTGAAGTGCGATAAAGTGCTGTAAATCAATTTTTGTAAGAAAGAGAAAGGAACAGGAGACAACATTATTATAATGAACGCCACGTGCATGTAAAATATAAATATAAACAAAAAACTAATTTTCCTAATAATTTTTGGGATATGGGAATTGAGTTTCAGTTTGATTTGATTTTATTAAAAATTTGATTAAAACATATATTTATTTATAACTAGTTTTGTTCAAATACAATAAAACTAGTAACATAAATATTCAATATGAAATTTTTTATTTAAACAAACTATGTACTAAAATTGTACTACTCGACTTTGGAATCACTCGCACTTGTATTTGGAAAACCTAAAAAGTAGTCTGCAATTCTTCCAGCTTCTCGAAGTCCACTTAAAAATGCACCATGCACGGTAGCTGGATATTTTCGTATTGTGTGTTCTCCAGCAAAAAATAACCGTGGTAATTCTTTATCGTCATTCTTCGAATCGGTTCCAGATGTTGGTGTAACAAGCGTGGCGAGTAAATCATACTGTGAACCGGATGATCCAAATGAGACAAAACTGTAAGATCATCGGGCCCAAGGATCAGCATTCCATTTTGTTACTAGTTTATTTTGGTTGTGGTACTGCCGAATTTCCGAAAATACCTTTGAGTACGGCAATACAACGTTCTACAATTACATCATCAGATACGTTTTCCATAATTGCCGCGGACTGTCCAGCCACAAGGGCTAACAATACCGGTGATTACGAAATACTCCAAAATTAAAATAGCTCACCACGACTTGCAGTTGTACTACCAACATGACCAAACAAATTTGACGAAGTATGACCAAAAATTTCGATCGAAGCACGGCACAACTTTGTTTAAATTTCCGAATCCCAAACGTTGAATGGCCGCTTGTTTCCACTCCAGAAGAGGGGGATCAAATTTAACCGTGTTTAATTGATTGGATGATGGAGATACGGCAATTTTCAGTACGCCTAACGTAAGGCTACATAAGACTAGATCAGCTTTATAAGTTATTGATGAATTATTGGTTTTAAAATTGTCCGCAGTAACCTCCACACCGCCAGGAAAATACTTTATTGTTTTTACGCGTTACGTCTGGTAACGCGATTGGAAGTTGTATGATTGCCAATGAGCTAAACACCATAATCTTGGTCCAAATGTTTTAAGGACAAAGTGTTTAGTGGTGTCGCATTAGCGAATTCTAAATTTGCAAAGTGCCAATCTAAAATTTGACGATCGTTTGATGACAGATATACATCACTTGGAGGATTCATTTCCATTTCTTTCAGTTTTGATTCCATTTTCATTTAAATTCAACTGTTCTACGTCAACCCAAAGAACATGCAATTGACGGTGAGCTAAACGTACATGAAACTCATTCTCAATATATTAGTTATCTCCATCAGAGTGGTCAAACTTCGTTTAATTTGTTCGATTTTATTTTGATTATCAATTTTTTTTTTGTTGTTGGATCACATTATTTAAATGTTGCACTGGTTTTTCTTCAACATGTTTTTCTTGTAATCGTATAATCCATTCCAATGCTTGGCCTTATGATACTGGATTATTTCCGGCATAATTAAAATCTAATTGGTGGGAGAGATAACTTGTGAACTCGTGCAGTCTATTAAATTCTCTTTTTATTCTCAATATAGTTAGAGGATTACCCCATATTCCAGTAACCAGCATTGCACCTAAATCAGGAATGTAATTATTTTTTCGAAATGTGGCAATACGCCCTCCAACACGATCTCTTGTTTCTAACACAATAACATCCATTCCAAATTGTTGAAGAATTACAACGACTATTGCAAATTTTTTAACTGGTAATGATTTTTTTTATATGCTTGAAAATACCGACATTTTTAATTTTTCGTTTTCAAAGAATCAAAATGTAATTCTTTTCTGCTAGAATTGCCCACTTTTTTTGCTAGACAATTTGAGCTACGCTAGTTTTTTCACATATAACGATTTTTTTACGTACTATGTCGTATTCACCCACACATGTGTATATTTTGAATACATGTTTTTTTTCTCACTCAGTTTGTGTATTCTAGCCGCTAGAAAAGTCGGAAAAAAGCCAGTGTCATAATACCATTAACAATTAAGTAATAGATTAAGACGGTTTGCCATTTTGTAAACATAAAAATAGAAAAATAAAAATAATTGGTAAGTGTAATGAAAATACTAGCAATCTAATGGATTACATGCGTAGGATGCATCAGAGAATTGCAGTCGTACTTTTCATCAAACGAAAAATATGAAGCAAATAGTCCAAGGAGTAAATTACTTTTAAGTAAATTAATTGGATTTATAACGAAAGACTTTCAGCCTATAAGTGTAGTTGAAGATATTGGGTTCAAAGAATTTATAAAGGAGCTGGACAGCAAATTTGTACTTCCATCTCGTAGGCATATAAGTGATGTTTTAATACCAAATGCTTATTCAAATGCACAAAAAAAATATGTGACTTAATTAAAACAAGTTCAGTTATGTGCTTTAACTACCGACACTTGGACATCGTCTCAAACAGAAGGATATATTACTGTAACATGTCATTTTATTAATTCTAATAAAGTAATGTCAGCAGTTCTTTCAACTGAAAAGATTGAAGGTAGTCACACAGCTAAACATTTAAAAAATGTGCTATCTGAAATTATTCTAAAATGGGAAATTTCAAGCAAAGAAATTTTATTAGAAATAAAACACATATTTAGCGCACACCTTAAATTTGGTTGTAAAAGATGCTCTATCCAAAAATAATGAGTTGAAACGAATTATCAAACGAATTAAAGATATAATATCATTTTCAAATCAAGTACAATAGCAAGTGAAAAATTGCGAAAGTTACAAGAGTGAGTACCAGATGGAATAGTGAAGTGGCACTGATAAGAAGATTTCTAAAATTAAGAGAGATGATTACAATGATAATAATATTAGTGGAAAATGCTAATAATTCTCAAAATTATCTAACAAATGATGTTTCGATATACATATGTATATGTCAACTCAACCTGATGAGCCAGTAGAATGTCTAAGTGATTCAAATGAGCCAATACCGAAAAGAATAAATTGTGAAGGATTATTGTCTTTTATACAAGAAAAGCGAGCATCTGTTACTCGAACATCTACTTCTGAATCTGATTCAATTATAAGCGTAAGGCAATATATTGATGAACCTATAACTAATCAATCGTCCGACCCAATTGCATTCTGGTTTGAAAATAGAAATTTATTCGATGCCCTATCAAGTGTAGCTTTAAAATATCTAATAATTCTTGCTACTTCGGTGCCATCTGAGAGAAGCTTTTCAGCAGCTGGTCAATTAAAAAAAACAATTTCGTATATTTTTCGTTTTTATTTTTGCTATTCATATTTCAAATATAAACCGATAGCACTATCGATAGTTAAATTCAAACTATCGATAACTATCGATTGTTGGCAGTATCGATAGTTTCCCATCAATAATTTTCAGCAAATTTACAGTTAACCTTAACGTTGTTGACCACGTATAGGTGATCTTGAATATCCAACATATTGAGCGCCAACCCCATTTCGTTTTATCCTACCCTGTTGAATAAATAAAGCATTTTATGATTCCGATCCAACAGAAACTTCGTTTATAAAAAATGAGCTGTTTGTTTGGAAAAATTGGAACAAGTGAAAATTTTGTATTGAAGTACGTTCCAACATAAAAGCTTCTTTATGAACAAATGAACTTTTCGCAGAAATGTTTTACAATTGTTATATTTTGTAAATCTGTTTATCTAAATTAAATAATAAGCTTATTTATTTTTATGGAAATCTGAGCTTTTTGAGAACATATAGGTTTCACAGTCTCTTCCAATTGGAAATTTTTATTTTTGCAATTTTAAATTTTAATTGATTCCGATCCGACAAGAACGGTCTATTATGAAAAGCTGAGAATTTTTTATAAAAGTGTATCTGAAATTAAATTTTTGATAATTTTAATTACAAGCTTCTTTTATTAAAGAACAAATAAAAGTAGTTTGTAGATAGATTCCACTTATTTGGTTTTTTAATTAAAACACAAGTGAAAATATTTTATTTATCTCTAACTTGCTATAAAAAGTATTTTATGAAAAGTGAGAGCTTTTTGAAAATCAGTTAATCAGTCAATTTTACAGTCGCATTGCAAATTAAATTCTTGATTTTTGTAATTATCTGTGTTTATAATTAAAAAACAAATATTTCTTTTCGATTTGATATAAAACTTATTTTATGACAAAAGGAGCTTTGGGAAAACATTTTCGTATCTGACCTACCAATAAAAAATTAAAATTTTGATATTTGTTCAAGTGGGAATATTTTATAAATCAAGATTAAAATCAAGTGGGAATATTTTATTTAATTTCGGTTTGGCTTAAAAGTGTTTTATGAAAAGATGAGCTTTTTGAAACAAATTTTCACAATTATTCTTCAAATTTGTACATTAAATTTTTAATATTTGTAATCATTGGATTCTTTAATTAAAGAACAAGTGTTTATTTTAAAAGCATATTTGTGAAAACCTATATCGGCATTTCAAACAATTTTTAAAATGGTTTTTCAGTTTTTTGGTGCCCAAAAGAGTGATAACGAAAAGTCGAAAATTCAGCTCAAAAAATAGTTTTATGGTACGAGAAGGTATAGATATTATGGACAATTGTATATTTATTTCCGTTTCAAATAACAGTTCTTACAATTATGATAATTAATAAAAAATAAACTGATATAAAAACTATATAATTCAAAAAGTTACTTAACTTTAAATACGTTGTGCTTCCATCAAATATAGAGTAATTCCGGTTTTTGCAGAAGAAAATTATAAAAATCTGCACAATCTATGTCCAAATTATACATACATACTTGCATAGCGAAATAATTCCTTTGTTTATCCCACTGGCTAGCCACTAGTATTCAGTTATAAGCGACTAACCCCTTTCTACATTCGAATTGTGTCTAAAAATACACGTGTTAACATATTTTTAAAAATTCGGAATAAACTTCCAGATTTGTCGACTCTCTGAAATTATCTGACCATATTTGATGTGTTAGTAAACCATTTCATTTTATATATTCGCTTTGTGAATTTTTTAAACTGGAATCCTTTAAATTGACGAGTTATTCGAATAATTTACTATCGTCTAAGTAAATATTTTTTATCATCAATTAGCACTCTATACTGTCAATCTAGCACTATTTGGATATCAGTCTGGCACCCACGAAAAATAACATTTGACAACACTGAGTTCGGTTTAGTGTCCGTTTAGGGTCCACGCAAAAATAAAATTTCGATATCAAATTTTATTAAATCTTCCCAAGCAGTCACATAGTAAAACACACGAAATGAGTGCTTGGAAAGATTGACTAAAATTTGGTAAGAATTGCCTATAAGTGGAAGTGTCTTCTCAAAAAGTTTACGAGTTTTCTACCTATTAACGTGATTGAAACGTGATGGCTAAACTTATTTAAAAATTTTCACAAGCTGGGTGTTAGTGCAAAATAGGCACTGAGGACTTGTTGATTTAAAAATGGCTTTACAATTAAAAAAGTGATACGAAAGTTTTAAAGTGATATATAATTTTTATTTTTTTTGGAATTTCAAAGCCTCAATTCCAATTTTAATTTAAGCTATTTTGACTAAATGATGTAACATTTTCTCCCGAAGTAAAACAGCCTAAATAGTAATTTGTAGTATTATGATTATGATCGTTCTGTGCAGGGCCGAATCATAGTATGTCCCAAAAAACCATTTATCAAAAAGAATAAAAATGTTGATGCAAAAATCATTTACCTACGCAATTTAGAACCAAATAAGCTTTCTTCTAGAACAAACATCAATCTACCTATCCAGTTTTAAATAATTTTAAATGTGTATTTGTATTTGAAATGAGCATTTACGTTTGCTTTGTGTACCTACTTAAGTAATCATTGCAGAAATATTTCACTATGTCAAATTCAAATGAATTTAAATCAGCTGCGTGAACACAGTGAAGAGCAATAATACATCGCGCATACATTAATACGTTGGATTTTGTCAAAACCAATTTTTTTTTCTTTTAAATAAGTTTTAAAATTCGTAAATTTCGAAACCGAATTCAGAAAATTTGACCTTTAATTCAAAATTAAGATGGTTTTTCGAATTTTAGACTATCACTCGAATTATAAAAATTTTAAACAAAATTGTGGAATTTCCGTAAATTTTTAAAAGTCAACAATAAGTTTTAGAAAATTGCCGAAATACAGGTAATAACCAAACTTTTACGTGCCAAAACTTCGATGGATTTTTTTGTTCGATCTTTCATTTTAAATATTAGAAAACTTCATCAAATTCTCCAAAATCATTTCAATCATATAAATATTTTTCAAAATTGTTTCAATCATATAAATATTTTTCAAAATCAGTCCCAAAGTGACTCTTTCAAAATTTTGATGCATAAATTATTTACACAAATTTCTTCTAGAATACAAAAGAGCAATAATACCGCATCTATCGACAAAAGACAGAAACTGTTTAAATTAGGAGTTTTAGAAAGAATGAGGTTGGAACGATTGAGATGAAATTCATACCGTGGTGATTAAATGCTGTGAAGTTTTGAATCGGGATTCTACGATTAGGTGTTAGATAGAGAATACCTATAATCAAGAATCTAAATTAAATTTGACGATTACTGAATTTTAACTCTAACTCGATTTTGAAAAATCAAAATTTTTTTAAACTTAAATTTTAAAATGTGATAAATTTCTAAAGTTTTTACCACCTACTTATACTGAAGATACAATTTAAAATTTGGGTTGTTGATTTTTTTAAATTTGCTAAACGAATTTTAGAGCATTTCTCGAATATTTGTGAAATTTAGGGAATATTCTACTAAAATTTTGGCATATTTTTGGAATTTCGAATTACCACTCGAATTATAAAAAATTTAAACAAAATTTTAGAGATTTTACAAACATTAATAAATTTGTATGTCACCAATAATTTTTAGAAAATTTTCGAAATAATACCCAAACTTTCACGTATCACTCAAATTTCCTCGAGTTTTCTAAAATTTATAAAATTCTATATATTTTATAAAAAATTTCGAACTTCCATTTTAAATATTTATCAATTTAAATTTTACAATATTTTTTGAAACTAAGCAGAATTTAAATTTTGTAAAATGCATTAAATTTTGGATTTAAATTTGGTTGGGTTTTAGTTAAATTAATTTTTAGTTGATTTCTAAGACTTTTTAGAGTAAACTATTTTGATCATATGACAAACCTAAACTCGTGTCAAGTTTATATATAGCTTTATACCACGCTCATTGCAAAACGCTCGAAACGAAAATCAAATTTTACGCTTATAATTCTGAATTAGAATTCGGTTTTGAAAAACTAAAACTCTTGAAATTTACCAACTCGCACCAGCAGTTTTGAATTTCTTAATTAAGTCTTAAAAATCGAAAAATTTCGAAACCGAACTTCACGTGCACCAAACCTAATCCCTTGTCAAGTGTATTGTATAGTTATAACTTATGAGAAAGGTCTTAGGGCTGAAATTAATTTCGTACTCTACATTTTCATTATGATAGACAATAAGGGACAGCTACTAGACAGACAATACATGATGGATTATATATAGCTTTATACCACACTCATTGGAAGGCGTGCGAATAAACTTAAAAAGTAGGTACATTGGTAAAATCCTTGCCTTAACTGGAAAACTTCGAATAACAATAACTACAATTTTTAAATTTACTTGTAAGCGTTCAACAAAACTTGAAGCCCCTAAAATGTTAAAAATTAAATAAAACCTAGAATTTCTAAAAATCGATTTCGAATTTAATGATTATTTTAATTGTTAATTTGATCTCAATTTGTAGATTACAAGTTAACAAAAAATTGGATTTTTTTGTAAATGTAATTTCCAAATTGTTAAATTTCTGAATTAGAATTCGGTTTTGAAAAACTAAAATTCTGGAAATTAAGTTTTATAAATCGAAAAATGTCAAAACCGAACTTCACATGCACGGTTCTGAAGATGAAAATTAAAATTTCGCTCAACAATAAAACGATCAAGAAAATCACAGTGGTTAAAGTTGTGACGTTTGGATCGGCCGGCACTCGCCGAAATTATTTTTTTCTAATGAGCTAATTTTAAGGATTACAACACACAATTTAGTTGTAAAGAATATGCAAGCCTGACGTTTTAATTCGTTTTGGCAAAATTACAGTATGAAATATCAGAGATGTTTGAGAAGTTTAAATTTAAAAATTTTACCAAAACTCGAAACATATTAAATAAAATCCTGAATTTTCAAAATTCGGCTTGAAAACCTAAAAAATTATTGAAATCTACCACTTCATGAGTTTTTTAATTTAATTTTAAAATTGGAAAAATTTCGATTCCGAATTTCACGTATATAAAGGTTGTTTTTTAAACACAAGTTTAAATCATAATGAAACAAAAAAATATATTTTTAATATCAATGAAACGGGCTTTATTGGATAGAAAATTTTATGACATTAATGTTTAAATATTATTTTGGCCGACACGGCTGGCGCGTACAAGGCGCAATCTGGAATACAAATTTTCACAAACTTTTCGCAGCATTTGCGGCCGTATTTCGCCAATAACTCTTTGAATATTGATTTCCAGGTGTTCAATTGTCTCTGGTTTATCGACGTAAACAAGTGACTTCGCATAACCTCTAGGAAAATAATCCAATGGGGTTAAATCACACGATCATGGTGGCCAATTAATTGGACCATTACGCAAAATTATTCTTTCATCAAAAGATTCTTTGAGTAAATCAATTGTATCGCGCGCTGTGTGGCATGTGGCTCCAACCTGTTGGAACCACATGTCAGCACGATTAATGCCAGCTAATCGTGGTACAAAAAAAATTTCTAATCATGTCCCTATACCGCTCACCATTGACAGTAACATTCTGACCATCATCGTTTTTGAACACATATGGACCAATGACTTGCCAGCCCATAAAGCGCACCACACAGTAATTTTTTGTGGATGTAATGGTGTTTCGTCAAAAGCTTGTTGATTATCCTCCCTCTAAATGCGACAATTCTGCTTATTTACGTAACCATTTAACCAAAAATGGGCTTCATCGCAGAACAAAATTTTGAATGGAAATTCAACAGCAATATAAATTGGTGCTTCAGCCCATTCGCCGAATTGGCGGCGCATACGATGGTCGTTTGGCTTAATTCCTGCACAAGTTGAATCTTGAAAGCTTTTAAGCCAAGATCCTTACGTAAAATCTTCCTTAAAGTGGAAGGATACAACCCCAGTTGCTGAGAACGGCAACGACTTGATTGATTTGGATCTTCTTCAATGCTTTCCTGCACATCGGCTACAGCTTCTTCAGTGCGCACTGTTCGGCGTCTCACGGGAAGCACATTATCATTAAGAGTAAACATGGTCCAAAAACGATCTATTGTTATTCGAATTAGCAGCTCTGAATTGTTAAACTTTTAAAATTTGAACATTAAACTCTAATCGAAAATCCACCAATTTTTCTAATATATTTGAAATTAATAAATTTAGAGAAAGTTAACTAGGGCAGAACAAGTGGCCTGGAACAAGGGTAGATCCTGGTTATTTATTACTGGTGTATTTTAAAAACGTTCTGCAGAGTACAACAAAACCAGAGATCTATATTGAAATAAATACTTCTTATTAGATTTTTCATTGATTTTACCGAATTATCAAAATGTAAGTTAATTCAATCTGTTTTCCAATACAATTAGCAAAAAATATTGTTGGAAAAATTATTTCAGGTACAATAAACAATGCTTATGTACGTATATATGCCTGAAATTTTTGAACAGATGAATTGCTTTAAATTATGCTATGGTCAAAACAGAACTACAATGCAAAAAATATTTAGTTTAGTTGACAAAAATAAATTTAATTTAATTGATTTTTTTTATTTGATACAGTTAACAATAATTTAAATCAATTTTGCGTGCAAGATTTTATACAAAACAAAATATCGATGTTTAACCATTTTTGGTAATACGAGTGAGTATCAGGAGGTGGCACCCTCTGTAAAATGCATTCAGCTTTCTCATACTTTCTATATAGTTTCAGACGATCGATTGTCCATTTTTCAACACTTTACAAATTTTAGTTTGCAATCAATGGAAATTTAAACTAAAATCGATCATCAATTTAATAAACGATCATTTACTAATAAATTAATTACCTTTAAATGTCGTTTTTAAAAGCTTCTAAACGTATTAAAAATATTTCTGGAAAATAATTTTTGTATTATACGAGTATGTGCGCGGCTGACACAATATAAAAGCGCTTGACAAAATTTAAAATAATAAAAAAAAACCTGACCCAAATTTCAAGATTTGTTATAATGTTTCGAAATACTATTTAAATAGTAATACATTTTGGTAATATCTATATACAGTTTACAAAGGGAGAAGGTATAACATGAAAGTAATTAACATAATAAACTAACCATAACCGTACGTATACATATTATGTACATCGCATAATTAAATACATAAAACAGCTTTAATATTCGAATTATTATGGCAGTATTTATGATTAAAACAAACTTGAACTCACATTATGCGGATCTATTAACGCATAATGATCACAAACAACACCGGATGTCGAAAAATTGCTACCAACCATAATTCGCTAGTATGAAAAGTCAAAATTATAGTTTTTGGCGGTAAAACTTAACATAGTTATAATTAAAATACAAATACTATATACACTAAATCATATTATACGTATATGTACACATATATCGTGTTTTATTTATGTGCCTTGCATGAATTAATTCAAAAAATTAAAAAACATCTGTAATAATTTGTTCTGTTTTAGTTCTTATGTACTGACTATATACCGGTTTCTGTAAGAAAACGCACAACAAAATTATATTTTATTCCAAAATAAGAAAACCGAAATTTGAGAATGAATTGTATCTTAAGTCTGTTGACGATCGTGCGTCTCTAATATAAGTACATGAATGAAAACTTAAAAATGTTTGTGTGGGAGAGACATTGCAAAATTTCAAATTACGTCATTCATGCACGATCGTTAATTGTGTGTTGATTATTTTCTTACATATATACTGACGTCTACATGCATACATAAGTCATTTTTATTTTTGATATGATTAACACAATATTATTGTATATAGCCGCGCACTTAAAATAAAAATATTTAAACTGCATATATACATACATATAGACATACTAATTATAACTAAACTATATGTATCTATAAATTCAAGTGGTACTTGACATTAAGAGAACTCGTTTAACATGATATAAGAGTGTTATAATTATCCGAGATAATTTTATGAAGTGAAATGTGATTTTAAAATTCGGTCAATGTTGAAGGCCGATATGGTGATTTGCCGAATTGACTCGACCTTCGTAAGAATTATACAATTCAATCGGTACATCAATAATAAATATGCGTGGCTAACAAATGAATCATTGTAACGCATTTAAACCACACACTAATTGAAAATTAATTAATTCAATTAAAAAACATTAAAATACCGATCGAATATTGTTTTAATGATCGCAATTCAATTTGAATATTAATTAATGTTAAAATTTGTAATTTTCTATAAATCTATTCAAGATTCCATAATGGGTAGAGCGCCCTTCGTGTCGCCGTTCATATTTGTCGACAAATTTATGTTTGCCCCCCTAAATGGTTTATCGTTTGTGTTGTATTTCCATTATTACATTTTTAAACCATTCGATCATTATCTTTTTTATGTGATCATATCAAATTTTAAAGGCAACTTTAAAATTTATTGGCCCCCTGTGGTCAGGGGGCACACATGTCTCGTAAACCTAAATTGCACGAACATATTTTCCTAGAATACCACCACAGTATCCTTTGCTTGTCGTAGGAGGCGACTAAACGGTTGGGTCGCTGGGCTGACGACTCGCATCCGTCAAAAAAATCTACTATTTATAAATTAAACAAAACGAAAAATGGACTCCGCCGAAACAACACCGAGCCCCCGCTCAAGTACCCGGACACAAGATTTAGGATCGGCACGTGGAACCTAATAGGGGGCCTAATCACATGCATGTGTCCCAGGGCTATATATACGTCGTTATACGTATCTTGGAGCTGGGTTTCTTCTTGAGCCACAGGTAAAGAAGGCTATTTTGGATTTCCAAGCAGTGAATAAACGATTGTGTAAGCTTCGCTTGCGCATGAAGTTAGCTAACCTGTCGATAATTTGTGTACATGCGCCCATAAAGGTCAGCCAGCTCCAAGATAAAGACTCATTTTACAATGACTTGGACGATCTGATGGGATCTATACCCAAACACGATGTTAGAATGGTAATTGGGGACTTTAATGCTAGAGCTGGCAGAAATCACTTGTGTGAAAACATAGGTTCGTACTCCGGATACGAAACTGCGACCGATAATGGTGTTTTGTGGTATAATGATGTACTTTGCAATTGCTCACTATTTTAGAGTAATAAGCACATTTTCCCCTCACAAACAGATACATTTGGAAACATAATTTTCCGCACCCAAATTGACCACGTGTTAATTTAAAACGGGTGAACTCTGTCTGGCAGGCACTGAAAACTTCGGTTGTCATTGCTGCTCTACAGACTTTAGTTATAGTAAAAGTCAGACCCATGAATGATTGGTTTGATGGTGAGAGTCGTCTTGCAGATGAGCAACAAAATATAGCCCATAGGGAAGTGCAACAACGTCTCACAATCGCGACGAAAAATAAGGCTACTCTTACTAGGAGGGCAGCTAAGCGGATTTGTAGATGGAAAAAGCGAAAATGGTGGAAGGCCGAGGTTCTGAAAGTACAACATCTCAGCCATGAGTTCACGTAATTTCTTTAAACGGGACCGCGATGGAAACTTCTGCGTCACAGACTATAGTTGAGTCACCTCAAATACAGACTGCACTGGAGATTTGCATTGAGGATCCATCCCATGAGGAATACACTAGGGCCATACAGACATTCGGAGGGGATACTTTGTGGAACTCACTTTTCAACCTTATTCGATTAGTATGACGAACCGAAGTATAATGTAACCCCATATTCAAGAAGGGAGCCCGCTTGAAGTGTGAGAATTATTTCGGTATAACTCTCCTTTGCACAGCATACAAGTTACTATCCTACATTGTATTGGATAGAATCACCCCTCTAGCGGAAGGCCTGGTTGGTGACTATCAAGGAGGATTTCGTCCGAATCGATCAGTCAGTGATCAGGTCTTTTCGCTGCGGATGATTCTATCTAAATATTATGAGACTTCCATCTCCGTACATCAGGTGTTCCTGGATTTTCGGCAGACCTATGACTTGATCAATCGAGAGAATTTGTGGCCTGTGCTGGAATATTTAGGTATGTCAACAAAAATGCTACGATTGTGACTAGAGTTTCCGTTCCGGATATCCGAATATCCGGATTATCCGTCTATTTGAAAGCAAACCGTTATCCGGATAAATTTCTTTGAAATATTCGATCATCCGATTAGCACATTTTTGACGATAAAAAAAATGTACACGAATTAACTAGAATTTAATTGACTGTTTTTTTTGTTATATGCTGTTTGTTATAATATGCTTTTATTAAAAAAAACTTGTTTAAATCAAACTCTGCAGGAACTGGCAATACTGACAATATCTGAAAAAGAAATGCGTATTTTACAGGATATTTTAGAAGTGCTTTCTCCCATGGAAATGGCTATTAAGGAATTAACCAAAAATTCTGCAACACTTCTAACAGCCAAAGGTGTCTTTAACACAGCATTCAGCCAAGCTCTTTTGATGCAACTAAAAAACGGATGAATGAATGTCACGACAAAACTCTCTTAACATTAATGCATTAACGATATTGTTTAAAACTGGCAATAATTGGGGAATAGTGAATATTTCGAATATATCTCAAACTCAGCTGCTATTACATTAGCAATACAAATAATGGAGAGAATATATCCGAATGGAGATACTAATGTGTCATCAGAAGTCGTTGCTTATGAAAATAAATTGGAAATTATACAAAACAACTGAAGAAAACTTAAGTTTACTACAAAAACAACTAGGCCATGCCATATCGTCAATTACTTATGTAAACCCCACATCTTCTGGCTCAGGAATTCAAGCTGGACTTAAATAGGACTTTCAATTACTGGCAAGCACTAAAAAGCGATTAAATAATTTAATCCTATTATTCAATGCCCTTTTGACAATTAAACCTACATCAACTGGTACAGAAAGAATTTTTTCAACAGCAGGAAAAATTAAAACTAAACTTAATTTTGAGACGTTTGACGCTTTAATTTTTTTAAAGTACGCCATTTTATAATGAAATGTTATACCAAATAATTTGAATAAACCTGAATTACTTTATTTAGTTTATCACAGTTACAAAAATTTTAATTATATTTTCATCAAAATGGTTTAACTAGAAACTATCCGAATAATCCGAATAATTACTAATGAAAGTATTCGATATCAGGTATATTTAATAACATCGGATATTTGGAAACTCTAATTGTGACACAGTCTCAATGACAGTGACACAGTCTCAATACTGTGTTAAAGTTAAGAAGAGTTCGGCAGGGAGATGCTCTGTCCCCGGTACTCTACAATCTAATGTTGGAGTACATGTTTCGTAAAACTGAAACACCTCAGCGCAACATCTTATATCGCAAGTCCAATCAGGAGCTTGCATGTGCAGATGACATATGCGGGAGTGGACTGAATAACAACGGAGTGAAGGAAACTGGACTCCAGATCAATGAGTCCAAAACGAAATACATGATCTCTGGTTATAGGGACAATGGCACACCAGATTTTAGTAGTGACCACTACACGTTTGAAGGAGTGAGGAGGTTTAAATATTTGGGCTCTCTTATCCCTCACGATAACAGTGTAGATGATGATAGTAAAGTGCGGCTGGCAGCTGGCAGTCGTGATTGGTATCCTCTCATGCCACCCTTTAAAATCTAAACCCCTATCAAGTGCCGTGAAGCTGAAGCTTTACTCAGCGTTGATCAGGCCCATTGCTATGTTTGGATGTGATAGTTGGGCGCTGACGGATGAGTACGAGAGATGTCTCCTTACATTTAAGAGAAGAGTCATGCATGTGATTTAAGGCCCAAAACACGAAATAGTTGGCACATACCGAGCTCTGTACAATATTGAGATCAGAGATCTGATGAATATCAGATCTGATCGGAACGAATTGTGCAGAGATCTCTGAAAGGAGGGCCACCATATGGTAGGCACAGAGCCAACGATAGCTCGACGGTGTAAAGAATGACTTGGCTACTTCAGCTTGTCTAAGAGAGTATGAAGACCAAGCCGAGGATCGAAACCGTTGGAGCCAAATTGTTGACGCAGTAAGGGGCCAGTAATGGCCTTAAACACTGTTCTATTATAATTATTTAAAATTTACAATCACGATCGTATAATGCCATCTCAATATTCATGCGAATATATTGTTGAAAAGCTGTGATCGATTAAATACCAAACTTAATAATTTTAAGTAAATAAAAATAATAATAATTTTAACCGTGCGATTAGAATTAATTGCTTTGGCAGCTATTTGAGATCATACGTTTTTAAATACATAGTTACCACATACACGCGTCTTCAGTTTCTTAATGTGTTAATCCGATAGTATTGTGCCGATCGGAATTTGAAATATATATACTTAGTGAACAACTTGAACTTGAATGCATAAACAACAATCGCAAGCACAACGATCACACAATTTTCATAAACACGGAAAATCGCGTCAGAATATAAATCCAAACCGATTTTATTTAATCGACTAAAATTTATGTACATAAATATTTAAAAAATTTTATTTATAGCTAAAATAAAATTATAGTTTTTTCAGATATTTTTCGGAAAATTTATTTTTAACAAACGTTTTTCTTTTTTATTTATTTTCAGTCTAAAAACCATCCATTACAAAATAGAGAGTGAAAATATAAAGAGAACGCGATCTAGTTTCGTAAGACATTCACATTCACACATACCGAGTTAAGAGTTTAGGCATAATTCCAAAATGAATCCAACAAGTGATTCGTAATTTGTTAACTTGTTGTTGATTTCATCGTTTCGTGTATTCGACATAAGAAATAAATAATTGTACATAAAAAAAAAATATTATTTTGTTATTCAAATAAATATACAAATTTTGATTGATTTATAAATAATCGGGCCGGGATATAATATAGAATAAATCATATAAAATGACAGCAACACCAGGTGTTATAATGGAAAATGGAGCAGGCAATTCAGCGACAAAACCGAGAAAACCTTTATTTATAAAAAATTTAATTTCCTTGAAGTTGGTGCTGTTTATATACTACGGAGCGCTCGGATGTCTGTTTCCCTTTTTATCAATGCATATGCTACACATTGGCCTCTATCGCACTGAATCACAAATTATATCAATTGTGGCGCCACTAGTGTCACTACTCGGGCCGCTTATTGTGTCACCAATTGCCGATCGACTTGCCACGCGAAAAGGTGCAACGGGAAAACATTTACGTACCATTGCCGCAATAACAATGGTATTGGGTGCAATTTTATATGCAATTCTATTGCTTGTACCAAATTTGGTGCGTTTCACAGATAAGCGTCCACTCGTCGGATTCACCTGCGATTCAAGTGGTGCAATATTACTACAGGAACGTATTGAAGAGCAGCGCACATGCTATCATTGGGAAACGGCACGAGTTGGTAAATTTATTTTAACCAATTGTTCATACACATGCCAAACGCCAACCAATTATGAGAAATTATATAAACCATGGGAAGCATCACCGTATCCCCCGACCGATGCATCTAACGAAACGGACGACAGTGACTTTGAGAAAATGTATAGCGAGGCAACCGAAATTGCGCCGATAAAAATTACCGATCATCCAAGAAATAAAAGAAACCTGGAAAATCCACTCGTCGAACCGCCACATTTGTGTATAGATCGTGGCGACACGAAAACACAATTGTGTCATGCATTTACCGAAACATCTCAACATTTAGAATTATCTGTTAAGCTACGTGGAGCTATAAATAAAGAAAATGCTACTCATAGCGCTGAATGGTGTAAATATCCTTTAGGTAGGTCGTTTTAACATAAAACAAAAAATTCATTTGATTACGTTTTTAATAAAAAAAAAATTCCATCAACAGAGGGATTCACATGTAATATTCCACAAGAGCAAATCGAATTTATGAAGGCAACTCGAACAAATTGCGAACCAGCCGTTGAATGTGAAATGTATAATCCATATGATCATCCAGAAAGTATTTTGGGTGAAACATTATCGGTAAGACTGACATACCAGATAAATATTAATTTAATTTGATCAATAATATTGTATTACCAATATTTTACAGGTTGGTGATGCAGACGTAACATTTTGGTTTTATTTAGCAATTCGATGTTTTGCTGATATATTCCCATGCGCAACTATTGCCATATTAAATGCTGTAATAATAATTGCAACACGTGAAACATCATCAGGGCGTGGTGATGTTGGCCATCAATTAGTATGGGGTGCAATTGGTTTTGCAGTATTCGCACCACTTTTAGGTTTAAGTGGACCACATTCAACACAATATCTAATACCATTCATTGTATTTGTGGTGATGAGTTTAATTGGAGCAATCGTATTATTGGTAGCCAATGATATGCCACTTAGTCCACCGGAATGGTGGTGGCACACAAAATCTGGAATGGTTGCAATTCCGTTGTCAGCAATACGAAAATATGGTCCAGAAACGGCTGCTCTAATTTTTGTAACATTTTTATTGGGTGTATTTTGGAGTGTAATCGATACATATCAGTCGTGGTTCTTGAAAGATCTAATCGGCGAAATTTACGAATCGAATATGCTGTCAACACTTACTTTGACCGTTGGTGCACTATCGGCCGTTCCACTTTTGTGGTATGCCGAACGGATTGTTGATTATTGTGGCCATACAAATATTTTGATTACGTCATTTGTATTCTATGTATTACGGTTCATTGTTATGGCAAATCTGGAACAAGCTTGGTTCATACTACTGATGGAAGCTATTGAACCACTTACGCTCGGGCTAACATGGATCACTATTATTTTGTACATGAGGCATATAATTCCACGCCGATTAACGGCTACGGGACAAGCTCTACCTGTGGTCGCTCATTTTTGTGTTGGGAAAGCAGTTGGCGCCCTAATTGTGCTCACCCACGATATTAACTCATTCCGAGCAACCTATCTTGTCATGTCCGTACTTAGTTTAATCGTAGCTGTATTATATTTCTTATTATATCATTTGGTATGTGGACCACTATGTGGTGCAAAACTACAACCACCACCAGAAGGTGTGCTTCATGGTACACGACCAACAAACGGCAATTTAGCAAGCAATCCAAATGGCAATTATACTCCACTACGAGTCTACCACAATGGGCGAGCCAGAAAAGGTCATTTTAGATATTAAACAAAACAAATCAAAAATTTTACGAACATCAGTTAATATGAAAATTTTAAAAATTTTCATTTAATTATTTATTTTTTAAATTTACCTACCCCCTTACCTTTTATGGATTATTATTTGAAAAATTAAATTTTTCAACCAAAAACAAAACGACATATAATTTGCTAATTTTGACTAATCGAAACGTAATCAAGTTTGTTGCGACTTGAACAAAAACAAAACATGTTGGTGGGCAAGTTTTTCCTAATTATTAATTTTTTTTTCTGTTTTTTTTGTAAAATTGAAATCAAAATGTAACGCACCGCCTTAATAAATAAATATAAATAATATGAAAAATATTTTTTTAAATAATTAAATTAAACTAATAATTTTATAAATGTATAATTATAAATAAATGATGTTAATTTTTATTATATATAATTTTGACTGCCAGATTATTTCAAAAACAAATTTATATGACATCATTTAACTTTTCATTTTTTGTTTTTTTTTGCTAGACTTAATTTTTAAGAAACAATACAAATTTAAATAAAACTTTAATATGTAATAAATAAAGATATTATTTTTATTTAAGAGATACATAAAAGATACTATATTATAAATAAAATAGAATTTAATTTTAAAAATAAAATATTTTGTTTTATTTGAAGGAGAGCAACGAACAAATTTGGAATATAATTTTGGAAGATAATTAAAGTGAACCTGAATGCAGTTTGAATATTGTTGGAATCCGAATTTGAAATGAAACAAGAAGGAGGCCTATTATGATGATATTTATTCATAATATGTCATGTTTTCATCCTATTATATGAGTTGTGATGTGTTTTAACTACATAATTGTAAAAGTATTTGTTTAATAAAATAATTTATTCGCAAAACACTTTTCTCGATTTTATTGTTGCGAATTCAAATTTTCGTTATTATCTTAGAAAATATGTACGAACAATATTTCATACTAGGCCGCCAGCATTTATTTTAATTTCTTTTATACAAATTTTATATATTTCAAGATTTTATCTTATTTCAAATCTATACATATTGTAAAAAAAATCTTTAATCTATAATTGCAAAATACATAGCACCGAGTTTAAACTTCAATTTTAAATATTAATGCAATGCAAACCAACTCTCTCGACGTTTTAGTTTTTATTCCCAGCTTCAGCTCATCTTTTAATGATTTTCTTATGCTTCTGGCGTATTAATTTCATCACCATCGCTATTATCTTTGATTAAAACATCGCATTCCGGAAAGTCCGTGTCAATAATATCATACAACTCATAAATTTCTTCCTCATCCTCTTCCTCATCATTTGGCACAACTACAGGTATTGAAACGACCATCTCTTCACTAGGTAAGGGCGGCGGCTCAGGTATAACTTGGGACTCACTACATTTTTGTAAATCTTGCATACATTTCTCTTTTATCGATTCAAGCTTATCGCAAATATCTCCAATCGCCGATATTAGTTGTTGGTGTAAATTAACGACACTCGATGGAGACGTTTCCGTGTGCTGCATATTTTCAACTTTAAACATAAAATGATTGCACAGAGTTTTCAGGAAGGTTCCATTATTTTTAAAGTTCGATTTAATTTCGAGACATTTATCATCGAGCACTGGTCTTGGACGACATTTTCTCGATTGTGATGGTATACTGATCACCGAGCCAACCGTTGATTTAGAACGTCGTACTGGCTTCGGAACTTTGTATTTAAAATAATTTTTCACAGGTCGCAATAATTTAACTTTGGGTAAAGGTAGGGCGGGTTCGATTTTATCAATAACTTCATTGCTAGATGTAGTTGAAACGCGCTCGATATTCGGAATACTCGGAGCGGGTGAAGGTTTCTCTCCAGCAAACGAAACAACACTTGTTATAATAGGAATAGTTTCTGCAACAACTACTTTAGTGATCGGAGCTAATGGCGGCACATTAACGGTATTTTGTATAGAATCAATACTTGCAATGACGGGCAGTTTATCCATCACAATTGGCTTACCAACCGAGTCGCTCACAACATGTTTTTTAATTGGAATGAAATTATTAATATTAGTCTCGGCTGGACGGCTCCGCTTTGTGATATTAGCCAATAATGGTTTCTTTAAATTCGATACTGTGGTTTCAGAGGGCACTTTTAAATTTGGGATAGATTTACTAGGAACGCTAGAAGCAGTTACATTACTACAGCAACCGGCCAAATCTTTTTCCAATAGTTTTTGTATGCGTTCAGTAGTAAAATCTTTGTATTTTTCATTCGTCGTAATCGATTTATACTTAAAATCTAATACTTTAAAAACCGCCCATTGCAATGCCCGAAGATCAAGAGTTACCATTGGTGTACACCATAAACATTTTGAGGTGGTATTATTACCATCAGCATTTTTCCAATTGCATACTTTACAATAGATTGCAGCACAATAACACTTTACAAGTGTATTTGCAACACCACATCGGCACTGTATAGTAAGATCTTTATTCACCGGCAACGGGCCGGTTTTACCATCAAAATTAAAGCACTCGTCACATTGGATTACCTTTAAGAAATTATGAACTTGTATTTGATCCTTATTGATCGGTGCCAGATTTATGTGGGTGTCGCATGTTGTACAATGAATACGATACTGTTGAATATGTTGATATTTGACAAATTTTTGACGAAAGTATGCCAATTCCGTTTCAAATGGGGTTTGTCGACAAAATAGAAGATTACGGTCAGCGGCTGTTAGTATCACTGGAAAGATAAAATAAAATAAAAAATTGCAAAAACGTATGGATGGGGTTAATCTATATTTTCAAACGTTGTATTTGAATTTAACAATTTATTCAGGTTCGGAACAATTCGTAAATAGTTAAATATAATTACATATTCATAGAAATAATAGCAGAATAGTAGAAAACATTGGTAAATTTGAAAAATAAATAAATTTACATATTTGTATGTAAATATTACATTTAGTGAGCATTGATATAGGTGTATTTTGATGTAGGCCAGCCATCTATAGAGTTTATATATTATCTTAACCTTCCGTATTGTTAAAAATTCCTATCAGCCTTAAATTATTTGTCTAAAGCCTGTTGGTGCACTAAAGGTATATCATGCGTGCCAATGGAGCCGTTAACCCCTAAACTGTCCCCTAACACCAAATTATGAACGAGCGGGATACTAAGTAGATAGCAGACTGGATTAATTTGAGAAAATGTATACTACACTATAATTCTGAATTGATATTTTTACTTCATCATCCGTTAGGTCCTGACATGATTTAAAGACAGCTCAACAATAGCATTTTTTTAAAGGAAAAAATCAACTTAATTATTAAGCATTGATTTAAGATAAAGTCCGTAGGCTTGCCACTAAAGCGGTTTTAAAGTGTTTTTAGGGTTGACTTATTATATAATTAAATATTCTTAATTTGTGTGTACAAATTTTGTTTTGTGGCGTGTAATGGACATAAATAATAAATAAATAATCAAGACTCAGTAATAGCAATTTGACTTAAGGACCAACTATAGTTAGAATAAAAAAAACTAAGAAAGATAACGCAAGAACGCGAGAAAAGGGAATTGTATGTATGTATACATCGACAAATAACCTATAATACTATAAGAGAAACACCTATTGCTACATTTTCATAAAATTCGGTACCAAAAATTCATCAAAAATATGTTTAGAAACGTTAAAATGAGCTCTTTAAAATATTGCATATCAAATGACATATAAATAAAATTTAAATTTTAATTATTAATTAATTTATTTTATTAACTTTTTGTCTGAAACAAATAACTTAATGTAAATGCAAAATTTTCACTAGTTACGAATGATATTTCAAAAGTTATGAGCCTGTGACACACTATACAGGCGGACAACGATTTAAGGCCATAATCGCTCCGTTTTATATTTTATGCACGGAATTTATTAAAAAATAATAATTAAAGTAAAAGATTCATAACATATAAAAATTATAAAAATATAATAATATACAATCACAACATAATAAGTTTATAATATGTAGTTAAAATTTATCCACTAGATGGATTTAATAAAAAGTGGATTTAAAGCAGAAAATAACAGAAATAATTTTGCAATTCAAACTTTTCCATTCCTCTTTTGTAAAAAAAAAAGGCACTGAAGTACTAACATATTTAGTAAAAACAATATCCACATGCAACCTTGAAAAAACAAATATTTCTCGATGTATAAAAAATTAAAAAACCAAGGCAACGAATCAAACTTAAAGCTTTTATATGTATCTATTCGCCGCTAGATGGCAGACGATTTATAGATTATTTGCACCTTAAGCTATTTGAAAAGAGATCACGGGATTTGTATCGTAATAAAATGGATGTCAAATTGACTGACATTGCGAATAAACTCAGAAAAAATACTAATTTAATTTAATTAAAATATATTCGTAACGGGATCAGGAATAATTCGAAATAATTAAAATAATAAAGAATTATGATCCTATCTATGATCAATATGCATCTTAAAACGCAAATAAAAATATATAAACTTACATGGAGATTTCTTTTTATCCGGCCTAACTATCAGAGGAAGTGTGCCTGGAACTAGTGTCGCGGCCGTGATATCCAAGGGATTAATTCGTACCGCACTTTCCGGGAAATGTTCACTACAGATCCATACGCCGTGTGAATAGTTTTTTTGTAATAAATTTTTTACCAATTCATTCCGATTTAAATTCCGAAACCATTGTGCGGCCCTACAATATAGAAAATATTAAGTATAAGTCGTAAATCCGAAACTCCTAAAATTATAATCGTACGATACTTACACAATAGGATCGGATGGCAATGCAAAATAGTATATATCACTTGATGAAATTTTATTTGAATTAAAACAAATTAGACATCGTCTTAACGTAGAACTATTCGTTTTTCGTGGTACATTCATTTTTAGAATTTTTTTTTGAAACGCAATGAATCACTGCCACTACTTGCAATTCCTGTCCCGATATTACATTGACAAAATCACAGTAAATAAAGACAGAAAAAATAACAATAGTAATGAATACTTAAGTAGTGTAATCTATTGAGAGATCGAGTAGTTGCGAATAGGTCGCCGATAGGAATTAATTTGAAGTGCAACATTTAATTTGCAATATTTATCGTAGACGTATGAATTAATTAAAATCTTAAATTAAATTAGTTAATTTATTCAATAAAATTAATTTAGAAAATAACTTGCTCGCTATATTCATCCGCTTCCAGTAAATAACATAGATAGCATTATTCAATACAAAAAGCACAATATTTATTTCCATAGATGCCACTATGAAATAAAAGAGGATGACGAATTTGATCTCACTCAAACATTATATTTAATCTAAGTATTAATCGTATCGTAATAATAACCAAACAAACATGGTTGGCATTATGTATAAATAAAATAAAACCGATAAAATTATCGATTTTCATGATTTACAATGCGATAGAGATTTGAAGCTTTGATATTTTAGTAAGGATTTCAAAGTTAGATTTAATGTTAACAGATGACAGTAAGATATGGGTCAAAAATAGAACAATTTTCATATACGGTATTAATTTAATCGTTCAGTAAAATACGTTGTCTGACAAATGAGTGTCAGTCACATACAAAAATGTTTGTTTTGGTAAAATAATGTACTGTAACTGTTCAAATTACATCGCTTAATCATAATTTTTAAAGATGTTATATCTTATTGTTATCTCTATTCTTTTGTTAGGGTGCTTCATAGTGACATTGATGTCTACCTATAGTCCCTAAGCCTAACTAAATTGCAGTGCTATGCATAGTTACCTTTATGGTCCCTGGCAGAAATTAAACACTACGGTGCTGACCAATAAAGTTCAATTTAAACCCCTAATCAACACATAAAAAAATAGATAATGTATAATTTTAGTAATACAAAGATTCGGCTTCAAGCACCTCTGGCAGAGTGTAGGGAATAACTACATTGTACCTCCGCTACACAATGTACAATGCAGTTCGTCGTAATTAAGACCATGTTCTAGCTAACATAAATCTGTATAAGTACATTCTAAAATAATGGATGGTTCGAATAATATTAGGTACATTCGGTTTGAATAAATGTGTCCAAAATAAAACCTGAAAGTAAAATGAAGTTAGTTGGTCGATTTTATATTTTTATGCAATAAGAGAAATTTGAGTTTATCAAAAGTGTTAGATTTAATATATATTTAATATAGCAAATTTCGAATACAACTGTACATACTTACTAAAACTAGAAAAAGCTCTAAGGCTTTGGTCAAATGATGAACATGTTTACATAGACGATGTATGAGACGATAACCAATAACGTCCCATTACCTAGCTAATATGAATATAGTAGTATGCGGTTGCCTCTATGATGTTATCCAATATCAGAGGTGCCTGGTACACATCCCTGGCAACGAGCAAGCACATGCCGAATTTCGTAGAAAACACTTTCCCTTTGGCCATGTTCTGCAGTTAAACGAACAGATCTTCACACCATACACTAGGTTTTACAATTTTTTCAAGTACGTGAACGCAAATTAAAGTTGTCAATTTGTGTTAAATGGTGCATAAAAACAAACAAAACAATGTCGTTAGGCTAATTTGAAATAGATGTCTCTTAAAAGTACGTGGTGAATATGTATAAAAATAATGTTCTGATTTTTTTTGTGGTATTTGTTGTAATATTTGACATTCATTCCACAAAACAAAAAATGTCTTTCACAATACTTTAAGATTTTTTTGTGCGAACAAAACATTTTTAATATAAAATTAAATGCAATAAATAAAAATCATTCAATCATTCAATCAAATGATTTAAAATTAAAAATCTAGTAATATTTAGAGTAATCAATGAATTATTTAACATAAAATTATTAAAGTAATGTCGGCTATTCATACTAAAGAGATGAAAAGTTGCATCGTGGACCCATTATCAAAAGATGATTATATGGATGCTGTGCAACGGATTGCGTTGCGAGGAACAAAAGCCTCGAATAAACTCATAGTGCAAAATATTAAATCTAATATTGGGTTACAAAGACAAATCGGTAAGAATTCATTCAACAAATATTACAATCATTATTTTTACGCAAATACCTTCGCAAACAGATTTGCTGGAGGAGCGTACCGATGAATTGGATCTCTTTCGTAAGCAATTCATAAATTTGGATGACATTTTAAAACTAAAGACACATTGTACTTCATGCTGTGATCACCTGTCGACTGCGCCCAATCAAGAAAACCGAATATGTACTCATCCGTTACTTTTAGCCACTCAGTGTTCGACATGCAATGATTTTTATACGAGTGGCGAATTTGAACGAGGCGAGGATGGCAGTGAACTCTACTGTCGTTGGTGCGGTCAAGGAGGCGAGGTTTACTGTTGTGCCGAATGCATTTTTGTATTTTGCAAGGCATGCATTAAAAGAAATTTTCCAAAGGAATGTATTCGGGATGTCTTGAAAAATGAAAATTGGAAATGCTTTGCGTGTGTTCCAGAATATACTACGGGATTTAGGGCACGGCATTGGGCACTTTTAAAATATGTTGAACGACAGAAAAATGAAATAAACAAGAAACAATTGAGTACACTACATTCTTTGGATACTAGTTTGTGTTGCAGGCGAATACGAACCGTATCTGAAAAATCAAGCACTTCCATTAAAAAGGAACAGATTCAAGAAGATAATCCATCTGAACCAGTAGAGGATAATCTACATGCCGATCCAGTGTGCACAGATGATAGTTTAATAAATGTGCCACCAGTTCCATATATTCCGCCTCCAGTCGTTTCGCAATGTGCAGTTCTACAACCGACAGCTCAACGGGCACCAATTGTAAGTTCGCCAGCTATACATCAACCTCCTGTTTTTCCTCAGCGCGTTGCTGCTCCAATCTGGTATCCTACGCCGAATCCACCATACGTTAATAATACGCCGCCCGCTTACAGAATGTCTTTTTATCCTCGAAACGTTATGTCGCCGACTCGATTACCTCAGTCAATGCACAACATGAATGAAATGATACATGTAAATGAGCCGTCAAGAAATAATACTCATGTCCGTTTACCGAATGGACACATACTCGATTTAAATCAGTTAATAACGAGAAATAATGGTCCTAGAGGACCAAGTTTTCAAAATAATGGTCTTAGAGGACCAAGTTTTCAAAATAATGTTCCGGGAGGGCCAAGTTTTCAAAATAATAGTCCTGGAGGGCCAAGCTTTCAAAATAATAGTCCAGGAGGGCCAAGCTTTCAAAATAATACAATGCTGCAAAATATGCTCACGGCTCGTCATCCACCACCACCACTGATCTCGGGCAATTTACCTCGGGTAAATACACCACCAATGCAAATACCACCACCGGTACAAATACCACCATCGGTACAAATACCACCACCAGTGCACATACCACCACCAGAAGCTGTGTTAGATATACCTACAACAATGGGTCGGACGCGACTCGATTTACATTTGAATAACGCCATGGAAGTATGTCAACACATAACACACAAAATACGTAAATTTCCTACATCGCAGGCGTATCAGCAATCCCGTTCCACTGCTGATATCATACAATTGAATCTCCATTTAGCCTATTTACTCGACTATACCGTCGAACGTTTTCAATCGATCCAAAAGAAATGCGTTGAAGACACAAAACATTTGTCCAAAAGTCTTAGAACGAGTAAGGATGAGGTCGAAATAATTGAACCAGAAAGCCATGTGATTGATGTTGATGCAGATGATGAAATCCCGTTACTTAAACGGAATGACCTGACAATTAAACGACAACTTGACTCGCCGTTAGCAAATAACACACCAATTAAACGTGTACCACCTCCTCAACAAAATGCAATAGGAACAGTGGATGATATTTACGCCAACAACTTTTTACACCTAAATCAGACATCTATGTAAACTTCGGAATTATCGAAATTCTGAAAATTGAATTTGGAATGAATTAAGTTTTTGTTTTTATAAAAGAGTTTGTTTTAATTTTTTCCCCCGTTATCATTTGTCAACTCGTAACTATAGTTATTCCCAAATAACTATAGCCCTAAATTTCCTAATTTCGGATCTTGTAGGTTTATGAATTAAAAAATTAGAACACACATGCAATGTATAAACATACACCGACGTCCAATGAACCAAATAGGGAATATGAATAAGCTTTAGTACGGTTCACGCAATGGTGGGTGGACGGTACTACTAAAGGTGTGTGATTGAAGAGCATAAAAAACTTTGGTAAGCCTGTAAATTAGCATCTCAGTACCTATATTGTGTATTTTTGCAAGGTCTGCTAATAATAAAAATGGCGTGGTAAATTTCATCCAACACAATTGACAAAATGAGTGGGATTTAGCTCCAACAATTTGTGATTTAGTTAGAACGAAAAGAATTCATAAGTTTGAGGACTCGGTTAGTACTTTTTTTTAATACATACATTTTAATAAATTAATACATTAATTAGACACTGAACAGTAAATCCCCCAATTTTCTATACGGCTAGGTCCGGTCCGTCTTTTAATTGGCCACTTGCATAGCTCCATGCTAGTATGTACCTAACATGAACGATGGGTCGGCCCATGAGGTCTACATTCCAGCATAGGTGTTTTCAATTTAATCGCCAATCGTAATCAGGAGATGAAAAATCCCTTTTGCACCCGCCTCTGATTCGAACCCGGTTCCACCCGATCCAAACGTCGCAGCTTTAGCCACTGCGCTATTTGCTCGGTTTACCAGCTGTCTTTCAATTTATCTCTTGTTTTATTAGTTAACACGTGGGTAGAGATGTTAATCTCACCCGATGAACAGAACAAATAAGGACGCGGGACTCTAAATGATCGGGAATAAATTACCGCGAAAGTCACTATGAAAATAGGTTATGTAAAATACGAATATCCAGTACGTTAAGTGATCCTAATATTAAAACTGAGGATACTTCTTGCAGTGGGTTGCGTAAGCTTGAAACCTATGACTATGAATCCTGCTCAAAATATCACCCTCATAAAAACTGAGCGAATGAGCCGTTTAACGTAATACGACTCAATAGCAGTTTTGCAACTTTAAACTGTTTACAAGAGCACGTTGAGCTCCATGAATAATATTAATTCCTATCTAAACTGCTTCATTTTTCCAGCCTTGAGTCTGATTCAACATTGCCATTATGATATGTTGACTGAATCCAGAGATATCTTTGCTTTGGTATATTCGTCATTAAGTATGTAGTATGGGTATATATGGTCGTCTCGTAACATATCACTATTGATATTCTCTCATAATTGACTTTGACCATTGGTGAACCCTCATATTATAGTACCTAGAATTTATATTATTTCTATTTTGCATGAGTATTCTTTCAATTGCTTGTTTACCTCCTGCGTATCTTGTTGTTATTCCACGTACAAACTACACTAACAATTTAATTTATACAACTATTACCAATAAATAAATAAAAATTTCAACGACGTTTTTATTTAGTGTTCAATTACCTACATTACCATTTTAATGGAAAAATATTTGACATAAAATAATCCTGAGTTATCATGTTGAAATAGATGATTGAATAAATTATTATGCTGCGTATCATATTAAAATAGGTGGTTGAATATTCCCGTTAAGCATCGCAGTTCACTTTCCATTCATCAGGCCTAAATTCGCTACGCCTTATTAATAATCTCCACTTCAGTTACTTGGATGTAACATATGTATGTCAGACCTATTATAGATCGGAATGTAAGTGCATTCCGTTAACTTCTAGCTTAGTTAGTGTCCGTGCGATTGTAAAACGAGTTTGCACTTTTATTTTCTATATTGCTTACCTTAAAACACCCACCTTCATTATTTGAGATCAACACGTGCCAATTTGATTTCAGGAAGTTTTATGTGGGTGGGTGTGTTTGCGTTTCCAATTAAATCCTTTAAAAGCTCTAGCATTAACATCACCAATTTGAAATTATTCTCAGTCTTTATTTTGGGGCTGACTAAGTTATTTATCGATCTGCTCGAATATTATTAACAAATTATTTAATTTAAAAAAAAATCCTTTATTAAAATATTTTATATAAATACATTAACAGAAAATTATTAAAAACTGTTTTATTTATTTTAACAGAAAATTATGGTAAGCAAATATAAAATAAACTATCCATCAGTTTATCCATATAAACGTATTTCTAACGTAAAAATAATAAAATGTATTTAATTTAATTTTTAAATGTATTTCAAATAAATAATAATTTATAAACAAACCAATAAAAAAAATTACATAAAACATAAATTCAAAACACAAATACTTCGCACTAATATCTAAAATAGTGGTCTTAATTTCACCACTTGATACTCCAGGAGTTTGAACACTTCGATAGTGGATTATGCCGCGTGTGGAAACAGCTTTGTAATCAAAATTAATTCTACAATTTTGTTTTTCAATTTTATGATAATCCACATGGGATACATCTAGTTCAAAAATAGAGCTTCATAAATATGGTTATGAATTTTATATTTATTGAAATTAAATTTAAAAAAATGAATTATGTTTTTAATTAAATTGGAATATGTTTTTTGTAGTGGAATATTTAATTTTTTTATAAAACTACCTAATCTATAAACTATAGTGCATTTTTTATTTCGTCTCTAATTCGGCTTGCTTCAGTGTTTAATGTTGGGTTTAATGTGTTTATCTTTATCTTTATTGTATTATCAACATTTTTTTCGTCATTCACATATAAGGCCTCATCAAATTCTACGTTAAACTTAACGCAAATATTGTGTAGCATACACGATACATTTATTATTTGAGCTGCCTTTTCGACTTTGTAAAGCAACCCTCTCGCATCTAAGAGACACCTAAATCGACCTTTCAGAATAGCAAAACACTTGTCAATGGTTGTTCTGCACTTGGAATGAATCTCATTAAATTTGACTTCATTATCATCCAGAGTAAACTTATACGGAGTCATTAACCATGGTTCCAATGGATATTTAGAGTCACCTATGAAATTATAAAATTGTATTTATATGTCTCATACACCTGTTTATTACATATATATATATATATACCTAACAGCCACGATGACTTATCTCCATTACTATGTGCAGCTTCCAAAAAATATCGCTCTAGACTATTCCACCACACAGGGAAATCGCTTGAGCTTCCTTCATGGTTTGCAAAGACAGAGGTGAATAATAAATTGTGGTTACATGTCTAAAAAAAATGAAAAATTTAATTAAAATATGTAATTTAAAATAAATTGTATGTTAAAACAAGCATACGGCCATAATATTTATATTAACATGTCCCTTCTTATTCTGAAAATACTGCTCTTTCATGGTTGGTCGAATGATGTTGACATGGGTTCCATCAATACAACCAATAATACCAGGGAAGCCCGTCTTTGAATAATAATGCTGCTTACATTTTGTTTTCTCTTCTTCGGTTTGGTCAAAATTTATAAATGAATCATAAAACGAGTCTAAAATATTTAATACCTCTTTCAAAGCTTTGGAAACCGTTGGCTGGGCCATTCCTACAAAATAATCCTGACCAACTAATTGTTGATCGGAGCCATCAGCCAAGAACCTTAAAGTTGCCGCTAACTTTAGAATTGGTGGAATTCTATTTATATTTCTCATCGGTTTAAATTTTGGTGTTATCTTATCCAATATATATTTAAATGATTCTTTAGATAGCCTGAAAAGACGTGTAAATCTGGAATAAGAACAAATTAATAATTCGATTAATATTTACGTTAAAATATTTGATTAATGAAAATTACACTAACTTTTTTTCAGGAATTTCCAATGGGCACATGAAGCTCCTCAATAAATTTCTTTTCATTTTATCAGTTGAGGACATTTTGATAATACAGTTAAATCTAGCTGCATCCCTAATATTGTATTCCTTGTCATTTGTTTTCATTTCCATTGGATTTATATCAATTTCCGTTGTTTTACTTTTTATCGGGAGCTCTTCCGTATTCTGTTCAGGATTTTGATCTGTATTACGTTTATCGCTTCGATCATTCTTCGATTTATTAGTTTCTTCAGTATCCTTATATTTCTCGCCATCTTTATTTGAATTTTTCTTTTCATTTTTATCATCATTAGCTGTTTCATATATTTCATATATTTCGAACAAATCACTACCATTTGCTGTTACTGCTGTTACCAATGCTTTATTATTTATCTTTGGCTTATCATAGAGACTCTCATTTAAATCAGTTGCTTCAGTTTCGATATTTATTTCAGCATTTTGTTGAACAAAGAGCGATTCCGATTCAACTACAATTTCCACTAGTTCTGGCGCATTCGTTTCTACATTTTCAACATTGAGTAAATTTTTAACATCTTTTCTTCTTCTCCGCCAAGAATCATCCTCTTCATTTTCGTCCGAATCTAATTCAATCAATGTGGTACTCGGCTCAAGAATTTCAACATCATCATCATCACTGTCTGAGCTATCTGGATGAAACCCCATTACTTTCAAATCATCTACACATTTTTGATGTAACATTTTAAAATGGCTACCCGCATATGTTAGCAGATACGACAAATCCATATACAAATCTTTAACATCCGTATTAGTTTTAACATTTTTAAAGGATGTTGAATTGATTAACATTTTCATTTTGCCAATAATATGTTGGCACAATTCTATACTGTTTTCCAAGTGATCTTGAAATTGTATTGTTGCCATATCAACCGGTGAATGAGCCTTAACCGTAGTAGGCTTGCTTGGTACTCCGTAATAATTTGTCGTTTGCGATACGGACGCACTACTAATTTGCAATTCTGGTGGTTCTGTTTGATTTGATTCTGGGACGTTCAGTTTTCGATTTATTTGAATCGTTTGCCTTGGTTTAAATTGTGGCAAAATAGGTGTTGGTATTTTACTTTCATTTGGTATTACCTGTTGTTTTTTTACTTGAATTAATTCACCGTTCTGTAATCGATAGGTTTCTGGCTGTGCAGCGGTATTTAAATCGTCGTGGACTCCGTTGATTGTATGATAAATTAATTTTTTGGTTGAAGGAGGGGTATGAATTGCCGCATTTGTGGGCAAATCGGTATCCCTAGAACTTAACATACTCCCACTTTTGGATGAACAATGAAATTTAATTTTCTCGGGCTTAACGGATGTCTTATTTTCCACCTCTTTGACTAAAGCATCGTTTATAATAGTTCGTGGTTCTGAAAGTGTTAGCCAATCATTAATTCGCTTAGCTGGCAGAGTACTGTCTGTTGAATCCGGCAATTTACGTTTACTATTTATTCGTTTTATAACATTTATACAGCATTTTGAATAATCTTTACTCATCGCTTCGTTTAATTGTATTTCCGTTAATCGTTTGTTGGCAATAGATTTTTTTTGTTTCTCGATGAAATTCAATACAGCCCAATAATCAGCTTTCAATTGTGTCATACAAGCCGGATCACATGCGAAACATATCCAATCCTCATTATTTTGTATTTCGATCACCTTGTCTTTCGAAAAATTTTGTGCTACGCAACGTCGACAATATACTTTTGGACATTTTGAACAGCAATATACTTCACCACCTTTTCCACACCAATGACAGTAAAATTCGTATCCATCGTGACCACGTTCAAATTCTCCACTCGTATAAAATGTATAGCATTTTTTGCATTGAATTACTCGTAGTACGGGATGCATTTTTATAATTGCTTCATTTATAGGTGCCGTGCCAATATGCAAATTACATGATGTGCAATGAATTGGTCGGTCAGCAACATTCGCTAATTTTGGAAATAGCTTTCTATATTCAGAAATTTCGTCCTGATCCACTTCTCTAAATACGCTCAAAATCAAGTCTGAAAGAAAATTTAAGAAATAAATTAGTATTGCTACACAGAACCTAAGGGTAATCAGAGTATCTATAACGTAATCAGCCATTTATATTTATATCTTTCTTTACTAAAGGGAACACCATTAATATTGTTCATCCAAAATGTGTAGTGTCGCTGGGCTCTCCTGTAGGGCATAGTAGCCGGATTCAGCAGACATATCGGGAATATAGGAGCTAAATTGACAAAAAAAAAATTATTATTTTTCTGTACCGAAAAAAATAGAATAAAAGATTTGATATAGGCGGTATCAACAATTAGGGAATCCAAACTATATTATACAAGGAACATGTTAACAGCGTCTGTAAGTAGTTTATTCTTTCGATGAACTTATCTGCCTACGCTGTCGTGATTTCCAAACACATTAAATATAAACATAAGTTTTTGTATCACTGTTAGTGTATTGGCAGCATTCACGCTGTGCTTTGTAATTCAGGTTTGCCAATTTTCAGCATTTAATCATCATAAACTTAATCATCATAATCAGTTTGCAGTCATTGCATAATTGTTGAAGTAGGTGGCAGAGGTTCTTATAAATAATAATATAAAGGTCCTTAAGTAGATTTTTAAATCAATTAGAAACTCACGAACTTTCAACCATTTTATACTAACAGCCGTGCTTTACGGTTTTATGAAACGACTTATCAGCTATAAAGTTTAACGATTGGAAGAATAGGCATTCAATTTCAATTTCTCTGCATCTATGCGGATTGAGCTCACTATCAGTGAATGTCTCACCTGTTCTATAAGGCGGTGTGCGAAATAGTTTCAATTTAGCTGCATGAATCTGATTATACATATCTTCTTTTTGCTTTTAAACGCGCAGCAGTTTCTTCTATCGTTTCTGTTGAATATTTGGCTAACCGTATAAGCTTTCTTCGTTCTGTGCGAGCAACCCGTAAAGCAGTTTCTTCTGCTGTTTCCGTTAAATGTTTGGCTTCTTTCAGACATCTTGCTCTTTCTTTTTCACGGGTCCGGCGCAAAGAAGCTTGTGCTGTTATATTGGTTGAACTACTAGCTTCCCGCACACTCAATCTTCTCTCTAGGTTAATAGTACGCCAGACAACTCCATAGTCAGAACTCATTTGAAAAGGTCTTAAAAACTTGTATTCGCTTAAAAAAAAATAAAAGTCAACACTGGTTTGAATTAAAAATTACAAAGAAGAATCTCAAAATAACACGAAATTATTTGTTAAATAATCTATTCAAAGGCTTCGCAAGAAAAAAACTTTAAATATAAACCAATCAATCGATAATGATTTTTTTAAGTTTTAACTTAAATGGTTGACAGTTTGACACTCAGATCATAATACAATAATGGGTCTGTTTTTTTCTGATCTCGAAGAAATCAGAGAGATTATTTATCGGATATATCTGAAAATTTTTTTCTCCGAGTTTTATCTGTCAGATCAAAAATATTTTTTTTTAGTATCGGAGAAATTATTTCAGATAAATTACAGTAATAAACTACCTAAATTAAAGTTTTATTCCTCACCTGTTAGCCCAACACTAGTCGTGGTCGCCATTTTAAATTTAATAGAAAACAATAAACACTGCTGTCAAACAATAATCTGTACTTTTTTTCAGAGAAAAAAGATGGTATCTGATATGTACATTGTACAATGATAATTATCTGAGCATAAAAAAAAACTACTCAGAGAGATAATTTTTTACTCGGATATTAAAAAAATCGCATATCTGAATTTTGACAGTAAATTTATCTCTCCGATTTCTCCGATATCAAAAAAAACAGACCCAATATGTATTGTTTCATTGCCAACTTAATAAAATAAAAAACTAATGAAGTCTCTGGACATGATAGTTCTTCAACATTATTGACGATAGGGCAATTTTTTAGTTACAGTTTTTGTCGCTAAATGCGACAACGTAAGGGATAAATATAGAAATGTCATTTTCTTGTATGAGAAAACATGTTTATCTTAACGTGAAAAACACAACAATTATAAATGGATTTGTGAAAATTAAATTAATCAGATAAGTTTTTTTCGTAGAAATAGTTTTAATTAATATATTTAAATAAAAATATGTGCAATTTCGTTGTTTTTTAGGTTGCAGTTTAACAGCAAAGTTAACCATTTTTTTTTGTATATCAAATATTTAATTGTCAAAAACATTTGTCAATAAGGCGCGGGATAACAAATCGACAGGATCAACGGTTTTAACAGTTTGTGATTTGAAGCAAAATGGATCCTAATAATAATAATATAAATAATTTAAAAATTAAATTAAAAGCTGTCGGTGCAAAAACGAGTGGTTGCAAAGCCGTTCTAACTAATAGGTATGTTAAAAGGTTTAATGTGTATAGAGACCCATTTAAAGTTATAATTATTTTTAGGTTAAGGCTATGGAATGTTGGAAACTTAGGCCATAAGCTTTATAAGGCTAATGTAGTGCCTGCCGTCGACACTACAGCTTTTTCGACACAAATGGTGTACGTCGAACTAAAAGCGGATTCGGACAGACGTAACCTACAATGGCTGTGTGGAGCAGTAATTTCGGAATGGTTTCATGAAAGAAAAGCCACTGCCGGAGAAAAAAAGGGGCGTATATTATTTTTTAATGAATTTATCAAGGGTATTAAATTTTCTGATATGCATAATAATATTTTTTTTAAAGGGATTTGTAGCGCTGAAACAAAGAAGAGTGTGGACTATGCAACTGAATTTTGTGTTACGACAAATTATGAAGGCAACTTGTAGTTGTCCAGCTGGCGGAGGATTAAGCGCTGCCTGTAAGCAGGTATCTGCGCTTTTATACGCAATTGAGTGCTTCGCAGTTTCAGGTAAACATTACAAATTCTAAATACATATACGTATTATGATTTTTTAAATGTATTAACGAGTTTTAAATTTCTAGGAAAAGTACCAACTGGTTTCAGCTCGACATCTCAGCTTCAAAAATGGCACAGACCATCAGGACGTAGCTTAGAGAACGTGTCGATTAAATGAAATGCTCAACATAAAAGAGTCGACTCAGAAGGAATGTGATATTTCCAACGTGGCAATTAATCATGTTATTAATTATAAAAAAGAAACTCCATTCTTAGCATCACGCTATGTTTCTTTCTTGGAATACTGCAGAGAACACGATTACTGTGCAGAACCACTGCAGTATTATTTATTAAATTAAATAGTCTTATTATCCATTGTCTTTTTATACTAACATTATTAGGAAATCGATGGAATTTTATGCCATTTCCTTTTGAAGCCTTTGATTTGCACTTTGGCACGCAGCAATAGTTCACCATCTTTATTAACAATTTTAAAACTGATCAAACAATTAAACAATATCTATTTCTATCGTTTTTGGTCTATTAAATATAGCACTTTACAGTAACACACGGTTTTATAAAAATTAAAAGATTTTAAACACACAAACGATTCTTTAAAATTTATTTTGTAAATGTCCCATACGAATCTGACATTTCTCGTATTGTTTATCCCTAACATACAACTGGTGTTAATCGGCAGAACTAATTGAAAAATTGCCCTATTGTAAAAGTAGGGTAAGCTCCTCTCGCGGAAAAAATGATTATTTAAATTTTAAAAGAACAATCCATTTGAAGTTTGTGTTGTTGTTTTTGTAGTCGAAATTTGGTGGCTGTGGGTATTTAAACATCAATGAATAGATAGTTTTATTTTAAACGACAATGGATAGATAGTTTTTTTTTTAGAAAAAGGAATATTTTTTAGAAAAAAATAGGTGCTGGTATTTTACTTGCAAAAGGAATTTTTTTTAGAAAAATTCCGCTACGTGAAATCCGAGATGTTCCTCCAATCGTCAATTGACGATTGTAAAAGTAGGCTAAAAAATGATTATTAACGATCCATTTGAAATTAATTGTGTTGTTGGTTTTATATTCCAAATTAGGTGCCTGGGTGTTTCTAAACGTCAATGGATTAGTTTTATTTTAAACGTCAAGTTTTATTTTTATTTTAAACTTTTAAATAAAATTACCTGTCCATTGACGTTTAAAAACACACAGCCACAGAGCTTAGCCTACTTTTACAATCGTCTAATATTTCCCAGTATTATTCTCGATGTTCTATTGGTGCGTTTTTTTAATGACAGAACTTCAAGTTCTATAAGAACATCGGGAATAATACTGGGAAATTTTATTTAGTTTAACCAATATATTTAATTTAAGTTCTATTTATTTGAATAAATTTCAACTTCTAACTATATTTTTTGACGTCTATTGTGAACTAATACAGGTATCAAGCATAAAACAATGAAAAATATTTGTTTAAAATATTTCCTTTTAAAATTTCCCTTTTTTTCAAGTTCGTGTACTATGAATTTATCGCGAACTTGAAAAAACCAATGTTTTATCCAGAACATTGAAAAATAAAGTTAAAATTGATTTTATTTCGATAATAGTGAATTAAAATGTGTAGTTTAACATGAGTCGTGTTTTTTAATTCAAAAAATTTTCTTATTGGAATGAAGTTCTGGATAGAATTTTCTCATTTTTTCAGTAAAATCCAAATGAATTTAATTTTTTATCAATAAATAAGATACATTTAATGTTAAACTACACAATTTCATTCACTATTATCGAAATAAAATAAAATTTAACTTTATTTTTCAATGTTCTGGATAAAACATTGGTTTTTCAAGTTCGCGATTAATTCATAGTACACGAACTCGAAAAAAAGGGAAATTTTAAAAGGAAATATTTTAAACAAATATTTTTCATTTTTTTAAGCTTGATACCTGTATTATTTCACAATAGACGTCAAAAAATATTGTTAGAAGTTGAAATTTATTCAAATAAATAGAACTTAAATTAAATATATTGGTTAAACTAAATAAAATTTCCCAGTATTATTCCCGATGTTCTTATAGAACTTGAAGTTCTGTTAATAAAAAAACGCACCTAAATTCATAGTACACGAACTCGAAAAAAAGGGAAATTTTAAAAGGAAATATTTTAAACAAATATTTTTCATTGTTTTATGCTTGATACCTGTATTATTTCACAATAGACGTCAAAAAATATAGCTAAAAGTTGAAATTTATTCAAATAAATAGAACTTAAATTAAATATATTGGTTAAACTAAATAAAATTTCCCAGTATTATTCCCGATGTTCTTATAGAACTTGAAGTTCTGTTAATAAAAAAACGCACCTAGTAAATGTATCTTAAGGTGCGTTTTTTTATTAACAGAACTTCAAGTTCTATAAGAACATCGGGAATAATACTGGGAAATTTTATTTAGTTTAACCAATATATTTAATTTAAGTTCTATTTATTTGAATAAATTTCAACTTCTAACTATATTTTTTGACGTCTATTGTGAAATAATACAGGTATCAAGCATAAAACAGTGAAAAATATTTGTTTAAAATATTTCCTTTTAAAATTTCCCTTTTTTTCGAGTTCGTGTACTATGAATTTATCGCGAACTTGAAAAAACCAATGTTTTATCCAGAACATTGAAAAATAAAGTTAAATTTCATTTTATTTCGATAATAGTGAATTAAAATGTGTAGTTTAACATTAAATGTATCTTATTTATTGATAAAAAATTAAATTCATTTGGATTTTACTGAAAAAATGAGAAAATTCTATCCAGAACTTCATTCCAATAAGAAAATTTTTTGAATTAAAAAACACGACTTATATAGACTTGAATTTCTGTTAATAGAAAAATACAGTTTAACATTAAAAGTATCATATTGATAGAAAATGTAATTCAATTGGATTTTACTGAAAAACGAGAAAATTCTTAATTTCAAATGTTTTCGAAATTAAGTAAGACAACTTGTGTCTCTTTAGAAGAAGGGGAGTATATATTATAAAAATGAGCGAGAGGGGGGTGGGGGATAAATTGCACCTACTCCATTCTTGTTGTTTTGGTGGTGGTGTATCCATCCATGTAGTTCAAATTAGTGGATATAGTCGTTCGTTACCTAAACACGAATAGAATTTTTATCGCTGTAGCCAAAAAGTAGCATTTTCTATGCATTTTAGTATTCTATTAGCTATATTTATTTGGTTATATGACCTGGAACATCACTTAAAACATCACTCAACTCAACAGATTTCAATTAAAACATTTTAACTTTCAATTATAGATAATTATTCAGAATTATATTTTGTAAATTAAAATGGATTAAATGATCGACATTTTCTTAAAATAAACTAAAAAAAAAAAAACTAAAATTTAATGCGGGAATTTAGATTATAGATTATAGAGATATAGAGATGAATCCTATACCAACAGGTTCCTTGATGGTTGGCTCCATCATAGAATCAGATGTTTTAGTTATGACTTCATAATTCTCTGCTATCTCTTCTTCAAGAAACTCAATGCCGCCCACGTTTTTCTCATCTTCTTCAATTATGCCTTCCATTTCGTCATCGACTTTATCAGATTCCGGATCTAAAACTATTTCCGAACTTAAACTAAGATCTAAATCGTTTTCATCATGAACAATATCTTCTGATTCTGATAAATCTTCAACAGGTTCCGTTTCCATTAAGTTCTCTTGTGGATCTTTTGATTTATCGAAATCTTTGTCGCCAATTTCTTCTAAAATATTTTTATCAGCATTCAAACTATTTTCCGAGGTTTCGTTGATTTCCAACGCTAAACTTTCATCGTTCGTATTGTCACCCACTTCATTTACTTCTTCAATAAGATTTTCAAAAATATCTTCATCTATACTCTCGACATTACTTACATTTATCGTAATTTCAGAATTTGTTCCCTTTTTTGATGGAAGTTGTCCGTTCAACTCCCCAGATAAATTTTCAATGGAAGGACTTTCAATTTCATCACTTTCTTTGAGTAACTTTTGAAGCTGCTCTGTTTCGGTATCCTGATTAGTGGGTGCTTTGTTTGCATGATCTTTAATCAGATCATTAATTTTGATATGTTCGGGATCAGTGACGGCATGTACATTACTTTCTGATTCTTTGAGGATTTCTACATTTTCACTAAATTTACTTGATTCATTACCAATACCTGTTTTTTCATCTGGCTGAGACACACTTTTAAATATGTCAACCATTTTGCCAGTTTCAATTTTAGCCGCATCTTTCGTAACCTTTTCTGTAACTGTATCATTTGATGGGATACTTGACTCTGCGAGAATAGATTCATCTACATTTGTAATATTATTTTCCTTTTCCTTTTCACTATCTTTCGTCGTGTGTCTTTATCAATTTCAGCTGTTTGGTCTTTTAACACGGGTTCCAACGTATTATGTGCAGAATTTTGATCTGTATCATGTTGGTCGCTGATACCACTCTCGGATTTATTCATTTCTTCTGTATCCTTAGATTTCTCGTCATCTTTATTCGAATTTCCTTTGTTGCTTTTATCATCATTCGCTGTTTCGTGCAATTCGACAATATCATAACCATTCGCTGTTAATGTTTCTGCCGCTGTTTTATCATTTGTCTCTGGTTGATCATCAGCAATCTCAATTAAATCGATTGTTTCTGTTGCGTTATTTTCTTCACCATTTTGATGAATTACTACAGTCGCAGATTCAGCCACATTTTCGACTGATTCCAACACATTCGCATCCGCATTTTCAACAGTGAGTAAATTTTCAACCGCTTTTCTTGTCTCCCGTTCTGTATCATCCCCATCATTTCCGTCAGAATCTAATTCAATCAACGTTGTACTCGGTTCAAGAATTTCAATATCATCATCATCACTTTTTGCACTATCTGGATCAAATCCCATTACTTTCATATCACCACCACATTTTTCTTGTAACGTTTTAAAACGGCCAACCGCATACGTAAATAGATATGACAAGTGTATTGTCAAGTCTTTAACATCCGTTAAAGTTTTAACACTTTTAAAAGCTGTTGAACTGGTTAAGGTTTTCAGTTTACCAATAATATGTTGACACACTTCCATACTATTTTCCACGCGATTTTCAAATTGTGATTTAGCCTTGTCAACCGGCGAATTTACCTGAACAGTAGGAGGATTGCCCGGTTTTTTTCGTTTTCTAGTCGTTTGTGACAAAGATGTACTATGAATTTCATTTTCTGGTGGTAGTGAATAATTTGGTTCTGAAATACTTGGATTTCGACGTATTTGTATCAGTTGTTTTGCTTGAAGTGATGATGGCTTTGAATGAGTTTGGGTTAATTGTAGAGAAGGACGACCACGGCCCCGACCACGCGATACCTGGCGACCTAATGCAACAGCAGGTCGAACAGATGTAGGCGTGGAGATTACCAGTGGTGGCGGAACCCTCAATAAAGGTGGAATCGGCGTTGGAGGAGTTGGTTTTGTCATAGTTACAGTTTGAGGTGTCGGCTTTGAAGGAGTCAGAGTTGGAGGAACCACGTTTGAAGAACTCACCATCGGAGTAGTTACCGTTGAAGAATTTGGTGTTGATATTTTACTGGTATTTGCTAGTGTTGGCTGTTGTTTTCTCACTTGGATTAAATTACCGTTTGGCAATCGATAAGTTTTTTGTTGTGCGGCAGTATTTAAATCAACACGAAATCCATTAATTGTATGAAAAACAGGTTTTATTGTTGGAGGTGCGGTCTGAACTTCTGTTTGAATGGACACACTCGTGGTTGATTCTTCAAAATCGGGTTGACACTCATGTATGTCGGAACTAAATGCATCAGCACTGTTCTCTACGAAAGGGTTAGCATTATTCATCTCGAACCTAAAATAATGTTGTGTTATTATCTTTTATTATAAGTTTCAGATTATTTTGTTTACCTTTCTATTCTATTCAAGCGACCTTCTAGTCGTTTATTACGGTTATTTTGTTGCCTTTTTGTAGTTATCGATGATAAGGGTAGCTTTAGACTAGGAAAAGCACCCTTAACCAATCTTGTTACATGGCGCTTGTTTGGAACACGGGTAGGTATCATTATTTCTTTTGTAGTGAAATGTTCACTACAAATCTTGAACTGACTTGGAAATTGTTTACCCATTTTAAGTACGACACTCCACTTTTTTAATAACATACGAGACGCGCGAACCGCTTTAGGTAAATTATACATATATATGCTTTCCGTTTTGTAATTGTTACATTGCGGCACCCCACAATGATCTCGAGATTTTTTAATATTATTATCGGAATCGGAATCCATTATTACAATTACAATCGCTTATAATTTCAACCAAAAATCAACAAAACAAGACAGATCTGTTAAATTTATGCAGAGTGTAGGGTTCTTTCTTTTTCCGCTAGAGCACACGGTCCAATCGTCAATTGACGATTGTAAAAAGAAGGCTAAGTTCCTCTCGCGGAAAAAATGATTATTTAAAAGAACAATCCATTTGAAGTTTGTGTTGTTTTTTATTCGAAATTTGGTGGCTGTGTGTTTTTAAACATCAATGAATAGATAGTGTTATTTTAAACGTCAATGGATAGATAGTTTTATTTTAGAAAAATTCCGCTACGTGGAATCCGTGATGCTCCTCCAATCGTCAATTGACGATTGTAAAAGTAGGCTCAAAAATGATTATTAAAAAGAACGATCCATTTGAAGTTTGTGTTGTATTCGAAATTATGTGGCTGGGTATTTTAAACGTCAATGGATGTATAGTTTTATTTTAAACGTCAAGTTTTATTTTTATTTTAAACTTTTAAATAAAACTATCTGTCCATTGACGTTTAAAAACACACAGCCACCTAATTTCGTATACAAAAACAACAACACAAACTTCAAATGGATCGTTCTTTTAAATAACCATTTTCCGTGAGAGGAGCTTAGCCTACTATTACAATCGTCAATAACAATAGCATAGTGGAATAGTTTGATAGTATGTATATTTATTGATAAAATATTGAAAACATTTGGATTAACTGAAAAAACTCGAAAATGACTCGAAAATGTTTAAATAGCTGTTATAGAGCGAAGACTGTAAACTGTTTCGATTCGGTATACAATATTAGTCGTTTTTTTATTCAAAAATTTTCGAGTTCAAACATAGTTCTGGATAAGAATTTTCTCCTTTTTTCAGTAAAATCCAAATGAATCAAATTTTTTATCAATAAATATGATACATTTAATGTTAAACTGCATATTTTAATTCAATATTATCAACATAAAATTAAATTTGACTTTATTTTTCAATGTTCTCGATAAAACAATGTTTTTTCATGTTCTTGATAAAATCATAGTACACGAACTCGAAAAAACGGAAATTTTTTAAGGAAATGTTTAAAGCTTATACCTGTATTATTTGACAATAAATGTTAAAAAATATTATTAGAGAAATTTATTCAAATAAATAGAACTTAAATAAAATATATTGGTTAAATTAACTAATATTTCCCAGTATTATTCTCGATGTTTATATATGACTTGAGGTTCTGTTAATAAAAAAATGCAGTTTAACATTAAAAGTATCACTCCATTCCTACCTACTCCATTCTTGTTGTTTTGGTGGTGGTGCATCCATTCATGTAGTGCAAATTAGTGGATATAGTAGTTCGTTACCTAAACACGAATAGAATTTTTATCGCTGTAGCCAAAAACTAGCATTTTCTATGTATTTTAGTATTCTATTAGCTATATTTATTTGGTTATATGACATGGAACATCACTTAAAACATCACTCATTTCAACAGATTTCAATTAAAACATTTTTAACTTTCAATTATAGATAATTATTCAGAATTATATTTTGTAAATAAAAAATATTGTTAAATCTAATATAACGTCAACCTAAATTATTAAAATGGATTAAATGATCGACATTTTCTTAAAATAAACTAAAAAAAAAAACTAAAATTTAATGCGGGAATTTGGTTATATAGATTATAGAGATGAATCTATACCAACAGGTTCCTTGATGGTTGGCTCCATCATAGAATCAGATGTTTCAGTTATGACTTCATAATTCTCTGCTATCTCTTCTTCAAGATACTCTATGCCGCCCACGTTTTTCTCATCTTCTTCAATTATGCCTTCCATTTCGTCATCGACTTTATCAGATTCCGGATCTAAAACTATTTCCGAACTTAAACTAAGATCTAAATCGTTTTCATCATGAACTATATCTTCTGATTCTGATAAATCTTCAACAGGTTCCGTTTCCATTAAGTTCTCTTGTGGATCTTTTGATTTATCGAAATCTTTGTCGCCAATTTCTTCTAAAATATTGTCATCAGCATTCACACTATTTTCCGAGGTTTCGTTGATTTCCGACGCTAAACTTTCATCGTTCGTATTGTCACCCACTTCATTTACTTCTTCAATAAGATTTTCAAAAATATCTTCATCTATACTCTCGACATTACTTACATTTATCGTAATTTCAGAATTTGTTCCCTTTTTTGATGGAAGTTGTCCGTTCAACTCCCCAGATAAATTTTCAATGGAAGGACTTTCAATTTCATCACTTTCTTCGAGTAACTTTTGAAGCTGCTCTGTTTCGGTATCCTGATTAGTGGGTGCTTTGTTTGCATGATCTTTAATCAGATCATTAGTTTTGATATGTTCGGGATCAGTGACGGCATGTACATTATTTTCTGATTCTTTGAGGATTTCTACATTTTCACTAAATTTACTTGATTCATTACCAATATCAGGCTCTGTTTTTTCATTTTTTTCATCTGGCTGAGACTCACTTTTAAATATGTCAACCATTTTGCCAGTTTCAATTTTAGCCGCATCTTTCGTAACCTTTTCTGTAACTGTATCATTTGATGGGATACTTGACTCTGCGAGAATAGATTCATCTACATTTGTAATATTATTTTCCTTTTCCTTTTCACTATCTTTCGTCGTGTCTTTATCAATTTCAGCTGTTTGGTCTTTTAACACGGGTTCCAACCTATTATGTTCAGAATTTTGATCTGTATCATGTTGGTCGCTGATACCACTCTCGGATTTATTCATTTCGTCTGTATCCTTAGATTTCTTGTCATCTTTATTCGAATTTCCTTTGTTGCTTTTATCATCATTCGCTGTTTCGTGCAATTCGACAATATCATAACCATTCGCTGTTAATGTTTCTGCCGCTGTTTTATCATTTGTCTCTGGTTGATCATCAGCAATCTCAATTAAATCGATTGTTTCTGTTGCGTTATTTTCTTCACCATTTTGATGAATAACTACAGTCGCAGATTCAGCCACATTTTCGACTGATTCCAACACATTCGCATCCGCATTTTCAACAGTGAGTAAATTTTCAACCGCTTTTCTTGTCTCCCGTTCTGTATCATCCCCATCATTTCCGTCAGAATCTAATTCAATCAACGTTGTACTCGGTTCAAGAATTTCAATATCATCATCATCACTTTTTGCACTATCTGGATCAAATCCCATTACTTTCATATCACCACCACATTTTTCTTGTAACGTTTTAAAACGGCCAACCGCATACGTAAGTAGATATGACAAGTGTATTGTCAAGTCTTTAACATCCGTTAAAGTTTTAACACTTTTAAAAGCTGTTGAACTGGTTAAGGTTTTCATTTTACCAATAATATGTTGACACACTTCCATACTATTTTCCACGCGATTTTCAAATTGTGATTTAGCCTTGTCAACCGGCGAATTTACCTGAACAGTAGGAGGATTGCCCGGTTTTTTTCGTTTTCTAATCGTTTGTGACAAAGATGTAATATGAATTTCATTTTCTGGTGGTAGTGAATAATTTGGTTCTGAAATACTTGGATTTCGACGTATTTGTATCAGTTGTTTTGCTTGAACTGATGATGGCTTTGAATGAGTTTGGGTTAATGGTAGAGAAGGACGACCACGTCCCCGACCACGCGATACCTGGCGACTTAATGCAACAGCAGGTCGAACAGATGTAGGCGTGGGGATTACCAGTGGTGGCGGAACCCTCAATAAAGGTGGAATCGGCGTTGGAGGAGTTGGTTTTGTCATAGTTTGAGGTGTCGGCTTTGAAGGAGTCAGAGTTGGAGGAGCCACGTTTGAAGAACTCACCATCGGAGTAGTTACCGTTGAAGAATTTGATGTTGATATTTTACTGGTATTTGGTAGTGTTGGCTGTTGTTTTCTCACTTGGATTAACTTACCGTTTGGCAATCGATAAGTTTCTTGTTGTGCGGCAGTATTTAAATCAACACGAAATCCATTAATTGTATGAAAAACGGGGTTTTTTGTTGGAGGTGCGGTATGAACATCGAGCAACAAATTTTGTGGAACTGTTTGTGGTACGGACTGACCTGAATGTGGGGTGCTAGTGACTGGGACTACTTTTAACTGTCGAACTAATCGTATTTGGGGTGGTGATGTATTAACCGTAGGAGTGTTGGGTGGTGAATTTTTATCTCCAGCGTTTAAAATACTTCCAATGTCGGGTTGACATTGGACTTTAATTTCCTCAGAGCTAACAGCTTTCTTACTTAGTGCTCGTTTGGCTAATGCATCATTTATAATCGTTGGTGGTTCTGGTGTTACTCCAGTATCCTGTCGTTTGAATGGCGGGGTACTCTCAGCAGAATTCGGAAATTTGCGTTTACCATACATGCGTTTCTTAATATTTAGACAACATTTTGCGCAATCTTTACTCATCGCCTCGTTTAATTCTCTTTCCGTTAACGATTTATTCGTAATATCTTTCTTCTGTTTCTCGATGAAATTCAGCAAGGCCCAATAATCAGCTTTTAATTGTGTCATACAAGCCGGGTCGCAAGCGAAACATATCCAATTCTCATTATTTTGAATTTCATCCACCTTACTTTTCGATAAATTTTGTTCTATGCAACGTCGACAATATACTTTCGGACACTTCGAACAGCAATATACTTCACCACCTTGCCCACACCATCGACAATAGAATTCGCTTCCATCTTCACCTCGTTCGAATTCCCCGCTTGTATAAAAAGTATAGCATTTCTTGCATTGGATTACGCGTAGCACGGGATGCATTTTAATTATGGCCTCATTGATAGGCGCTGTGCCAATATGTGAATTACATGATGTGCAATGAACTGGTCGATCGGCAATATTCTCTAATTTTGGAAATAGCTTTTTATATTCAGCAATTTCACGGGCGTCCACATTTTTAAATACGTCCACATTGAATTCTGAAAGAAATATAGAAGGATATATTAGCATTGGTACAGACAACTCACGAATGGGTGAAATTCATTGCGAATTCAAGCCTGGGAGTTTGTTATACCTTTTTCACCCTGATTTGAATTCGATGGTTTGTTGGTCGATAATTTCGTTATAACCGCACTTCTTTCAGGTAACCGACCAGTACGCTTTTTCGCTACCGAAGTAATAGGGGGAAATAAACCTGGATTTTTTTCAGACTTGCTACTAATTTTTGCATCTACTGTATTATCAGATAATTTCGTAACAGTATTTAAAGATTTTCGTAACGGCTTACTACTATTTTTGGTTACCGAAGTATCAGGGCTGTTCTTAAGAGTACGAAAACGGGATTCGTCTTGTTTAAATATTTTACCGAATTCAAGTGGCATGGCATCGTACGGTAAACTCTTTTTGCCATTTAACAAAATATCAAATTTATTGAAATGTTTTTCGCATAAAAAATATTTTGGCTTTAATGTTTGAGGTGGTTTCCTCATTAAATCTTTCCGCCCGGACCGCTCCGACCATAATCGAAAGCTAAACCAAAAATCACAAAAAAAATAAATCCAACCAAATTATTTTGTTAAGTTATGCTTACGTTTTTATCTTTTTGGGAAAAGCGAAAAATTGTAGCGTAGAATTACGAGATGATTCTTTACATGTTTTATTCGCACAAATTTTTATTTCTGACATTTTTATACAGATAAAACCATAACCTAAAAACTACGAACAAACTTCCACCTTTCAATTAAAAGACAATAATGCGATTATTAAATAAATTATTTTTAAAATAAATGAATTTAAATAAAAAACATTTGAACATAAACAAATTTGTTAATTTTGAATTATTTTGTTTTAATTACACATAAACAGTTAAATACACAATATTTCTCAAAAAAAATTAAAGCCGCGAATAATGTTTGACATTGACAGATCATTAATTTTATTTTCAATTTACCAACTTAATAAAATAAAATAAAATATCTTGTTTATAGCTTCGTTGTGGCAATGGCAACATCTACGACTACGACAGCAAACAGCACGACTCAAATGTCGCAACTCATGAAAAACTTTTTAGATTGTTTAAATAAATATGCAATTTCTACTTAAGTAGAAATATTATTCAAGATTGTGGTGTAGGAACCATTGCATTGGATAATAATCTAGTAATTATAATTTATTTACAGTGCTCTCAAATGAAATAATTTAATAGTACATATAACTTTATAAGTTTGTATGAATTAATTTGAGAAAACAATTTTTATTTTTATGTTGGTTGCAAGTGTTGTATAAGGTGAGTTTTTTTATTCAAAAAATTCCTGTCTTCATTTACATGGTTGTTTTCGTCGTTGTTTACGAGTGTTTTTTAGTTTTAGTTTTTGTTGTTGTTTTTCCCATAGAAAAATTGATCGTTTACGCCGTAAGTTTTCATTTACATGGTTGTTTTCGTCGTTGTTTTCGAGTGTTGTTTTTCAGTTTTAGTTTTTGTTGTTGTTTTTCCCATAGAAAAATTGATTGTTTACGCCGTAAAAATATTGAATATGTACATTACCCAAAACAATACTCGAAAACAACATAAATATGTCCCCCATACATCTTTTTGGTTGTTTTCGAAAAACTGATCGATTGTTTAAATATATTTTAAACTTTTTTTGTATTTATTACAATTATGAATTTAAATTGATATATGTATTTAATAATAAAAATTGATTTTAATATATATATATATTTAATTGTTTTTGGTAGTTTAATTTAATAACTAAATGTAACTTATCGATACAACGATATTTTTTTGTTGATAAATGCAATCTGTCAGTGTCGCAAATATTTTTCAATTGCATATTGACACATTGACATCACAACCAACATGGATGCTACAACCGAAAAGTGATCAGTTAAGTTTTTGTTGTTACCCCACGGTAAGACGAAAACAATACTCGAAAACAACGACGAAAACAACCATGTAAATGAAGACTTATGGGAATTTGGAATACTGCACAGGATATGCATTTTTTCTTTCATTTTTGATTAATATGGCTTTGCTATAATACATTTAATGTTAAACTACATATTTTAATTCACTATTGTTGAAATAAAATCAAATCAAACTTTATTTTTCGTTATACTTGATAAAAACTATTTTGAGTTCGTGTACTATTTCGTGTCGTATTTTTCATTCAAATTTTGTCGAGTTCGAATGAAATTCTGGATAAGAATTTTATCGTTTTTTCAGTAAAATCTAATTGAATTTAATTTTTTATCAATAAATATGATGCATTTAATGTTAAACTACATATATTAATTGAATATTATTAACATAAAATTAAATTTAACTTTATTTTTCAATGTTCTCGATAAACATGGTTTTTTTCAAGTTCTCGATAAAATCATATTACACGACCTCGAAAAAAGGGAAATTTTAAAAAGTAATATTTTAAACAAATATTTTTCATTGTATTTTGCTTGATACCTGTATTATTTGGCAATAAACATCAAAAAATATTGTTAGAAGTTGAAATTTATTCAAATAAATAGAACTTAAATAAAATATATTGGTTAAATTAAATAACATTTCCCAGTATTATTCCCGATGTTCTATATACTATGTACTTGAACTTCTGTTAATAAAAAAACGCAGCAAATTTTATCGATTTATCGAGTACATCGAAAAATAAAGTTTTATTTTATTTTATTTCGATAATAGTGAATTAAAATATGTAGGTTAACATTAAATGTATTATAGTGACATTTCATTTGACCAAGGAATTGGAATTGGAATTCAATTTTAATTATTTTAATAGTTTTTTTTTAGTAAATTTATTGAACTTGAAAAAAACATTGTTTTATTGAGAACATTGAAAAATAAAGTTAAATTTAATTTTATGTTGATAATATTCAATTAATATATGTAGTTTAACATTAAATGTATCATATTTAATGATAAAAAATTAAACTCATTTGGATTTTACTGCAAAAACGATAAAATTCTTATCCAACTATATTCAAACTCGAAAATTTTTGAATAAAAAAACATTACTACTATTATAATTACTATTATAGTTTTCCGGGTAGTATAAACTACTATTATAGTTTTCCGGGTAGTATAATAGTATTATACTTTTTTGCTATTATACTATCTAAGGTGTAAAACCAGTATATGCCTTGATTTAAACAAATGTAGAATATAGTGGTTAAATAATATATACAAGTCAATGCTACTGGACCTTTTTGTCTAAAAAAAATTTGACAGATGAAATATTATATGTAGGCCACACAAACCATTTTATGTAATTTATTTATGTGATGATTTTTATGTGCTGGTGACTTGAATTTTATTTAATTAATAGTAATAATAATTAATATATATGTACATATAGATATATACATATAGATATATACATATAGATATATACATATAGATATTACAAGAATCGTTTCAGTTTTACGAAAGATGTACTCCAACATGATGAGATTTAAGAGATAAAACATCTCCTTGCCGAATACCCGAGTTAACTGTAAAAATTCTTGATAGCCAACCTAAAAAAATAATGAAAATCTAGACTGAGAGTTGTTGAAATTCATGAATGAAAAGTGTGGAAATTTAATAATTTTTCATCTTAAAATGAACGAAAACATATTGTTCCTTGTACTCAGGTACATGAAAAAGTGTCTTTGGGCCTAATTTATAAGTTATTACAAATCTAAGACCAAAAAATGCAAAAAAAAAAGTAGTTTTCATATGATTTGTATGGGGCGATTTTTGTTTGTTATTACTCGACACATACATATGCTATAACAGACTTGTCAGGCCATTAATACATAGGCATTGGATGGCTCCTTAGTGCAAATCTCCGCAGTCTGTATTAGAGGTGATTCACCAACAGTCTGTGACGAATGATGAACATCAAGCAGGTCAGTTAAGTGTCCTCTCCGTGTGCCAAGTACTGCGTCGATGTTGACAGAGGTTTCCATCCCGGTCTCGAATGGCGATTGACGTAGGCCTGAAAATATGTGTAGTCCATTCCTTTAAAGAAATTACGCGAACTGCGCTCATTGCTGAGTTGTTGTACTGTCAGAACCTCGGCCTTCCACCATTGAAGCGAGCTTCTTCCGTAAAATCCGCTTAGCTGCCCTCCTTGCAAGAGCAGCCTTGTTTTTCCTCGCGATTGTGAGACATTGTTGCGCTTCATTATGGGCTATATTTTGTTGCTCAACTGCAAGACGACACTCGTCATCAAACCAATCATTCTTGGGTCTGACTTTCGCTCCGCCATACTAATCGAATAATGTCGAAAAGATAATTCTACAAAGTATCTCCACCGAATATCAAGGGCTCCGAATTAATGCAATCCACCGCAGGTGAGCAGTTTCGTTTTAATCTCTGCATGACCCTAGAGAATTCCCCATGGGCTGGATCCTCAATACAAATCTTTGCAATCTTTATTTGAGGTGACTCAACTATAGTCTGTAAGGCATTATGTACTCCAAGCTGGTCGGTAAAGTGTCCGTTCCATACGACGCGTTTGCGTCGATGTTACATAGGTTTCCATCCCGGTCCCGAATGGCAGTTAACCTAAACCTGAAAGTATGATACAATCCGGTAATCCCTTTAAAGAAATTATGCAAACTGCGCTCATTGCTGAGTTGTTGGGCTTTCAGAATCTCGGCCCTCCATCGTTTTCGGTTCTTCTGTCTACAAATCCGCTTAGCTGCCTTCCTAGCAAAAGCAGCCTTGTTTTTTCTCACGATTGTAAGACGTTTTACTTTACTACTTTACAATGGGCTATATTTTGTTGCTCGGCTGCAAGAAAACAATCGTGATCAAACCAATCATTCTTGGCTCTGACTTTCACTATACATAAAGTCTGCTGAACAGCACTGAAAATCATAATTTTCTGTACCTCCCAGACAGAGTTCACAGTCACACTGCTTACGTATTTGGTTGCTGACCGATAAGTTCTCACATCCTGCACAACCCGAGCTCACCCTTTTGAAAATAACACGTGGTTAATTTGGCTGCTTGAAGTTTTGTAAGGATGGGTTCATATTTCCTAATGTGTTTGTATGTGTGGGAAGATTGTGCTTACTACTCTAGGATCGTAAGATCCCGTTTATGTAATATATGTATGTACACTATGGTACATACATATATTATATAAACGGGAGTTTTGTTGATTAGTGGAATTGCGTATTTATCATGTCAATTATTATAGAGAAACCTCCGTTGAGTTCGGATCAAAAACACCTTAGGATATTTCGTCTGAGTAAGTGTCTTATCACATTAGAAATATCTCAATAATTAAACTCGTCATGTTATCTGAATCGCAGTGTCTAATATTTTTTCGTATTCAGCAAAAAAAGAAATGTTAGGTGTTGCGATTACATTATTTTAAACTATAAATTACGAGTATTTTTCCGGAAGTAATGATTTTTTGCATCTTGTAGTTAAGTTAATATCGTAATTATTTAGTATTAGCTCACAATTTATTCATACTTCACAATCTCTTTAAATATATTAATTATTCAAATAAATAATATTGCTGATTTAATTAAATTTGTAATATTTAACATTAAACGTTACCACAACTGTCAAATAAATTTAGGTTATGTAATTTTTCTTTATAAAAAATTATGTTCTCTACAAAGTACTTCTAAATGTATGCCATTACATAAAAAAAGGTGGGATTTTACCCAATCAGTGTGATTCATTTTAGAAAGGTAAAAATACACCACCTTAAATTATAAAAAAAATATACAGTAATTAAACTAGAATTAACACTCCCCTTAACATAGGGAGTAAGTTCAATTTTCAACTAAACTGTTTTCACAATCGCCACAATGGCGCTAAATTCATTGTTTAAATAAACTATGATTCTAGTTTAGTATAATGACTTTCTTACAAGATAGCGTAGTTTTTTCATTGTAATGATTTGCCTTTATTTTTTTTTACAACTTAATTTTTGGTCAATTCAGAAAATAAAATTGATATATAAATTTTTTTATAATTATATAGTATATTTGCAATATGCATAGTATTAATTATGCGGTACAATAAAAAGTGGTTCGAAACGTATATCAAGAAATTAATTTTTTCTACTTACCGTAATCAAATACTGGCAATACATTTTTCACTTTCGTTTTATTTGTATTTTCGCCTACTTTCCCACCATTTCGGATAGGTTTCATCCGAAATGGTACCGCATTTATTGGTAAATATTTGGCTGTCAAATATTTTTTGTCAAAGTGATCGTCACATATATACTTATTGCTTATATCAAAATCTAATTTTAACCCTAAAGCGGTTATCCATTGTTTACTTCGTTCGCTGTCGGAAGGAAAGGAAAATAATCGGGACACAACACTTAACCCAGTGCATTCTTCGATCAAACATTTGCGACTGTCTTTTCTTTGCACTGGAATTGTTATATTTTCACTAGTCATTTTTAGATACTATTATTTCAATAATTGTTTGATTATATTTGTTTGTCAAAATATCAATGCGACAACTTCACTGAGCGATGCATCAGAAAATACTGTCAAATTTAGTAAATGTGTCAAGCAGGTGGAGCTGGTTTTTTGTGTAGTGTTTCACAAAAGATGGAGTTAACGGTTCAAATAAATAGTTATATAATTGGTCGATAGATGCTGCTTTCACACCCAGCATGTTTGCTAAAATTTACTGTCATTTAATTTACAAATGTATTGTATTTTATGCTTGGTAAAAACTTGTTGAACTGTCTAAAATGAATTCCGTTTGTCAAACGGACGATTCGTCTAGAAATCGAGCATTTCATTACGTATTCCTTACGTATGTAAGCCTAATTTACTTCGATTATATTTCGAGCTGTTTATAGGGTAACTTAGAATTGTATACCTCATCCTGATAGAATGCGCTACTGTCGATAGTGCTAGAACTTTTGATCCATCTGAATATTCTAACTGTCAAAATAAAGACATGTGCTTTGTGTAAATACGCCACAAATAGTTCTGAAAATGTCTAATAATAATCGTGGCCGTGTTATAATTCGTAATTTAACATTTAAAATAAATGAAAATTCACTTAAAGAGTTTTGTGCAAAATATGGCGAAGTACTGGATGTTAATTTACCTAAAAATAGTGAAGGAAAACTGAAAGGCTTTGGGTTTGTGAAATTTTCACAAGTAAATAATGCGGCAAAATTTATTAAATCTGTTAATGGCACGAAAATTTTGGAGCGAATGGTAGCCGTGGACTGGGCCATTCCGAAAACTGAGTACGATAAACAAGTTGACGGTACCAAATTGATGGAAATTAGTGATGAGGCTAAAGTAAAAGTTGAGGAGATTAAGATGGAAGATGTTTCCGAAATTAAAGAGGAATCATCAGATGAAGAGGATGAAGAAGATTGCGATAGCAAACATGAGAAAACATTTGAATGTGATACTAATATACTTAAAAAAGAAATTCCACGTACCAAGAAAATAAGTAATGATGTCAAAGAGAACAAAACCATTTTCATTCGAAATATCCCGTACGATGCGACCGAGAACGATTTAAGAGAGGCATTTGTCCAATTTGGCGAAACAGAATATGCCAAAATTGTCTATCGAAAGGATGTAAAGCATTCAACAGGAACTGGATTTGTTAAGTTCAAAACAATCGAATCGGCCAATATGTCACTTCAGACACAGCAACACTTCATCCTGAATCAAATGGTTTATTGTAACTTGGCCGTAACTCGCGAGGAAGCTCAAGAAAAAATGAAAGAAAATAAAGATATTCAAATGAAAAAACAAGATACGGGTCTACGAAATTTATACTTACTTAAAGAAGGTCTTATCGTGAGTTCAAGTAAAGCGGCCGAAGATGTATCTAAATCGGATATGGAGAAGCGAATAAATTTGGAACGGTCGAAAACTGAACTTCTCAAAAATTTAGCACGATTTGTTTCGAAAGAACGACTAACTATACACAATATTCCACTGACCTGGGACAACAAGCAGCTTATGGATTTGATTGTGCGCGAGATTAAGACGAAACCAACGGAATGCCGAATACAAAGATCACGCACGAAAACAGCTACTAATCCACAAGGAGTGTCACATGGATTAGCCTACGTGGGTTTTAAACAGCATGAAGATGCACTTAAATGTTTACGCGGTCTAAATAATAATCCGCATATTTTTGGACCTAACAATCGCCCGATTGTCGGTTTCAGTATTGAAAATCGTAAAGCCATTGAAATCAAGCAGAAACGGGAAGAGGTGTCCAAGTTAAAAAATCCAAATTACCAACAAAACATGGTAGCAAATCAACCACTACCAATAGCAAACAAAATAACTAAATTTCAACAAAACAAACTGAAAAAATCTAAGATTGATATGAGTACAATTGGATCGGGTGCAATTTTCAGTGGCATAGCGGCAAAGGAGACTGGTTCTAAGAAGCAGCGGCAGAAACGTAAATTAAATGAAGAACTGGCAACGCATCATAAATCTCTAAAGATTAAAAAAAAACAAATCCGTAAGGAGCGGAATAAGAAAATCCTTAGCCATAAAATCAAATCCACACAGAAAATGAAAAAAGGAAAGCGAAATGATGACGTTATCGATAATATTGATCGCATGGCGTTCAAACTGAAATCATCCGGTTGAATGTAAAACCTGTACATTTAATTAAATAAAAATCGTAATTTTGTGATTTATAATAAGTTTTAATTTAAAATTCTTACATATATTTAAAAATAATCGATAAATTATAGTTTGAAGTTAATGAAATATCTAGAGTGTTGCTACATGATGCACGCCGCGAAATTAATTTTAATGCAATGCTTATTACTTGAGCTTTACTAATTTCGCACCAGTTTTGGTCATATAACCAGTTTTGGGTTCTGATTTTATTTTCCGAATAACTATTTCACCATGTGCACCTTTCTCGGCTAATTTGGAATATTTGGCTATAATATTTTGTTGGTTAGTGGGAGTTTTGAGTTTTCCTTTTGATACAGGCAAAATCTTATTTTTAATACTAAAATATGGTACAGGTACCGGGTGCAAAACTGGCGTGGGTTGCTTTAGGGACGATGCCATCGGTACCTCAACAAATTCGGTAACAACATTATTCTGTAAATCATTAATGCTGGTCACATCATTCGATGTGTCATCCACCTCCTCGTCTGAATCCAAATTAATAACGGGCGCTACGTTTGTTTCAACAATTTCACATTCATCACCGTCTATTGTGTTTTGTTTGCTAATTTCTTTTTCGATAATTTTCATATTAATAGCACATTCCTTGCGAATAGATTGCAAACGACCAATCGAATAATTTAGTAAATACGTTAGATGCATTGTTAAATCTTTGACATCATTGAGTGTATTAACAGTTTTATAGGCTGAACAATTCGTAAACGTTTTGATTTTTGTGTTCATATGTTGATACACCTGTACCGTATTTGAAACTTGCTGACCCAATTGAACGTGTGACGATTCAACAGGCAAATTAGCATGCACCGGACGCAATATCAGCGGAGGAGGTTTAGTAACAACATTGACTTGAGTTTGTTGCGGAACAAACTGTTGTACTATTGTTGCACCCATTGACTGCAGTTGCTGATAACTACCGATAAATTGTGGAGTTTGAAACCTTGGTTGTATCATTTGAAGTTGAGGTTGTTGTACTTGAGGCTGTACATTTTGTGGTGTAGATTGTGGTTGTGGTACAGCTGCTTGGCGTCGTACTTGAATTATTTTACCATTTGGTAACCGATACATGTCTTGTTGAGCAGCCGAATTTAAATCAATACAATAACCATTTACAGTGTGATATACAGGATTTGGTGGGCGTGGCATTGTAATATTTTGCGCACTAGTCGGTGTTAACATTAGACCGGCTGGTACTAAAGATGGAACTGCAGCTGGAGTTTGTACTAGTCGCAATGTAGGTGTTCCATTTGACTGCGCGGATACCGAGTTAGAAGAGCTTGTTTGGTTTTGATTTTTAGCTTCCGCCTTTTTAGCTAGTAGATTATTTAATATTTTGGGTGGTGCTTTATTTTCAGACGAGCCAGTTGGTCGAACAGTTGCGATAGGTCTTGGCGGTGTTGACACAGATCTAGGTGGTATTGACACGGCTGAAGGTGGTATTGATACGACTGTAGTTGATGTTGATGAAGTTGTAGGTGATGATGATTCAGTTCTACGTAGTGTTGCCTCCGGTTGGGCTAAAACGGAATCCGGTTCAAGTGGTTTAATTAGTCCATCTCGATTAAGTTCAATCGATGTAATCGTTTCTAGTGCTTGCTTTTTTGGTTCCGGCACTGGAATGTCTGCCGTATTATCTGGTTTACGCTTAATCACCATCCATTTTATTTGATCGTTACAACATTTTGAAACATCTTTACTCATGCGCTGACTTATCTCAACCTCATCGGACGAAGCATTTAATACCTCCAATTTCTGTTGCTCGATAAAATTTAAAAGTGCCCAATGATCTGCGCGCAATATCATAATGCTCGCCGGGTTGCATACAAAACATTTCCAATCTTCAACATTTTGGATTTCGGCTACCATTTTTTTCGGAAAATTCAAAGAAATGCAATTGTGGCAAAAAACGTATGGACAATTTGAACAACAATATAATTCACCGCCTTGTCCACACCATCTGCAATACAATTCACTGCCGTCCTCGCCACTTTCAAATCCACCCGTATTATAGAATGTAAAACATTTTTTGCATAACGTTACCCGTAGTAAAGGATGCATTTTAATTATTGCTTCATTTATTGGTGCTGTTCCTATGTGTATATCGCACGTGGTGCAATGACTTTTGCGAGTAATCACCTTTTTCACAGTTGACACAAACGATTTGTAGATTTCAATTTCTATGGACTCAACATCGTCAAATAGATCCAATTTATAATCTGAAATTAATGAAATGAATTAGGTCCATACAAAATATTGATATTGTATTACACATCGTCTTAAATTGTCATAGAAACTGAGAGACTGAAGAGCCTCAAGAACAGTTTATAAGACTGGTCTGTGATAATATTAATTCTTCATCTATTTCAGAGCCAAAAACCGAGCCTTTAATAACGGGAAATCAACATTTTAATTAGAGGCATTATAGCCCCCTACGCCTTACTTGTGAGAATTTAAATTTTAATTCCAATTAAACTTGATTCTAATGAATTTCTAAAAGTTTCTAATTTTCCTGTATAAATTCTAAATTTACAAATATCATTAAGAAGTAAGAAGTACTTAACATGATGTATGTATGTATGCATATATTTATTATTTTTAGAAATTGAATTTGAGAAAGGTTTTCTAAAATTATTGGTCAACTTTACTGTTGAAATTGAAACTAGATTAAAAATAATTTGACTAATGTCCAAATTGTATAAAAATTATATATTTACCATAACTGATCATAACGGATATTATAAAGAGGAAATTTTAACTTACCAGTCAACATAAGGTGCTGGTCTTCATCTTCCTCATCTCCAGATTCTTCGGTATCATTATATGTATCGCTAGCAGCACTACTGGGTAAATTAAGCGTTGGAACTGTGGTTTTAGGCAAATATTTCCCTTGCAACAATTCTTTGCGAAAATGTTTTTCGCATACACGTTTATTTGTAATATCGGCATCGTGTGAAAATCCACAAGCTACACGCCATAATCTAGCAATATGTAAGTTACTTGGAAATTTAAATACACGTTGAATGGGCGCACGTCCTTTGCAGCTAACAAGCGCACATTTTTTCGAATATGGTTTTGTCCGTTTCACAGATAAAGCTTTTCGCAAACTTTTTGTTGATGAGGCAGCGTTTCTGTTTCCTGTATAAATGATAATTATAGAAATTATGTGGTTATTTTTTTTTATTTGTTGTGATGTGAATTGACTAGAATGTATTGGCGCATGACTTCTAGATTGTTATCTATGTACATAAAAGAAAGCCAAAATGTCATCATACTAGGTTTAACTTATAAGAAATTAGAAGCATTGACGGTATTATTAGGTAATTAGTCACGAGTTCGTGAGTTTTGTAGACGACAAACTTGGAGCATTTCAAAACAATGAGTTCCATATTGTCATGTCTATTCTATAAACAAATGCACTTGTGGGCGGGTCAGCCTCTAAGAAATTGTAATAAAAGAACTAAAATACCGAAAGTAGAGTATTGTTTAATGGCGAATTCATCAAGAAAAATTGACTAGCGATTTTTTGTATTTTTGTCAGCTATTTTTACTTCGTTCAATTTTTATGTAATGTTGGCAAACATCAAAAAATTGAAAGGAATAAAACGATGGCAATAATTCACAAAGTCGTGATCACGGCTAACAAAGTTAGCCTAAGTTCAAATAATTCACTATGAGTAAATAACCGTCTTTTGGCGACTAGCGGTGGTGATCGATTATTATTATCCCTGCAATCTGTTTAAATATTCCGACGTATAATAAAAACTCACTTTACTAGCCAGAAATTGACGACTGTTAAAATGAGTTTTGCGCAGTACTTGTCGGAATATTTCTTATTTTAATTTTATTTATAATAATGTCATATATTGTTAAAGCAAACGATTTTTCTATAAAAATAATCAAAAATTCCAATGGAATCGATTACAGAATAGCAAAATTCCAACAAAATTAACTCCGGAGTCAAATTTCCTTCGCGTTGGAATTTTCCAACGAAACGAGATACAGAGTAGTAAATTGAACAATGGAATTTTTTAATTAATCGAGTTACAGAATAGGCATAATTAGGTGATTATACTTTATACACCGGTAAAGAATTATACAACTACGTGCTCAAATATATCAATTTATATCCGCAACATTTAATATCTATAAGTAAATTGGCGTTGCAAAAAATAAAAATACAATAGGTCAAATTGCAGTAAATTGAAGAAGCTGTTTTAACAACAGTCCCACATTTTAAATAGATTGATAATAAAAACAAAATATTTTTCACACTTATATTTCAAAAAGAAAAAAACTAATGATAATGCAATAGAACCTTTGAAGACATACTGTTTGTTAATTAGTCAAGATGTAAAATTCGTTGGAAATTCTGAGATTGTTCAATAAGCAGTATTACACAGTCCAAATTATGAAACAATAATTAATTGGAAGCATCATTTCATGAAGGGCTATTATGATGCCAGTGTTCAGAAATATACGACTACCTATAGGCAGTGGTAAAAGGTAAAAGGGTGAATACTAAAATATGAATGAAGGTTTTGTATAAATCGTTGACTTGAAAGTAGTTGAAGGCCGAGATTCTGAAAGTACAACAACTCGGCAATGAGCGCAGTTCACCATACTTTCAGGCCTTGACGATCATACAACCGGCATTCGGGACCGGAATGAAACCGATTTGAACATTAGGGATCAATCCCATGAGGAATTTACTACGGCCATGCAGAGATTAAAACGAAACACGGGGTAGATTCCATTAATTCGAAGTTCTTTATATTCGGTGGGGAGAGTTTGTAAACTTTCGAATTTATTCGATTAGTATGGCGAAGCGAGATATGCCTAACGCATGGAAAGGGGCCGCGAATGCTCCAACTTCAAGAAAACGGACCGCTTGAGGTGTGAGAATTATAGCTCTCCATTGTGCAGCAGATTGTCCTACTTCATATTTTAGGATTTTCCAGAATGGGTCAGTGACTGATCAGTCTTTACGCTGCGGATAATTCTATCTAAATATTATGAGACATACGACCTGCTACATCAAGTGTTTCTAAATTTCAGGCAGGCCTATGACTCGATCAATCGAGTGGAATATCTAGCGAGAATTTTTGCAATTAACTTACCTAGGTGTTCGGCAAGTGTTCCCTATTCTCTAAAATCTCACGTTGGAGTACATCTTTCGTAAAACTGAAACACCTAAGCGCAATATTTTATAAATGTTGACAGCCGAGCTCTATACAGTACCGAGACCAGAGATCTGATGAAGATCCCCGATAGTGTATATGATGTCAGATCTCAGCGAGTACGCTGGCTCGGTCACGTTCTGCGTGGGATGCGGAACGAACTGTGCAGCGATCTCTGAAAGGAAGCCACCATATGGTAGGGGCGGAGGCCGTTGCAAGCGACAATGGCTCCAACGTGTAGAGAACGACTAGACTTTTTCAGATTGCCTAAAAAGTATGTAGACCAAGCTCAGTTTTTTTAAAAATAAACAGTAAAAGGTTGCCCATTTAGTATAATGAATTCAATTTCACTTCAACATCGCATTAAAATAATTAAAATCCATTATGTACCTCGCTTTATTTTTGGTAGGCAAAATCGCCTATCTCAGCCAGTTATTAAAAATATAGTACAAAAATTTGTGTCGACTAGTATAGTAGCAAACATAAAGACTGCAAAACGTGCTCATTCTGGTTGTTCAACCGAAAATATTGCTATAGTGAGAGAATGTGTTGCAGAGAACCCACGTTTATCGATTTCATGACGCTCTCAACAATTAAACTTGTCCACAATGGCGAATTTTACGAATAATTTAGGTCCAAGAATTAAATATTCTACTAAACATTGACAATTTGCAGATTGGCTCAGTGAACAAGGTGATAGTTTTTGGAAAAAAAATATTGATGTCAAAACATTTTAGTTGGCCTCCAAGAACGTGTGATCTAACATCCAACAGATCTTTTTTTGTAGGGCTATATGAAAGCTAAGGTTTATGAGAATAACCTACAATCAATGGAATGTCTCAAACGAACGTGTTATTATAAGATTAAGGATCAACTTTTGCAAACGTACTCCTGGTGAACATTTGTAGTTATATATTATCTTTTATCAATAAATGGTCGTGTCTACACTAAATTTGAATGAGGAAAGAAATATATTTTTAACAAAACATGTGTTTAATTTCATATTAAAAAAAAAGTTCTTCTTGAAAGACCCTGCGTATGTATGATATATGCTTAGTTTTGCTGCTTCATTTCTGTTGACCTAAATGCTTTACTTAAGAACTTCTGGAGAATTTAAAAAAAACAAATACCACACCCTTAAAAGTATTCAACTTTACAAAAGCATTTAAACCTAAGTTATTTATACCTAAGTTTGTTTCGTCCAAAGATGATTTATACGATACTTTAGCGTAAATAAAATAAAGTAGAACCGTAATCCAATGTATAGAATTGCAATTGACGAGTGCCAGCCTATCCATCGGAATTACATAATTTGAATTAGAAAATTCATTGTATACATTTTTGAAAGTGAAATTACAGTTTATAAGTAATTGTTAATTGATAAAATTTAAAATTGTTAATTTAAATTCACTATTTTTCAAACCACAATGGATCCAAAACAACTAAGAAAACCCAATATTGTAGTGTTCCACAATAAAGTTGTAATATCTATGCATGGATCGCATACCTTATTTGAATCTACCAGTATACAGCATTCAAAGTCACAAATAAATTAAAAACAAAATTAAATAGAAATAAGGAACGAGATTCACATAAATGATAAATTTTATAAAAAAAAATTGAAGTTTCATTCTTAAATAAATATGACATATTTGTTTGTGATTGATGATGGAATGTGGTATTTAGCTAGATCTTTGAACACTCACGTAATGTTTTATCGCTCCATGATATAACACGACACGAGTGCCGAATTGACATATTCCGTTTATTTAATCAACCGATGTCAATATCCATCTGACAAATATTTTAAGGACCAACCCCTAAATTGTTTCTTTATGGTTCAAAATGTAGCAATAATAAATTACGATTAAGATTTTAATGTTTAATTTAAAATTTTATTTATAATTTCTAAAACACTGATCGTAATACATAATTAATTTTAATTAAATTAAAAAAATATTACACTAAATCTTATGTATAATTTGCGTTATTTAATTTATCCATTTAAAACAAACTTTTTTTGTTTCGAGTTTTTATTAAATAAAATATTTACAGGCGTGTGGTTTTAAACCGATGTATCCAATTCTAATGTTTTCATAATTATATCGTCTAATAATGCCGATGAATCCTTGTCATCGCTGGCAATAGAGCCGTACATACTGTCATCAATTTCGTCGGGCAGACAAATATTATCAGTGAGTTTATCGCATAAAATATCTGAAATTTCATCAGTGATATTCACTTCAGGTACATCTGAAGTTTCTACGACAGTTGAAACTTCATCTTCAATATTTTTTTCAGTTAAATCGGTGATCTCGTTAACGATTGATGGAATTTGATCGACGATGATTTCCTTAGACTGTTCTAGGACCGGTTTACTAGTTTTCTCTTCAGTGGGGGCTCGATCGACAATAATTTCTTCACATTGGGATGAGATCTCTGCACCAAAATTATCTTCAGTATCCGCTGGAACTTCATTGACGATTTTTTCGTCCGTCAGATCTGGAATCGCTGCGTTAGTATTCTCTCGAGTAATCGATAATATTTCATCAATGATGTTTTTCTCAGGTACTTCTGAGGTTACTTTCTCCAATATACCTTCGGCAATATCCGAGATTATATCGAGTTCCGAGTAATCTTCTAGCATTTCTAATGTACTTGTAACAGTTAATTTTTCTTCAGCGACATTCGAGATTATATCGAGATCCGAGTTATTTTCTAGTGTCTCTAATGCACTTGTGACAGTTAATTTTTCTTCGGCGACATTCGAGATTATATCCAGGTTCGAGTTATTTTCTAGTGTCTCTAATGCACTTGTAACAGTTAATTTTACTTCAGCGATATTCGACGTTATATTATCTTCAAGTGTTTCTAATGTAATTTTGACAGTATTTTCTTTAGGTGCCTTAGGTACATTTTCAGACGTAGTTTCTCCAGATGGCTCGATGGTTGACACATTTTCAGATGCATCACCTACAGACGCTGTAGGAATATTTTCTGCTACATCGTTTATATTTGATCTAGTTTCGTCCACATTTTCTGTGAATATTTTGGAAATACTTTCGTCATTATGGTCTACGGATAACTCTGGCATATCTTCATCGACAGTATCTGATAATGTTTCTTCATTACCTTCTGGAACTTTATCTTCCACTTTTTCTAATATTGGTTCTATTTTTTCACAACTGTCTTTGATCAAAACATCTTCAATATTATGTTCGCCTTTTTTACTTTCGGAATCAACGTTTTTGTTTTCATAAATTTGGGATATTTCGGTTTCTTTAATTTCTGGTTGAATCTTGTTTTCCGAAATTTTGTCAACTGTTTCTTCATTAGCTTCTACTACTTTTGGGGCAGTTTCAATCGATTCAGCTACCTCTTCCGATTCATTTTCTTTATCGTGCTCTTTTTTACTATTATCCTCAGCTTCCATGCCTTTTATCACTTCTTCCACCGATTCATCATTGCTTTCAGTTAATTTTGTGTCAGTTTCATTGGATTCAGACACCTCACCTGAATCATTTTCTTGGACTGGCTCTGTTTTATTTTCTTCCTCAGCCTCAATCGATTTGTCTTCTACATAATCATTTTCATTTTTCTCTTCATCATTTTCAGTTATTTCCACCACTTGAACAATATCTTCATCACTAGTTATATTTTTATCTGCTGATTTCTCATCACCAGTTTGATCTGTAACATCCATCGGTTCGTCAAATAGTTGCATTAAATCGACAGGTATATTATTGAAGATGTCAGAATTTTGCATTTGATCGCCCGTATTTTCATTTGCAATATCATTAGTAGCTAAATCATCAACTAAATTATTTTCAGGTGTTTGCTCTGAAACATTTTGATCGTCAGAAGATGCCACCTGTTCGACATAACCAGTATTTTCAATATTATTTGTCGCTGTTGTGGGCGCTTCATTCTCCTCGTCCGAATCCAAATTTATTGTGGTTGTTTTTGGTTCAACAATTTCGATATCGTCATCGTCGCTAGCCGCGCCCGTTGTTTTATCCGGATCAAATCCCATATTCTTCATATCTTCTATACATTTCTCTTGCAGCGTTTTGAACCGGCCAATCGCATAAGTCAGCAGATACGATAAATGTATTGTTAAATCTTTCAGATCCATGAGCGATCTAACCTTTTTGTATGACGACGAATTAGTTAATGTATTAATTTTACCGATAATATGTTGACACACTTCCATACTGTTGTCGACACGTTCCTCGAATTGTGTTCGTGCCTTTCCGACTGGTGAATTACCGTGCCCCGTACGAAACACTAAGGGTGGCGGATGGCTAGGATTCAATTGTTGTGATGCAGCATTAAGCTGTTGCATTATAGGTCCATTCATCACGCGGATTTGATTATTGCCGACAAATCGTGTTTGTACTTGGATCGGTTGGCGATGTTGTACTTGGAATTGTGCTCGTGAAACTCGAACGGCTCCACCAACAGAATTTCGTGCTTGTAATTGAGGGCGTGTAGATGGTAATGATGGGGGACGTGGTGGTACTATTGGAGCTCGGTTAATTATAGGTGGTGACCGTTCTGATGGCGTTGGACTGGCTTGCGTTACATTGGGTGTTTGTTTTTTGACTTGAATTAATTTACCATTAGGCAATCGATAGGTCTCTTGCTGCGCAGCTGTGTTTAAATCAATGCGGAAACCATTAATTGTATGGTAAACTGGATTTGTAGTTGTTGGTACGGTATGTGTCGATAATGGTATAGGACTTTGTATTGGTGGTGGCGGCGGTGTTGATTGTGGCGGCGGTGTTGATTGTGGTGGCGGTATTGGTTGTGGTGGCGATGGAATTGGTTGTTGTGGAGGTGGGGTTGGTTTGGTTGTTACTGATTGATTCGGACGAATTGTCACTTCGCGTCGTATTAACCGTAACGGAGGCGCTTCACCTGCCTGATTATTTGAAACCGGAGATGGAACCTGCTCGTCATTATTAAAAAGACTTAAAATATCCGGCGTGCACTGAACCACGACTGAACCATCATCTTCCGATTTACTTTTCTCTGCTGCGTTCAGTATTTTAGGTATTTGAATAGATGCGATCAACTTCTTTTTTTCAGGCGGTGGCGTAATTACCGTTGTATTCTCTACTTTACGTTTTAATGTGAAACGTTTTTTACTGTTATTGCAACATCTCGAAATATCGTTACTCATCAATTCATTGATTTCTTTCTCGTCAGACGATTGATTTATAATTTGGCGTTTTTGTTTCTCAATAAAATTTACGAGAGCCCAATGATTTGCACGCAAAGGTATCATACACTGCGGCGCACACGCAAAACAATTCCAATTTTCATTATTTTGAATTTCCGTCACCATATTCCGAGACAAATTTTGTACAATACACCGGCGACAGAATACATAGGGACAATTTGAACAGCAATACACTTCACCACCTTGACCACACCATCGACAATACAACTCACTGCCATCTTCACCGCGTTCAAATTCGCCACTATTATAAAATGTATAACATCTTTTGCACTGAGTCACCCGCAGTATCGGATGCATTTTAATAATAGCTTCATTGATTGGCGCAGTACCAATATGATACTGACACGACGTGCAATGTGATTTGGAATCCGCTATTTTTTCTAAGTTTGGAAAATGGGTTTTGTACTGCTCAATTTCCTTGGGATCAACATCGTCGAATAGATCCAAATTAAAATCTGGAATAAAAACAAAAAAAATCCCATCAGATGTGACATGGCAGTCAAGTTTTTTTTAATAAGAAAATTTTAAGAAAATAAAAGGAAAATGTTAAATAGGAATGATGGATTAAAAGCTGGATTCAGAGTTATCTACGGTGTATCGGTTCAGATGGCGTAGCAAGTGTAGTTACTGATTCACCTAATTTATCGAGTAATGATCTAGGTGAAGTGTAAGAATTGCAAACCTCATTTGTATTCACTTAATAGTACTTTTAAATTAAAATTATAACATAAACCACCTAAAAAGTAATTTGATAGTATTGGCGACATCTCTCGGTTTCACCCCGTTTATCTAGGTTCAAAACTGTAAAAATGTAAAATTTGATATTTATGAATTACATTTAATACCAAATGATACATGTATATATTTATGTTAAATCACCTGGTGAGAACGACGATAAAGTAAATGAACATTCGAACTCATCAATTTTTGTAATAAGAAATTCAGGTGGAAGCCGGATGAATTGTCAGCCCTAAACGATTTTTATACTGATGATCATTATTTGGATATGTATTTTTCTCCAAATAACTTAAACATTCACCACCAAATGGTGTTGACGGCACTCGATTTGGTATGTTGGGCATTTTTTAAGTCATAAGTGAATAAATACCGAACATAATCAAACGGAAAATCTCGACACTAATATTATATCTAGTAATTCTGTAATCAATATTCTGAAATGCATACAAAGCCTTTTTATTTTTGAATACCCTATACAGTAGAGCGTTGATTATCAGAATGTCAATTACCCGAAATGTCAATTACTCGAAACGTCAAGTAACCGAACATTGCGACAATTTGAAAAAAAAATTAACACACGAGCATGGGTTGCATGTTTTGTTTTACATTTGTTTCACTTGCATATAAGAGTGAGGCAGCAGATTCCGGTTTCAAAGTCAGCAAAGAGCGAGTTACTATTATGGTATCTGCAAATGACATCGGATCTCATGCCTTACCGCTGATGATTGGTAAATCTAGAAAGCCAAGATTTTTTAAGATCGTATCTTGCTTTCCGCTATGCTATAAAGTACAGAAAAGTGCTTGGATGAATTGTGGTTTTTATAGATTGGTGCAAAAACAAATTTATCTGAAACGTACAAAGCAAAGTATTCCTCATCCTCGATAGCGCGCCATTCTCATTCGGGAACAGAGATATTAAATGCGGTTCGAAATTTATTGTAATTTTTTTGCCGAGATACGTGACAGCACTACTTCAACCAATGGACCAGGGTATTATTTCTGCTATTGAAGAGATTACGAGATTTAGCCGCACAAAAAAGTCGAACCAGTCTCATTCAGAAACAAATTAGTGACTATTTTGTGTAACTGAACTTGTAATATGTACCTACATATGTATATACATATAAATAAACAAGTGCACATATTTCTTACATAATACTTAGTACATATATTTATTTATATGCTTGATTATCCGAATATTTGATTATCGGAATAAGCCACGGTTGAGAAATAAAAACAAATCTTATGCTCAATAACGTGATGTAGACAGACACCGATTAAAAATAGTCTGTCGGTTTGAACTGTCGGCTCAACATTATGAATGTTGCAAAGCCTTATTTTGCTTTTTGTAAGGGCTTAACGATTTATAATTTATTTCCATCTTCATAAGAAATATTTTAAATATTTAACTTCATCATGAATTTGGAATTCGAATCGACCAAACCTGATGAAGTTATGATTATTCATATAATAGCACCTTTAAAGACGACATATTTTATGATTCATAACCACTTGCTACTGGTTTCTCTGCGTGATAAAAAGAATTCCGACATGACTTTACAATAATTACCATACACTCACCATTTTTCGATAATCACATACATTTTTCTACGCACGCTGCACTAAAAATGTGCACAAAAAGAATGTAGGCATATATACATATAAGTACAAGTATGTATGTACATACTATCATAACGTGCAGAGTTCAGTATATGGATTTTATCTCTTCTTGATTCGTTTGTGGCGGTTGACCATGTCATATATATATATTAATAAAACATTAGCCAAATTTACAAAAACACTACATATTTATAGAAATGTAGATCCAAATTATAGCTATACCTAACTTACGACATTTGCTTAAAAATAATTGTTCTCTTGTATGTATTCAATCTTTACACAATTTACAACACAATGCACGGCAAACTGAATTCGTACAATCAAAATATGATGTAAGACAAAAATTAGGCTATTATTTATTTTTTACTCCAACATTGACGCCGCAAATATAGACTGCAATGTCTAAAGAGTGAGCATTTCTCCGGAAATCAAAATAACTCCTCATTTGTAAAAGTAAATAAATAAGTTATATTAACTTGAATTGTACCTATTTCATATACAGAATTAAAATATTACGAAAACATTTACTGCGTCAATGTATATATAAATTTGCATACATACATAATAATTCGTGACATATTTTATTTTGGGACGAAGTAAATTTAAATTAAACAACTAGAAAAATTACAATTACAATAACTAAAAATATAGTCCATAACACGCTGTATTACCGCCGTATTTGTATCTCACGAAATACAATTTACTCAAATTTATTTGTTGGTATGTACATATTTAGAAAGTACTTAAAAAATGTAGAAACGACGTTAAATGTACTGAAAGAAATAACGAAAAGAAATAATTTTTATTTAATATGACGTACATAGGTAAATATAATATTATGTGTACATATTATTACACTACAGCGTGATTAAAAGAACCAATGACAGATCGGGTTAAATTATTTGGGGTGGTATTAGTACATAATATTACGTTTATTATAGCTATAGGGTAAGTACCTAGTAATTTTGCTTATTTATAATAATACATACATAATGTTATCAATTAATCTTCAAATTGTACACATTTCTGTTTTCTCTAATCAACATCTGATTATCTCCTTATTGTGGTTTTATTGTTAGTGTGCTGAACTGTCTAGAGAGAACAAATAAATTGTTAGTAGAAGATATTATGTGATTATTTTAATGAACTGGGTTTTATTAACGCCTTTCGTGAGCATGAAATTGACCTGTTTTATAAAAGAATTTTTTCATACACTGATGATATGCAATGGATAAGGACGACCCAATGAAAAAACGAGACATTTCATCCAAAAGTTTAGGTGAAAGCTTATTTCTGCTTTTTATATCTATTAGACGTTAATGAGCTGCCATTTGAATTGTCACTGACGTTAATATTTTTCTTTTAAATGTAACAACTGGGAACCATCTACGCGTGGAGATAATTAAACATTTGAAATTTGGGTTCACACTTCCTCCACGACCAATAATCTCACATTGAAGAATTTAGCAGCCGTAAAAGAGCTATTAAGAGAATATGCAAGTTTATGATGCATTGGATATTGGGGAGGCACCTTGATCAAATTTCAGTGCAATAAACTCTGATATAACAGAGGATTCTGGATTCCTTGAAGCAATAATTAATTAAAAAATCTTTCAAAACATCTCGCTACTAGGATCCTAGACATTGTAATTGGAAGTTCCACTAGATTTGACTAGAAAGACCCAAAATACCATGCAACGGAAAATCAGTTACGTCTTCTGTGTATGTTTTCTGTTAATTCTAGTTTTGTTATACTCGTATGTTCAAAAAAAAAATTGTTTTTTAATATTTTATTTATTACAAATTTTGAAGTCACAAATTTGTTTCTTTGGCAGTGTGTCAATTATGTAGTTAAAAAAATTGAAAACTTTAAAATTTTGACAGGAAAGTCAAATTTTCTATTTATTTGTTCAATTTAGGATGAACAAACAAAAATTAATTTGAGATTTGTCAAAATTTAAAATTTTAACAAATTTTTTAACTAATTGACACACGGCCTAACAATTTTCAAGTTCCCATAGTTTGAATACAATTCGTTTATTTAGAAAATTACTCAAAATAAATTGTGCACGATTTTCTTCAAAATAAAAATATATATTATGTAAAGCTTTTTGATATTTTTAAAATTCCAGCATTTGTTCAGCATTTGCTTAATAACGTTTTGCTGATTTTCGAAAAATTTCCGATTTCTCATCCTCATCTGCCATTACAAAAATTCAATTAAAAATTTGTTCACTTTATTCAATGAAATGCGTGATTGCTTTGTTATGTATAACTAATTGTATTATTATTTACATGTTTACAACAATAAAAGATAAATAAAAAATACATAGCTATTCAACCATCTCCGACCAATTATTATCTACGAAAATAATAAAAAATACTCGTGATACAAACTAAACCGTCATTAATAAAAAAAAAACACCAACATTATACGTAATAATAAAATACTGTTGTATCATTTTCATTACAACAAAATATAACCTTGAAATGTTCAAACGAAACACAAATCTGCACACACACAAATAAAATATTCCGAACCACCCGTTACTAATTTCATGTTTTTTTTTAACAATAAACAAATAGTACATGCCATCGGTAGTCCAATATCGATTTGCAGCCTGGTACTGGTGCATAAATACTCAGCCATCACTGTATGCCATTTTTACAGAAATCTATTCGTTTCCATGTTTACATCATTTACGAATTGTGGTTAATTATGATTTTATGAATATATTTATATAATAAAAGATTAAACTGAATTATGTACATAAATGTACTATAAAATAATTTAACAAAATTGTAGTATTCTTTGAGGAAAAAATTATTATTTTTCTGTTCTTTAGTAGTCGCGAAACTCTAGCGGCAACCGGATGGAGGAGTTAAAACGAAAATTAATATTCGTTCATTTATAGCAATGGTTTTATATTATTATTTATGTTTTAAGACAAAAAAAATATAATTTTGCCGTTTTTTTCCGTCATTCATTTTGATATTTTATATCTATATTTAATACAATAACGTCTTAAAATTACATTAAGAAAAATTGTAATATAAAATAGTGCTTTTGTGATATAATACATAATAATATTCTAAAAATTGTGATTTTTGTGTTTTCTAAATAAAATAAATAAAAATTTAGTGATAAGAAAATTTAATGTCGTAAAGTTGATTAGTGTGTGAGAGTGTAAACTAAAGTATTAAGTTAAAGTTTTGACCTTAAAAAGTTCTTATATATTTTCTCCATATAAAATATAAATAAACAAAAGAAAATTATTGTTGTATTCGCGTAGCATAATATTCTGTAATCGAACCAAATAACTACCGAAAATGACAGTTACATACACAGCTGAAGTTGCAACATGTCGGGGATTTGGATGCTTTTTAAAATTACTTTTTAGGTAAGCGAAATTCGGTGCAATGTTAATGACCTTTACGCAATGGCATGTTATTCTTATGTATATACATTATATTAAAAAATCACCAAATTTTAACTTTGACGTTAATTTTATCGCCTTCTATTTTGAAAATTAAATTATTGAAGATCCGACACTCAAGCCGCTCTCATGCAAATGAGTCTAAGGCTTATATGAGATGAACTCGAGACGAAGTCAACATGACGGAGTTAAATTTTGTCCATCTCGTTATAAATATTTCGCAGTCGTACCAATTTATAGAGCAAATAGAGCAATAGCAAACAAAAAAATAAAGAAATCGTACCGATTTCCTTATTTTTTCTGTTTGCTATTACTCTATTTGCTCTATAAATTGGTACGACTGCGAAATGTTTATAACGAGATGGACAAAATTTAACTCCGTCATGTTGACTTCGTCTCGAGTTCATCTCATATAAGCCTTAGACTCATTTGCATGAGAGCGGCTTCATTTTTGTACCACAGTTTCGTCTAATCGACACAAATGTGTTCAAAAATATTTTATCTGTTTAATTCTGTTTCTGATATACGTATATTATGTGTCTTCTGCTTTAGAAATAAACATTCGAATGTATAATAAATTAAGCCAATAAACATTTGAGATTTACCACGATAAGTGAAATAGAACACAAAACCACAATATTGTATTAATTGAGCGTCGAGTGGAAATTCTTCCGGCAAACTTCAAATTTATTGCTTCCGTAATTTTAACACTAATTTCAATCTTTAAAATTTAGTTGGTTCAATATACCAATAGTAAAAGTATATAACAGACCTACCAACATTCCATTCGAAATTAATTACTTAACTATCAATAAGTATATTCTATAGTTCTAATGCATCTGTTAAAAATCATTCCTCTAATTCGTATTAAATAATCAAACAATAAAACATTTTTCAAAGACGATAATAAAATTTGATAACACTTCTATAATGCGATACACTAGAAATTACACATTTTCTTGGTAAAAATAATTTCGTCTGTATGATTCATTCAACGGTTATGCAAATAATTTTAAAGTACTGTATGTAATTATTTATGTTAGTCATATATGTATATAAGAGATCATGTAGTATCCCAAATTGCATTTAGAAATTAACAAAATGTCATCTATATTTATCAATTATAATGTAACATACTTTTTATGGTTAGGTTATGGGACGTTTTAATAAAACATGATATTTTAAGATATGTATTATGTATCAAAAATAAGATTGCGTAATTCCTTTTATTTTAATTATTTTTAATAAAAATGTATTAAATAAACTGACAATAACATGCTATATATACATCCAAATACAACAAACAATTTAATATCAAAATAAACGTGTTCCACCTAATTTATAAAGTTTATTGCTACATACATACTTATATGTATAGAATTAAGAAATCGGCTAAATGTGAGATCAAGGGCTAGGCGTATTATTGATAAATTATAATTACGTAAACATTACGATATAATGTGGTTTTATACTCTAAAGAAACTACCATGCTATTTAGATCGTCTTCTAAGTATATACTTATTTATGCATACGAAATGAAATATTTTAGAATTTGATTTTAATGACGTTAATTTCAAGGTTATGAAGTTGAAGCTTTGTTGCAGTATACGACCAATACACATGCCTCTATATTTTTGTAATCTTCATTTCTGTAATCTGTTGATAAATTTATTACAAAACATTGCGTTAATTTATTCTTTATTGGTTCACCTATCTTCCGGTCGGCTTTTCCTGTACAATAAAAAATCAAATCCGATTATAAGTTCCACTGTATATTGTTTGTCGGCGATGCAAGATAAAGGCGTTTAGTTTATCGTATATTATTGAATTTAATGATTTTTTGTTCTCGAATTTTATAATACATATTTTCAAAATAGACGGTTAACTGTTCTACGTCGAAGATGTTTGTTAATTATAGCGTATGTAATTGAGTTACAATACACACAACTGTTAACTTTGCCAAATCAATTGTTAGGCATCGATCATAAGCTGATGTTTAATATTAATACGTTACGAGTTCAATTTTTGAGCCAATGACCTAAAACGGTCGTACAGGCTATATTTTTTAAATATGTATATGTAGTTCTAATTAATAGAAGTATGATAATAATAATAACAGTGTTAAAGGCCATTACTGGCCCCTTACTGAATCAACAATCTGGCTCCAACGGTTTCGATCCTGAGCTTGGTCTTCATACTGTCTTAGACAATCTGAAGAGGCCAAGTCGTTCTCTACATCGTGGAGCCATCGTCGCCTGCAACGACCTCTGCGCCTACCATATGGTGGCTCTCCTTTCAGAGATCGCTGCACAATTCGTTGCGGATCAGCACGCAGAACGTGACCGAGCCAGCGTACTCGCTGAGATCTGACTTCATGTACAATATCGGGGATCTTCATCAGATCTCTGATCTCGAAATTGTACAGAGCTCGGTATGTACCATCTATTTCGCGTTTAGGGCCGTAAATCACACGCATGATTCTTCTCTCAAATGTAAGATAGAAGTATGATATTTATGTATATTGTCAGAATTATATTTATGTATATTGTAAATCAAAAACTATTATCGCATCATTGTGAGCTTTCTTGTCGTAGATAAGGTTTCCATATATACTTGAAGAAAATTATTATGTTATTATGTTTTATAGTAAGTATTACTCATTATCAGTTATTTGTATGTGCTTCATTGTAGTATGCGTTTAGACGAAATATAACTTTTATAGTCACCATGAAAACCGTCTATAGATACAAACTGGAGTAATATGATCGCACGCAAATCCAACAATTTAAATTTAAAAAAAATTATATGTTTTTATAAAACTTTATATTAGTATTGATTACTATTTCTATACTAAGTACATATTTCTATTGTAGACGTCGTTTATTTAGGCTTATATACCACACCGGACATAGTATTATTTGATTCCGGCTTGTATCTACAGACGGTTTTGGCACCACATAAATTTACATATTAAATACATTTACTTATACTTCATCAATCATTATAGCAACTATATATAGATGAGCATATTGGCGATATACTAAATTTTTGAAACAATTTTTTCGTATATTAAGTATAATTACTTGTGTATGAAGTGTAAGTTGATAGATTTAGTGGGTGGAAAAACGATTAACTAACAGCACTAGAGAAGAAGAATTATTTGTACAATATAGTAGTAATAGACCTGACCTTAACAATTAATTTTGGAGAACTCATTCTTCCAGTTTTTAATTATTATATATACATATATGTATATATATATATATGTATATATTTTTTTAGTTTTAATAAAAGTAGCTTTTAATGAATTTATGTCTGTTTCGATTTGAGAATCATCAAAGTGGAACATAATTTTCCATACTTTTTTCAACATGTTTTGGCGAATTAATAATGAATTCAGATTTTATTTATAAATGCGCCATGACTAGAGTGCGTTGGGTGTTTTTTTTTCAAATAAGACGATGATGGGGATATGTTTTTTTTAATGAGATGGGGTGATATATATACTTAAGTGTAGTTCTAAGTATTTTTGTTGAAATATTAATGAGAACTAAATTATGTACAAATAGTTATAGTTTAGATAAGTTTATATTTATATGATATATAGGAAGTGTGTGCATATATAAAAATGTCAAACTATCGGAATATATTTTTAATGGACTAACAAGTTTTCAATTTATTATGGTTGAATGAACATAATTACAGTATATAATACAATTTTATATTGTTTTAAGAAAAATCAATACCTGTATAAAAATGAATTGAAATAAATAAATACATTTATATGCAACATAAATTGTGCGAGTGTACAGTTTTGATGGCCATACTGAAATTTATTGCCAATTTTTTATAATATTTCAAAGCAAAGTGTCTCGTATCATAAACATTTTTATGCGATCGCTGAAATGATGTTTATATTTTAATGATGCCAGCTGTTTTTATGAAATATGTACAATATCACGCGCCATATGTTCTTTCTTCTAGATTTATTAGGAAATGATTAAGTAAGTCTTTCAAAAGTTCCTGGTTCCTATTTGTATCGCCTTTATAAAATATAGTAACATCCTAATTTCAGATTTTTTGCCTACTAGAACATTGCTTTGAACTTAGATACCAATTAGTAAATAAATGTCTTCGATCTCGACCCCATTATTGCAGACAAATGAATGATGGATAAAAGGAATTTTACCTAAGAAATTTATTTCATAATCGATATTAATACCAAAAATAATCGATAAGATTGTATAAATAGGTTATAGCGATATTACTCTGCTTTATTCATTAATCAAAAACCATTATTTTTTCAACTACTTACACGTTCTTTCAATGTTTTTACTGTTATGTGATATTGAAAGATTTTATCAATCTTTGGGGTTTTTCGGTGCTAACCGTCACGAGTGATGAAAAATGAAAATTTTATTTTTAATCCTTGCAGTTAAGCATCACTCGAGTAGGCGAGAAGCTTTCAAAATTATTATCTATTATGTATAAATTTGGAAACGCTAACAATATTGAGGAATAACCAGATTTGAGAGAAGTAGCAATTAACCCGAAAATCATGTAAATATGTATGATTATGGGCCCCATTGTCGTTGAGTTTTATGTGGGTATTTTGACAAATTAATAAAATGGACAAGCGGAACAGAACAAAATAGGTGAATATCCCGGAAATGCATGAAACATATATACCGCATTCTATTTAACCGCAAGTAGTATTATAATAATACATATATGGATATATAGAGTTGAATAAACCTTGAATTTAATTAGAGAATTAATTAAACCTTGAATAATTATCATCTATATTATAACTATTATTACTACACTAAACAAAAAATTATTCTTAAAGATAAAAAATGAAATAATTTGTTTTGTTATTTGTGCACATTTAACTATATTTTTATTATTTATTTGCAAAATGATTAAACCAAATATTAATATTTTTGTTTAAAAAAAAATAAACCTGCTTGGTTATATGTATGTACGTTCAAAACCCTTAACATTATATATGGGAATGAGTCGAATGTCACCCAATGTTGATAGTGATTATAGTTTATATACAGAGAGAAAGAGCGTTTAAAGGTCAATGGGAACGCAAATAACTATTTTTTGCTCTACATTAGTGATTTATGTATAAATAATAATCAAATTTATATTGATTTTGAAACGATTTAGATTTATATTCCAATGTATCTAATTACTAAACAGTAAAATATAAGCTATTAGTAAAAGCTAATACACACAGAAAATGATTAGATCTGTTTTTTCGATTAGGTCATCAGGAAATTCAATGAAGAAATTCTCCGAATATTATAATATATTATGTATGTATGTACATGTATACATATTAAATTTAGTGTCGTTGGAACATTTTCCCATTCATGAATAGTGTAAATAGGAATATCATATAATTCGTCACGATACATTATGGCCTTTTTTCTATAAACAATTTGTTACCCTTCAATAAAAAAAAACGAATATAACAAAATTATGTAACATGAAATATGGATTAATTTACTATAAATAAAATTGGGCGGAAAATTAACTTGAAATTTATCAAGGTCTTGTTAAGTTATTCATCTCGACCTCAAATATAAGCACAAAAAAATGTTGATGACACATTATATACTTAAATATACTTAGAGCTACATATAGTAAAGTTAATCGCCACTATGAATAAACGAAAATTTAATAACTTTAACTTGTCTAGATCGTCCAGTGACGTTTAATCTTATTCGCATTCCACATATTGTATTCAACTGCATACTTATAATTATTAATAAAAATTCGTGGATTTTCTGACGTAATGGAATAAATTTAGATGTTATATCATGTTGTCATTACTAGTTTCCTGTTTTAAGTGTAAACATGGTGACAGTTAAATAATCACCTGTTTGGTTTCTGCTATAAACAAAAAAGATGCAAATTCAATCCTACCTACACGCCAACTCTATATACAATATACTACACAAGGAACAGTGCACATAATCAATCAATCTATGTTCTCAATATAATAATTATGTTATGTATACACAATTTATAAAAATATGATTATGGTATATATTTTATGCTTTGCTGGCGTCTTTTAGTCTAGCCAATTATTATTTTCTGCCAAAAAAATACTCCACTTTTAGAATTGGTTTCAGTATTTTTTATAACCACACATACTTTCATTTTTTATTCTGTCGTATGTTCATATGGTGTTTAAATTTAGGGTAACATTTTGCTAGCCATTTTATAGTTACGCACGAAAAATTAAAATTAGCGTGTTTTTAGAACAAAATCGATAATTTATTATTATAACTAAAATAATAATAACATAATTACAATTCTTCCTGGTATTATAAAATACGAGTTGCACGACAAAAAATATCTATATGAAGGTTAATTTTAATTTATGTGTGGAAAACACATTTTATTATTTATATTTATGAAATATATTTTTGTGGTAAAATTTTATTCATTTATTTAATGATTTTTATTTAATTTTTAATTTTCAGATGGCGAGGAAGTATATATAAATTAGTTTGGCTCGATTTAGTTATATTTTTATGGGTGTACTATGTTTTAAATTTAACATACCGTTTTGCACTGGACGAACCGCAAAAGAGGTAAGCTATTGAAAAATTAGATTCTAGACGATATGCATACTCGGCGAGAATCAATATGCATTTACATACTCGTAATAATTCCGATTTAAAATTGATAAATTTGGTACACTAAAGTACAAATACAAACGAATTGTTTTATAAAATTTACAGTGCGAATTTAGCGGAAATATTTTAGGAATAACTAAGTCTAAGGACAGAGTTAAAAAGCATTTGTTTTACTTATCCGTCATTAGAAAGAACTGAAAATAATTTTAATAATATTAATAATTTACTGACAGCGTAAGGTATAAGACATAATATGAAATTATATAGAGTAGAAATAAGATTAGTCCCACTCTAAACATAAAGTCGTCAGTGAAATACACGCCATCGCAAAAAAACACCAAAATGGCGCGTATTTTGTTGATGCTGTTTACAATAACAATTATATACTTTTATTAGAATTGTCTTCTTTATATGTAATATATACCTCTCTGATATCTAGAGAGCAAAAGGGTGGGAAACTTTGCAGAATTAGGCAAAACGGAACAAACATTGTAGCTAGCCTTAGGGAATTTAATGCTGATAGTGAATATGCGAACCATCGTCCCAAGCTCGTTTTTAAAATGTAATTTTGTTGAATTCTAAAAAATGCCAATAGGTAATTAATACCATTTTCAATATTTGTTGCACATTTAATGCTATAAAAATAAGCTTATGAAAAATTAAACGACCTATCAAACGCCAAAATTATTTACAAACTTATTATTTTTTTAAATCAAACTCGTTATTCATACCGTTATAATTAAACCCCTCGATTCATTAACTCTTTAACATTAAATCAATATGTTCACAAATATATAATTACGTTTGTACAATACATAATATTTTATGTTGTGATTGTAGTCAAAAATAAAAATATAGAAAATGTACAAAGTCATTAAGAAATAAAATCGGACGCGCGCCTTAATAATTATTCTTTTTTATAATATTTGTTTTTAGGCATTTTGAGGCTATCGTCAAATATTGCGGGGCATCAACAAATTTAATCCCATTATCATTTGTATTGGGTTTCTATGTAACCATTGTAATGACGCGATGGTGGAATCAGTACATTAGCATACCATGGCCTGATTCTATTGCAGTATTTGTTAGTAGTATTATACATGGGCAGGTGAGTTAGCTTAATTTATAATTATAGCCATAATTAAAATAAATTGAATCATTTTATCAAATTAATTAAGGATGAACGAGGCCGTGTAATGCGTCGTACTATAATGCGTTACGTTTGTTTGTGCCTTGTGATGGTTCTGAGAAATATAGCACCTCGTGTGAAAAAACGTTTTCCAACGCTTGAACATTTCATTGAAGCTGGTCTACTGCTTGAAAATGAAAAGGTTATAATGGATAATTTAAATGAAAAATTTCCGCCATACTCAAAACATTGGTTGCCAATTGTGTGGGCCGCGAGTATAGTGACGCGTGCTCGACGAGAAGGGCGAATACGCGATGATTTCGGCGTGAAAACCGTAATCGATGAGTTAAATAAATTTCGCGGGCAATGTGGCATACTAATATCGTACGATACAATCAGCATACCGCTTGTTTATACTCAAGTAGTAACGCTTGCCGTTTATTCATATTTTTTAACGTCGGTCATGGGTCAACAATGGGTCGAGAATAAAACCGTTGAAGATGGATATTTAAATTTTATTGATTTATATTTTCCCGTTTTTACGACATTACAATTTTTCTTCTACATGGGATGGCTGAAAGTGGCCGAATCTCTTATAAACCCTTTCGGTGAAGATGATGATGATTTCGAGGTGAATTGGATGGTGGATCGTAATATACAAGTTTCATATATAATTGTGGATGAGATGCATCATGATCATCCGGAATTGGTAAAAGATCAGTATTGGGACGATTTAATGCCAGACCTGCCATATACATTAGCCGCACAAAAAATACGTGAAGAAATTCCACAACCATCGACCGCTAAGGTTGAAGTATCGCATGCAGCAGCCGAAATGATACCGGTGGTCCCTTCAAGTGTTAAAGTAAATGATCTTGTTAATAAATCTAACCAATCAGTCAATAATTATAGATTTCCCGATACAAGTGATCACGAGGTTAGACCGACAATTTTTATTAAGATCTATCAATATATTTATACAAATTACAAAAATAAAATTTGCTTCTTATTTTAAATTTAATTTTTAACAAATATTCTGATTTTACCTAGATTATTTTCTTGAATTAAGGTGAAGGGGTAGCTTTGTATATGTATATATTATATACACATGTATATATTTATATTCTAAATTTAATGGAGAATTGGTCTATGTAAATAACATCTTTGGTTTCCAGAGAATCACTTTACGTTAAAAACCAAAATATATCACTTTAATTGGGAATAATGGCTTTTTTATATATTATTTTTGCACAATGAATAAAATATTTAACTGCTTCAATACTTCAAAAATGATTAATGTATTTAAAATTTTAGATGGGCCACGAAGAGGATTTCGGCATACATTTTACAACAGGCAGTAAACGTCATGGTTCATCGACTAGTGTGCCATCGATGGCAGGCACTATAACCCGAGTGGCAACGGTTGCGTCTGCGTTAAAAAAATTCTTTAATCGGGAAGATAGTCGAACTGAAAATACACCTCGAATGTCTGGGTCAGCTAGTTCGGCTAGTTTACAGAATCGTGGAGCATCTGCGCATGGTGGTAGTATACGGATACCCGATCAAATCGAAGAAGTCGATGAACAATTAACAATAACATCGATACGACCAGACACTCGCCCACGAGCAGACACTTTATTCCACAATGCAACAATGGAACCATCAACACACGAAGTAAATCTATCGAAAACACCACAATCTGCACCGATCGATATACCAGCACGTTTGCCGAGCTTCCCGTACACGCGAACGCAATCTAGCACTGGACATGTGAGTACTACAACTGATCAAGTTCATACACCAAATATGATATTCCCACCAGGTGGTGTTGATGCCCTCCTCGGAACATCAATCCCAATGGAGGATATCCCCCAACCCCCTGTGGGATCACTCGAGTCAACCAAATCAATGGAGAGTTGTGTCTCCCGTAAAAGTGTCAAGCAAAAACCTCATGAAGGCAGCACAGACATAAAAACAGATGATCAGACGTCACAACGACCGCTGTCGGCTAGTGGACAATTACCACAAGCATCCCTTCCAACAACAAGTGGAGGAGATGATGAATTTGAAAAACTACGAATTGCACGTGAACAAGAAAAGATTGAGCGACAAAAACAAAAATTGACACGTTCCGTTAGTATTCATCAACAATCAATACCACCATTATCAGCCGCCCCAAACACAATACCATTGCAGTTTCCAACAACGCCCGTTGATTCAGCGGAAACAGAAGCGCTAATCGACCAACTTTTAGACGCCGCAACAGAATCATTGACGAAACCAGATTCAGAACCAAAACCTCCTGAATCTGATGAAAAAGACTCATAATTTTTTTTAAAAAAAGTTCAGCACAATGAAAACAAATAAAATAGTTTTTAGATCTTTTTTTTATTAAAAATGATTAAATTAATGATAAGATATATTTTTTCTAATAATTTAATGTTTAATTTAATTTTGTTCGTAGTATTTTCCCAGTATTAATAAAAGACAAAAGTTCTAATATACATTTTATTCACCAACAAACTACATTCCTATATTATTTTAAATCTCCTTATTTTTTAGTTTATTTTAATATAAGTAGTTACCGATTAACGACGAACAATGAATTGTATTTATAAATAAACGTAATCTTATAATTAATTAATAATTATACAGAAAATGAAAGAAAAAGGTGCTATAATTAAATTTTTTATAATACTTTTTTTTGCTTTAAATAATTTATAAATAAAAAGCAAATCAAATAAATAACGTATTTTATTCCATCGCCAAAACAGTTGAAATTAATGAGCTTGCACTTCACGCCATCTCTTTTTCATAAAAAACATTAATTCAATTCTCATCGCAAAACACATTTCGTTATTTTTAGAGCAGACCTTACACGCTCAAATAAAATTGAATATAAATTTATCACTAGTCGTGTTTTTTAATTCAAAAATTTTCTTATTGGAATGAAGTTCTGGATAAGAATTTTCTCGTTTTTTCAGTAAAATCCAAATGAATTTAATTTTTTATCAATAAATAAGATACATTTAATGTTAAACTACATTCACTATTATCGAAATAAAATCAAATTTAACTTTATTTTTCAATGTTCTGGATAAAACATTGGTTTTTTCAAGTTCGCGATAAATTCATAGTACACGAACTCGAAAAAAGAGGGAAATTTTAAAAGGAAATATTTTAAACAAATATTTTTCATTGTTTTATGTTTGATACCTGTATTATTTCACAATAGACGTCAAAAAATACAGTTAGAAGTTGAAATTTATTCAAATAAATAGAACTTAAATTAAATATATTGGTTAAACTAAAAAAAATTTCCCAGTATTATTCCCGATGTTCTTATAGAACTTGAAGTTCTGTTAATAAAAAAACGCACCTACTGTAAATTAATATGCTGAGATTAGCTTCATAATTATTCAAATTTTGAAACATTACCAATAAATAGTTATTTTTTTGGAATTTAGATCTTTGCATAATTTAAGTAAAAGTAATTTTAATTATATATTATATTCGTTTCTAAATTATCGCATTATATTACATGCCTGAAAGTTATGTATAGTTATATTGTATATCGTACAATCTTTTTATACAATGAAGAAATGAGGAATTTCGAATTATAATTACAACATATTTCATACAACGTTTAGTTTCCTTATTGGAATGTGTAATTGCAAGTGATATAGAACCAACTGGCATAAAGAATTTTTTTTTAATAATTCTTATATTTGTAATATTTTTAGTCAGCTTTTTCTGATATTTTTCTAACCACATCTATCAAAGAATTTTTAATCGCGTTGTTTTATTTTTGTGTACAATTTTCTTAAAAACTAATTTTAAAATCAGAGATTTTTGAAATTGGAGCTTAGAAGGCTTTCTAGATTAACGAACAGTTTCCTACCTCCTTACGCAGGTCGTTGCAAATTATTTAATCTACAAAGTTTTGAATCCCATATTGGTACATATTATACAGCCCAAAATTAGCTTTAATGAAGTACTGTATTCATGTACTCTTTTTATGGACCAACCCTCCAACATGAGTATTTCCTCCTTAGCAAACTGAAGGCTACTTGTCATAGTATACGAATTATGGAATGGACGATTTAATTGTCTTAGATATATTAGTTTTATTTTCGGATCACTTTGAATTTAACATATCAAGAAAACTTCTTAAGAATCATGTTACCCAGACATATAATAATATTTAAATTTGTGAAATTATAATTTATAACGCTAATGTTGTAACCTACATTACTGTTTAGTGTTAGATGAATAATATTAAATAACTCTTTAAGTTCTTAACATTTTTCTAAAATTAGAAAACTTTTGTTTTATGTTAAACCCAGTCAAGTCAACTACAGCCCTATCTTATTTACTAATTAACTCTTTGTTTTTGTACAATAATCATTAAAACTGCCATATATGTAATGCATTCTTTTATTCGATGTTCGAACCACAAAACAAACAAAATTGGTTTGGATTGTTTCTTCACTATTTCTAACATACATATACATACGTATATATACATACATATATATACGTATATATACATACATATATACATACGTATATATACATATTACATAATAGATGAATTTGACTCTTTCTGATACATTATGATATTGCTTTGCCAGCATGAATAAAGCACATTATAGTTGTTAGAATAAAAGCAATATTTCGGGGCAAGAAGCAAATAACCAGAAAAAACAATTGGGCAGCCAAAAACTATTTATAATACTGTTTGCCGACTTATTATACTGATTAAATATACCGCAATAAATCTGCGGAACAAAATAAATATTGAAATAATAAAATAGTACATAAGTTTATAACTAATAGGAATATTGTATAGGGGTTGGCATGACTGCACGTTTTTTCTTAAATTTACAATTACGTTTGAGCATAATTATTATTACGTTTGAACATAATTACAATTACGTTTGAGCATAATTACAATTACGTTTGAGCCTTAATTTCTCGAATTATGCGTCGAATCTTGTCTTTGAATACTTTGCTTTTTACATAATTCCAAAGGAAATAATGCGGCAACGTAAAGTCGTAATGTTGGCGGCAATTAATTATTTATTAGTTCACGAGGTTGGATATATAACCTAGTTATTTGCATCCTAGCCCTAAACCAATAAAATCAACAAAATATTTCATCCGTAACCAAACAAATTCATCCATAACCAAAGGTCAATTTCCCCTCTTCCAAGTCAAAATATTTTTTATAGATTATCTTATGGTCGGATGTAATTAGTCCGGGTAAATATCCGACCTCGCGAACCAACCTTGAATTTTGATCACAATAAAGTCATCGTGTCATTGAATGTTTGTTATTTAAATCAACATCACATTTCGGGCCACAAAAATTTGGTTATATTGCGGTATCGTTCCTTATTAACCGTAAGCACGAAGCTAGCTCATAAACTGCACCAAATAGTGACCACCCTATCTGGATAAAATTTCTTTGAGGATTTTTCTGGGGTGAAAACACCAAATGATATAATTTTCGAAATGTTATTTTTATAGAACAAGAATGAAGATCAGCATCTGTTTACTGTAAAATGTGTAAATCCTTTGTTAATTGTATCTTGACTAACGGCAATATTCGACTGGTATTAATGTGAAATAAAATAATTGAAACGTCTTGCCATAACGGGCCAAATATTAAAAACAAATTAAGCTATTAATTATTAATTGTATGTACATCGAAAAGAAAAGTTAAATTTTATTTTATTTATAGTGGGTGAATTAAAATATGTAGTTTAACATTAAATGTATTATATTTATCGATAACAAATTAAAATCATTTAGATTTTACTGAATAAACGAGAAAATTCTTATCCAATAGTTTTCCAATAAGAAATTTTTTTGAATAAATAAAAAGCACCGTATCTTGAAGGAATCTGATTCAAATCAATAGGAATCTCACATTTGCGAATTTCGTCTCGTGTTCAGAACGTCGATTTCATACGCAAAACTGATATTAGTGTGTATGCGCGTCATTTTTTATTATTATTTAGATTGTCATTTCAAAGCGCCAGTTAATCTAGTTTAGTCGCGTTTTTTTATTCAAAAATTATCGAGTTCGATTATAGTTATGGATAAGAATTTTCTCGTATTTTCAGTAGAATCCAAATGAATTAATTAATTCTTTATCAATAAATATGATACATTTAATGTTAAACTACATACTTTCAGTCAATATTATCAACATAAAATTAAATTTAACTCTATTTTTCAATGTTCTCGATAAAACAATGTTTTTTTCAAGTTCTCGAAAAAATCATAGTACAAGAACTCAAAAAAAAGGGAAATTTTAAAAGGGAAATTTTAAAAGGAAATATTTTAAACAAATATTTTTAATTGTATTTAGGTTAATACCTGTATACCTGTTTAGCTTAATACCTGTATAAACATCAAAAAATGTTCTTAGAAGTTGAAATTATTCAAGATAAATAGAATTTACATAAAATATATTGTTGACTGCGGGGTGTTCTGTGAGGCATTAGGGGTCTACCTCTCCTTTCGTCTTCCCGACTTTTGTAGTGTTCTTCAAGCAGAACTTATTGCGAAAATGGAAGTCACGGACCGGTTGAAGTATAATGTAATATGTACGAGGGATATTCGCATTTTTACGGACAGCCTGGCTGCTATTAAACCGCTACAATCATACTCCCTGACCTCGAAGGTAGCACAGAACTGTCTGGCATCTTTAAATGAGATGGCTGATCAGTTCAACATAAGCTTGACGTGGGTGCCAAGGCACTTCAATATCGCAGGGAATGTCAAGGCAAATGAGCTGGCTTGCGAGGGCACAGCACGCCTAATAACCAAAAGCAGGCGGGATATAAGATACCGCTTGCTTCATGTAAACTGCTGCTTCAGGAAGAAGCCATAAAAGAAACGAACGTCAGATGGTCTAACGCCAGTTCGTGTGTTATAACCAGGCACGTCTGGCCTGGACTTGATCGGTCCAGATCAGGCCAATTAATATCGTTTCGACGGCACAATATTGGTATGGTCGTGGGAGCTATAAAGGGACATTGTCTCATTGGGATACATGCGAGCAGACTGGGTGTCTCTGCCCATGACTTCTGCCGCAGCTGCAGTGATGAAGAGGAGTGTGCTCCATCTGCTCTGCACCTGTTAGTCTAGCGTACAGCAGAACAAAATTTATGGGCACTTCCCCATTGAACGATCTCACGGATTTTAGTAAAATCGGGGTCCGGGACTTTAAACGCTTCTTGGTAAGCTCAGGATGGTTTAACGAGTAAAGAGGAGACAGCTCAAATGTGGTATAGCTACGGACCAACTATGTGTCTATGCTAGTCCTCTAGGACGGCCATCCTTACCTAACCTATTTCCAGTATTATTCCCGGTGTTCTATATATAGGACTTGTTCTGTTAATAAAAAATCGCAGCTTTATTATTCAAAAATTACTGGATAAGAATTTTCTCGTTTATTCAGTAATATCTAAATGGTTTTAATTTTTTTTATCGAAACCAGACATTTTTTCCTTATACAGTATTCCAATAAGAAATTATTCGAATTAAAAACGCACCTAGTGTTGACAACAGTTATCCAATAGATGAATTACAAAATTTGAATATGGGAAGTGAAGTAACATTTTTTTATTTTTATCTCTAAACTATTGTAATCTGAATCTATTATAAATTATGTTTATTTAAATTATTTGGTGTTAATTTTTTAATATGTACATACTCCAAACACAAAGTTTAATAAGTTTAAATGGGTTTCAAAGCGTTTTACACAAATACGCGTTTTATTATTTACGCTATAAATATATTTTTAGGTAGTTCTATGCTTCAACATATGCTGCTAAACAAGTGATTATATTATATGAATAGTCATCCACCTGGACAATTAAATCCAGACACCTACTTCTATTTCTTTGATTTTAAATTTAAATTTTTAAATTAATTTTTTTTTTCATTTCAGCTGAATGAGATAATTAATATTTCCAGTAAACTTACAATTACCGTACCCGAGCTTTACTCGATTTATTGATTATTACTGTCTGTAAGAGACTATGATCTGGTTGTATTTTCGTTTCGTTCATCATCACGAATGAATCCAAAAATTGATTTTAAGTTATCCTGGCTAAACTTATAAATTGTAAATGTTCTAATTTATCGATCATTATTAAATTATAATACAAAATTGTTTTCAGTATTAATTAGAAATCTTTAATTCGTTTATCATAATTTCTAGAGATTCTAATTTATCAAGAAAAATTGATGTACACTTTGATTGGGGTTGTTTAATATAGTACTTTATCAAAACATTATTGAACTGAGAAGAACGCCAAATGAATTTGGGGTTACATTTTTGATGCTCGAACATAACCTGATGTTTTCGCTTGGGACACCCTATGTAATCCATATCTCTATAATATACATACATAATATATATACATATATGTATATGTACTAAATATACGTATGTATTTTTAATATTTTAAAGATAATATTTGTTGCTTTTTCAGTCCACGTAATTTAAGGCAGTGCGATATTCAAGTTCATGCACTCAGGCCACATTCACGAAGTACATATTACTAGACAAGATTTATTTAAAAATACGTGTTACAATTTGGTGGCTTAACAAGGCCTAGAACTCTTTCTCTTTAATTTTCATTCAGTTAAAGTTCTAGTAAATTTGTGTAATTTAATTTTTGTGGAATGTGATGAATAATTTATAATTCATGAAACTCTTGAAATTTCAATCTAGATTGAAGAATTTAAGAATTATAAAAGCGAATCAATAAAAAATGAGAGTGTAGGTAGGTTAAAAACGAATGGAGAAAATTACGATTTAACGAACTTAAAAAAACGCCCTTCGCAAGTAATGTTAATTTTCTCTCTAATGTTAGTGAAATTAACACATATACAGTTTTACTTCATACTAGTAACTACCACATGACTATTATTGATTTATGCATTGCTGATACTTTTTAAACCAAGGATAAATAAATTTTAAGCCAGGTACAAGTTTTTAGATGTTACAAAATAAAGTTAGATGTTAAGAATATCCCGCAATTTAACTAAAATATTAGAGGTATATATTTAGAGGTATATACGATATATTTAACTAACAGTTCTTTAGTTAAAGTTAACCGGACAATTTTTTTATAGTTAAATAGTTGAATATTTAAACGGCCGTTAATATTTTTATTTTTTTATTGTATCGATAGAAAATAATTATATTTCGTAAAATGCAAAAAGAAATTAAATTGAATGAATTTCATTTAACTTTTTCATTTAATCGCTTGATAGCTAATCTCTAGTTAAATATTTTGTGCAACCGGGCACCAATAATTTAGTTTTTCAACGCAATAATTTAAGTTAATTAGCTATTTAATATAGCCTAGTCCTACTGCGGAAATCCGATTTAGTGGTTGGTGTTTTTCCGTATGAAAAATTTGCTAATTCAAATTTATTAAACCGCAGTTTGTTCAGACATAACCAGCGACCAAGCAAAAAATTCCAAACAGTTTATCTTCAAGTTCCAATAAAAATATAAATAGCCGCAGAATATAATCAATAAATTTTAAAAACTCTAGAAACCCAAAATAAAGCGTCATCTATGAATGGGGCGCCCAGTTATTACCAAGCACCGTTTATCAGAACCATAAAAATGCAAATAGTACCAATACTAATTCATAGAATTTTCGAGATACCGATTATTTTAAAAATAAAACAAAAACGTAAGAAACTCTCTCATTCTCATGAGAGTATGAGAATAGAAATTCAAAGCGCAAATATAGATTATAGAAACAAAAAAAATCGTGTTTGCAGATGTAGTTTTCAAGAATACAAAATGAAAACAAAAAAAACTTCATAGAAATTCGGTTCGAATTCGTTGATATTCGTAATTTTAGCCATACGCTGACGCATGAAACAATAGGAAAAAAACAATCTACCCATAGAAAATAAAATGAAACGTACAACTGATTGTGTAAATGTGTGCTTTGGTAAACCAAAATATGTATACGAGAGACTAATATTAATCAAAAAGCTATAATATATAAATTCAGCTTACCTTCATCAATATCGTTGGTCGACATTTCATTATCGGCATATCCATTTGTCTCCAGTCCACTTGGTTCATCTGCCGAGTATAGTTTTTGTTGTAACATTTCAGCAATGCTACAATCAAATGAGTCGTCCACATCGTCATCTGATTTTTCAGATGTTGGATCTTCGATCTCACCGTTTTCATTGGTTTTATACGGAAGTGCACCCCGTTTCAATCGTCTTATCGCAAATTGATCACTACTCTTACTAACGAACATACGATCGGGAGGGAAATGATCACTGCATACGAAACCAGGTGCATTTCGGCCTGCAATATTTTCAAATAAATCTGTTCTACGAAGATTAATGAACCATTTCTCAGCGCTGTAAATAAATAAGAAGGGAAATTAATTAATTATCAATAGACTCCCACTAAACAAACAACAACAAAATAGTTAAATTAAATTTTCAATCATAAAACATTCGCTACTTACTAGTCCTGATCGGCTGGTATACGAAAATAGCTAACATCGGTCGCCGTACGATTCGTATTAGAACATATTATACACCGACGTATTTTCGCCATTATTACAAGTTACAACACTTATATATATTTTAAAATTTAATTAATAATAACTTTAAAAGAAAACGTTAATTAATGTTTTTATTTACTTAAAAAAAAATATAATCTCCCGCGGAAAACCCGTAATACACTTCTTACGTTAATGACAAATTCACGTACAATAACTTTTCTAAATTCAATATTAAAAATGTCCGCTCGAAAAATGTACAAACACAAAATAAAATTAAACTACAAAAATAATTTCTCTTTTTTATGTATTAGTTGTCATTGTATTTGTGTGGCGCGACCCGAAGTTCTATTGAGAAAATAAAACGTCGAAAAACGACGACGCGTCTCTAACCCACAAAATACAAAATGGCTTTCAAGTCTCTATAAATCTGAGCTGAAATACAGACCATATGATACAATAGTCATTTACAGATTTACTTGTATAAATTTAGTTTAATTTCGTCTGCAAGGGGTCCAAATTTTTGTTACTATTTTGGTTTACTTAATTTTTTGTATGCAACCCCTTAATTAATCCTTAATCACGTGTAATTTGCAATTCAAAATTTCAATTGGGAATCGAGAAATTGTAAGTAAAATCATCTGCGATTAGTTTAAATATTTAACAGCAGAGGGTAACATTCCGAAGTACTGAGAACATATACCTGAGATTTGTTGTTTTTATAACGTCAATACATTTTCCAGAAGCGTATTGAGGAGATGATAGCGGTTCTAAGAATTTAAGAGGGATGTTTCATAAAAAAACAAAAAAAACATTCTACCTAGCTAGAGCAACAAATATGTAGCTAGCTATATATCTAATTGAATCCGAATTCTTACTTTGCGTATCGGACCGTTGAGAACTGATAATGTTCTAGGCAGGCTAGGAAATAATTTAAATTGAAAATTTACGTTATCTATACAAATTCAATGATCATTCCAATAATCGCTAGTATAATTAATCTAGGACACAATAGCTAAGTCAATTTATTAATTTGCTAATTTTAAATTTTTTCAAGGTCGAATGTTTTTTGTTTTCTATCAGTAGTCAGTACTTAAAATTGGTTCATTCACTCGCTATTGCAATGCTACGTATAACAAAATGTTGCTGTTTTCTCTCACGCTCATCCATCCGCTGAGCGAAATATTGATTGTTGTAAAAAATATTAGTACATTTTCAGGCGTTATTTCTAACTAGATTTTAACCTTTTGGAGAGAGGAACGTTAAAGTCCCAGATCCCAGTCCCAGATAATGAAATGTTCACAAATTAAGGTAGTATGAGAAATAAATTAATTTTTTTTTGTAATGGTAATAGGCAATGGCTACTGGTTGTACACAGAAAGACGGTATTGGTGCTCCGTCTATGCTCGAGCTGCAAATTTGGAATAAAGTTTAGAAGAGCTGAAAGACCGCTGCGCTAAAAATTAATTCTAGAATATAAGAGAGAGACATAATTCGGAAATAAAAATGGTTGAAACATGCGCATATCAATGATGATTGTTGAAATGCTAACGCTTCTTAGGCCAAAAAGATATTATTGTCTTTATATTTCCATTTTCAAGCCAGACAGAAAAATATTGGGATGGTAGAGAATGTTAAGTTTTTTAAGTTATACATAACTATACATATTTATGGTTAATTAGAAGATACAATTTTTAGTGATAGCTAATAATTTAAAATATCAGAACGTTTTAGGCCAGAATAATATTATTTTAAACCGAAGACTAGATTCCCCTATTATAGGTTCTACGAAAGAAAAATTACGAAATGTTCACACAATCAATAGTGTCCAATATAAATTTTATAATTATTATTGCTTGAGAATTGAATGTTCTGTGAGAGTTCATTGTTTGGCGTCACTAAAATATTATCAAAATTTAAAATACAAATCTATATAAACGTTACTTATGTATCGATCGACCTATTTTCTATATCAGTATCTCGGTACAAGCTAACATGGAATGGAGCTATTCAATGTAAAACTAGGGAGGACTTGTGAATTTCAATCTCATTCAGAATTGAAAAGCTCATCCATAAGCGTTTTTTTAAACGTTTTAATCCAAATCGCACCATCATAAAGCAAAAACTTAACACTTCAGCAAAGAGTTTGAATAGCTGGGCTCACGATCCGTATACATCATATGTTCATATAATATATACTTTAAAAATCTCGTTTCCATGCACAGAAAACAAAATAAGAAAAGCGTTAAAAAAATTTATCTTTTACATTTTTGTGTCTATATTCTCTCTCAATTTTTGACATTTACGATGCTAGTATTTACAAATAAAATAAAATGAAAAGTTCTCAGTTTAAGTAGCAAGACTGCAACAATTTAATAGACTCTCTCGTAGAGTTTCGATTTGTTAATTTAAATTATATACATACATATTTCTAAATTTTGAATAACTTCAATTGTTTAGTTGAATAGCTAGAGTAAAGTAATTTAAAAATTCAATGTAGATAATACTTTTTTTGTGATAAGATAAACTAAGCAATTCTAGTCTTCAAAATCTACAGGTTAATGTTTTATGTTCAATTTTGAGAGGATACTGCTTAGTGAAACTCAAATTTTAACCTCAAAATATTATACGTAATTGTGAATAAAGTAGTTTTTAATTTTTATTACGTTAGTAAAATATTGTTTAAATATGTCTAGAAAGGTAAATTTAATAATTAATGTAGCTAATAGTCAAATGGTGGATTTTTGTCTTTTTAAAGAGGTTTTTATTTAATTGGGTGCGGTGTTTAATCTTATTTATAAAGTTTATCAAGTTCCAATTGCAACTACGGGGTAATAAGAGACAGTGGATAATGGATATTGGAATTATATTTTGGATTTTTATAATGTACATTTATTAATTTAGCGGTTTTATTAATCAAAACAGTGCTTAATCATTTGATTAGTATACATATAAATATAATCTTGCAAAAGTATGTACATACATATATTTGTATATGAAACAAAAAAAAAGATCGTGAGAGTTAAAAAAGGTAACATTATGAGATGAAAAAAAAGATAATGACAGTTCTCTTTTTTCATTGTTTATTCAAAAAAGAGAGAATGGGTAACGTAAAGTGCATAGCATCATTTATGAAAGTGGAAATGGTAAATTCTAATACGAATCTTATTGTATTAATTCAATGTGGCTTTGAGGGCATATATCTGTTATGTGGTGAATAATTACTTGCCATGCCAGACATTTTCACGAAAGGGCGCTATCATTCCGACGAGATTAAATCGTCTTCGAACAAAATATAAAATAATATCTGATATGCCTGATTTTATTAAGATGTCCAGAGATGCAGTGTCTGAATAAAGTTTTATCATATTCCTCATCGTAAGACCAGTTTAGTGTAAGAATTAAGCCAGTCAGTCCCTGCGGGCGAGTTCGCCGTCTTGGGCTTTGCCAAATTGCCAACTTATCATCTTATCATCTACCAAGACACTTTCAGAGGATCATATTTTAGCATTTGTGTAATTTGGTTGGCTGAGAACTGCACTCAAAAATTCATCCGTTTGATTTTTGGCCCCAAGTACTTCTCACAATATATTTGGTGTTATCACTACCCTGTACACCGGGATTCGATATTCACGTTTTAAAAATAGCTGTTTTTAAGTCCATTACTGGCCTCTTACTGTGTCAACAATCAGGCTCCATCGGTTCCGATCCTGAGCTTGGTCTTCATACTGTCTTAGACAATCTGAAGAAGCCAAGTCGTGCTCTACTTCGTGGAGCTATCGTGGTCTGCAACGATCTCTACCACTACCAATATGGTGGCTCTTCTATCAGAAACTGCTGCACAATTCGTTTCAAATCTGCACGCAGAACGTGACTGAGCCAGCCCACTCGATGAGATCTTACTTCATGTACAACTTCGGGGATCTTCATCAAATCTTTGATCTCGATATAAACCATCTTCGCGTTTTAGCCTGTAAATCACACCACGCATGATTCTTCTCTCAAATGTAAGGAATCACCTCTCATATTCATCCGTCAGTGTCCAACTTTGGAATTAACAGATGAAATATTCGCCTACGATGATTCAAGAGAAATGATATTTTCTCAACGACTGGCGGTTATAAATTAAAGAGACAAGTATCATCAATATTGAAGAAATCTCTAAAACTAAATCTCGGAAACGAGTAGCAATTAATAGATAAAACCATAACAGCATGGTATCTAGGAATAATTGGTTGAAAAAACAAATCGAATTATCGGAAGACGATAGTCATCGAAAGAATAACAGACACTTTTTGAGGTTGGACAATAAATAAATGGGTGCACGGTTAAGTCAAGATTATTCAAATTACGCCGAGAGATCAAGCTATTCTGAACGATATCGAGAGAAAATTCTTCTCATAAGCAACATAATTTAACAAGGCAGTTAATGTTGTCGCAATTTGTTCTAATTGAGTTATATTATTAACTGGAGCAACTATAATCATAATTTGACTGTTTTTAGTAGTTTATCCTATGCATCCATAATTAATTAGTCATTTTTTCTACAGTAAAATTCATACAGCAATGTAGATTATTTTAAAATAAACTTTGATAGAAAATTCAAAGTATGATCATATTTAGTTTTTTAATACTACAACTAATTATGTATAGCGTCAAGAAAAATAATAATATTTAAAGGTACAAATTTTTAAGGATACATTTTTCAATCAATAAATAATTTGAGAAGATCATGTGAAAATTATAAATAATAAATTCAAAATTGAACACAATCAGGGCAACTGAATCGCACGTAAGTTGGATGTACTCATTTACTCTTCAAACATTTACGTTAATTTAATTGGAAATAATTTAACAAATTTTGGTCAGAGTCTACTAGTTAGGCAATTATAATCCAACGAGATTGTTTGCTTCCTTAGGTTTAGTGTCGTGTGCTTAACTATTTATTTTTGTTGATATATTTTTCTTTTTAGGTAAATGGGCTAATTCACACATCTCATTATTATTCCAGGTTCACAAATTCAAAGTTGAGATGACATGTGGTGGATGTTCTGGCGCCGTGGAAAATGTTCTCAAAAAATTAGGTAATGCAATCGAAAAGGTTGAAATTAGCTTGGATGATAAAACAGTTGCGGTTACATCGAATTTAGATCATGAGCGATTGTTGGAACAAATAAAAAAAACTGGAAAAGAGACTACATACTTGGGTAGTGAATGAAAGTGATAGAAACAGGGCCGAGTGTTCAAAGTTAGGGCGCACTAATACCAAAATGATATATACGATAAATTCGATTTTATTAATTTTTTTATTATGTAAAATTGATTATATAAAAATTTATATGTTGATTTAAATAAATAAAATATAAAAACGTGTTTTGTAAATTATTCTTCCTCGTTAATCACAATTTCATTTGAAAAATCGTAACTTACGACTCCGGGAGCTGAATTGATAGTAATACAGTTCTCATCAATTTTTTCAACACCGGAAACATTTATTGAATTACGAGACGAAAAGGGTGATCCGTCTATATTTAAATTCGATTCCCATATCATGAGTTGACGGTCAGCCGAACCGGATGCAAAATGCTTACCGTCTTTTGAAAATTGAACCGATTTGACGGGGCCTTCGTGTCCGGTGAGTGTAAAAATTGGTCTGCCTTCTAGTAAATCCAGTACTTTCATGTAACCATCGTCTGAACCCGTTAGAATATAATTTCCGTTTGGATGGAACACAACCGAATTGACAGGCTGTGAATGAACCTGATACAATTGGATTAATTTTTGTGCCCGAATATCGTACATTTTTATGCGACTATTGTGTAGGCCGACCACAATGAAGTCGCCATCTGGATGCCATGACAAATTGATGGGATATGTTTTATCCTCTTGGAACGAGTGGATACATTTGCCGGAGTTTGGGTCCCAAATTTTAGTGCTGCGATCTTCCGAGCATGATGCTATCATTGAATCGTTTGGTGAGTATTTGACGCATCGTACCCAATTGTGATGTTCGGAGAATGATGAAATAAATTTTTTGCTTGAACATCGCCATATTTTAACCGTCTTATCGTCAGAACCAGTCACCATCTGGGGAATATAAATCAGATATAAATTTATATAAAAAAAATTATTTACATACGGTACAGACCTTTCGACCTTTCGAATTAAAATCAACCCATCTTATACCAGAAGTATGAGCCCGAAATTCGGTGGAGCCGCCTCGTATTGTGGGCACCCATATTCGGATTGTTCGATCCGCCGATGCGGTAGCAATCAATTCACCATTACTCGACCATGTTAAGCAATTGACTCGATCCGTATGCGCAGTAAATTTAACACAACGTATTTTTTGTTTATAATTCCATATCATCATCGAATTGTCATGGGAGCTCGTTGCCAGCTGGTTTGAATTATTCATTGGATTAAATGCTATCGCAGATATTAAACCGGTATGACCTCTAAAATGTTGTATTAATCGTGGCTCAGTCATTGCTGATATGTAAATGTAATTATAATAGTTTTTACACGAAAATCAATTCAATCACAATTCACAAAACACTTATATTTTTGTTCTTTGTACGTCTGACAAGTATGGCGGTTTGTTATTTTTTATTTGAACCGGGGTAGTGGTAATGACAACGGCAGGTAGAGCACAACGTAGGGTTGATCAAAAAAATAACATAATAATCGAATAACATAGAAATACTTGCAATAAAACGCCATCTAACAATCAAAGGTTTAATGTTTGAAAGTTTAAAGCTTTTCATAAATGGTCAAATTTACGTTTATTTATTTTCTCATTTTTATAATTATAACAAACCTCGTATTAGGTGAATAAAAATTATTGTAAACATTGAACTGCAATTCGATGGCTAAATAAATGTATACATATTTACATATGGTTTTTAAGTGGAAAACGGTTTGAATTAAAGATGGCAATACCTACAAACTTTAAAATTAGATATACAGATGACTTCTGTAAAATTGGTAGATACAAAAATTGGCAAATATTTTTGTTGTAATCTTAGGGAATTGACGATTGTAAAACTAGAGAAATCGGCTGTCGTGGACGAAATAAAAACAAAATATACACGTATATTGTGAATTTTGTAATTTGTGCTGTGTTGACCATGGAGGGAATAGTAAATACATAATTTTATATATAATCAGATTTAAATTTCAATACAGTATACCGCATTTTGCTAAAACTTCCCACTGATCTGTTTATTTTTATTCTGAAATTAAATCATAAAGGTCAAACTGCGTGTATATTCGCTTCAAAAATTTTCCGCAATGTGGAATCCGTGATGCTCCAATCGTTAATAGACGAAGTAATAAATGAATTATAGTGAGAATAACGAATAATTTTTAATTTATTTGTTACAAATTTCTTTGGGCCTATATTTTTATTTTATTTTATTTTTGATAACAAATTGAATGGATTTGAATGCAATTTTTCCTTTGGTACCGTCCACATGAAGTTGAGCGATGTGAAGTGACATCTATTATAAATAACTTGTACTATTTTCTTATTTGAATGCTTAGTTTCATGAAATTTGCCTAAATGTATACATTATGGTATAACACTAAATCATGTGAAAACTATATTTTATGTATCGTAAATCGCTCGAGTCAGAGGTTGGCAACTGTTGATCTCAATGATTATGTTATGAATGATGCTTCGAGACTAAGGCAATTTAGATTAAATGAAATTGGTTTTATTCTAGTTTCGTCGAAAAAGGTTTTTGCTAGATTATCCAGGTCGTCACAAAGCCAGTGATCGACCGCTCTTCACTGATGAAAGAAACTAACGGTTGACTTTTGATGGAACTAAAAGTTTATCAAGCTCGATTGTATTTATCGTGGTTCAATGATTCTCAATCGCCTACATATAGAGTTCGTCACTAATTATCTAGAAAAAATATATCTACCCATGTCTAGGAAATTCCAATACTATATGTGAAATGTAATTTGAATTTAAATTTGATATACTCCCAGTATCTACGCAGATAGAAGAAAGTTTTAACAAATTATTTTTGGTCACAGTTAATTTCTTCATATCCGCCCATCACACTTGACACTATATCATGATTAATAAAAACCGAAAGGACACCCAAGTACAGTTACTAATTTCCAATTTTATCCCTAATAAAATATATGCAGGCAACCGAAAAATTGTATTAAGTGCGTATAGTACAACATGCAAGAAGGTACCAATCTCTTTATCAATATATAAATATAAAATACTATACATAGTGGGTAGGTGTCCGTATATCTTGCTCTATTTCTTTAATCCAATCATATCTCAATTACAACTCATTTATTATTTTTTGTGGTTTTCTCACATATACTATACACACATGCTCGAATTACTTATATGCACTACTACAGTAGTGTAGTGGGAGTAGTAGAACAGTATATATAGGATAAGAAAATCGAAATATCCTTTTTTTCCTTATGTAGATTTTAATTGGCATTAAATTGAATTTACTTACTTGAAATTAGATACAGTTGATATTTCTCATGGATTTGTTAAAATCTTATTTATATAAGAAATGATTTGATTTCGTCTCGTATTTTCTCGTATAAATTCTTCTACATGGTACGAGTAAGTGAAGAGCGTAGCGTATATTATGTATATGTTGTCGTACATGATAAATTATGTAAATTTGAGTAGGATTTTACAAAACATGAACATTTTATGTGCATATGTATGTATGTATATGCTGGTTGTCTTTTCATTGATTTCAATTTAAATTTGTGATAATTGTGTGATATGTCGAAATTCCCAATGGATGATGCCATACAAAATTAGGATGTAACGTGATATGATGTATTAACGTTCATATAAATTGAGATGATTCTGAGTTTTTTAAAAGCTTATTTAATTATTATTTGACACGTCATCCATTGTACGGTTTGATAATCTGTCCTATACAATAAATTGAGAAATCTTAGATGTCCAGTTTGAATAGAAAAAATATTTATTGATTTGATCTGTGTCATAAGAAATTAATAACGATACGCAGTGTTAATCAAATTTACCGCCAAACGACGGTACCAGACTAATTAATTACGATTGTTATGTTGAAAAATTGAACGCTTTAAAATTTTACTGAAAACCCAGTTACTTTTACATCAATAAAATTCCATTTTTTTCATGTAGTACTCGATTTAAATTTATCGTGTACATTCAGTTATGCGGATTATGATCTAGATGGCTCTAGTAAAAAGTCTCCACAGTTTCCTACAACATATTATTTGCACGGTACAAAATTCTAAATGAATTTTGACATTTAATGTTTTCATAGGGTCTATTTTTTAATTCACACCGAGCGAGCAGTGTGCTATCAAAAATGTGCACTGCCTGTTTTAATTCAACCTGTGTAATTTTACTCCACACACTGTATTTTTTAATATGAACTGAGCCTACTCAGGTGCACACACCGAGTGAAAATTTTTGCTCTGAAATGAATGTAAGTGTCAAGAATAAGCAAAACATAACCTTAGTTGTAATATTTTTATAAAAACAGATTACAACAAATTTATTTTTATAAAACATTTTATTTATCCACGCTGTTTTTACTCTGAGTACACCGATCGATTTGACACTGTACTCTGTGTACACTGGTTGAGTAAATCTACTCGCTCGGGTTGAATTAAAAAATAGACCCATAGCTTGTGATTGGTCATTTTAAAACGACACTAAAAATAGTTGAATTTAAAATGAATAAAAAATAAATTTTGTTATGAAATTTATAGGGAATAGCAAAATTTAACAACATAATACACTATGTCTAAAGTATCTCTACACAAACTATTATAAGCTCCTTAGTTTCTATGTAACTTACCCAGAGCAGCATATCTTCAGCTTAGGAGCAAAATGTATTGGAGGAGATGAGTATGATAAAATAGTAATATACAATACGAGTGTTTCTACTAAATTTAATGTGCGTGCTAAAGAAAATTTTCCTAGGAATTGACCGAGATTCTAGAGAAGCATTTACACCCAAAACCAAACTACAGAGCAGCACAAATTTCTGATTATACATAGTACATTACACGAAGATGGCAACATATGTCTCAGAGCTAAGGCTTAGCGTATAATTGTTTTTGTGTAATTTCACACGCATTCTATTATCGAAAAGAGTACGAGGGGGGGGGGGGGGGGGGGACTCAATTACGATCTGAATTTATTCGTGGCATAGATGAAGTCGCGATGCGCTAGCGTTTGTTGGAAGATATTCAACTTATAAAAAAAGACATAACATTTTGAAAATGGAGAGAGCAATATAGATCCGTCGAATATGCTAACAGTTCACCAAATCAACAACGGAGTTATCGTATATATCAGAAAAAGCAGCGGTGTCTTAAGCAATTTCTAAGGGATTCAAACACAAAAGTTGACAATTATTGAGTCTATATTGAGATGTAATCTCCCATAACACTTGGTCCACTATTTACCAAGTAATAGACAAATAAAATAAAATTAATGAAGAGGGGGACATGTATACAAAGTTTGCCCAGGATTCATCCCAGAAACCGGCAATGGCAACACCATAACTATAGCGATCCTTTTAGATTAACTATCATCCTATAATTTTGTCCTAATGTCGCGACAGTTTCATAAATCTATCATCCCAGTAAATAACTATAATCTTGAATTTCGTACCAAACCATCTCAATATCACGAAAAAAAAGATACACAAAAAAGTATCATAAAAACCGTAAGTCGAACCTTTCAATGATTTGATTTATTAAGTCGGATTCTAAAGTCGAGCGATTTTAAACTTGGCCAACAAAAATAACTACTTCGAAAGACTCGAGTCAATGTCGGACTAGCTCGGGTGTTTTTTAAGTTTGGCGTACTAACACCAATTTATCCTGTTCGTTTCAAAAAACTTCCACGGTCGTGAAGCTAATTTAGCTTTAAGCTAACCATTTCATACATTTTTTCAGATTTCAATTATTATTTCACCAGTGCGTTATACATAGTTCTATCATGAGAGATAATGGATACTATCGCTTGTATTACCTAATGTACATGTTTCATTTTTCTGGGATAAAATTCTGGGATAACTTTTTATCCGTAAGCGGGACTAAATGTATCACCCATTAACATGTAATAAATTAAAGAGTTTCATCTAACAAATACCAATGGCCAACGAAAAGTTGAGAACTTAATTCGCGGGGAGCAAACAAAGAATTAGAAGTTATGTAATATTCATGGGAATATCAGATTATTTGAAATCACTTATGAAAGATGAAAAATATTTGTATTTAGAGGGCGACTAGGGTCTCAACTAGCTTCCTCGGGATAATACATCGTATAGCTCTTCAAACCTCTAAATCCATTGTGCAATTATATTTAATTAACTCTATTCGAAATGATTATAGATTATTTATTCCTTTATTGAATTTGCAAATCCTACACAAAACAGATAATTAAATAAAATCCGACACACGGCAATGTGGTTTACTCATACCAAACTCTCGCCCCCAAATACCAATATTAAAAATTATAAAAAAAACATAATTTATATCGCCTCGCGACATCTCAAAGTGTTAACCAGCCAAACGTTAAAATTAAATTTTCCAACCTCTAACATTTAACAGATAAATAAAAATAAATAACAAACTGAGGGAAAATGGAATAACCGACAAACTATAATAATGCTAAAAAGGAAAATTCTCCTCCTGTACAGATCTCCGCCGCATGCGTACCACAGCCGAATTCCATTGTTTCCCCAACATAACATTCAAATTCTATATAAAAACATCGTTATCACTGGTATCACAGTCATTCTGATAAGAGTCTTCTATCTGCTCTATATATAGCTACAGTTCGTATTTTACTTCTCATCGTCCGCAAAAATAAAACGAATTTTCCACAAGTGATGTGAATTTAAAAAAAAAAATTATAAATTTTTTCGATTTAATTAGTTTGTCAAAACCAGAATTTAATTTTTTTTTTTTGTTTAAAGAAAATTTCTACATACATAATTGTGTAAAGAACAGTGCCAGTGAATAATAATTTTATTGTTGTGGATTTTTTCCGGGAAATTTATTACCCAACAATTAAAAAATAACAAAAACATTTTTTTTTAAAATTAATTGTGCAAATTTAATTTAATTATAAACGTTTTTACCGTTTGTCTATATACATATATTGTTGTTATGGCGAAAATTTTCGAGTTTTTACCGCCAAAATTATTTATTCGCATCTTCGTTGGATTATGTTTAATTGCTCAAGTGGTAAGTTTGGAAAAATCTACATTTATTAACATAAACGTTTGTTTAAGCCGAGGTTGTGTACAAAAGCCTAAATAAATTCATAAAAAAAAATAATAGAAAATAAAACGCAATCCCTTGCGGCCTAGAATTAATTTTAGGAATTTTGTTCAGATTTTTGGGATGTATGTAGGTATGTGTATTTGTCGGTTGTGTGTGACCATACCAAATTTTGAAGTGTTACGGGTAAAAAGTGATTGAATAAGAATTTTTTGTGGATGGAAATTGTGCACGTAACAAACAGAAACCCCACAATTGGTAAACTTATTGAATAGGTTCAAAGTGGAATATAAGAAAAGTTGTTTTTTTCAAAAATTGTTAAAATTTTTTGTTAAGTTTCTAAAAAAATTATTTTTATTAAAGGAAATTCCATTGTATAAAGTATTTTAACGTAGAAAATGTGGCAGATTATTTTATATAATTTGATAATGTTACTTTCGAATTAGTAGGAAAATTGAATCCTTACTAAATTTTCCGCTGCGACTGAAACTTTTTTAAGAATTAATATTTTATTTCATTCATTGGAGTTATACAATTAGTTTTAAATGCTTGGAATAGTATATAAAGCAAATAAAGAATTTCTACCTGGACCAGCAATTCTTAACTATTATAACCATCGGAAGTGTTTCCAAAACAGTGCTTTCGCCATCCAATTTATAAAGTAAAATATTCAGTAATTTGAAATTTTGAAATTTTAATACTTATTAAACATTGAAAACTCAACCAGCGGATGGTTCAATGTTAGAATCTCATATTATCTAACTAAAACATCAATTATAGGCTGATCCAGTTGAATTCAAACATTTATTGTTGTATTTAGAGCTATAGGCTACTCAATTTTGTTGTTGATGTTAATATAAGTGTTCAAATTGTTCCACTGTTAACTGTACAACATAACTAAGTACTGTGTAACGGACTAATATAATTGTGTCATTAAAATCTATTTGTTCATTAATAAGTGTTGTGTAATTGTGTTTTTAAAATTCACACAAGAATGTCTGTGGTCGAAAAAAAAATCCATAGAATGTAATATTATAGTTGTTGATGAGTAGTTTTCTACATGCAATGGATTTATGTGTGAAAAAATAATCAGTTATAGCTGCGTTGCTTCTAAATTAAATAAGTCATTTGGCAAATACTCCAGTGACATCAAGAAAGGGATTAAATATATAATGGATGGGTTAAGTGGTTTGCAATGTCTTTATCCTAAATGAGTTGATCGGTTGCGGGAATATCAAAGCAAAATGGACAGTTCCAAAGTAGAGGTTAATTCAACTGAACATCAAGTTTCGTCGATCAAAAGTGTTGTCAACGTTCTAATATCGCATGCAAACATTGATGTTGTAGATCAAATTTCGTCAACTACTTTGGTTCAGCCAATTCCAATTCAATCTCCACTTCAACCTCGCTCGGAAAATGAAAATCTGATGATTCCAATTGCAAGTATTAAACCGAGACGGTTTAAACCAATTAATGGCATATCTAGTGACCACTCATCATTTAGGATTAGCCTCACTGCCATAAAGACTTTGCACGAGCATCAAATCTGAATAGAGGATCACTATTCCAGGAATCATTTGATTCCCGGGAAACGGGAATTTTGAAATCTTATTCCCGAGATCCCGGGAATTCCCGGAATATGTAATTTTCAATGTTATTTTTACAGTCAATACTATAGTCAATAACAGTCAAAACTATTTCATACTAAATTTTTTAAGAACACAATAGAGTTTAAGTTTAGCGAATCTTGAAAGCAATAATCTAACAGTTTCTTTATATTTGTTGTTGTTTAGTTTCGTAAATTTGAATTTCTTTTTGTAGAGTACTCCTTTACAGAACGTGACAATAGGCGAAGTGATTCCTTTAAAATCTATATTTCTACTTTGATACTATTACGTTTTGATATTAGATTAAATAAGTCCGGGATCCCAAATCAATTAATGCCAGATGAATTGCGTCGATGGTGTTCAAAACCCGTTCTAGCATTGCGTCTATACTATTTCATCTGGTTTCTTCATTTGTATGTTTCTTTTTTACATAAAAATTTAAAAGACTTTACAAAGTTTTGAACCATTTCAATTGGCGCACTCAAGTCACTTCGAATGTGCATTTTGGCTTGTTGTGGTTGTCCAACAATGAGATCATTTGGATACGTCTCATCATTATCGGTTTCAGAGCAATCTTCATTTAGTTATTCCTATTCGTGATCACTATCACTAATATCCTCTGGTTAATAATCTAATATCATTGATTTCTACCACTCGTCCATTCATCTAAAATTAGGCTGAACTTTCCACTCACTTTTTTTTTAGTGAGTAAATCATAAATCAAATCAAATCATAAATCTAATATATAAGATTCATCTCCCGATGGTTTCCCCTCGACAAAGTATAGTGCCGAGCACTTAATGATTGGCAAATAAATTCACTTCTACAAATGCCGTGAATCTAAAAACCATCAGCAGCAGCAAGTGCCACCACAATTTTCTCCATTGATTGGCGTTTCATAAAAGATATAACAGCTCCAGGCGGCTGCTCAAATTTACCAAATTTTCCTACACTATCGTCCTAATTTAGGGATTCCAAAATACTACTACAGCTTTGTAATATTGCAGTCGTCTTTACGGTCGTCTGGATACTGTGCATATTTTCTAGATGCCGTCTTAATCCGCTTTTAGAAGTTCCTTTGCCATTTAAAACTTTATTTGGGCATATCAGGCATTTAACGTTTCGTCCATTAGCATATTTTTGAAATTTTTCCAGACTCAGTGTTTTCAAGGAATTTGGGCGAATTTCAACTCGAAATAATTCAAATGCATAAGAAATTATTAGTTTTTGGTTTTTGCATTACGTCTGCCATGTTTTGCTTGACTTTTTGTATTTTGAATGATGCTAACATTTAAATCAAATCCCGGGAAATACAAAAACAATTCTCGGAAAATGGGAAATAGAAAACCAACTAATAAATTCCCGGAAATACCGGCCCGAGAATTCCCGGGAGTGACCCTCTAAATCTGAAGCTTTGGCCAAATGGAATATTTATTAATTAAATATTTGAGTTTAAAAAAGGCCGGTTTTTGGGATTATTCCAGAAGGCATCAACTCAATATAATCACCGTTTCGTCATCAGCTAAACGAGTTGATAGTATTATCACCAATAATAATTATACAATTTACTATCAAAATGTCTAGTAAAGCATATCAATTTCTGAATTTCGTTCGCAAAACCTTGTTCTCATTCTATATTATTGTAGAAATAAATTTCCCGAGTGATTATATCGTCTGCAGATACGACCGTTTTTAATCAACGAGCAAAAATTTAACGGATGGAGCAGTATTAATTGCCGTAAACGCTTCAATTCCAAGTGAAGTAATTCAAATGTCCTGTTGTCATGTCAAAAAATATACATTTATACTGTATACATACCACCTTCTTCACCATGTGAACCAGACACAAACTGCATTGAAACGATTCAAGAAATTTACAATCTTACCAAGCTAGGTGATTGCTTTGTATTGGGGATTTTAACCTTACCAAAGTGTACTGGTCTTATGACGAGGATTTTAAATGCATGCTTCCAACCTCTACTCTATCGGATATTGAGTGTTGTTTTATTGATGCCTGTAAATATTGATCTAAAACAAATAAATCATCTTCCAAGCGTTAACGGTAACTTTCTTGGTTTATTCGTCGCAAACGAAGTCGATACCTTTAAAGTAAACGAATCACTATCACCATTCATAACTTTGCGAAAGCTAACATTGAAGGACTTAAAAGCTTCCGAAATAATAAAAAATGGGACGAGAAAATAAGTGGATTACCTGTAATAAGAACACACATTTGTGAGATACATACTGAACGCACTCATCACCTTTTCACTATACTGGCAGCTAATGATAAATTAATTAATCTGAAAAATAGAAAGGACCAAGCGTATAAAAAGATGAGTCGTACCTATTAAGGCGAAGATAACCTAAAGTTTATCGCAATCAAGGCACAATCATCAAAGTTCAAAATAATATTAAAACTGACCCCAAATACTTTGTGCATCAGAACCCAAAGAAATAGCAAACCTATTCTCCTCATTTTTTCAAACAATTTACAATCCTGATGATTCACCTTGTAACAGTCAACCCAAACCATTTTTGAAGAAGAGGTATTAGATGTAATTAAATCACTTGGAGATGGCTGTAGACCTGCGATACTATCCCTTTGTAAGTTTGGCTTTTTATCAATTTTTGTCATTTGGTTTCAATCGTACCTGACGGAAAGATACCTAATCATTGAAATTGCTGGTGGAAAGTCGAATTCTAATTTGGCAAAATCTGGAGTTCGTCAGGCTTCTAATATAGGTCCCTATATCTTTTCCTGATATTTATTGACGACATTACTAATATAATTCAACACTCTTCTGTACTTTTGTTTGCTGATGATCTTAAGATATTCCGATCTATTAATTTGTTAACGTATGTACACTATGGTCCATCGGTTTCAACGTGGATTTCTCAGTTTCATCACTTCCGTTTTATTTCCAAATGTTATTGGTAACCAAGCATACCCTTTAATTTTGTCGCGTATGCCATCAGCAGTGTTGATGAATTAATTCAGTTTATTAAACTTAATACTTTCACCTTCGACAAATTTTAAGACACCTTTGCTTATATATAGAACGCTTACTGATGTCTATCTATCTAAAAGATCGTTGATTGATATGTTTCGAGTCAGAATTCAGAATTTGTGGTTGGTGGTGGTTTACGCCCGAGCGTAATGCACCCGATGTACCCACACCCGGTTGCAAGTTTCTCTGTGTACATTTCAAACAGTTTTGGCAATATGGTTTCTGTACGTTTGGAGCACCAAAACCAAAACAAAATATGTTCATTGAAATTGTGTCTAGACATCTGTGTCCTATCTCTGTACAATTCCAGGAAATTAGATTTTTTCAACGACCAGTATAAATTTATCGTTTTCATGTTGCATACATGTTTGAGGTTCACTTAAGTTCACCTGTGTCATATTGCATCGTTAATTGTAGAACGCTGCCGGGAAGAACAACCTATAAAACGCCTTGAACCATATACATAGTCAGTTTTATCCCAAATTTATTCATATCTTTGACATATAAAACTCTTCAAGTGAACCAAGGAATTTTTGATATGGCAAGGGACGTTTTTCAGTGCTGGATGCATGTTCTGGAACAGCCTATAAATCAGTTCTATAGCAGTTAACCGGTTTCGAAGTCTCGCATTTTCTTCTTCAAAATCATAATTACTAAAGTAAGACAGCATTGCTGATCTCATTATAGTGTTCCAGGATGCGTCAGGGTTATCAATTTTAAACATTCAAAACCAATCTTCAGCCTTTTCAGACAAAACAGGTGAAATACTTATGTAAGTCAAGTAAGTTTCTGGAAAACCATCCTCCTGGTTGGGTCATTACCATCATTCGACGCATTTTAAATTAGACATACGTAACACAAATTATGGTTTTGGTTGTTGATTTAAATTGAGAAATGTACCTCTAGTTTTCTTGACCATCTTTAGTCTAAAGGACACTTACAAGCTTCAAGAGGATATTGACAAGATCTATATTCTCAAACTATGGGTTTCGACCCAAAAATTGTTCATTAGATTGTACATTCTCCAATTAAACGAGATATACATCAAAGTTTACGACCTGTATACTAGTTTTGGAATCCACATTATTAGTAAATTTGGTAGTTTTTGAAATTCTAAAAAGCATTTTTGTTATTTCAGATCTTACGTATATATAATTCAAAATTTGATGGCTTGCCTCGTTCTGTCCTCCAAAAGAATCTACTTGGCTTACTGTGCAAAACTGTTTCAAAATTATTTGTTCGTGATAAGATGTGTAAACCGATTCATTTGAAATATATACTCATTATATGTATATGCGTTCAAATTATTTTACACTTAATGGATAAACAAATTAAAACTAGGGCATACAACCATTCCCTATATATACATTGAAAAACGGAAAATCACGATTTAGCGACAAAAATTATAATGAATAGCAGCGTCACAACACATGTTCGACGATATATGAGTGATAACGAAAACTCAGCTAATTTTGCTAAAAAAATAATTATATATGTACGAGTATGTATATATAGCATGGTAGCGCACATATGTTGTTAACATAATTTACAACAAAAAATTCCAAAACATAAAATATTGTGGGTGACACCGCATATATATATACGATGCAAATTGTTGATTTCGCACACATCATATAAATCGTCGTATATACCCGCGTTTCAAATATGCGGAAGATAGTACGAGAATGAGGAATTTATATGGGACATCCGCATTTTCTATTTTTAAACGAACAAATTATTTTATCCATATACGAGTATACTCACTCTATGTTTACATGCATGTTGACTGAGATATGAATGATGATATAAAATTTCACAATCAGAACCGAACCGCGTAGACCGTTGAATTAAAAACTCATAAATTTTATTTGTTTGCTTCGAGTCGTGCACATGAAGTGTTGTCATTTGTCGCATATACGGATGACTAAACATTTATTACTGAATTTCATATCTATAATATCTCTAAAAACCAAATGCAAAAATTATAGGTTCTTATTACGATATATTTCCGTTGGAGTTAAAAGTTAAAACACCTGTATGCTGGATAAACCAGTTTGTGTCTTCTCGTGTTTGCTGATCACGTTGTGTTGATTAAGCATTGTTTAGGATATTGAGACTTGTTGATGCTCTTAAGTCCTCCCTTCTTTAAAATCCACGTGGATCAAAATTTTAATTGGGTGTTATGGAATAAACAGCATTCCTCTCCAATTCGTGAGTCTCGCCTGGTGAACCAAAACAATGAGAGCTAGGCCACAAATAACGGCTATGATGCTAATGTCAGTGACGGCAGCTTCCCTATGTTCGTTGAAAAGGTGATATTTGTGCGTAATATGGAGGATAAAACTTGGAATGTTTTCGTTTCTCTGCTTAAAGGTGGAATTATTGATTGTTACCGTCTCCTTAATATATTGCAGCAAAAAACTTCCTTTCAAGTGTTGACTCGTATTGTTTATTTAGTTGGTATAGATACAATGATTCGTTTGTATTTTCTTGAGTCCATTTAGGTTGCATACAGTTGTTTCTCCGAATATTTACCATTTCTGGATGATTCCAAATACTTCATCTTATGGTTGTGAAGCAGTTCGAGGTAGATAAACGCTCGTTGTGATTGGAGGTTGATCGTAGGATGATGTGGTTATAATCCTGCCTACCAGTTTTATAAGGCATGGAGAGAACGTAAAGGATGATAGATTCCTTTACGAGCATCATCGGTTCAGCATATTCGAATGCTTCTATTTCGTAGGCGTAGGGTAAGGTTTCCATTTCCGTAAGTAAACAACTAATTTCACCTTTGTTTAATAAATTAGTGTTGACGATTTTCCATTTGAGCAGCTCAGACGGTCTCTTGTATATCACTTTTTAGAATAGTGAGTCGATTTTTGTTATACTCTGTTAGCATTTGTTGAGCGGTATTCGTTAAGGCTTTGTTGATTTTGTATTGCTGATTGTTGTTGCTTATTTGATTATTTCGTTTTGACTCTTTATTATCTGGTCCCAATCAGTGCATGTGGTGACCCTGCTATCCATTGAATGTGTATCTGTTTGAAACTGCCCTGGATTATTCGTCCATTTCCTTGTTTTAGAGTTACGAGTGGTGTAGTATACTCGTAGATGCTCAGCGATAGGGTGTAACCCCCAAGCCAGAAGATAAAAAAGGAAGAGAAGGGATTATTGGAGATTATTTAGGTAAGTTTCTGATGTGGACTTTATGGATACGCCTTCCAGATGTAGTTGTGATTGTGACATTATTATCTCGTGCCATCGTTTCTTTTCGGAATTTTGGTTTATATTTTCGTTGGATTTGTTTGATCGCAGTGTAAATGGTGTCACCGGCTTCATACGTTTTCGGGCAATTCTCTTATTATTTTCCCTTGCAATGGTGAATTCTTGATGTATGCGATTTTTGTACGCTCGATAGTCCCATTTATTTCGCTTCGTTGGGAGGGTCCGTTAGATAAATTTGGATACCCAAGGTTTTTAGTTAGTCCGTGATAATAGGGTTTACGAAGCTTCTCTCATTGGCAAGTATGGTATCCCTTGAAATAATGTATCGCTTTGATTAATTTGTCTCGTACATGAAAATTTTTTCGAATTTTGGAAATTTATCCACACAAGATATACATTTTTCATTTTTGGTTTCCATGATATCCACATATGAAGAATTTTTACAGGATATGGTGGAATGGGAGTTCCTTAACGTGCAACACGATTAGGATGTCGATCATATTTATTTGAGTTGCAGGTGTCGCACGTTTGAGTGTATCTCTTGATCAAACTGGCCATTTGTGGAAAATAGTAGCTTTCCAGAATCTGTTTCCTGTTTTCTATATGGTTTCGGTGTGCCCGTTTGTGTTCTTCTTGTATGATGGAGAATTTATTTTCTTAATTACTTATATCTTCAACAATTCTTTGCGTTAGGCGTATTTTGTATGGGGTGGAGTGGAATATACGCTTCTGCGATTTTAATTCCGTTGATAATTGTTGGGGGTAATCGTTAATTTAGGACCTTGCATAAACTTTCCTTGGTGAGCTCCGATAAGCTAATATAGTGAGGGTGATATGAGGCAGGGGGCTTTTCATGAACATAGATGTTTTGGCCTTTTTGTAATATCAGCTGGTCTCTGAAGACATTGATGGGCGCATCACAATGCCAATTTTCCTCCGCACTGTGAATAGTTTCAACAGTAGACAGGGTGTTAGTCTCAGGTTCTATAGTCTTGACAGAGCGTCGGCAATTTTATTGGTACAGGCCGGTTTAAAAATCAGCTCTTAATTATATTCTTCCAGATGAGCTTTCATATTATTGACTTCGCATGATGGTTTTTCTTTTAACGGAATGTGTATGTTGGGTGTGATGATCAGTTCGTTGTTTAATGTATCGTCCCCTATAATGCCATCAAATGATTTCAACCCTGGTAGAAAGAAAAAATCGATGGTATTTTCGATGCCAATACCTTTGACGAATGGCCTACTAATTTTTTGACTAATTTTGATGTCCCCTCCGGCTGATCTGATTTGTAATTGATTTTCGATTGGTTTGGCGTTAGTTGCTAATTAGGTTTTTATTAAGTTCTTATCGATGAGGAATTTAAGTATCTGTCCGTTTCTAAGCCGGTATTCTAGGTATGGTACGCATGGAGAGGCTCCCGTCATAAAATTTCCTTCAGGGTTGTCTTTTAAATCTTACTCTTCATTGGATATCTCATTATCGGTGTTATCATATGCCAATTAGTTATAATAGTCTTCCTCAATTTGTGTTTCTTGCGAATTTTTTGCAGCTCTTTTATAACAATGCAACCTCTGTAGTTGGCTGGATGTGACTTTCGACAGTTGACACATTTTGGTAGGGTGTATTTTGTTTCGTACATGCAGCCGTACGGTGTTCTCCTACACATTTCACGCATCTGGGCTCCTTATTACAAAAGTTTTGCGTGTGTCCGTAGACTTGGCACTTTTTGCACTGAGAAATCAGTTTAGATTTTTTAACTGCTTCTATTTGCACTTTCATATGGAGTATGTCGCTGATATGATCATCGGTACCTTAGTGATTTCCTTCTCAGATATTATACTACATTTACATACGATTTATCTGACAGCTCATATAATTTAAAAAACAAAAGTCGTGACGTATACTAGAACTAATATATTTTAAAAAATGTAATACAAGTTGCATAAATTTCGGCGCGCTACATAAATAAATAAAGAGTGTATCGCGAAATGGATGTTAACCGAAAATTAATTTTGTTTGTATGAAAGACGTTCGAAATATATTGTTTCAGAGTATTAAGGCTTTACTTTCAGGTGGCAGAAGTTATTTTATCAGCTTCCTGCATCCAATTATTGGCATAAAAACGTTGAAATACCATTTGTCAGTCATAAGCCACCTACAGTATATGTATAATCGTAAACAATATGTATGCGTATATTAACTCGTACTAATCCATCAATCATAATAATCAATCTACCATTCCTCCCGCGCGAAAAACATGTCCCGATATTACATATTACATATGTTTTGTATATATTATGGTTGTTATTATGACCCAAATTCCTCTATCGATTATTGTGTGTTCTATGAATCAGACACATCGTATGTTGACGTATTTTATAAAATACTATCAGCTATATCGATCTTTATTATATTATATAAACTAAACGATACATATATATGTACATATCATAACCATTGACATTCACCCTTTTTACCTTTGACATTCACATAATATTTTGTTATAATGAAAAATGAAAAATATATTTTCTGTATACCGTAACAATCGTAACCGAAAAATTATATAACAATCATTTTTGTAGAAACAACCCTTCTATATCCTTCGACCATAAATATACCACTGTTATATACCGTGATGCATACATACATAATATGATAAACCGCTTTCTCCGCACATCGAAAACCCGCACCCCACGCGAATTTATTCATATATTTTCTTATACCACCCGTATCACTTCTCTGGTGTATGTGTGTGATTTTAAGAAGACAAAAATATGTATGTTATGTTCTTGAAGACACATATGTACGATAACAATGAGTATATTTTTTTTTTGTTATTCGTAAAGCGTCTTCATATATGTTCCAAAAATATATATACGTGAAAGATTAATTGGCCATTTATAGAACTTTAACTTTTGATAACATTTAAATAAGTTTTTTCGTTCCTATATAAAATAAGAAAATGCCCATAACAATGCTATAAGAGACATATTTTATATCGTGCATAGTATATGGCAAAAACATGTATAGCAGACACTTTAATACCGAATCACTATAATTGTCATATGTATAAATACATATTAGAGTGGCCAACCGAAAAAAAAACACACATACGAAAATATGATGTGGGTTTTAGATGGGATAAAAAGAAATTGGAAAATGTATATTTTTAGGAGGTAAATTTTTCAATTTCGTGTATGTTTGATATCGTTTGGGACACTGGTTTTAAAGCATCAGGGAAAAGTTTCTTCATCTTTTGTTGTTGTTGGTAATTGATTTCGGAAATGAATGTCTTTGGTGGTGTATGTACGTCTATATGTGGAAATGATAAGAAAAATGTTTGGTTTTGGTAATGGATGGATCTTATCCTTGACTCATAATATAAAACTCGCATAAAACTCAAGACACCGAGGTTGAATCTCACTAGGCCGATCGGCGATGTAAATCAGCAGATGATAATAATTCGACGTTATTTATAATTATTGATAAGCCTCAGAACCAACTCGTTAAAATTAATCAATCTTTTGAAAGTCAAGTTTCTTCTAAAATGCCTAAACTAAATGAGAACCTGAAAATGATTATAGCTGTTAAAGTGATAACAATTAATTCCTATACAGACTTTAGTAAAGACACAATTTCGAACAGTTTGGAATGGTATATCTATAACGGTTATGGCGTATACAAATTTCGGATAACTAAAAGCATTTTTTCGATATGAACCTTTTCTATCGGCAAAACATTAAATATTTTCTACAAAATTTACAAAAATAAAGTTAAATCAAAAATTTTGATTGTACATATATTATTACACTGTTAAACATTTCGAACAGTTTATACATTCAAGTTACAAACACAACATTATTTGAATTGTCAAATTGGCATATTCGTTTGATTTTGTTTTATGTATATTGTGTTGTACGATTTTGCTTTGGGAGAATCAATAATTTTACTTTAAACCAAATGAAATTATTAAAATATTTAAATATTATAGTTTAAGTGATATTAAGTAAAATAATATGTTAAAGATTATAGTGATTTTGAAAGATAAGTAGAATCCATTTTTAAACCATACGTCGAGATATTTCCAATATTCAGTGACGAAAAGTTAAGATAAACGTGTTCATTTAATAAAAAACCATAAAAATCTCTGCAAGGATAGAAGATTAATAGGTAATTCTTTGCTTGTCACTATCTCGGCTAATTTTGCTTATAACGGTGTTGCTATTTCAGTATTCATCCTACCTTCTCGTGGTGACTACGCAGATAACTGGATTAATTGGATTATACATTTGATTTCATCATACATGCAGTTTGATGTTCGAGCGCGTAAAGGAAAGTTAAAAATAAAAACAAGTAAATTAGGATTATCGCATAATTCGTTGAGTTCCATGCAATAAATGCTATACAGATAAATATCAAGATAATCGCTACTACAAACTAGACGAGGAACAGCTAAAGTGAAAAGGTACGGATTCGTACTTCTAAGTTTTTCTCATAATATTGGTAAATCAATTTTGTTCAAAATCAAACTGACGTACACAATTTAATAGTCTTATAGAATTAGACCAAATAGCATGTCGTTATAGTAAGATAACTTTTCAACACCACTTCCGAAAGACTTTCTAATTTACTTATAACATTAAACATACAAATGTATGTGAAATCTTTCAAGGCTTGATTTTATTATTTTTATTATTGTTTGATTCGAAAAAAATGTTACAGAGACTTATATGTAATTTGTCGAAATTATGATTACAAATCTGGCAACCATTAATCCTTAGAATAATTTCCATTCCATTATTTGTTGAATTTCATTGTTATGATACGGTGGTATACTAAATAACAATTTATTTAATTGTTAGCTTTGTAATTGCTTCCTCATAAACGTATCGTCATACACATATATCAGTTATAAAAAAAAACATGTCGTTTTGTTCTCAGCCATGGATGTCTCACACCAGATATCTAATCCGGAGGAAGGATGGCAAATTTGCTCCACTTTTAATTTGGAACCCGATTGTTTGTTGTTTAGGAGCGTTTTTAACTTGTTGACCGATTTTTGGAGTGAGATGAGTCTTTCCATATCCAACCCTGTTTGATTAATGGGTGATATCTCATCTTCGTTGTCTCTATACAATGCATCGGCTACCACATTACTTACACCTTTGATAAATTGAATATCTGATGTAAATTGAGATATGTAGTCTAACTGGCGAGCTTGACGGAGACTTCGTTCCGGCTTTGAGAACATGGCAGTAGTCAGTGGTTTATGCTTTGTAATTGCTTACTCATAAACGTATCATAAACGTATAAACGTATACACATATATCAATTGTTATAAAAAAAACCATGTGGTTTTGTTCTCAGCCACAGTACAAAAAAACCGGTTGAAAAGCTCTAATCTAATCATTTTTTGTTTATCAAATTTTATTCCCATGTGTATACAATTTAAAAAATCGGTATACACAATCTCTATAATATATACTTATACATATATGTACCCGAGATTAAATTTTTAAAGCTACTGCAAATACCATCTACTAATCCCCTTATAAATGTAAATAAATCTTTTTCTTATATCAAAATAAAAATTAAATAAATAAAAGTGTTGAGTATAGGGCCTTACGGTATTCTTGCTTGCGGGTTGATCCCGTTTATATTTATACAGTAACAACTGATTTTATTTAGATTAATTTTATAAACGATTTTAAGGATTTCACTATTTGACTTAATAAAAACTCAAAGTTTTATTTTACAATTTTTAAATTTTTATTTTAATTTTTTTTATGAAAAAATATTCTAAGTTTAAGTCGTTCTAAGGATATAGACACGTTCTTTCCATTTATTTCTATAACAAAATACTTGAGAAGTAGTTTCACTACTTTATATAACCCCACATATGGAGGAGTAAAGCCGATCTTAACTCCACTCTGACAAAAACTTGGTCAACGGTCCGTTAAGTCCTTAGGTATAAAAATGTTGTTTTGAGGGGGACTCCGGGTAATTTGAGGTACGACGTTGCGCATCGACTATCTAAGGCGATCGACCAGAGAAGTTGGATCTGTCGATGGCACAGAGGTGGAATGCATTACTAATTCTCCAGGGACGTTTAGTGATTGTCCATAGACAAGATCGACTGGAGTGCATCCGAGTTCAGTTTTGACCGAAGTTCTGATTCCAAAGAGAATAAAGCTCTGTGCTCCAGTGCATAGTGTTTTATCTAGAATGCGAGGCTTTATGAGTACGGTGGAATCTCTCCACGATACCGTTTCCCTGTAGATGATAAGTAGTTGTACATATTCTGTGTGAACCTAACGGTTAAATTCCTGAAAAAGTTTACTTTGAAATTGATTGCCTTGGTCAGTCGTAATCTCGAGCGGTACACCGAATCTAGAGATGTACTGGTCTACGAATGCTCGCACTTCCGAGGTTGTTCGCATATCTACCAAAAGAATGGCTTCCGGCCACCGTGTAAATTTGTCGATTATGGTCAGAATATATGAATAACGGTTTGACTGAGGTAGTAGTCCAACCAAGACGATGTGGGTGTGCTCAAATCAGCCAGAAGGAATGTCGACTCGTCCGTGTTCGGGGCGCGTATGACGATTCACCTTTTACTTCTGGCAAGCGAGACAAGCTTTGGACCAATATCCCGCGTCTAAATTCACGCTGGGCCAGAAATATTTTGAAGATATTAGTTTACGCGATGACCGAATTCCGGGGTGGCATAAACCGTGCAATTTCTCAAACACTTGATGACGGACTTCGGTCGGTATGTACGGGCGATTTGTGCTTGTTGATGTCTCACACCAGATATCTAATTTGGAGGAAGGATGGTGAATTTGCTCCAGTTTAAATTTGGAACTCGATTGTTTGTAGTTTAGGAGCGTTTTTAACTCGTTGTTCGATTTTTGGAGTGAGATGAGTCTTTCCATATCCAACCGTGTATGATTAATGGGTGATATCTCATCTTCGTTGTATCTAGACAATGCATCGGCTACCACATTACTTATACCTTTGATAAATAGAATATCTGATGTAAATTGTGATATGTAATCTAACTGGCGAGCTTGACGGGGACTTCATTCCGACTTTGAGAACATGGTAGTAGTCAGTGGTTTATGATCGGTAAGGATAGTAAATAATCTCTCTTCGACAAAGCATCTGAAATGCTTGATGGCGCAGTAAATTGCAAGCAATTCACGGTTGAAGGCAGAATATTTACGTTCGGTTGGGTATAGCTTTTTGGAAAAAAATCCAAATGGTTCACAACATCCTTTGTTGTTCTGCTCTAATACAGCCCCGACCGGGGTGTGGAAAGGATCCGTCGTTATTCGAAATTTTCCACGCTCAACGGAATCCAGGTGGCCAATTGAAATTTTACTTCTTGCCTTTTTGTAGTTTCGCGATTTGTGAATGTATTGGAGCGAGTAGTTCGGCTAAGTGAGGAATGAATCGGTGATAGTAGTTAACCATCCGATAAAACGCTGCACTTGCCGTATATAGGTGTTGGTTGGGGGAAATTGTTTATAGCCACGATTCACTTTGAAAATGGTCGAATACCAACTTTAGAGATTTCATGACTAAGAAAGTTCAGCGAGGTTACACCGAACACACACTTCGAGGTTATTTATCATATATTATATGAACGATATGCGGTATGACACCTCATCCATAATATACATAGTTGAAATTCATATCCAAACAAATCTGTGTATAATACGCTTAAGGGTTCGAAATGAAATATAATACAAAACTTTGATTTTCATGAGATTACATTTCGATTTTCATCATTTCCAGATTTTTCTTCTTTATATACAATACTCGTACACAGTACAGATTAAAACACAATATAATCTAACGTCTAAATAGGAAAAAAAACCGATAAGAAAAACAAAAACAAAAAATAAAGGATTTTAATGTACATCTCGCACATTTCATCATCTCCGAACTTCTTCTATTTATAAATTTATAACTTTACATTTTTTCTTTTTATATTTGCTTGTGAAAATAAAAAAAAATTGTAATAATCAGGATTATATTACTTGAGGCCAGAAAATAAGAAGACGAAGAATATACACAAACACCATACACACACATATAAAACCACAAAAAAAAAACAACAAAATGTATAAAGGTTTTCCAGGTTTTGGATTTGCACGCAGCTATTAAAACACAAAGCAATCAAAGCATATCCAGGAGCGTAAACACATGGTATGGGGAGATCGAATTTGATCTGAAGTCTGTAGGTTTTACTCGAGCCACTATGCTAACGTGCTACATAAAAAACGGGAGTTTGTACGAGCTTGGTATAAGTTTATCGAGCGTGGTTATTTCGGGCGCTTTTAGCTCCTATATAATTCTTATCATATAGAACAGCATTTTACAGTTAATTTTATTAAATGTGGAATTGAAAACTATAGTAAATACTGAAAACTCCCATTACTCAGTTTATTATAAAAAAGTTCATACGCAGCTTTATTCGAAAAAGTTCAAATTATTATTAATACAAAGTTTGTTTTGTTAATTGTATTTTCAAATTAAGCTGCGTTCAAGTTGAAAGCTTTTTTAAAACAAAATACATTTTATTCACTTTGTTTCCTTTTGAGTTTCTTCTTGGGAAAAATTAATTTCATGTTGGCTTTTTAAGCTTTTTTCAGCACAAAGCTGAAATAATATATTTTTTATTTTACTAATCCTTTACACTTGAATGTTTAGAAGAAATATAATTTAAATTAATAGACGTGCATTCCTATATGCTTCAAAGTTATAAACCAATTTTATAGATATTTTCCACAAATTTTGTTTGCCTCTATTAAGTGATGTCTCTTTACATCCAATTAAAATTAATCTGAGTTTGTGTATATCAAAATTATACGTATAATAAAATTTGTAATGGAGATTTTTCAGTTATGTACGTTATCAACCATCAAAAATAATTTGATTATATGACGTATCTATAACGCATCTAAATATATGATGATGTGCTGTATTTCACATTTAGAATACATTTTACTGCAAATTATCTTTTTACGAGCTCTTAAGTTGTTGTCCTACCGTCGTTTACATATATATGTATCTATATAACAAGTTTATATAGTCTTTTTCATTATGATCGAAAATCCTTTCCTGTATAAATTGTATACCAATTTTTGTATTGTATGTATGTGTCTATTATATGTATGCACGTATATATATATATATATATATATATATATATATATATATATATATATATATATATATATATATATATATATATAAATTTAGACCTGTACTATGTGTTAATAAGAAATGGATTAGAGAGTGTCCAAATAACAAATAAAACATTTTTTACTTGAAGCGTTTTTAATTTCAAATTTTCGAATCCCACATAAAAAATATTTCCAACCATATATCCCGCATTTATGTCCGTGTGTTTTTCAAATCCAATTTTAAATTAAACTGGGAATTTTCAGCCACAGCACAATAAACATACATATATACATATAAACATAAAAAAAAGTTAAATAAACAAACAAATACATATTTACTTTATTTTATTTATGTACAGGAAAGCCTTGTATAACGCTATATATGCGTTATGTGTATACCACACATAACATGAAACTCGGTGCAAGCTTAAGGTAAACAAAATGTATACGTATATGTGTATGTATTCAAGTTTTTCGATCGTGCTTAAATCAATCTTTTTAGGCATTAATTTAAAAACCAAAACATATAGAAGTCAAGCAAATGATCGTGTAAATACGAAAACACGCAAAATTATAAGCGCGTTTTTTCTGTTGTATAATATTCTATTCTACTTTGAATATAGTGATTTTAATTAACATAAACATTTTAAAATATGAAAGCGTCTATGTTTTTTCAAATTAAGCCAACAATTAAAATAAAATAACTCTGAAATAAGGTGTTAAGATTTGAAAACGTTAAACGCGTGGTAAGAGACAACGTATTACTGGCTATACCTGTGTATTATTGTTGTTTCCGTACATATGTACATATATGAAATTCCGTACCATAATCCTCATCATAACGAAAGTATCAAATTAAAATGTAATTTTCTGGTTATTAGTTTTTATGTTAGCCAAAAAGCAACAAAACATTAACCAAAATCCAAAAATATATAGTTTTTGTTTATGATATTATTTATGTATTAGTTTTAATGCACCATACTAATACTAATATATGATGGTGCTTATATACGTACATATGTACAAATATGTATGTAATAATAACAACAATTTTAGCAGCCGGTTTGCACAAAATATAAATAATAATATAAATAATCGAAAAAAAAAATTTCCCAATTTTCTATTTCCACTTTTCACACATTTCATGGGTATTAAACCGATGTAGTATTTTAAAATAAAGTTTCCAACTTTATGATTATTTTTCGCTTTATATTTTAAACCCTGGGTTAATTATAAATTATTATAGTGATTCGCATTTGTTTTATTTTTTATATTTATTTTTTGTTATGATTGTAAAAATTAGTTTTCCCCAGTTACGAACACCTGTGGTGCATTGAAAATTGGGAGATTGAATGACATGAATTTTGCGTCAATGGTTAGTCTAACAAATCAAAATGTTATCTAAATTGAAGCGAATTATAGTGGATTTGGGTTGAACAAATGACTTCTGATCGTTTTAAGACAGCGTTTTCTCGCAGGGAAGAACATATCACAACTCACCAACCTTGAGTATCTGGTATACTCTGCAGTATACAATTTTAAAAATAATAGAATTTTTTTATTTGAAATAATTTTCCATTTTCGAATAGAGTTGGCTACCCAGAGAGTCGGGAACCGAAAAATATAAATTTTCTTGATTTATTTAAACTTTTAAGCAAACTTTCGTAGCAGATTTCGTAAAAAATTTACTTTCGTTTGCATAGGTCCCCAACCTCGAAATTTTTGCAATTTTCCAGTTTTTTCAGTTCAGCCATGCCTCTTCGTTTTCTGCAAGGCTTTGTATGTTTGTAAACTTTTAAATAATTTAGGTTAAGCTGTAGTAAATTAAGCAAGAGTTTTATTAGTCTAGCTGACCAAATATATAACAAAATAAATAAATAAGAACTTCTAAAATCATCACTGCAAACGAAAGTAAATTTTCGATAATTTTAAATAAAAACATACATAATTTTGAACCGCTGGAACTGATATCAGAATTGCCCAGATTATTTTAGAATCATGTTCCAAAAGTAAACTAAATTTTGATGCCTTGTACAAAATGTGAAGTTAAAACGTCATTTCTTTTAATTTTGAAATTAATTCTGAAATTTGAATTCTTTGAGGTTGCCTAAAAATCGGAATTTCAAAATTAACTAATTTCATTAAAGACAGATTCAGTGCCTATTCTGTAATAACCATGTCACATTGTGCAAACTTTTGTTATTTTGACATTGCCTCATCGTCCAAATGCCTCGTTTTGACGTTCTCAACATTTTGCGATATGAGGATTTGAGAACTGGTCTCATTTTAGTACATATAGCGTCCAAATCTAGCTTACGTCGCTATTTTATTCAATTTACATACTTAAATATTAATTAACTCACGATCATAGATTAACAAGCACATTTTCCTCTCACAAACTGATACATCTGGAAACATGGATTCATCCTTGTAAAATTTTCCGCAGCGTTTTCAATTTCAAAAGGGCGTGCTCGGGTTGTGCAGAATGTGAGAACTTATCGATCAGCAACCAAATCCGTAGGCAGAGATCAACTGTGAAGGTCTGATAAATGAAGATCAAAAGAAACGATATCAGGATCTTCTCAGCAACAACGTTGAGGGAGCTAATTACCAGTCTGACTGTATGAACTTTGTCTGGGAGGCACTGAAAACTTCGGTTGTCAGTGCTGCACAACAGACTTTAGGTATATGTCCCATATTGAAGAAGGGACACCGCTTGCAGTGTAAAAATTATCGCGTTATAGCCCTCCTTTGCACAGCGTACAAGTTACTGTCCTACATTATATTGGATAGAGTCACCCTCTAGCGGAAGGCCTGGCGGAAGGCCTGGTTCAATCGAGATAATTTGTCTGCGCTGGAATATCTAGGTATGCCAACAAAAATGGTACGATTGTGTAGAATGACAGAGACACAGTGTCAATGCTGTGTAAAGTTGAAAATATGAATTTTTGCAGTTAACTTGGGTGTTCGGCAGGGAGATTCTCTGTCCCCGATACTCTTCAATCTCATGTTGGAGTACATCTTTCGTAAAACTGAAACACCTCAGCGCAATATCTTATATCGCCAGTCCAGCAGTGAAGAAAATACCGAAACGAAATACATGATCTCTGGTTAGGGACAATGGCTCACCAGATTTTAATAGTGGCCACTACACGTTTGAAGGAGTGAGGAGGTTCAAATATTTGGGCTCTCTTATCACTCACGATAACAGTATGGGTGAAGATATTAAAATTCACAAGCCGTGCTTTGTATCCTCTAATGCCACTGCTAAAATCTAAACACCTATCAAGTGCCGTGAAGCTGAAGCTTTACAAAGCGTTGATCAGGCACCTTGTTATGTTTAGATGTGGACGTTGGGCGCTGACGAATGAGTACGAGAGATGTCTCCTTACATTTGAGAGAAGAGTCATAGTGTGATTTACGGCCCGAAACGCGAAATAAATTGCACATACCGAGCTCTGTATAATATCAAGATCAGAGATCTGATGAAGATCCCCGATATTTTACATAAAATAAGATCTCACCGAGTACGCTGGCTCGGTCACGTTCTGCGTGCTGATCCGGAACGAATTGTGCAGCGATCTATGAAAGGAAAGCCACCACATGGTAGCGCACAGGTCGTTGCAGGCGACGATAGCTTCACGGTATAGATAATGACTTGACTTCTTCAGGTTGTCTAAGACAGTATGAAGACCAAGCCCAGGATCGAAACCGTTGGAGCCATATTGTTAACGCAGTAAGGGGCCAGTATAATGGCCTTTAAACACTGGTTTATTATTAATAAGCGACAAAATTAAAAATTTGATTAAATAATTTTTTATATCGATAAGCTGACAAATATACTTATCGATAAATTTGTGTCTTCGATGCAAGAATGGTTTAGAACTCAACTAGATATCGGGTATTTTTTAGTTCACCATTACTTAATTAGATGTCATACGTGGCAAACAAAATAATTTTATTTTATTATACGAAAAATTTATTTTGTAAATTTCGATAGTGGAGATTCACACTATTTTAGATTTAATTTTAGAGAAATTTTAGGGCATTGAAATGTCAACTTTTGTTGCAGTTCTGTTTCTTTCCGTAAACCAACGCGCTACTTTAACTGCTTACGAAATTGGTTTGAGTATAAGTAGTCTGAAGATTATAGGATTTAGAAATGTGATCTATACTTTGTAAATAATTATAGATTGTTATTTTGTATCAAATTTGGGGATAAGACATTCAAAATGGAAGAGTTGAGTTGATATTAATAATCGTGGCGAAGTTTAAACATTTTAAATAAATATTTTAAAACTGTTTCTACTCCAGATTTTATTGCTACATTAAGAGGCATCACTTAGATTAGATACCAAATATAGTAATTGTGATCTAAAATATTTGAACTATTTTTTTATTTTATTTCAAACAATTAATAATATTTGATATTGTTGAATTTGATGACAAACATCTATTACCTTTTAAAATTGGACTAACATATTGGTAAACATAACCGCACCATATTGTAGAGCATTATTCAAAATTAATAAAAGGTAATATACATATGTATATGTATCTACAAACTACAACATATTATGTTTAGAAACTATGTAAAATATGCTTTATGTAAATATCGTTTTAAGCTCACATAAAAGACTTTCTTTATTTTAATCATTTCACGAATATGGAACACAAACATTTTTTGAATATTTTAACAAAAAATGCTTTGTCCAAATTCCAAATTCGGAATGTCGCTTTGTAGTTACATACATACATATATACACAAATAAAAATTTAGTACACGGCCAATTAAATTAAATCAAACAAGGTTGATTTTATTTTATCACTGACTGAATGACGTGCACAACTCTTTCGAATATGGGTATGGAAAAACACAACGAGTGGGGAAATCCAGCATCGAACAAATTTCCACGAAGCAATCAGGGATTATTAAATATTTTATTTTAAGGCAATAAGTTATTCTTGGTATAATACACACATACGAGTATATATATATATATATATCTATATATATATATATATATATATATATATATATATATATATATATATATATATATATATATATATATACATATATGTAAAATATGTTATGTGCCAACATAAAATATGTACATATGAAATGCCATATGTATGTATACGAATAAATTAAACTATTCGTGAATAAAGTGCGGGACCAATTTAATGTTACGATAAATTATTGATGTGTATATTTTTTATATACCACCCTCGTTTATACATACATACATATATTGATATCCTGTCAAGTTGATCCTTTGGTATTAAATTTATATTTATAAATCGATTGAAATGTGATAAACGCCGAATAACTCGGATGATATACTAACGAAGGATGCGATAACACAAGCGCTATTCATCCATTGATAGCGAGATAATTGAATTATTTATTAAATTTACAAACGTATACGCAGGCAGGAGCGGAAGGGTGTTAATTTTAAATTAAAGCGAATTTAAAGAGCTGGAAATACGAGGAAGACGCAGCACTGAAGACGCATACACATATTTAAAATTGTGTTATTGTGTGTAAAAAAATATCATGGTATGTGTCTTCAACGATTAATCATTTAAATCTTGGCGCGCTCGCTTATATATGTACGAGTACATATAGATTTGATCTTCCAGATGATTTGTTTTATGTAATTCAATTTATCGATTGTTGTTTTTTTTTTAAGTTTATCACTTTTCATGTTTTTATTTTATGCTGTGCTTTTCATTATGTTATCATAGCCGCCATATATATATATACTAAGAAGCGAACTGACATGATCATGATGGCATAACATACAAAATAAAATTTTATTTGTTTTATGTTTAAAGCTTTTGGTTATATGTGATGCTGATGGATGTGTTCTTTGAATATAATATACATATATATATATATATTCATTATTTATGTATGTGTGCGGATAGGAAAGACGATGAAATGTTATCTCTGAAGGAATAGCTGTCATTTGAACGTAGAAAGAAATTAAAATTGAATATGTTTGTGATACATAAAATGGTTGTTTTGAAATTAATTTTTTTCGTGACATCCAGATAACAAATGAATGATGAATGTTTTAGAATTTTAAAGCAATTTGATACCTATAGCTATAGTTGAAACCATTAAACCATTCCCGCGTCATTAATTATTTGCACTTGAACTGCAACGATTTGGTTAAATATCTATATATTGGTTATCCTCTGTACTTCCTATTTAAAATGAAAGTTGGGCGGATTACCCCAGCACTCAATGCCACTGACGAGTCCACGGACAAACACTTACACATTAAAAACACCCAATCGTGATTGGTTACCACAGGGAATCGAACCCGAGTTAAGCAAATTTCTTTAGCTTATCAGGGCCAGAAATAATTTTAAGAAAAATAGAATTCAATTGAACATTTATTTTAAAAAAACCGAATCTATAGTTTAAAAATTGTCAAAATTGGCTTAACTATCGAAATTACAATTTCAAAAATGTAAATCAAAATATTCAATTTAATTGATTGGCATGTTTACAAATTAATATTATTGATATAACCGAATATGGAGCTGTGCAAAATATTTTGAAATGCATTGCAGATAAGAAATACAGAGTAATATCCTTAAACAACAATGTATGGAAAATCTACACATCGGAATCTGTTACTTATAGAGCCTTATCTACAAAGCCTAATTTAGAGAAAATCGAATGGTATACATATGAAAATAAAAGCAACCGCCCAATATAGGTTATGGCAAGGGCTTCCATCCAACCTGTACAATAAAAGGCATTATGGAAGATTTCCAACGACAAGGACTGCAAATATAAAATGCAGCAAAAATAATAAAAAGAGAAAAGGTGAAAGAAGGGTCCGAATTTAAAATTGAAGCAATACGTAAATTCACGTGGCTTATAGTGCAATGTAAGGAGAGCCACAAAAAATTAGAGATAAATCACGGCAAGGTCCATCATATTATAAAACGCCAATAGCCAATAGCATAAACACTAAACACCAACCTAGGAAACTTTACCACATCTATATCGAGTAAAGTAAATAATCGTAGGGTCGTTTTCGCAAGTGGTGGCATCCGGGCTACAAAGTACGACCCCATAAAAATTAGTAAATTTCAAAGACTCCAAAGAAACATCTATGCTTGATATGCTTGAAAAAACATTTAAAAACATCGAAGCGCTAAACACACGGCTTATAGAAGAACAGAAATCCATAGATAAATTAAACAGGCGACTAGATAGCCGAGAAACAGTGAATGAAATAACATCCACATTTTACTAAACTAATATGAAAACATTAAGAATTGTAATCTGGAATGCAAATGGAATAATCCAACATATTCCAGAGTTCGTAATCTTTTTAAATACTGAAAAAATTCATATATGTTTAATATCAGAGAGCCATCTTACTAAAACTTCATACATCAAAATATGTGGTTACGTCTCTTATCATCATTTACATCCAGCAGAAAAAACAAGAGGAGGATCAACAATATTTGTGAAAGAAAATATTCAACATCTTGAGGGAATAAAAATTGAAGAAGAAAGTAGCAAGTAGTTACATTCAACTTAACAACAAAAAAATATTCAATATCTGTTCAATTTATTGTCCTCCAAGACATAATTTAATTAAAGAGGATTACAAAAAGTTATTGCACCAGCTAGGATTTAATTTTATCATTGGAGGTGATTTTAATGCAAAAAATACTCTCTGGGGGTCAAAATTAACAACTCCAAAGAGCAGAGAACTATACGTCGCAGGTCTAGCGTACAATGGTGAATTTCTTTCAGGAGGAAAACTAACGTACTGGCCTACTGACATAAGGAAAACTCCGGATCTAATTGATTTCTACATTACAAGAGGTATGTCCGAAAACCACATTTTTCTAGAAATAGTGAAAGTCTCTCATCTTTCCACTCATTATGACGGTTAGTTCCACGAGCGTTAAGAAGGAAAATTCATCTAGACTAACAAATTGGGAATTATTTAGGAAATTGGTTGAAGACAACACCCATCTTCTTGTACAATCAATCATTCGGTTCAATTAGAAAATGAAGTGGAACTATTAATCAATAATATACAACAAGCAGCATGGAATAGCACCACTGTAATCCAAAACAAGGAGCGTAATAATTTCACTTATCCAGTCGAGATGAGTGGGTTGGGTAATGAAAAACGGAAAGCAAGGAAAATATGTCAGAGAAACCACAAAGAGCACCACAAAGCTAAGTAATGTTTAATTACCTCTGCAAAAAGCTGAAGCAAAGAATTAGAGAACTGAAAAATAAATCGGTCACCCGTTATCTTCGTAGTCTTACCGGCGATAAAGAAACTTAGTATTCTCTATGGAAAGCTACAAAAGCATTAAAAAGACCAAATTATCAAATACCGCCAATAAAAAATGATTAGAGAAATTGGGTAACAAGTGCCAAACAGAAAGCACCATTTTTCGCATCTCATTTTGAAGGTTTCTTCCAACCATATACTAGGCAATCAGCGTATGAAAATAAAAGTGCACAAGGAGGATTGTAGGGAACTACCACCTGTAACTCTTGAAAGATGAAATTAACCATAACATAAATACGAAAAAATCTCCTAGCAACATCATTTCGACTGAAATATTTACCACTGCAATGGAAAGTAGCAGAAATAATTATGATACTAAAGCCGAACAAACCATCTAATCATAAAAAGTCATATAGGCCAATTTGTCTGCTTCCAGTACTTTTGAAAATTTTTGAGACACTGTTATACAAAAGGATGTAACCTATAATACTTGAGAGAAAGCTAATACCATCACATCAGTTCGGATTTAGAGAAAACCACTCCACCATAGAGCAAATTCACAGGATTACAAGTATTATTGAAGATTTACTTGAAAATAAGAAAATATGCTCAACAATATTTCTGGATGTAGCACAGACCTTGACAGACTTACCAAACACAAGCGGGACAACAATAGCAACATTCGCGAAGGATATTGCAATTTTAGCTAATGATTATAAAGTAGACCAAGCAACCAGAAAACTGCAACGGGCTACGAACCAACTAAGTAAGTGGACAAAAAATGGCGCGTTAAACTAGGTGAAAAAAACTCCACGCACGTTAACTTTAACAATCAAATAGTTAACTGGATACCAATAGAACTAAATTCCAAACAAGTTCCCTATGCTAACACAGCCAAATATATTGACATGGCTAAGTTAAAATGGAAAGAGCACATTAAAAGGAAAAAGGAGGAACTTAATAATTGGCAGATATTCAGAGCTGTCAATACCTAATAAGTTGCTACTATACCAACAAGTTTTAACACCTATATGGACTTATGGTATTCAGCTTTGGGGCTGTACTAAGAAAACCAATATTAAAATAATACAAGCTTTGAATACGTCAGCGAAGAGATAACAATTCATGCAAAGAAACACATACAACGGCTTGGTCAACATCAAAATGTTGAGTTACGTGGTATGCTGAGTAAGACAAATGGAGTACGAAGGCTCCAAAGAAACCGCTGGTATTAGGAAGACCATAATCGGGCAGCCAAATTTTTAGAGACTAATTAATGGGTTATATCTCTGCAAAATGAACATAAGAAAGATAGACAAATTTGATTTTCCAAAAATTCAATTAATTTATAAATTTATAAAATATCCTAATTTAAATTTTTTTTCAATTTTTAATTTTAAATATACTGGAATAAGAAATTTGGATCCATGCAAATTTATAAAAATTAAAAATCAATAAAGATTTTTAAGAATTTAATTTACAAATTTTTAAAATAATTACTAATTTAAAAATTTATAAATTTAATTACAACAGTAACAATTTAACTAATTAGTAAATTTGAAACTTCACAGATTTATATATTTGTAAATATACAAATCTTGATAATATTGTTTTATTGTTTTTTAAACAGTTTTAGAATTATGAACTTACAAATATAGTTGCAACATTTATGAATTTATAAATTAATTTTTTTAACAGTTTTTAAATTTATAAATTTGTAAATTTGAATTAAATTTGTGTTTTTGTAAAATTGTAAATTGGTAAATTTATAAATTTGTTTGTAAATATGTAAAAAACCCTAAACCTTGTAAATCCATAAAAATGTAAAATTTGTGAATTTTATTTTGTTTACATTTGTAAAGTTGTGAATTTACAAATTAATGAATTAACGTAACTTACAAACTTACATTTAAAAACATTCATTGTTTTTTCAATTTTAAAATTTGTAAAATTGGAAATTTGTTAATATATACTTTTGTACATTTGTATAAAGCAAGTTTGTAATTTGTTTGTAAATATGTAAAAATGTCGATTTTTAAGTTGGTAAAATTGTAAATTTGTAAATTGGTTAGTTTGTTGGATTTGGAATTTTGTAGCATTGTAAATTTGAATATTGTTTAACATACGGGACTACGATTTAAAAACTGCGATAACATACTTTACTCAATTGTTTAATTTAACAAGTTAAAAATTAAAAAATTAATAAATGTATAGTTGTATTACAAAAGTAACAAATTAATAAATTTTTAAATTTATAAACTTCACACATTTACAGATTTGACAAAAGAGTATATTTTTAAATTGATAATAATTGTAAGTTTGTAAATTGATTACATTAAATTGATTAGTTACATTTTAATAAATTTGTAAATTTTGTACTATTGTAAATGAATATGTGAATTTTGAACAATATTCACTTTATAAGCATACTTTACTACTTATTGATTAAAAAATATTCTTTGTTGATTAAAATATAGAATATTTTGACTTAAGTACATGCCTTTAATTGTGACTTAAGAATTGGAATAGTAACTGAAGTTATAATATTATGACTTACCTACAATTTAGTATTGTTATTTATGCTAGAATTTTGTTACTTAAACTGAAATGTTATGATAGCGTTCGTTGACTTAAGCATTCTAAGAATTTTAAACGCACTCTATAGTCTCAACAAATAAAATATATTGACTTAATAATATCTCTATAATACTGTGAATTATGGTAACTTAAACAAGTTCGTCTTTAGTTAGAATATTTTGATGTAAAATTATTGTTGCTTATAATAAAGTCTTAAGTGACTTAAACTTAAATACTAAGATTTAAAAAAGTCTTTGTTGATGAAAATATAGAATATATATTTACTTACTGAGTACCTTACTGAGAATTGAGACTTAAGTAGTGTAATAGTAACTTAAGTTATATAATATGCTAGAATTGTTTAGCTTAACCTTAAACACTGTGTGCATTTACTTAAGGATTCTAATATTGTGACATAAGAGATTGTAGTGCGGCTTAGTTAGCGGCTTGTTTGTCTTAAGCTAGAAAGTTTTGACTTAAAATTTTGTGTTTTTTCCTAGAGTTAAGTGGTTTAAATTTAAATCCTCCTTTTAACATAAGGAATAGAATTAAATCTTAAACTAGAATACTTTAACCTAGGCTGCAATAGTTAAAAGCAAGAATATACTGACTTAAGGCATTTTACCTTAATCTTGAACATTTTATCTTATAAATAAGAATCATTTAAGATTCTTTTCAAAAATTCTAGTAAGTTTTGCTTGTGAATTGAATTTATTTGTAGGCATTCAAACATATTCCAAAGAAACCGTGCAAATTACACCTACGCACCACGTATATATATTTGTATATCCCCCTGCTCCGCACGCCATCAAATTAATAACAGCGACCGCACTAAATAAAATGAAAGCATATATATTTTTACCAATAAATCAAACATAATGTCATTTCCCATACATATAACTTTATTATACAAACCAAAAATACAAAAGCTTTAAATAAAGCTTTTTATTTTTAATATCCTATCTAAAATTGGTATATTCTATATGTTATGTACTCTGTACAGACACACACACAAATTTATTTTGACTACAATATCTACATACATATGTATATATACAAATATGTATACATTTGGAAAAATGAACAACAGTAGCAGCACCACCACCATCAATAGTATGAAAAGCTTTTTTCATAGATATATATACATACATATGTACAAACAAAATTTTTAATCGGATTTTATTTATACAAACAAAAAACGCTCGGAATAAAGTTTATGTTTTATAAATTTATTTTATGTTTTAACATTATAATATTTTTATGACAACAACATCAACAACAACGAACTACGACGACGATGATCAAGAATGAAAGAAAAATGTTTAATTTAGAAGACATACAACAAAAAAAAAATTAATGAATGCCAGAGTGAGAGCGACGAAAATAGCGACTTTTCCTATTTTTCGTTCGTTGATTGTTCTATTGTTTTGTTTATATTGTTTTGTTTAATGTTTTGTGTACACTCTGACTGCGTAATATGGTGATGCTGATGGCGCGGGGGACTACAACCACGGGATATTGTTATTGTTTCTGTCTTTTAAGTTTTATGCTTTGTACGTATGTAATACAAAAAAATCGACTTTTTAATCCTTAAATTATTATTTAATTTTCCAAAATACATATATAGTAATTAACTATCATTGTTGTGAATATATAAGATAAATTAATTCGTTTGGTCTATGTTGAGTGGTTATAAGGTTTGAACACATTCTCTGCGGTTGCGATACTAATACGTGGTCAGTCAATTTAATAATAAGCCAATTTCATTGGACCTTTATAATTCCGGGTAATTAAATTTAATTTAATTAAATTTCTTGTTAGTCGCTCGACATTTTGGCATAGTTCAAAATTCGAATACATTCATGATGATTGAGAGGTTTGAATTGGCTTTCGACTAGGCTGAGGCGAAACTTTTTCTAGCACATTATAGCCAACAATATTCTCATTATTTGGATCGGTTAGATATAGTGGAATCAAGTTTCGTGCTTATTCGGCGGTAATAATCGCAATAATGATTCGATGAATTCGGTACACTCGAATTTGATGTCCAGTTTTTGTTGAGAAGAAGTCCTGCAGTGCAGATTAAATGCCTGCGCGTATGAACTTCATTACGATAATTTTAATAAAAGGTGTTTTTTAAGCCGGATAGAACTTGAAATTGTAAAAAATAAAAAAAAAGTAAATTTTTATGAAAAATATACAGATCTCAGTATATTCTGGCAAGTCATCATGCGTGAGACTCACGCTTGAACAACGCTACGAAAATATTAAAATCCTACTATGAAAATCAGTCGTCGATTGGCGCAACTTATAGACAACCTCGTGATTTTTATGGCGCTTAATCGTCCATCTGAGCAAGCCATCTGTCGAGCTGTGAATAGATTTCGTACCACATTCTCTCTAGAGGATGCATTAACATCAACACGTCGAAGGAATGTACGTACTGAAGAGAATATCGCCGCTGTAAACGGAAGTGTGGAAGAAGATCCAAATTTATCGATCCGTCGTCGTTCGCAGGAATTGGAGCTCAATCAATGATTTTTTGTTTGACAATATGGATGACATTGATCTGGACGAGATGTGGTTTCAACAGGATTGTGCTACGTGCCATACGGCGACCGTTATCATCGGTTTTATTAAAATCAAAATTTGGCGATAGGTTGATTTCGAGAAATGAACCTGTCAATAGGCCTCCAAGGTCGTGCGATTTGGTACCTCTTGATAATTTTCTGTGGGCAGCAACAATTGTCGCCTTGGAAGCATTGTTCGTGTTATTCGTGACATTCGCCAGCAGTGCTCGAAACATTTTTGATTACAATTTAATTTTTTGTGTTATTTTTTACAATTTCAAGTTCTATCGGGCTTAAAAAAACATCCTTTATAAATGGATAGTCGTTATATTCAGTAAAATTTCTCATTTTTCAGTAAAACTTTTACATATTTAAAATTATCTGTTGATTGTCGACTATCGTATAACCGTGAGGTTTGTAACAAAGGGATATTTCGCAACAAATCTAATTGTTCAAACGTTGCAAATGCAATATACGCCGAAATACCCGATGCCAACGTTGATAAGGATTTGCATGAAGTTGTGACGAAAAATATGATGCAGGTACCTTGCGGTATACTAAATCCATATTCACAATGCGTAATAACGTCTATCGACGGAAAATGTTCTATGTGATATCTTCAAAAATTAGCGTCCAACGGGAACGATGGATATCCTTTTTACAGAAGAAGAGTAGCAGAAGATGGTGGTAAATTAGAAACTATACAAATGCGAATCGGTGACGTTGAAGTAAATAACCGGTGGGTGGTTCCATATTTATAAAGGCAGTGACACGGTAGTTTTTGGAACGCGATCATATATATCGATGAAATCGCACAATATCAGGCTGGAAGATACATAAACAGATATTACAACGCGCCTTGTTCACAGCTGCAAATATGCTAGAAATATCCGTGAATCCACCAGCTACAACGTTAACTGCTTTCTTCACGTTGTGTCAAAGTGACGCGTTGTATTTGGAAGGGTCTATACGTATTACACATGAAATAGGAGAGCGAGTTGACGGACAACCTGGCATATTCAACTACGATTGTAAATGACTGTTGGTAAATGAGCCCGGTCCAATATCTTTTTAGCAATTGGGAATTTCCCTTTCCACTATCCGCAGTGCATGTCAAACTCTGAATTTATTGGAGACCGACCGACACTGGGATGTATGAATTAATAACGCGTGTAACACGTCACATCCAAATCAAATTCGTACATTGTTTGCAGTCAAATTGACGTGTCTTTTACCTCCAACAGTGTTATGGGAGAAATATAAATCGCCCATGGTTGAAAATATTTTCCGTCGCATATGCATAAGGAAAATTTAAATATGCACAATGGATTTTGCAGCAGGAATCTACAACGAAACGTTAAGATAATGATTGAAGATTTGTGCTAAGAAATCGCTTAGGAATCAATCAATTGCGAGAATGCCATCACCGAATCGCTCTGCTGCTGCTTCATTGTAAAACGTTCCTAATTAGATTGATTCTGGCAGCAATTCGATCTCAAAATGACATAGCCTTAGCTCTTGCGTCGTCCTGAATAGCTGCGACATTGCTACCAGGTGGAAGGACTGATCATCCCGTTTTCTATTGATCCATTGATGATGCAATTCATTGAATGTGCAATATTTCATTTGGGAAAGGTAATGTTTGGGAAAGGTAAATTTATTGTTTGGGATGAAGGCACAATGGCGCACTGAAAATCGCTTGAGGTTCTTGATCGATCATTGTAATATTTGCGTGGAAACATCGGATCATTTGGGAACGCATTTAATTAGCTTACTCTACTTGGTGACATACAAAAGACGTTAAAATTAACAAATATGCGTGTTCAGGTGCAAAACGATTGATCAGCTGAGATATTCTAACATCAATTGCTAGAAATTGGGAACGGAGAGGTGCGCCGGTTGATCCTTCAAAAGAAGGAAAAAGTATTTCCGAATATTTAAACCAATTATATACGATTGGCTGCGTAAACCAGCTATTCTTGCGGCCAAGAACAAGAGCGTCTTCGAAATTAACAATATTATTCAGTCTAACATTCAAAGCGAGGCAGACACATGCAAGTCCGCCAACACTATTCTGGAACGGTTAATTTTCTAACAACATTTTTGAATTCATTCGATCTACCAGGGATGCCACTGCACGTACGAAATTGAAAATCGGTGTGTTAATTATTATGTCGCGAAATATCAGCCGCCAAAGCTTGCAACGGCACGAGGTAAAGAAATTAATGAGCAACGTCGTAGAAGTATGAATCTTGACAGGACCTTTCAAATGTGAAGATGTCCTCCTTCCTTGCGTTCCTATGATTCCAACGGATATGCCATTTCAATTTTTGAGATTTCAATTTCCAATTCGATTGGCGTTTGTAAACACCACAAGGCTCAGGGCCAATCTTTAGAAGTGTGCGGCTAAGATCGAGACACAGATTGCTTCTCACACGCAACTATATATTGCGTGTTCTAGAGTCGGCAAACCAGTCAATCTCTATATCTATACAACAAACACGCATTTCGGAATTAAACTTATTAGAAACGTGAGCTTTATCTCTTTTCTTTCTTTTCCATTTAACAGCAACGGCCGGGTACAGCTAGATTTTAATAAAACATAATATCGTAATTTTATAGGTTTGAAAAGCTCAAAAACTGCAAGGAAACTTGTTAAATTGAAAGTATTTAAAACTGTGTTATGTACAAATAAAAAACAGTTTAACGTTTTTATTCACCTTTGATTTACTGTATATGTACTCGTAAATAGCAGTATAATGAACTTTTTAATTTTATTTTTATTTTTAGTACATAATGCAGAGTACATAAACACTTTTAACAGCTTTAGGTTCTTGGACTAACAAATTTTATTTTATTTGCATATTTAATTTATAAAAGTAAATTAAGTTGATGTTTTATCTGTGTATAATAAAAATTTCACGGGCAGTTTTATTTTGTTTAAAAGCTTTTATTTTAATTTCTAATACGAAAGTTTTGAAAACATTTTTATCGTTATATAATTAAAGCATAAAAGCTCTGACAATTTCAGAGTAAAATTTACTTAGTATCCATGATTTTTTTGTTCATTACATTTTGTGTTCATCGTTGATAACGATCGTTATATATATGTATATGTTGATATATTTTAAATTTAATTAATAGTATAGTGACATCTAACTGCATCGTGACTGTATTACACAATATTTAGTGACAGTGCGATGATGATCTATTTAATAAAATGCCAGTACTGAAGCTACAAAATATGGCAGGTAATAAAAATTTCCTATTTCATAATTTTTTTACCATATCCAATAATGGAGCTCTACTATGACTTTCGACTACTATTTTCGACAGCTATCGTTTTTCTATAGTAGAGTAGGCAAAGGAAGAAAAAGGTAAACAATAGTAAATTTTTAATATTGTTTTCCTTTTTCTTCCTTTGTATACTATAGGAAAACGACCGTCGTCGAAAATCTTAGTCGAAAGTCATAGTAGGGCCCCTGTTTTTGATTTTATCATAGCAACTACAACGATAATAAATGTCAGTGATTCTAGCACGTGACAATGTCATTGCAATCTTGTTGTTTTTACATTTTTTTTCTGTGCTGGGATGTCTTACCATCACATTTTCGATATTCGATAGAGGTTTGTGTCTCGCTTTTTACGAACAAAATTGTGTTCTATCGCGTTTTTTCAAATAACGTTTGAATTGTAATTCTTAAATTATGAGTCTATAAAAATAACCCTCTTCGACAACAAAAATAACACAATACCCAAAAGCCCGTTAGTATACAATAATTAAAATATTTATTTATATTTTTTTCATTTAATGTACAAACAAAAATTGTTACTATAAGGAATAATAACTCTAAATTCAAAAAACTGAAACATAAAGTTTTATTTAAAATAATTTAATTAGTAGTGACAAAAGATTATACCCAAAACATAGAAAAAATAAATATAATATTTATTTAAACTCAATAAAAAAACAGTTAAACTTGCCCAAAAAACCATCAACTGCAATAATTTATTAGCTTCATCGAGCCCAGAAAACAGTTTTTTCAAAATAAAATACAAAAAACAATTGTGTGCGTTCATATGGAGGTTGATCATTTTTAAATTGAGATTCTTGATTGAGTGCGCATGTATTTGTGTATTTTGAGAGAGTCAATATTGTATATAAAAAAACACATTTGGACAGATAATCACAGTCGTGGACTAGTAAGCCAAAACCAAATTGACTACATATTGACAGATATGACTCTAGTTAGTTATGTGTGACGTGTTTAATTAGTACCAAAAATATGTGACTTGACAGAACAATATGCTTGGGAATATATTTGTACAAATAACCGTTAGGTATAGGAAAACTCACATGGGCGAGAACATTTTTGATACTTTGATAGAAACTTAATCATTTAAATATTAAAACATAAATATTCTATAATATATGCATAATGTAAGGTTGGCAGATATTCGTGAGAGCAAAAATGGACGTTTCGGGTATTTGTTTATCTATAGATAATAAGGACAATTTACTAAGTTTTACTAAAATATTAAAATGTTTAATAGCTCGGGTACTGAATATTTTGAAAGACCTCTGCCACCAAAGAAAAAATCTCAGAATCTCGAATGAAACATTTTCATAAGTGCAATTATCAGTGATAGTATTTTTGTGGAGTAAAAAATGGTTTTGTGAAATTTGTTCGAACGTGACGTGTAAAGAAATGGCTGATCAACCAATAATTACAACACAAACTGAATCTATGTCTTCAGTGGGATCTGTAAATGCGCTTTCTAAATATCTCCATCTAGAAATTTCTGTAGCATTATATAGCCAATTAACATTAAACAAATACTTTGTCTTCGAAAAAACACTTGCCGAGATCACACAATTTATTAGGAATTAACAAATGAAAATAGAAAATTAACTTTACATTAAATTTGAAACCAAATCGTAATATACTCGTAAAATCAAACGCAGGTACTAATCGGACACACTGGAATTCTTGAAAACCAACAATTTGAACATCATGGTAACATACATCAGCGAAATTATATTGCGTGCCAAAAAGAAATCAATGAAGTCTTGGATTGATAATGAATTGCTTAATATTTTGAAAATCAAAAACTTATGGTATAAAAAATTGAAACGAGTCAAGAGAAATGACCAGTCTATTTACGACATACATAGATTTTGGGATAATAAATCCGGGAATGTAGATTTTGGGATTTTTCTTTGATGGGGTCAAATTAGAAATCAATATTCATGCGAAACAAATTAAAAAGTGAAAGTACTTCTATAAGGAAATATGGAAGGGAATCAAGTTCACTCTATAGCTGATGGTATTGTAACGTCGATAGTTTTAAAAACTGGATGACATAATAAAAGTAGACAAAATTATGATTGCGGAAGAGATGAATCAATATTTTGTTGGAGTTGGAACATTACTCTTGATGATGTTTGATAATATTATCTATATGTATATACCTCCGAATTTTAATTAGTGTTCAATTATAAAGACTGCGCTATAAATATATAAATCATTTGGTAAAGGTGCATTACCAGCTAAGTATTACTATTGATGGGCCTCCGTTACAATGGATTTCAACTTTGCCACCACGCCCCCAATATGTATGTACACCATTTTCAAGCAAACTTTCAATCAATTGTGGAGTCCCACAAGGTATCATTCTCGGAGCAATACCGTTTCTAATTTTCATCAATGACGTTGTGTACCTCCCTCTCTCTGGAACATCGTATTTATTTGCAGATGACATAGCCTTGCTGTATGAGACTTCTATAGTGATGTTAGCATGCAAACAGCAATAAATACAGATGTGGTCATTAATGCTAAGAAAAATGATTCCGGCGACTTGATTGCGGCCTGACTGTCCACATAAATTGCAATATCAATCGCGGATACTCCATCAATCGTTATCACCACCTTTGTACAAAATTGCAGTGGTCAGGGAGACGAATGGGAATATTTACGTTCTGTTTATTACAGAAGACTTTCCTTCCTACTTTACCGTCTAGCTTGGAGCCATTTGTGATAAACTGCATAGCTTCGGATTCCGAGATAGTGACTCGCTCCGCCAAGATTCTCTTGAAGAAGGACAAATGGTCCGGAAGCCTGTCTTGAAGCATAAAGTAGGTGAAGTGTAGTCGAAAGCCGCCGGTTCTTTCTCTAGCGATCTATTTATTGTCGAGTGGTCTGGCTGAAGACATTTCTACCGTGATTTAGTTGATAGCCGCTTAGCCGTATTGGCCGCCATCTGCTTACCGAAAAATTCGACGGTATGAAGATGAAACAAAACCTCTGAGGCGCGTGCCGGTGTCATCCTCAACGCTCTGCACTTTCTTAATCTGCACCTTCTAGTTCTCTATGTTATTTTCTCAAGAGCTGGTCGCCACGCACTCACTCAATACGTAAGTATGGGTCTCACAACGACGGTGAAAAGCCAGTATACCAGCTTCGGTTTCAAACGAGGAACGAACGATAGAGTTATAAGTCTTAATTCCTTTTGTTGATGTGAGGCTTTTCCCGCTTTTGGAATAAAGACCCCCCTGACCTCTGCTTCTTTGGAATATAGTCCAGCTTTAAAAACCGACGAGTTGTTTTGTTTCAGACCAGCCGACTCATAGGGTTTGAAACCCTTAGAATCCAGTGTTTAGCCACGATATATTCTGTGCACAATGAATATGTTTCTCGATGAGTAATAGACTCCGTCGGGTTATTAAAGCATCTTGGGAAGTGAGTTTCAATGAGAAACTTCAAAGCTTCCTCACTAGAAGCAGTCTAGGAATCATCCGGTTTAATCAAATAGCTGTGACTGGTTTGTTTAGTAAATAGAATCTTCCTGAGATGATGGGCTCAGGATCATCCTGCGGATGAAATACCTTTAATATTTCTCTATATCTGCGCCAGTTTGTTTTTCTTTGATCCCGGAAGAGTTTCCGGGTAGCAGTGGCAGTTTTCAAGTTTAACGTTATATCGATGATCAGAAAATGAGTGTTCTCTCGACACTCTCCATATGATAAATATTCTCTGAAACGAAGGGTACGTCTAGAATCTCTCGCCTATTCCTAGTAATAAATGTGGGTTCTTGCCCAATCTTATACACACTAAAAGGTTGGTATTTAATAAGTAATCAAAAAATAACTCATCCCTTTCGTTGATATCTGTGCATCCCCAGATTGTCTGATGCACAATCGAGTATTACACCAATCCTCCTGTTTTTTGTTCGAGGACCAGTTAGCCGGCGAAACTTCGAAAATTTGACTGCTACCGACCGCAGTTATGTCATCATTGCTGTATTGAGATCCAGAAGAACTTAATCCAGAAGATTTAAATTGATTGTAAATCGGTTTCCAATACGATCATCTAAAATTTTTTTTCTTGCATTTGGTCATGCTTCTTAAAGGGTTAAACTGTTCTCATGAAGTTCATTCCTCCTCCATCACATCGGACGCATCTATATATACGAGTATATATAGGTTTTTCATAAATTTAATTGAAATGGTTCGATCTTTATGTTGTTCTTTTGTATTGTGTTTATTATTATGTTTACATAGCCCCTACGACCAACAATAAACAAAATTGATGAATAATTTCTGCATTCATGTGGAAACACAAATAAAAAAAGTTCTTAACAACTTCTAAAGATAATAATAGTCAGAAGATTTTGAAAATTAACTTTTTTTCTTTTTTTTTAATTTATGAAAGATTAAAAATTTTTGTATTCTGTACTGCGAAGAAAATTAAGAAGTAAACTTTAGAATATATATTTTTGTTGTACGCTAATTAATTATCTGCTGATAATTTGCAATTGAGTAAAACACACTACCGTACTGGCTGGAGTACACATATACACAATTAAAAATGGTGTATCACTTGCGCAAATAAAACATTGTAAAGTAAGAAAGAAGAAGTATTAAAATTGTTTTCTTAACATTTTTTCTTTATAATACCATCAATTAATTATAAAAAATTCAGAAAGAAAGAATTTAACAACATTCTTGAATTTCGGAATTTTTCTAAATAAGCTTTCTGTATATATGTATATATACATAGTACGTACATATGTACAGTACACAGTGCTCATTGATCAAAGAATGAGTTTTCTTTTATAAAATTCCAGAAGAAAACATTTGTGTGCTGTGTACCTATATAGAATATATATGTATATGTGTGTGTATATATTGAGAAAATGAGATGGGACTACTTATAGTTTGCTAACACTGTTAGTTTGTAGACTACCCTTAATATATGCATCCGAATGTAGAAAACACACAGGAAGTTCTAACCTAATTTTATTATGTGGATGTACATAACATAATACGGAAATATTGATTCGTCAGAAGAGCAAGGTGGATACAATTTTCATCTCTTGCAAATATTTTTTTTTTAATAATTAAATTCAAATATATAAAAATAAATAAACAGAAGGAATTTAAAAAATAATATTATTCATCGCAACAGTTTGTTATTTGTAATCCTTGAAAGTTATTGGAAAATGAAAATTTTTCCTTCATTTTTCCTTATTCCTTTCATCTTATTTCTATATTATACAAATATATTATGTACTTTAGATTTTTTCCAATTTATCTTTCGTCTAAGTGCTGTGCGAATGCATATATGTATAAATTATAACAAACCGGGTGATAAAAAATCTGTGCTTTTTTCGCGCGAATAAATATTCATTGTATAAATAAGCTTTTGAAAGCATTTTTACATTGCATAAGACAGGTGATTTGTTCGAAATAAGCTTTTGTATCTAAAAAGAACGTAATAGGATTTACAAGTTTAAAGATTATGATAATAAACATGTACACATTAAAAAAGTATCTTCTACTCATTAATAATAGATGATAAGTTGTATCGTTGCTCAAAACATTCCTTTGTTTGCTGCCTTCGCAAACTGAAAAAGTTTAAACCAAGGCAGCGAAGACAACTGGTCTAAATTTAAAGATCCAAAGTTGAATACCTGAAGCCGAATAGAACTGCAACTACTCACGAAGTGAAGGTAGTCATCATCCTCCTCAAGGCAGTCCTCGCAAATAACATCATGAGCTTAGCACATACGATGTAGATGATCTTTAAAACGGCCATATACCGTAAAAATCGCTACCAAGATTCTTAAGGGCTCCAGGGCTCCTTAATAAAGTAGTTCGCCTTACGACAGCTAAAAGTCTCAAGCCAGTAGTTAAAAGATAAAGGAACCGCTGAGTCAGTACCAATTTAAGTTATTTGGGAACGAGCTTTGGCTAAACAATCCCCGATCTCATTCCCTAAGATGTCACAATGAGCCGGTATGCACAGGACCGTAACTTTATTGTTAAAACAAAGAAAGTTTATGCTGAGTTAGTTCGGATAAGACACTGTGATGTTTGTTGCTGAGGACAGCCTTTGCTATAACCTTAACAGAAACTAACACCCCATCCAGCTCCACCTCCACAGTGCGAGAGTTGAGTATGGATTCAATCCATAAGATAATGGTTTTGGTATTGACCCAAAATTGGTAAGGGAGGAGTGATCGGAGCAAACGAAATGCTATCGAAAGCTCCCGCAATATCCAGGAGATAAGAGATTTTTCTAAGAGATTTTTCATTCCTGGTTACAAGTCCATGTAGGGCGGTTTCACAGGACCGAATCTGTAAGCGGGTTGCATGTTATTGAGTAGTGAGATGGTTAGAAAATGGTCTCTACTGAATCTATCGACTATCCTTAAGTTGAGGACAGAAAAAGGTGGAGCAAATGATCCTGGAGCCTTATTTGTACATTTTATATTTATTTCTCCCGTTATTGATTATTACGAAATAAAATATCGCCCTAATTTTTATCATTAACTTAAAAACGCCCTATAATTTATCACATCAAACGGAGTCAGCAGAAAGAGTTATCCTATAGGGAATTAATTAAAAATGCTAAGGTTCCATTGGAAATGTTCTTCTATGACTTTTAAGATTTTCAAATCTCCACTTTCTCCTGTGTCCATTATTTTATTCAACTTTTTTGGTTTTTCGTGCAAAATCCACGAATTTAGGCTGTTTTTCTCCCATCGATTAAAGAATGATGTCTGAATGATCTGGTGTACTTTAGTAATACGCGGGTTAGCAGACAGGGATTTTCTTTGCGCCGGGAATGTGTTGCGAAGTGTGGTTATTACCCCTTCTTCTAGTTATAATTGTTTTTCCTTCGCCTCTTCCTAATGAGTGTCATCTTTACTGTTGTCAAAATTGGGAATTCCAAGCGAAACTGCGAGATATCTTTTAGACTGCTTATAAGTCCCAGGAATAAATGTCAGATTTAAATAATTGTTGTGATTAACTAGTTTCGCAGCTAGTGAGGCTGCTTCAGTACAAATTAAATGACCTTCGCTGTCAACTACTCTTATACTTTTTGGAAAAGATTTTAAAAGCTGCGATGCAACTTTGCGAGAGATTGAAACACGACGCATATTACTAACGATGGTATTGACAAATTCAGATAGGAGTTTTCATAGTGATTTGTCTGCATTTAATAAATCCAGTATTCTAATCCAATCCAGTATTAAGCTCAATCAAAGAGGGCGTGCGGACTTCAAATTAAATCAACTCACTGATTGATAATTTCTTAACTAAACCAAATAAAACCAAATCGTTGTGGATATGGCGTAAGCTCTCGACCGACTCTCTTCTTAATTTTTATTAATGGAAATTCGAATACTCATTCTAGAATGGTCTGTCTCCTGTTCGCAAGTTCTCATTTCAATTGAACGATAACGATAAGAGATTTCGAGTGTCGACATGACCATCCAGCACTATTTCATAAATAAATGGCAACTCTCTTTCGGCCATATGCTTAGCTTGGATTTGTCTAATGCTCTATTGTGAAATAATTTAGTTGCGGTAATACATTTCCATCACGATCACCTGTCATAATTTTAGGAAAATGTTAGCGAGCCAGATTTTACTAAAAGATTGAGGTCTCTAGCGAAATCCTACTTTAGTGCCAACTTCAAGGCCTACGAACAATTCCACATTCTGTTATTGCAATCTGTTAGATGTGGTAGACCGATCTTTTAAGCGGTTAGTGGATACTAAATGTTTGGCGAGATCTATATATCTTAAGCTAGAATTTTAGATGTTGTTCGTGCCAATCTCTTTTCTTTCTCCTGCATATTGACGGTGGGGGATTTTCCTTGTCCAATCAAAGAATATTCTAGGTAGATTTTATTTTAGTAATTTTTTTATTACTAAAAATGGTACGATACACGCTTCAAGAACGCATTTAAATTGTTAAAGTTCACTACAAAAATGGTGAAAATTTTGCAGTCACAGTTAGCAAAACTAAAGCACTTTTTGGTCGTCGTGAAGCATCTTCTCGGCCGGCAATAGTGAAACTGGTGGAAAAATTTGAGGTGTTGGGACAAGTTAGTATGATGTGAAGAATCGAAACCGTGTGCGTCGCTCAAGAACAACTGAGAATATTGCTGCTGTAGCCCGTATAGTGTTGAAGAAAACCCAGGTTTATCGATTCCTCGTCGATCTTTGGAATTAGACATTCCACAAACGACATGACACCGTATTTTGCATATAGACTTTGGCTTTAAAGTTCAGTTAAAACAAGAACTCAAGCCGGTCGATCACCATAAACGACGTATCTTCGCTGATTTGGTCCTTCAAATGCATCAAACTGATCCGGATTTTCATCGAAAAATCATCTTCATTGATGAGGCCTATTTTCACCACGGAGGCTACGTTAATAAGCAGAATTGTCGCATTTGGGGCTCAGAAAATTCAAGAATGATTGTTGAAAAGCCTCTCCGTCCTCAACGTGTCACTGTTTGGTACGGCTTTTGGGCTAGCGATGTGATTGGACCTTACTTTTTCGAAAATTAGGCTGGTGCAACTGTTACGGTGAGTAGATTGCGCTACTGAGCTATGATTAATGTTTTTTATAGTCGGAATTGGAAGATATTGATGTGAACGACGTTTACACTACGTGTCACAAATCGCAATTTTGCAAGAAAAGTTTGCTGGCCGTGTTATTTCTCGAAGATGTGATCACAATTGTGCCAATGCTCCACAATCGATGTTATCGGAATTATCGATGACATACAGCCACACGTATATACACGCATCGGATTAAAAATTTAGATTTTAACTCGCCCTAAGCCTCTATTGACGATTTCGCATTCTTGATATGGTGTAAAGTTGATTTTATCAACTGCAACAAAATAACAATTTTTGATTTAGTTGACTTCATACCCCATATAATTTTCACGATCTAATATAGTTTTTCCCACTGAATATATCCGAACTAGAAAACTCGGTGAATTTAATTTTAATTATATAAGTTTTACTTAGGGGCCATAACCTGTTGGGATTAATAATTATTGGGCTATATATAAATACAAAATAGTCGAGTGTTTATCAATAAACGGCAGGTATTCGAAATTTAATGAATTTTTTTACGCAAGCTTATTCTGACTCGATTTGTATACCCGACGGTGCTATATATTCAATAAACTAATTTTAAATATAGAATTAAAAATATGTCTTTTTGTCACCTACCGCCGGTGTTGCGTCACCTACCAATATTGCGAATTGGTAAACAGATTTAATTCGGATACTGTGCGGTAGTCTCATACGTGAATACCTATTGCTACAAGGTTCTTTACCAAATCACCCTATATTGAAAATATTTCAAACCAATCAAAATAAAATTTCCGATTCGTTATTGCATTTCCGATTCGTTATTGAAGTTGTTTTATAACTAAATCACAAGATGTTATCCTTCTTATTATTACATTATTTTGCTGTCCTATATATATATACTGTGCTTTCAGAAGAGGAAAATTGAAATCATATTTCATATTCTGATATGTACATATATACACACAATGGGTGAGGGTATTTTGTTCCTACATAAAATTATCATATTCGTGCACTAGAATATTCAACAACAACCGCATCAACAACAAAATCGGATGATATGGATAGATGACGAGAAGCATAATTTAATATACTTACATTTATAATTGAATACAAATTGACTGTCACATGTATATACCAAAATATACGTATTATTCGAATATCGAGGGAAATTTTGTCCTGCAGTAGCATAATAAATTTGAATTCAAATCCAATTATAAATTGTATTCCCCAACCGAACAACGGTGATGATTATCTCGTCTCAAACTCTATCTGTATAATCTTTCTAATCCTCTGTATACAACCAACATTTTTAAAGCCCCCCATAAGCTCATTATATTCCACAAAATCGAAAATTAAATGGTCCCAGGATGAATCAACAGATTTGATTTCTATGCTATAGTCTGCGGAAAACGGAAATACATATTCAATGCTATATGTAAATGTACACAACAAAAAAAAAATTGTCAAGATACGAAAGCTATATACATATACGGATATACAGGGTGGGCCCCCCATATACCGCCCAACTTCTTATTTATTATTTGTATGTATATATAAATTATAAATACAATAAGTTTCTAAATTTTATTTAAAAAAAAAAGAAAATTAATTTTTATTTAATATTTCGTTTCACAACAGTATATTCGAAATAAAATACAAAAAATCTGCTGTGGAAAATCAATTTTTGTCGAGTGAAAAGAGATTAAATTTATGTGATTTCAAGAATTTGTAATTGGTGTAATCAAAATACAGGCTCCGTTTGTTTTTAAATCGATAATTCAATTTCAATGAAAATTGAATTATAACGAGTTTATATAAATAAAAATGTATATGTCGAATATATATACTGTGCGGTTAAGTGAATAATATGATATGTACACCGAAATACCGCACTGTGACTGATTAATTACTCGGAAACCCTAAAACAGCTTTAACAGAGTTGCAATAGATAATTAGAACTGCCCGGTGGTATAGGACTTCCAATTTCACAGAGAAACGGAATTGTATCATAAAAGGTCACATTGTTCGATCACTGGATTCTAAACAACACTAATTTAATTATTTCCGAATTATTTTACAGATTAGTATTTATCCACTTATTTAACTTATTTCCTTTAACCCACTGTAATCACTTTATTACACTTTACTAACTTTTAATATCCAATTTTTCCTTTTAACTCTATTGCGGTTAAAATCCAACTAACAAACTCCCTACATTTCAACTGGTATTTATACCACATATTTTACTACTAGAATATTCCACAATATTTGAGAATAATTGTCTAAAATATTCCTAAAATACATAGTCATTAAGTTATTTCATTTACAGTAATTTCTCTACTCAATTAGAGATGTCACCACAATCGTAACACTACCTCTACCTACCTGATTTGTTCCGAACAGAATCCAATTTTCCTTACTGCCCTTTCTTAATACGATAGAACACGTTGTTTAACTTGTTAATGACGGTGTACGATCCTTCCCATGATGGTTGCTGATGGACGCTTTCCTCACTAATCCACTACTACTCCACTAATTGTTGCTCCTGCATCATCTATACGAAGTGGCAACTCATTGCAGTTCCATACTCCACGCCCAACATCCATTACGAAGCCATTCGCCCTCATGAAGTTCATACTCAAAATAACTTCCTCCACTATATTTGCGACCAGTACTTCAACACATCCTCTGGTTGTACTGTTCCCTTAATTAGATCTTCTAGGACAAACGAGCAGCTCTTGTATCCAGCAAGGTAAAAACACAGTTCATTCACAATATTTCCTTTGTTAAACCATCTCCGCCTTGTCCCAATCTCGTTACAGGGATGGAGTAATATTTGACTCTCCATAGTCGAACTGCTTCTTTATGTTCATGTTCCTCCTTCTGGGCCACCATTCGCTCTTTACACCATTCTTGATTCATATAGGAGGTTGCGATTTTACTTGTGTCCATCTATCAAGGGATGTTACGCAACATCCCTTGATATGTAACCCATTACGTCACACGCCACATATCTTATGCTAGATTTTCCCTGTTGCACGAATTTTACTTGATTTAAAATTTCAACTTCGCAAAAAATGTCATTTCAAATAATAGAATACTATTGGCTGGAACTTTCTCGGGTGTTCTGGCTGAGCTACTTGGATCGCTCTTCCATTTTGACGTATTGAATTCCTTTCTCGCCCAACTTCTGAAACTCTTGTTGTAATTCTCGATTACTATTATTCTGCTCAAACTCTCCATGTATTGGAGCTCCGTCTCGAAACCCACAATCTTCTCCTGCAAATATTCCATTATCGAAGCGAACTTTCTTCTTCAAATTTTGTACTATTTCGTTACCGTCGATATCTTTTTTTTCCAAAATTTGCACTTTCCCGTTATCGTTGAGAATTTTTTAATCTCTGCAGTAATACCCATCCCTTATAGAATCCGTCGTCTACTGTCTGTCGAGTAACCAAATATCTGCTTCAATCCCTGACTGAATTGCTCCCTACCCTGAATTACCCTTTCCGCTATTTACTACATACTTCCAGATTGTACCAGCGCAGTCTCTATCTACTACTGCACTTTTAACGTCTCCATTCTCTTCTTTTTCGTTCATCGAAATTGTTGAGTCAACGAAATCGTAACTGGCCGGACCAAAACCGCCATCCCCTTGACTGGCATTTGACAAATCACCATGCGGCAATTAACTCGCCTAGAATCATTTCTTAATTCACAATCCCGTCACTATCACCAATTGTTACGATTTAGCCAACACATATTTTATTTTAAGTGAAATTTTTAAATTTTGTATCTTTTGCCCATCCTAAGAAACATTAAATTATTTCATACTGTTTGACTTGTTAGTTAATACAACATGTCAATAGATGGCACTATAGCATAACTGTGCCACAACTTATACACTAAACTAAATTAAAATAAATGTCATAAGTGTGTGTTTTGATGTTTACTAACCACTTTACACAGTGCAAATGAAATGTCAATGAAAAGTATAATCTCGTAAATTGAATTTTTTTTTTGCCACCTATGATACATTAGTTTTATGATTTTTAGTTAATTTATTAAACAATTTGTATAAACGCCTCTTGACACCGGATATCAGATCACTTTGATGTTTTAATAGAACTAGTTCTGCAGACGTCTTAGCTTATTCACCATAGAATCCGTTCACATCGAAATTTGTATATTAATTATTGTGGACACACTGATTAAATATTTAAATTTTCAGTTTTAATCAAACTAATCCTTGCTACCTTCTAGAATATTAAACAATCTTCGAGAGTGTCTATAGACTATTCCTGAATAGTCTAGACACGTCTAATTTACAACAGTTTAAATTTACGGTAGTGTCTCTACTCAAATAGAGATGTCGATCGTAACAAAATTATCACTAAATCAATTAGTGAATAGAAAGTTTATCAACGATTTTACCAGAGGTGATCCGGTAAACGCGATCTAAATCGCTCATATTGTAAGTAGGAAACCTGCCATCTTTCACAAATATCGCAGGTTTCTTACCTAATCCATAGTTCTTTCGACGCTATGACTACAAAGACAAAATAAATTAACATATAAGTGCCCGAGGGATGGTTCTGTGTTTCATGGTCTCTTATTCTGAAGATGCTGTAAAAAATACGCCATTTGTGCGTCCCAACATGCCATACTATGTAAAGCAGCTTCTTGATTTATAGTATTATTTTCCAATAAACCCATACCCTCGGTCACTTCCAACTGCACTGATGTAACTTCCAGGTGTACAAGTAACATGTGTCCAGGTTACTGCCATCTATCTCCCGTTTTTATCCATCAGCGTCATCGTTCAAAAGTCTAATCTAAAGCAGATTTGGTGTTTTGCGCATCCACCTGAATGACTGCCCCATTTAACTTGAATTACGGATTTGGGAATGACTTTCGGAGGGATGGTTTTCATAAAAAATAATACTGAAAATCAACAAAAAATTACTCTGCAAAATTTGGTTATTTTTCCAATTGGAATTTTATTCATGTGAAAATTAGAATAAATGTGTTTTATAAAATGTGCGCCACGTTCTGTCATAGCCTAGATCAGCTGCTATGCGTATATCTTTGTATCCATAAAAATTAAATTATTATTTAGAAGTTTCGTGATTTTGAACGATTTTTAATATTTATTACTGCCAACGTATTCGGATAGTTTAGTAATTAGTTTGACTAACTATGATTTTTATGGTAAAGCTGTTCATGTTCATATATTTTCAAATAGTTTAGAGTTTAGACTAACTGAATGGTCAACCAAATTAAATTTTGATGGACTTTACTATTTTTTCACAGAATTTAGAAGTTACGTAGTTTTGATAGATATTTAAAATTTTGTATTATCAATCCTAGAGACGCCCTCGGGGTCCGTCTATAATTTCGAATAGTTTAGACCATTATAGATGACAATGTGGATGACGGTCACTGCAATGTTTTAATGCCCACATGTTGCTTCGATGTTTCTAGGAATTGGATTATATATCAGATACTGAATCAGCGTTACCTTAACAATTTAACGGTCGTTTAAGACATCAATTTTTTTTAAACAGTCTTGTTTGTGGATGGAACAGATGCAATCGACGTGGCAAAATCGGCGTCCTCTAAATTTTTCGTTATCGTTTTTGCCGTGATAGCCGTGGTAAGAGGCGATCACCCCTACCTTGTATCAGTCATTAAGATAACGCCTATATACGATCTAAGAAAACTAAGAAAATGAACTTAAACCGCTCTCTTAAACAAAGTAAGGTAAAATAATTAACCAACGGTAACCGAACTAAAGCATTTACTAATATTATGTGAATAAGCTTTTTGTAACTTAACTGATTTTGGGGTTAAATTTATTTATAAAAAGATTTCTACAATGGGCGCTTTCATTTTCGCCAACAGTTGACAACATGTTGAGTAAGTTTAACATGATAAGTTTTGAATGCATCCGATTTATCGAAAATTTCATGGCAATGTGATAGCTCGTATGTCATTTGTTCCATCAGTAAATTTTCGATACCAACATGTTGGGAGACCTGAAAATTTTTTAAATTATTCTGCCCTATTCAAAAATTTAACTTATGATCTAACTGAATTCTTATTAATCACTATCCCACCCACCATCTGCAGCATGTAATATACGTATCATTTGACAGTATTTGTGTCCCCAGAAAATATAATTGAATAAAATTTCAAATAGGCTATAAATCTTTGTAACAATTCGGCTAGATTGGACCCGTTTTTATCATTTTTTAGTGTAAAAATGTGAAAATTGAGCCATGTGGAAAAAAATTAGGGCGTTCTTTTTATTTCACAAACCAATGACATAGATTACGAACTAGTTTTTTAAAGTCAGTATATTTCTATATTTGTATGTCATTTTTAACGTTATTGGTTATTAATTTTTATGAAATAAAATCAACGCTCTAATTTTTATTTTTATTCATTTCTAATTAAATATATTTCCTTATATAACTCTTTATTGTAATTTGGCAAAATCTTGAATTTTAGAAAAAATTGACCTATTTTCGTACGAGACGCATTCATTACTAACTAGAGTACCATGTTGTTACACTGGTTAAAATGTTATTGGTGTTGTATAAGAACGGCAGTATAGTTCTATACTATATTTCTATAAATTATTTAGAAGTTGGCGTCCTATGGGAAACAAATCTCAAATCTAATAAGCTGTATTGCAGAAATCCAAAGTACGATAAAAGCGGAAAATATGAAATTCGACAAATCCAACTATCAACTTGCTATATACACATTAATTTATGTCACCTGTTCAAAAAATTTCCACCTTCAGATATTTCCGATTCGCATATACATATAAAGACACACACATACAGCATACATACTTATATATATACATATACACATCACTTGGTTTAATGTGTACAAAAAAAAAATGACAAACGAAATAAAATAAGAAAATTTATAGATGTGTCACAATTTTCCAGCCGTTTACACCCAGTACCTTGTGCTCTTTCTGCTGAAATATTTTCATTATTTTACATTATGCTGTTTGATGACGTACAATGAAAAAATTATCAAATCAAGCGATGTATCATTTATGTATATATGTATGTAGATATAATATACTGTTGCCATTCTTTTGTATATTCTTTCACGAATTTTACACAGCGCTGAATGTTATTTTCATTCATTTTCTTTGTCTTCCGCTCGATGGAGGAAAAATTCTCATGCAAATTTTTACTATCTGACAACAAAAAAAAAAATTCCATTAAGTTTATTTTTTTTTTTTTTTTTTTTGCTCTTTAAGAGATAATTAAAATTTTAATTATGTTTTTATTATTTTTATACTCTGAGATGTGTTAAGATGAACAACAACAACGAAAGAAAAACTTCAAGCTCTGTGTTCAGAGCTAATAAAAATGTACAAAAGTCTTCCCTTTGATGTTTGTGCCGATTGTGAAATTCAACAGATTTTGTTGTTTTTTTTTTTATTTTTATTTTTTATTACGTGATGTGTTTCGTTCGAAGATATTAAATTGCAATAATAAGATTATAGCACCTATGTATATTAGATTTTCCATTTGTTGTTTTGTGATGAGATTGACATTCAATCATTCAGCGATACGAAAAGTACGGATTGCCGATTTTTATAGTTTTTTTAATTTTAATTTTTTTATTTACAGGTACGGCCTGAGTTATCACCGTCCCAGGTGGCCGAAAAACCACCACAGCTATCATTATGCGAGCTAGAATCATTTTTGCGGAAAGTATATAATCCAAATGAAGAGTACGAACTGCATGTAAGTATATGCGTACTAAGCCTAAATGCCCTCGTTTTCATTTTCTTCCATTTATACATCTAGGCGGCTGTCCTTAGAAACAAACTCAAACAGCTATTCGAAAATATGCGTGACACCGAAATTGCGAATTCTTATCAAACGTTAGACGACACTATCGACCCGGACATCGAAGATGTTAAACGTAGTATAGCAACACTGGCAAAAAATGGACAATTACCGTCACGCGAACCAGACACCGAAGCCACATCAATGTATTGGATGCGTGATTCGAACAAACGTAATATGGCATCGATGGCACGGGGCGGTTATCTAAATAGTTTCCAAGGTAAACGTAATATTGGTTCACTCGTACGCAACGGAATGCTACCGACAAACGTACCGAAACGTAGTTTTTCGTCGCTCGCCCGCTCAAATTCGCTCCCCGTTACCGCATATAAAACGAATTTTATGAAACGAAATATTGGGGCGATGGCACGCGATTGGGCGCTACCAAATCATCAATACCATCAGACGACAAAAATAACCGACTACAATCATCAGGATAACGATAATAAAAGGGATTTTAATCATTCGAAAAAGAAACGTGATCTATACTCTGTTAGCGCTAATGACGATTTGGACGATTACAATTTTAACGGGATGAATTCCGAAATTCCCGAACCATACGTTCAATCGTCGTACAGTCAAGATGATCTAACAAATGGTCTATTCGATTTTGAAACAAAACCCGAAGATGAGAAACGTTTTTTAGGTAAGTTAAATAAATTATGAAATATACCAGGTATTTTATATACAATTCGATCAGCCCCGTTAATTCATGGTGGCGGATGGTATCACCAGCAACGAACACAACCGATATTTAGCACGACCGATACTAACGATGATGATGAGGTTGAATTTAAGGATAAACGACATATTGGCGCATTAGCAAAAACTGGTTGGCTACCATCGTATCGGTCGTTTCGTGGTGGCCAATTTAGGCGCTCGGGCAGGGGACGGCCTCGAATAGTAGGATACTAATACGTTTTATGATGTTTCGATCGATGTGTTTCTATGATATTAAATAATCTATAGACCTCTTTATATATCTGTTTTCTATAATATATATGATTTATATAAGTTTAAATGTTAGAAAAAAAAATTAAAGAAAGTTGCGCTACTAAGTGTGTCCATGTAAGTTTTAATTGTTGATGTTCTTCTCCATCACACGAACTTTTTGTTTTGTATCAATCATTGTTTAGTCAGTAGTGCGTGTATAGTTTAGGAAATTTTGATATTTATTACTTACACTTAAATTTGATGGATTTTATGAGCATGCTTGTGATTAGTTGAAGATTTAGTTTTCAAGACTTTTACTGTGCTACGCAATTCTTTATTAAAGTGTATCAAGTTTATATATTGGCTAACAATTTTTTTTTGACGGCATTGACTTTCGAAATTTAAGTCGCAGTCGACGTGGTCGGTTTGCGACAATATTCGCTACTTCCAGTAATTCCCGCAATCCCAGCAAAAATTGGTGACTCAATCAATTCTTTCTAGTTCACTAAAATTTAGTTGTTACTGCTTTTATTTTCGAATAAGATTTAGTTATTTATATTGCTGAACTCATCGATGTGAAGTTAATGCCATTATCAAATTATACACTGCGCTTCAAAAGTATAGGTTTTACTAAAAATAGAAATAAATACCCTTTCTGAATTGAATCCTTTCGATAATTGAATTCTAGAAATTTTATAAATCATCCAACTTCGAACTATTGCAATCGGTTCTTACTAAGAAACGATCCTCCTAACAAATTAATGCGAATATTTTTTATATAGAGCACATACAATCGCCTAAAACTCTAGCTCAATACCGAGGCTCTTCGATAGTTTTTATTTCGACTGTAAAAAGCTACGGCATGTATAGTTTGTTATCCGATTTTAGACGCTTATTCGATATAAATTTCGCTATTATTGTCTTCAGGTGGGGCCCATTATATTGGACATGGGGGGCCCAATGCTTCCAATGCTCATCCACCATTTATTTAGACCAACACCATTCATTTCACTATCCAAGAAAAGAAAAAACATAAATCTATCGAAATCAAACAAATATTCCACTTTGCATTGATAATTATGATCTAGCACTGATGCATGATAATTTTTCTTGCGTTTTACTATGTTAGTGCTTCGAAAGGTCAATTAAAATTAGGTATCGAAATTATTGTTTTCGGGATTTTATAAAAAAATAAAATTTGAATACAAAATTTTTGAGCGAGATTGCATTTCAATAGTAAAACGCACGAACAATTGTAAAGCACTGTTTTACTATGTGAGTGCTTGGAAAGGTCAGCTTAAAATGGGTATCGGGAAATTTTAGTATTCTGCCTGCTCTGTTTTGTTTTTTCTACTGGGTTATTAAATTAACTTATAGGTGGATAACATTTAAAGAAAACGTGCAAAATGCACTGTAATCACTATAATTATGATTTTGTATCGACATCCGTCGGTAACTGCAGCCTGTACATCGGAACAATAGCTACCTGTGTGTCTCGTAACAAAGACTGATTGTGGTTCAGAAACATCATCACCATTTTGCATGTAATCCAGTTAAAATGTAACCCAGTTCTTATTGATATTGAATATCAGTGTTTTCTCTTCGGATAGTATAGTTCCTGTTGTATAGTTGTTCAACTATATCAAAATTCTTAATTAGTTCAACTTTAATGGTCTGAACTGTTCGATCGGACCCTTTATTCGACGTAGCTTCTTCAATCTTTTGCGAGGGCAAATATCTTGAAATTCACAACACAATCAGCCACTTATAAGGTTTTTATAAGAATGGCTTACACTTCTTTTAGTTTTGCCTTCCATAGACAATTTTAGCTAGCTCTTTTATTAGCTTCATCCATTGACATCTGTAGATGGAAGCGTCAGAAATTTCTATAAACATATTTCCCCCAAGTTTATGATAAAGTTCGTCTATTCCCGGGATCAAGAGCACCATTTGTTGTTAAATTGGCATGTGCCACATATGAATTGCATGATGAAAATAGTTTCGTGTCTTTGGAGAAAAGTCGATGTCTTCAACTCTATATCCTCCTGGGATGGCAATATCTCTGATAAAGACGATTGCTTAATATTTTGATGAATAATTTGAAACTTCAAAACGTCGAACTAAATCAGAATTGGTAAGTTTAATTTAACCTCGTCCCAATGGTATTTGAATGGTATTGGATAGGGCGCTTTGTTTGGTAATTCGAGATAACGATCGTACTATTTCGATCAATTGCAGTCAAACATTTAAAGTTACATCTATATCGAAAATTTCAAACTTTACGTTTCACATTTTGGACATGCGCTCTCTATGGATCTTGTGAATTGTATCGACGTCGTTACACTGACATATATACGATCATGATTTAAAGCGATCCGATAAATTAACAGATTTCATCTTAGTTGTGCTTACATTCCTAACCTTTCTGTCAACACGACACATCTTGGTGTGCATTTGAGTTTTCCAATGTAAAATCAATGTAATGGAAAATTCCTGTAAATCTGAGTGTTCCAGTAGTCGCCTAAATATGGATAATAAACCTTTTTCTAAAAGGACTCTAACACGACTCTGACCACGATTATGCCGGTTCTGATACAGAAGACAACTAGTTTGTCCCTAATAACGATGATACCTCAGATGCAGAGCAAGAATCCACAAACCCGGATATAATGAAGCAGTACGTTGGCCCTCATAAGAAACCTAACATTACTCCAAACTTTTAAATTTATTTTTACGTCTGAAATGTGCGACATTATCATAAGATAGACAAATCGTACAGCGCAACGTTCATATATGAGCAATGGAACATAGCATCCAGCTTCCATTAAAATTTGGAATTCGGTAACTCCACAAGAGTTCGACACATATTTAAAAATTCTTCTAACTGCGGCTGTGTCAAGGTCGAATTTTGAGCACACGCTGACATTAGGAAAACCGTTTCGAACCGTTGGATATGCGATGCAAAAGCAGCGTACCTATTGCAAATCGATATATACACCGGAAAGTTGGCACATGAGCCACGAGAAGTAAACCAAGGTGAAAGAGTGGTGCGTTACAGCTAGTTGAATTTTACAAGAACACTGAACGTACTGTCAGCATCGAAAACCTTTTTACTTCGTTACCAGTAGCACACCGCCTTCTGCGATCGAACTAAGCGGTTGTTGGCACACCGAGGAAAATTTTCATACAAAACGCTTTATAAAATTAAATGCACACCCGGGTATGTTCGTAGTGATGAAAAGTAGTTTGAGACTCCTGTTGACACAAAGGCGATCGTTTGCATGATTGTCCCCGTATTGCCATATTATGGCAACAATAATTATATCTCATTTTGCACTCAAAACATAGAGAGAGAATTAAAAAAGATAAAAACGTGTTGTCGTTAGATTTGTGTTGTATAGGTCAACAGTTATGACTCTTGGCTAGAAATATTTATTTATTTATTCATTGGGTTAAATAATATTGTGAAAATGTTAAAAGTAAGTTTCATTTTGTTTTGAGGTCCCGTTATTTATCCCCAACATATATTTAGAAAATTATTAAGAGCTTGTGGCGCTAATTAACCCTGAATGTGTCATATGAGATTAAAGAATTATTGGTTAGTGATTTTACACTTGTTTTTGTAGGCAACACGCGGAGATTTTTTTCTGCTCCTCAAAAGTTGTTTAGTCTTTTGTGAAAGAACAATCTCCGAAAAACGTATATCGTAATCCTGTCCACTTCCACTGAAAAAACAACTGACAAATCAAAATGGAATTCGTCTAATAAAATGGGTTGACAATAGCGTATAGTTTGTATGATTTTATGACCGATTTCTGTTAAGAATGTTTGGCAACTACATAGTTTGGGTTAATCGAAAATGTCGCAGCTCGATTATTGAAGACAAATTAACAAATACTATATAGTCAACATTATGATGAGAAACCAAAACGGTCGGGTCATCAGTAAATACGAAGCTTAAAGTTGACGGAAATTGTGTAAAATGCCATATTTGTCTTTGCGTCAAATGTTTTCAGTGCTACCACACCAAACAATAATAGTAATTCTGAAATCAATAAATAATTTCAGAATAATTACATAAAAATGTAATTTTTCCGCTTTATTACGGGAGTTTTTATTTTTTTTTTCTTAACTGAAAACTGAACTCATTTTATTTAAGATATGGATGTGTTTTTCCATTGATGTCCACCACAAAATGTTTTCTGAATCTTCGAATTACCTTATATGGACCTTTGTAACGCGATACAGCCTAGTACAAATTTTATGTACCCTGATAGAAACGAACTCACATTTATCCAGCGTTTTTGGAATAAATAAATCGTTTTCGAGATGTTTAATAACCTGATTGGAGTCTGCTGGTTGTTGATCTGGTGCTTCCATAAATAATTCGGCTGGTAATTCTAGTGGTTGTCCATAAACTAGTTCGGCCGGGGAATATTTAATATTATCTTTTGGTGTAGCTCTTATACCCCTCGCTTTTAGAGATCCTTTCGTTGGCGATGAAAACATTCCACTACATTAGATTGAGGGTGATAAGTTATTCAAGTTCGATGTGTGTCTAGAAGCTTCGTAAATTCTGAGAATAGCTTAGATTGGAATTGGCTTCCTTGATCTGTAGTAATGTTTACAGGTACCCAAAATCTTGGTATATTATTTTCCACAAAAGTGTTTGCAATAGTTTCGGCGGTAATATCCTTCATAAAGTAACCTCCTCCTGGCCATTTAGTGAAATGATATACGGTAGTTAAAATGAATGCATATTCATTTGATAGAGGAAGTGGTCCAACGATGTCCAAATAAATGTGTTTAAAACGACCTAAAGGCTGTTTAAATTGCCCTAATTCAGATTTCGTGTGCCTTTGAATTTTAGGTCTTTGGCATGAAAGATATCTGGGCTGTCCTCAGATGTTAATATCTTTCTTCATGTTACGTCAAAAGTAACGATCCGTTTTTAATTTCGGTTCTGAAATATAAGGGCGATTTGCCAGTTTTACAATAAATATCTAAAACTGGAAATGAGAAGCACTCAAGTTTGTAATTTCAACTTGTGTGACGAGTAAAACTAGAAAGTAATTTCTGAAGCAGGCTTCTGTAATTCCGAAATAGATTTGAGATTTAGTGTTTTTTCGATAGATGCAGTTTCGTTATCGCTTGTGCGTGACAAACTGAAAGCGACAACATTATCTTGGGGTGTAATATATTGAACGTTCGTTGATAACTGCGAAATAAAATCCAAATGACGAGATTATCATGAACTTCTTTCTGTTTTGGAGCTTATGAAGGTTAGGTATAAATCGTAAAATCAACCTTCTACAAAATATCGAATATGTTTAACGGCGTGTAATTCTCTATCAAATGCTGAATATTTCGTTTCGGCTGGTTGTATTGTAACTTTTTTGGAGAAATATGCTAGAGGTCCCCTACATCCATTTTTGAGTTGTTTCAAGACGGCTCCGACTGTGGCGTTCGATGCATCAGTAGTGATACTGAACTCTGCGTCTTCTACCGAATGACCCAAAAGTGTTACATGAGCAAGCGTCCTTTTATCGTAAGCGAATGCTTCATTACACTCTTCTGACCAAGCAACATTTCTTGAAGTTTTTGGCTTTCTGAGTAACAAAACTAGTTGTGCATGAATCGGCGATAACAATTCAACTAATTTTGGTACAAAGCGATCGTAATAATTAACTATGCCAATACATTGTTGAATTTTTCAAATGGATGTAGGTACTGGAAATCCTGATATAGCTTTAACTCTTTCCTCGGAAGGGAATTGTGCGACTTAGGCAGTTAAGCGAATTAACACCCAAAACAGAACTTGGAAATTTTGATATTGATATCAAAATCGGCTAGTCGTTTAAACAGTATAGTTATAAATGCGATTTGTGCTCTTCTTCTGATTTCGAAGCTACAAGAATATTATCGATGTTTGCAAATATGAAATCCGGTCCTCTAACTACCTCGCCTTTGAAATGTCTGAGCAGCATTGCGTACATTAAAATGTATTTGCGTGAATTCAGGTATCCTGAGTAAGCTTGCCACCTTTTGAAAAAGCCTGAGGAAGACAGTACAATTAATGATTTTCATTTGATATTTAGAAAATCTAAATCACTGAATTAATGCAACCGCTGTAATAATTAGCGAGCTTTTGATCACTAAAATGCATTTAATTTAATCATTCAGATTTTTTAAGATTATTATTGTAGTTTCGAATAATTTTACTTAAAGCAGTTTTTCAAAATGGTCTGTTCCATTTTGAACGCATTTTAGTGCTCTTTTTTCACCTACCTCAGCAGTAATTAAGGATAATATGGATGAAGGTATTCCATCTCAAATTAATTGTCTTTAACGTACTGTATCGCAGTAGATTTTGAAAAAAATGGACATTCTCTTTCTTGAAATACTTACACTTTGGTCCATAACTTCATTTATAACTTTTCTAGTAGTAATAATAAGGAAAAAGTGAAAGTTGAATTAGTGAATTAATTAAATTAGTGTTTGGTGTAATAATTCGGAAATAAATTAATTTAGTGTTATCTAGAATTTAAATTGGTTTGTTTGACAAGGCTAAAACGTACCATTAATTTAACCTCTTCGTGGAGGTTGCTTTTCGTTTTAATTATAATTTTTTAAAATCAAATTCTGCTAAAAACCGAACTCAAAACACTTTTCATCAAACCTAATTTAAATTCTTAAATTTTCAAATGCTCAGTTATTTCAATTTTCTATTCTAGACGTGTGATGTTTCTAAATTATATTATCCAAATAAAACGAATTCGATTGTAACTGCCGTGCGGTTTAGACTTGAATTTGAGGCACGTGATAAAATTTAAATAAAATCGAACATCAATTACTATCATTCACGTGAATGTTAACCGAAACCGATGTTAACCTCTGTTCTAAAAAGAAAATTTTGGATTTTTTAAAACAAAATTCACAATTCCATATAGACGGGTGAAGATTGTTCTAAATCCTGATTATGTGGCTTTTTTATAACTCATATATGTCGTATAAATAAATTCCAAATTTTCTTTGGAAACCCCTAGGAAGCTAACACCATAATGACGTATATTTGAAGATGCCATTGGGTCTAAGCTATCCCAAAAAAAATTCAATTTGGGATAAAGTAGGGGATTTTGACGTTTCGGACAAACATGTTTGTTATGACCTCATATAGAAATATACCGAATAGATGTTTTTCTCGGTTGACTTAAACCGAAAGACATCTTAGCTTGCTAGGATGTTCCCTAGAAAATTCAGAAAATCATGTCGTAACAAATTTTGTTGTCCCAATGATAAAATTTATTTTATCGAGGCAGTTTGCTTTGCACACCAACGCATTAGAACAGAAATTGATTTTGTTGTTTTTTATGACAGATTTATCAGAAATTTTGAATACGTATCACAATCAAAGTCAAACTTAAGCTAATATAGGAGTGAACAGAAGTGTAAATCTCATAATATCAACGACCTCTGAAGTCTGAACAAGCTAATAAAGTGCTACATTTCGCTAAATGCACAGCTGCCTGTGAGAGAGGATCGAAAGAAAGATCGCCTTCAATATACTTATAGAAGCCACCTTTCAGACAAATGGTAGCTGTGCTTACTGAACAATCGAACGGAGAATATTTTATTGCTCAAATTAAACGGCGTAATATTTATGAAACTAGGATAGAAGCCAAAACCATTGATGCCTACAGAAAAATTGTTCTGGAATCATTGATATTATGCTAATTTCTGAAAAATATTTTACTCATATGTGCTGTCTTAATTTCAAAAGTTACATTTACAATACCAAGCACCTCAGCGCAAAATCTCAAGGTGTATCATTCTTACTATCTCTAAGGTTTTTAAATATTTTCTCCATCGTCATTTTCTAATTATCTAATATTCATATAGATTCTAATTTAAAATTGTGTAAATCATTGTTATTTTCAAATTATTTAAATACTCTGAAAGCGTCTACAAGTTTAATCCATAATTGATATTCCATCAAATAATTCCAACTCTCCAAATTATCTCAAAACTGAATGATTCATACAGTTCCATGATTTATTTTCCTGATGGAGGACATTTTTATCCTCGTGGAGGAAATTTCTTACGAAAGGAGGACTGTCCTCCACAAAGGAGGACGGTTGCAGCCTAATCCAGAGGTACCGATAAAATAAATAAATAGTTGGTTAAAAGCCTACTATGTATGCAAATTATAAGTTTTTCTAGCAAATAAGAAACAAAAAATTCGAGTTTTTTTTCCGCTAAAATTTGCGGCTCTCCTATACAGTTCCAAAAAATTATTAATTTTTCTTTGTTAATAAAACACTGAAGTTAACCATAGTCGATCAGCCTCATTTCTTATTCCTATACCCGGTACCAACTATTATATTCCAGGTACTCATTATGATGACATTGTCTTTTGATTTTATCGTTGTCAGTAATTAGTAGATACACACATCCGTTGCTTTTGCAGTTGGTGTGAGAATATACCATATTCGGCGTTTAATTTAGTATTCCGTAGAGCATGCATGTGTATACGTTATTTTTAATTACTCGTAATTAGAAAGACAAATCTTATATAAATAAATATATTTCTGCATCGATGTTACATGTGTAACATTCCTTAATATACATTATTGTGTTTTCACGTAGATGACACCATATCAGGAATGCCAGAGATTGCATGATTGTAAACACATCTAAATATTTATTATAAATGTTATAAATTTTTTTTTTGATAGTTTTTAATTATTTTTATTTATTTATATACGTACAGAATAAATTAGAATTTCTAAATTAATTTTATTTTTCTGTAGCATATTTGGCATTCCTGAATTTTGTTTTTTATATATATATATATATATAAATTTATCGTCGATCTAAATATTTAATACGTTTACTAAAATATTTATTATTTAAACCATAAAAAAAAAAAAAAAAAAAAATTAGGTCGAGTATTTCCACCCACAAGACCGTCACCTACAACCCATAATCGCCGGCGCTTGTAGACGATGCGATAATTTACTCTCGAATACAAATGGATGGACCGATAATGCATATCAAATACAATCGGGATGGGGACAACCAACACCACCTCGGCTAACCGCATTACATTGGCGAAATTTTTATGGCGGTTCATCTTATAATAATCGCAAACTTTAAATTAATTAAATACATATATGTATATAACTATATGTATATATTTAAACCAATTATAAATTATATATAATATATAAATTAAATAAATGTATAAATAAATAAAACAAATAATGAATTGACAATAATAAATAAAATAAAAAAATAATTTATTTTTAATAAATTAATTAACTAATTTAGATGATTATAATTTTATTTAAAATATGCTCTCACCGTCTGTATGCAGGCTGCACAATTCTCAAATGAACAATTTAAGAGTAGTGCAGTCAGTATACATAGACGCAGAGAGCGAGGAGCAAATACAATTACTAATTTTTAATGCATATCCATTACATTAATTACTAACACAAACATATTATATAATATATATCAAATACTAACATACATATACATATATATATATTTACATATTATTTTTATAATAAATATTTATTTTTATGTTTGCTCTAACAAAATAAATATTTAAATTTAAAACTTGCTGTGTATGACAATTCATTTTTTATTTGATATTAAAAAAAAAATAATAATAAATAAATTTTTATCATTTTGATTTACTTTGTTTAAAAAATATTTTACAAAACAAATGAATTGAATAAATAAATAAACAAATGACAATAAAATAATATTATTAAATTAAATAAATAAATTTTATTATTTATTTTATTCAGAGTTTTATAATAAATAACTCTATTTTATTATTATATGATATACTTACTTAAATATTTGATTAACAAAAACTAAAAATATATATATCAGTTAGATTAATTATATTAATGAGACAATAATAAAAATTAAAAATATTTTAATAACTGTTGACAATAAATAATTTTTTTTTGTTTTTATTTTTTAAAATTTATTAATTGATTTATGTATTCATATTTTTTTTACTAAGACAAAAAAACAATAATTTTTAGTAAAAATAATAATATATGTATACACTATAATTGTATAATTTAATAAATGTAATTATAAAAAATAACAAATAAATTTCCTAAAAATTATATATAGAAAATTAATAAAAAATAAAAACCTAAAATTTATTTTATGAGATTTTTTTTTTTTATGTTTCGAAATGTTTAAAAAAATTTGGGGCCTAACTTTTATTTCATAATAAACAAAACGCCCTAATTTTTATCATCTTTAATTTTCAATCGACTGCTATAATACGACACCATGTCATCGGTCTTCGAATAAGTCAAGAGTGTAGTACCATTATTTCGGTGGTTTTTGTAATTCTGAATCGTCCACCCTGCCCGGGAAATGATCAGATTAGAAGAACTTAGTGAGGAACTGGGAATTGTTGGAAAAGGCGAAGGTTAGATTAAGCCCTAGTGTACCACTAGGTGCACGATCGGATAAGTTTTTGAGTAACACTATATGATGTGAGAATTAGCGATTTCCCCAGCTACGTAAATACGGCTAGCAGACACGCCTAACGGATTTGGTTGTCGGTTAGAAGACATTTCAGGTTTTAGTTCAGTGAAATTTGGATACACTAACGATGATTAAACACTCATACATACAAATAGAATAGATTTTCTTTGTGCCATTAACGTATATACAAAACTGCACTATCCTTAGTATCTCCGGATTAGACAAGAAGTAAATTTGGCTTAAAACTTTGCAACGTAATGACCGAATTGAAGAAATGTAGGTCAATCAAGCAATAGACTCATGGTCGACCATATTAATAAAATAATTCCGCTCAAGATGACAATAAGTCAGTTTGTTACCTGATGTTTGTTAACAGCAGGCCGAAAGAAATTCGACCTAATTTCAATTCGACCTAAAAATTAAACTGAATTTTCTTTTCTTGTTTGTTTAGGTACAATAGGTATATAGAAATTTGTAACTCGATTGAAACGGTAGTATAGAGGGTGGCCATACGAATTACTACAACGCAGAATTTAGTTATAATGACGCAGGTTTATGTTGGCTCATCCTTAGAAGGATTTGCCCGCTTTTGATGATCCCAAATAACAAGAACAAATCAAGAAAATTGGAAGGTAGGTTCGGAATGTTATCTGTAATCTGGTTATTCCTCCGCAAACTAGGCACTCTTTTTTAAAATAAAGTACTTCTGGTTTTCACCACATGTGGATATTGCTAATGTCTTATATAGAAATACTCATCAACGAGTTTTATTGTTTTAAGATGAACAAACCAGTTAACTACAATGTCAGACCTTTAAAATAATAAAATTCAATTTGCTATAATTTAGAATAAGTAATGAAACAAAAAAATATCGATAAAAAAATTCATCGATCTTGCATCACTCACATAGTAAAACTCACAAAAAATTGTCTGGCACTGATGCAACACCAGTTTTCGTGTGTTATACTATGTGATTGCTTGGCAAAATCGACTAATATTTTGTATCCAACATATTGATTGTGTTTCTTTTTTGTTTTTAATATACAGAAATAAAGTGTTGCCCACTCTGGTTTAAGACCCACGGACTCTTATAGGTTAATAAAGGACTATTTATAAAACCTTACACCACAAGATTTAAGACATTTATTGTGGATAATTTTAGTCCAGTGAAATACCCATTCGATGATTTTCCACTCATATACACATACCAACAGAATGAATTTTTTTTTATTAAATTAAAGTGTGTACCAGTGGGCACCAACACATTTTATAAACCAAATCTATGCAGCAAGCAATTTATAATGGTTCTTTTGTATATAGATGTGGACCTTGGAAATAAAAAAAACGTTAGGAAATAATGTTTTCGTTAGGAAATTTAAGGCCCTATAAGAGTTGTAGGGATGCCTACCCTCCATCTGTGCTTGGCCCATCGGATTGAGGTTTATTTAAGATGCAAACCGAATTGGGTAAAGTTAATTCTAAACTGGTATGCGTTTGTTTTATATAAAACATTCCTAGTCAGAAAATTAAAATATTATTCCTAAGTCGGCCACCCAAGGTAGTGTGAAGTTTTTGGCAAATGATAAAGTATGTATTCAAAACCGCCCTACACTAAAATGTGTAAATTGGTAATCAAAAATCGCAGGCTATGCAACTTTATAATTTTAGCCTTACATTTATCTAATACGGGCCTGGCTCAACCGGATTGATTTTCGATATAATTTATATAGTATCTGTGGGGTAAATAAAAAGTAAATGTTGTTTAAAACTTTGAAACTCATGGACAACCATATTAACAACCCGCTTTCTATCAATGAGATATTGTATCGATTTTACTTCAAATTTAATTGGGTGACACAATAAATGCATTTAGCGTCTAGAAAAAGATCAATACTGGGCGACTTGCTTTGTGATTTTGGGAACATAAAATCAATCGCCAACCATGTAGGCCAGGTGGCTCACTATGTTTAAAGCATAAATCGACTTATTTAAAATTATTAAATTAAATTATTAAATTATTTACTTTATTAAAGCATGCTGCTCAAATTAATCAATTGTATGTCTTTACCAAATATATCAATCACACAATTTCACGCTAGCTCATATCTCAGAAGGATTTAGCCAGACGTCTTTCTGATCTTCGAACTATGCACACGTTTCAATAATCCTTTCGGTGAAAATTCGAATAACATTTATAGTATTTATAGAACCTCCCCATATGGATGTCAAGTTAGTAAGACGAACAAACCGGTTAACTACAACACTTGGAATGAGCTATAAATAATTTTTTTTTACGCAGGTTATTTAAGTACATTATTTTAAAACTAAAACTAAAATTGGGTGGACTACTCCAGCACTCAGTGTCACTAACAGGCCCACGGTGCTATATCCGGACAACACATATACTTATATATTAAAAACACCCAACCGTAATTTTTAGTCATCACCGGGAACCGAACCCGAGACCCTCGAATAATAAAGCAAGCACGCTACTTACTGTGCTAACGAGGGCGGCAAACATTAATTTAATACCCACGTGGTTCATTTGGCATTGAAGAAAATTTTTATTTATCAAAACATGAATTCATCAGAATTAAATAAACATTAGTCTAAGTTGCACAAGTTGAATTGTAATTCTATTTACTATAACTTAGAAATAGTAATGACCAAAAAAATCTCGATACCAAATATTAATCGACCTACCAATAAATCACATAGTAAAATACACGAAAAATAGTGCAGCTCTGACCCAAGACCATTTTTGGCTTGTTTTATTATGTGAGTGCTTGGGTAGTCGACTTAAATTTGGTATCCAAAATATTAAACTGTTGTCCACTCTAGTTTAAGACCCACGGGTTCTTGCCGGTTAACTCCAGAAATAATCTTATAGCCATGACATTCAAGATAATCCAATTAAAAGTTACGAACCAATAAGGATTATTTGAACTGGGTTTTGAAACAGAGCCTTGGCATTAAATTTTTATAAGCTAGAAATGGACTATCTAAACGTCAGCCAAGAACCACTGTGATTGTAAAAGTTTGTTATTCATGCCAGACTGTATAGTATATATATTAAGATAGCTATATATGATTTGGTATGTTGTAGTTTATTCCAAATCGAATGTAACGAAATTATTTCTCGTTTCGGTCCTCACAGTTTACGATTTGAGGACTGAAATTGAAGCAATTAGCACATTTGGCTTTGACGCATTCTTTCTGTTCTTGAAGGTCCCAGATTAGTTTATTTATTTATTTCACATATTTAGCCTTGAGTATTTTGTTAGTGAGTCTATGTACATCCATTATCGAGCTTTTTAACTTAATAGATAAGACATTCTTTGCGGACATTCCTCAGTGATTGATAAACTACAAAATTTAATCGATGAAACGAGATTTGAACCCATATACAATAAAATTAAAATGAAAGACTTTCTTTATTTTGCTTCAAACACTATATACATTTTATTCCACTAATATTTATATATAGACATAACTATTCCATTTTATAGGTGCCGGTAACACAAAACCATACTAAACACAGCCCCCAGAATTCAACTCAAATGTCGTATTGTTTGGGCACGTCATCAAATATTTATCAAAGCCACCGTCAGAATTATAGGCACATACGTAGTATTCTCGTTTATTGGTTGCCGCCAATAAACCTGGCCGTATACATTTGGGTTCGCATCGTAATTCTGCAATATTAAACTCATTATTGGTAGATGGGCACTGTAACAGTCTTGGATCACCATTCGCAGCGCAATAAAAATATAAATTCGTTTGTAATGGGTACACAATAAATTTGCCACGATTTTCGGTACAATTTATCGCCGGACAATCACGATTGTTGTATGGCCGCTTACATAAATAATATAGGGGGTCGTATACCAATGTGCCGGGACATAAATATTCGGTTGCTAATCGATTTGCGTTACACTTGATGTACCTTTGGCATGACACCGGCGAAGGATATACTTGATTTGCAACGGGACATAAAGGAGAAACTGGTGCTGGACATGATTCCGGAAGATCTTCTACACATATACCACCGCTACAATATGGTGTCGTTCCGGAGCAGGATCGAGTTGCGAGCGCAGTGCCTTTTGTATCACAAACCTAATATATATTAAATTGATTAAAACTAGCATTTAGACAGCCATCTCAATAGCTTACCAATCGCCCCGTACAATTTTTACAATCAAACAATTTGCCCACGTCACACGATTCTTTTTCAACATCAATTTTTGGAACAGTTTCGGACAAGCTGCGTAACGATAATATCGGTATTCCAGGCACAAGCGAATTCGTATTATTTTCACAGCTGTTAAACTGGAGTAGTGCTGTGACTACTAAACCAACCACTAATAGTTTCGAATACATTTTTAGACTAATCTTTTCCCAGGGCATCATCATCATTTAAATAGTTTTCCGCATGTATCACGGGGAACTGTAATCTGGAAAACGTGATAAGGGATTTGAGATTACTTGGAATTTAAATGACATCAAACAATAAATTAAAAACAACTTCGATTTTAATCTTTGTGTACCCAAATCTTATTTATATATAGATGAGATAAGATATATAAGTGCGCAGATATTAATTGCAAAACAAAAACAAGATTTTCTTATCGAAATCACGTGTTTCCGGGTAGTTTTACAGGTACTAAAAAATCTGCGTATATAAATGAAAGGCGAACAATGGAAATTACCAGTAAACAATTGAAAATGAATCTGAAACTATCAGTCGCGCTCTTAGTGGGAATTCTAGTAATTAACCAAACAAATTGTGTTCAGGATGCTGAAGATCAAATAGCTGGTCTACCAATATTATCTTTAGGCGCAAACCTCGATCCAACACCACCGAAAACAGTTTGTGACCCGGATAAATCTTTCGATTGTACAAATTGTACAACTCGTGCGGTAAGAATAGAAATACCTCGCTATTGTGAGTACAAATATTCAAATTAATCTAACTTTCTGTTGCAGATCTGTGATTCCAGCCAAACAATTCTTTCGACAATCGAATGTGGTAGAGATGCACCATTCTGTGATGACGGTGTATGCTCAATTGTTCCGCCAGAATCTGGTTGTCCGCAACCAGCCTCACCATTGTGTCCTTCAAATGGCACATTTCCATCGACTACGACCTGTACTCGATATGTTAAATGTACTGAAGATAGAAAAGCAACCGAATACCAGTGCCCGGCAAATTTGGTTTATGATCCCGATACTAAATTTTGCAAACGACGTATTTGGAGTACGGATTGTCCATTAATATCCAATAGTTGTGCATTCAATCGCAATAAATTTATCGTGTATCCACTTAAGAAGCAAATATATTTCTTCTGCGGTGCATCAAACAACAACATCAAGGTGCTTATATGTCCCGATGGAAAGGAGTTCAATCCCGCTACTATTATGTGCGAAAAAATATGTACTGAGGTTGGTTTTATTGAAGCGCCTGATAAATCGAAATATTTTTTGTGTGTAAAAAATGGTAATCAGTACGATAAGTATTTGCAAGAATGTCCGCTTGGCACTAAATTCGATGCCGGTGAAAGTAAATGCATTACCCCAGTTCCTATTCTTTCGGTTCCAGAACCAGCAGAATCAGCCGAAATCACCGAATAGCGAGTTATTATAAAATTAATTCAAACCTTTTATTCTCCATATACATAATATAACCTCAAAATTATAACACATAACCTCAAAATAATTTTACTCTACGCACGTGGTTTTTTGATTAAATTATAATTTAAGGTCATCATTTTATTATTAATTAAAGGTGGTGTATACTAACTAATTTAATTAATTTATATAATTAAAATTGATAAATAATTAGTGTTGATTTAATTAATTAAAATAAAATAATTTAAAATATTCTTATAATTTTATAGTATATATGTACATTCAGTTCTATAATCTAAATAAAAAACAACAACAATAAATCATGACCAATATTTCGATGGTACTATTGAATTTACTGCTCCACTAGGATATCCACCTCCAATCGCTTGCTGTATTTGGGCATAATCGTTGCTTGGACACGAAGGCACGGTGGCTGGTACGCTTGCCGGATCATTTGGGTTGTCCGATTGTGGTTGTAAACTGTAACCGGATTGTTGTCCGAGATACGATGTGGTGGGATGTGTTACCCAATTATTATCGCCTGGTGGTAGTTTTGAGTAGGGATCGATTAGCCCAGATGATGAAGATGCAGCTGCGCTCGATGCCAATTTTGAGGATAAATTCTCTTGATTGATTTTCGAATAATCTTCAGGAACCATTTTGTAATCTGTAATCGAAATATATTTTATAAGTTTGCTTTATAGTTAAAAGTGCAGATAACTATTTAGTATACCTTGAGGAAAGTGCATGGAGCTGGCAAAATTTTGACCCGCAAACGGTGAATATCCAGTTGAAAAGGAATTTTGTGAGACTAGATCGTAACTGGACATCTGGTGATTTATATGATGGGACATATGATGATGATGATGATGCGGATGATGATGATGATTATCACTCGTGGTTACACCGGTGTACTGTGACATTGATGTAATTGGAAGCGAACTAAGTGATGAGCCTATGGATGAGATTCCGGCACTACTATGTTTTCGCATGCGGGCGCGTCGATTTGAAAACCACACCTGTATCCGGGCCTCCGTTAATCCCGTGGTTTGGGCTAATTCCTCGCGCGTATATACATCTGGATATTGAGTGCGAGCAAACGCCCGCTCCAATGCCTCTAACTGTTCGCCACTAAATGTCGTCCTGGATCGTCGTTGTTTTCGTTTCAAAGGAATTCCCGGCTCCGACTCAATATCACTTTCGTCGGTGTCACGACCTGCAAACAATAAACAAACAAAAAATTTTATTTTTTAATTTGTTTGACAATTTTGGTACCGATTATCGAATGAAAAATGAAATATCGCCCGCATATTTAAACATATAACATGAAACCAAGCACTTTACACTCCATTAAAATCGATTTTTAATTATCTTTTATGCGGATAACCAAATCCAGATGGGCTTAAAAGACAACATACATACAAGAACAAGATATAAACAAGATGATTAGATTTTCAGATTAAAATTTTTTTTTTTCGTTGTGGTCATAAATTTTGGGTCAGGCCATAAAATAAATTTTATTACTTAATTTTAGTATGTATATATGGTGCTACAGCGGTCTGATCAATTATACCGTGTGCTCGCATAATAAACCGAAAACCACATAAGTGTTTTATGATGTGGACTTTGTTATTCATGTATGTATATGCACATTATCCGTAGATGAGCAAAATCATTTATCAAAATTTTAATTAATTAATCATCATCGAATCGATGCTCGCGATAGTTTGGTGCATATATACATATATGCGCAATCAAGTGATTTATGGTTACAGACTGTATATTATGTATTTAAAAACTATATATAAGAAAATATAAATCACATAAAAGAAAAGAATTTGAGGAAAAAAGCATAAACGAAGAAATGGAATTTTAGTTCGTTGTTGGTGTTGTTGTTGTGTTTTCACTATATATGTATAATACATCTATACGTATATATAAGAAGATAATTTATCAGACAGTTCGGCGCGAGGTAATTTCTTTTAAGAGTTGATTTTATCGCTCTTTTTAAATTAAAAAAAAATTTGTGTTTTGTGTAATGCGTGGTCATCAATACTGTATGTTATGGGTGTTGTAAGGGCCTTCAATAAATACAACCAAATAAGAAAACGTACCTATATATACAGGTCTCGGGTGATATATCATGAAAAATCACTTGTTTTAAGGTGTCGGCTCGATTCAAAATCAAAATCACATCAAACATTCCGAATTCTAAAGACGACGACACGGTACCAGTCAAATGTATGAATGAATATGTAAATACACGTGTATGAATGAATTTATGTAACAATCTGGAACAATGTGTCACCTTAAAGTGAAATCTATGTATATATAGTTTTGTTTGTATATATATACTACAAATCTGTAACATGTGTCTGCATTGTCAATTTCCTGTATTATTCTAAATATTCATCCGGATGTGACTATTGTTTGGTTTTCTTATTTACGCATTACACCGAAAGTGTTGTAAAACTTTCCAAAAAATAATATTATTTAAAGTGGCCTTGAAGTGTTTGTACTATGTGTAAATATTGACTTAACTTATACTTATCGTAAATGTTGAAAGAATGAATTTGTTACCTACTATACGGCAATAATATTTATGAATGGCAAATATTAGTGCTATAGACAGTGACATATTAGATAAAGACGACCGCATGCAGTATGACACTTTGATAATTTCTAAAAATCAATTAAACTTAAAACATATTTTTATAGTCATAGTAGGCTTTGAAATTAGTTTCACATAGATGTTTTTAAATCGCACGCTCATATGTTTTGCTCAATCAGTTAAGTTTCCATATCGTTCTATAAAATATTATGTTAGGAAAATAGGTATAAAAAAAAATTTTCCAAAATAATTCTAGACGCATCCATGTCAATATTACAGGATGAACTGTAGTGCTATATACATATGTATACATACTCATTTTCATGGGTAGTCTTGGTAAGTAAATAACTTGAATTTAGTTTGAAGTATGTAGAATAGTTTTTCGTCTTCCTATGTGGCATCTGGCATATCGCTAAGTTCCCAATATGTGATTTCGTCAATTTCGAGTATTCAATTTAAAAATCCCAGAAATCAAAGTATGGAAGTATTTCGACGACTGATATTCTCAGATTTATAGTTCTCAATTTTAACAGTTTATCTCTTTAATTTTGAACATACGATATTCATTTATTCTGTTTATAGACTTACTTCTAAAGAAGTCCCTCATGGAAGTATTCTCCCTTCAAACCTTGAAAATATATGGAAGGATTGCGCTAATTTTTATTTTAGATCCAAAATCTTAGAATATGAGGCTCTTAAATGACTGGATTGAGATATAATAATTTGACTGAAAGTAGTTTTTCATTGGAGGTTTTTTAAGCTGTTACGTAGTTTAGTAGTTACGTTGAAGTTTATTGAAGCTATTGTGGGGGAATACGTTCATTAAAATTAAATAATGCTGCCCTTAGCGAATGTAGAGATAATATGTGACACCCAGTATCAGTGTTAAATAAAAACAGAGGTAAACGATTTGAGGTATGGTTACCGTAACTCATGGTTTCAGAACGTATGACAAGGATGGTTGGGGTTTTGAAATACGGGGCACCTCAAATTTATGGAGCATTTAAACTGCTTAATATTTGACAGCCATTTATGAATAACTGAGCCATTTATGAATAAATGAGAGCAGATACCCCAGCTTGGTCGCCTCGTAGTTCTCGAGATAAATGCTGTCTCAAAATTGTACGATCAAACGTAACAAGGAGTGAAGCTGAAATTACCACACACCTACAATAGTACAATGGTTCAAAAGTTATTTTATTTTTTGTGTTTTTAGCTGAATTTGCTTACCTAGTCTTCTGTCAAAATGATATAGTTTTGTAATTTATTTTTTATTTCACTAAAAATTCTAGTGCAGTTTTAAGCGACGCAAACGGGGAAAAAATATATTGCGGAAAGTTGACCAACTATATCAGCAAAAGTTGTCCATTTAATGCAGATCATAAAAAGGATTCTGGATTTGCAGCTCGCGTGTTATAATCACAAAACCCGTAACCGTAATTTCTGCATAAGCTAACGACATTCTGAGGACAATATAAATTTAGTTAACACAAATTGCATTGAAACATCCTAGGAAATTTTGACATCATACGAAATTTAAACCGAATTGTACAGTTCTAAAATTCCAATATCGATGTTCAAGCTCTCTAGTTTCAGATTTAATAAATGGAATTTGAATTATTTTTACATTTGGAAGAAAAATTTCAAACGGAAGCACGATTCACAAAAAATACACCGATTATATAGTGAATTGGAATACTCGGTATATGTTCGATGGAAATTATAAAATGATTTTTGGCAGAAGTTTTGGAATATAACCAACAGGAATTGAAGTGGCCATTCTTTGGCCAATTATATGATGAAACTTGGTTGTTGGATGGAAAAGGGATTATAAAATGTATTTTGATTACAGATCTGGATAATAGCCATCAGCATCAAAAGTAGGCAATTCCGTTGACTGATTCAGATTAAACTCGGTATGTTGGTTGGAAATGGGATTATAAAATGGTTGATGGCAAAGGTTTTAGAGTAAGTCCATTAGTAACGGAACTAGACCATTCTATTTTATGACCCTATTTCATCAAAATCAGTGAAGCAATCGTCCATCCTATTAGCCATATTCCAGAACTTCTGCTAACGGTAATTTTATAATACCATTCCCATCAAATATACATTGTTTCATCATTACCAGCCAAGAAGTTGCCTGCTTCCGTTTCTGATGGCCACATTCCAGAACTTCCGCCAGAAGCCATTTTATAGATCCATTTTCATACAATATACCGAGTTCAAATATATTTAAAAATATTTTAACAAAAAATAAAATTTTTTTTTAAAATAATTTTTTAGTGGAGACACTAGGAGATTTCAGTTAAAAACACAAAAGCTTTACGTGCATGGTACATTTGACTGGAAATGACCTCCCGTATCGCACCTTCTTTCGTTTGGTAAAAAATGGCACTTTTCCTGAATATTATCTCGTTCTAATAAGATTCTAGGAAATAATAAAATTTGTGTTGTCTAGGGTTGAACAAACATAAAATTATTAATTTTTTATTGTATTTCCTGGAAAAGTACTCCCATTTATCAAAAACTTATGATTTTATTGACGATTGGAGATATACCGCTATACCATTTTTTAGTCGTTGCGGTTAAGCGTTTGCGGCAAATTTGGGCCCTTTTAACATATACTGCTATACTGATTATTAGATGATAAATAAAATTTTAATCAAACCCAAATTAAAATGTGACATTACATTGGAAGTAGTAGTTTATTTATTTCTGAGAGTTTTCCGCTTCCAATTGACATTGGAAATAGCAAAATAGCGCCTCAAATAATCAATAGAAGCATATGTTAGAATGGTCAAAATTTAACATTAGCGCTCACGGTACGTCTAAAAAATGGTATATCAGAAATTTTTTAAAGCGGTTGTCCGAGCAAAAAGTTGTCTTCAAGCCGCTCTCATGCAAATGAGTCTAAGGCTTATATAAGACGAAGTCAACATGACGGAGTTAAATTTTGTCCATCTCGTTATAAACATTTCGAAAAAATGATTTCGAAAACAGAAAAAATAAGGAAATCGGTACGATTTCTTTATTTTTTTGTTTGCTATTGCTCTATTTGCTCTATAAATTGGTACGACTGCGAAATATTTATAACGAGATGGACAAAATTTAACTCCGTCATGTTGACTTCGTCTCATATAAGCCTTAGACTCATTTGCATGAGAGCGGCTTCAATCACGGATCCAATCGTCAATACTTAAAGCGAAATTTAAAAGCCAGTATGTTACTTTCAAAATTATATCATCGTTCGTAGCCTTGGAGGTTAACGAGAATTGCTAATCATGCCATGGTCGATGAGCCCAATGCCCAGGCTATTGTGTGTATAATAGTTAATTTAGTTGGATCCAAAGTTGAATGTCAGAAATTCCTTTTTTGCTCTTTTTGCGTTTTTTTGATGCTGTATTTTGGTATTTTGTTGGAGATCCATTTCAGTGGGCCGAACAGTTATTGGACCTTCAGGAATGCGGAATCCATAATTGACGTCTACGATTCTACCGTAATTGATTCTGTCGTGATTTTCAAATACTAACTCAACCCACGATAATTAGTACTCATTCCCGGATGTTATGCTGATTAAAAACCATCGGGCAATTCAAGTCGATTCGACCTTATACCAGTGGCAAGCAATATGTATTTGCCCAAATTGATGCCGATTTGCTTTCGAGCTGTGGGTTTAATCTTAGTTTTCCTTCATACTATATATATATATACAAACCAGAGAAGCCTTTATGCTATTTTCATAGTTTTCTGGACTTACTTAAATAATTAAGCACGAGCCATGTGACTTCAACCTAAACATTAATCGTTCACTCTTAAACTTTTATCCTTTAGTATTCTCCAATAAAAAACCAACATTTACAGAATTCAGAGCACCATAATAAAAAAAACTTCGGTTGAATGGTTGTTGAGGAATATAATCGTGCGTCCTTGGCCTTGCCGATAATGTGGAATAGATTTGAACGTTGTTGTATATGCTGAACTAGTCGAATACGTTAAAATGGTTCCAGTAACGACCAGTGTTTTTCCGTTTGGCACATTAGGCAATATTGGTTTGTTAATTCATCTGTGTCAAGTATAGATTTGACAAATTTCTTTGAATTATTTGACCATCCGTCATCTGAAACTCTTGATTTAGTTCTGGAATGTACTGGATTTTTTTTAACAAAGCCTGTTGTGAGCCTTTTTTTGTATATGGCGTTTCTACAGAACCGATTATTTAATCACTTAATGGTTGCTAATGCTTAGAAATATTCCATGAGAAATAAAAATAATAAATGGAAGAACTCGAGGAGATACCGAAGTTTCATGCCGTTACAAAATTAAAACTAAACGTCGCGGCTCTTTAGGCTACTCGATTTGCTTTGAACGTTAAGGTAATTCAGCTGAACTACACCAGATTTATGCTTTGGAACTATTTAAACGAAACGCCGATGTAATCTTTAAAATCTGCACTAATACTGTAATTAATAATAAATCCTAAGGAATTAGCTGTGCTTTAGGCTAGAGAAAACTGTTTTCTCGACTTATGAGGATTTTATTCGAATGTTAAAATGCATCTAAGTCTAGCATGGCATTTTCACGAGAATTTTGGTAAATTTGTGTAAAAACTACCGATAATTCGGTAATCAATTGGTAATGTATTCACTACTTCTGAGCCATGTTTTGAATAACTTGAAAAGAAAACGTAGAAAATTCAAAATTGGAAATAGAGATTCATTACACAATTACAAGGATCGTTGGTCTAGAAGTAAAATTTTAGGTTAGTGTGGACCCCTAACTGATAAATCAAGCTTTTAATTAATTGTCTTCTAGACGTTTTTCATGATATTAGGGATCTTGGGGGATTTTTATAATTAATATTAATTTATATTCCGAATTTCACCTTCAGTGAAATTACTGAAAAACTTTAGTTCATACAAAAGTTTCATAAAATTTCACAATATAGATTTGATGGAATTTTAAGTTTCTTAATGGAGAAATATTCGATATATAGCACTGATGAAGATCAATTTTTCGTTGGTTTACCTATGCAAGTGTTTGGTTCGATCAACCAAAATTTGGTATTAAAGACTTCAAACAATATAGTTTAGTTCGAAAATCATTCAACTGAGATTCGGCGAGCTGTTATTATATGGCAATACGAAATTTTAGACAAAAGTCTTCCGTAATGATCATTTACAGTTATAATGTGGGTCCATAGATGATATGTAGGCTTAAAAATACCACAACAACATGTTACTTCCATTAAACAAAACAAAATAATTGATCAGAACTCACGATATATAGGAGCAACAGAGTAAGCATTACAGTTTTTGTTAATTTGTGTTTGGGAACGTAAGGTCTCGGGTTTAAATCCCGAACGAGCGCGTGTTATTATATTTAGTCTTAAATTTTTTGTTAGAGATTTCGGAGTTGAGAAACATAGATAGAAAATTATACTAATATGTTTTTAATTTACCTTAAAGTATAGTAATATTGAAATCAAGTAAAGATATCACTGTCACTATAAACTCAGTTACCAAAACAAATCTTATACAGTTTTAGTTATTTACGGATATTGAATTTTTAAAAATTCGTTTGAAAGCCCCATTACTTAAAATTTTCAATAGATCATAATGTATAGAAAAATACACATTTTGAGACAAACTTTTAAATTTTTTCCAAAAATGTTTATGGAGCAACATATATAGTCATATTTTCTACGATAGTGATAGAAAACAAAACTTCGGTAGATGGATGTTGTTTTGGTATAGGCACGAGAACACGCTTAATCCGAGAATATAAGACAAGTCAAAACGATGCAAGTTATTATGCACAGTATACTGAAAGTAAAGAGGGATGGTCTTAATAATTTATTTAATGCCACACAATATCTAAAGCCAACCAATCCATTTCAAGTAATCAAGTCAAACTTCATTATGAAAATATATTTATGTTTATGTACAAAAAAATTTCGCTTCATATATGCTGCAATAATTTACATTTAACACTTTACCTCCTCGACTCTTAATCAAATGTCAAGCGCGAGCGATCGTACGAGTAATATGGAATGTAAATTTTTCGAGCTACGCGACAACAACAAAAATGCTAAGGATTTATTATTATGTTGCTTAAGAACACATTAATATTGTAGGTGGATTTTATATTTTTATTTCAAGGCACTTCATTTTATTTATTATGACGTAATTCCGCAGAGAAGAAGAAATGAATTTAACGAGGTTTTTTGTGCATTTTCTTAATCAAAATACTTTGAAATCGAAAACAATTTTTTGTTTTGTTTATATCAGAACACACTAGAAGGAAGGGGGAACATATTGTTAATGGTTTGCAACCGAAAGGTACAATCGTTTTCGTATATGTACTAAGAACTAAGTTTTGTGGGAAAAGCGGTATACTAAAAGTGTTGCGTACAATAATAGAAACACTTGTATTTGTATCTATTATTCGGTCGGTTGCTTTTATGTCAAAATATTTTTAAATATTGACCGAAAGTCAAATATGTACGCGATTTATGAATGAACGATTTGTATGCAATAGACATTTGTTTACACCTTCACGTTGTTTGTGCAAAATCTCCCGGATGCATTATATCTGCTATCTTTTGTCCTTCAGTATACAGATACTTCGGCAAACTGCGACAAGTACTTCAAATTTGTCGTTAAACATGTAACAAGACCGAACTTTAATACAACACAACATACCGCCTCAATCTTATGTATGTACGACAATTAATTGTTTAATTGTTCGACATAATAATACCCCCGAAGGTGAGAAGACATTAGAGAGAAGGCGAATTCGTTTGTCGGCAGTTTTACAATAATAATTGTTACACAACAAATACCATTATGTGTGTGTGTGTTGTATCTTGTGTAAAAATGACTTTTTTTTTTCTTTTATATAAAGTCGTGCGTATAACATATATTGATGAACGAGAAAAGGCGTGTAAGTGTTGGATATATAATACACAATATGGGAACAAGAAGTTTACCGTCTTTTATCTTTTTTTGTTACTATCAATTTATTATCCTTATACACACCGCACAAACAAAAGGAACAAATGACAAAAGTGTTTTCTTTTTTTTTTTTGGTGTGCCCTACAAATAGCGCACACAAAAAAAAAGTGTCAACTTTTTTTTATTTTTTAATTCAATTCATTAAATGTATAAAAATGTTCGTCTTAAGTCAAAAATATAACAAAAACATTATTTAAATTAAATAAAAAAAAAATCGAAATATATAAGTTAAAGACGACCGCATTTCTTAATTCTTTAATATTAAGAAAACGATTATACGAATATATAAGAAGAAGAAGTGGAAGAAATATATGTGTGTACCGACTGACTCTACAAAAAAAAAAAATTAAGATTCGGCTCCTTTTTTCACAGTTGGAGATTTTTGTTATTCTGATTTAACATTAACAACACGGCTTATGGTGTAATGTTTTCTGTGTTTCCAAATGATTCCGTCTTCGTTTTCTTATATATATGTGAGTATAGTATATATATAGTGTTATTCTTTTCGACATTATATACATCTTAAATGATCAATGACAATGGTTATTAGAAGAATATTATATTTTCGGATTTTGAATGTGTGTGGCAAAGGCGATATACATACGAGTACATATTCTGATCCGAACCCCGATATACATATATGTATATACATATGTCCATACATATACATATATCTTTGTGATAAGATTTCGGTTTCATGTGCGTCTACATATGTAAATGAAAACAAAATTCGGAGATACAAATCGTTTTTGAGTATATTGGTCTTCTCGTCTTCTTGTGATCTTTTTTTTTGGAGAATGAGATATATTTTGAAAAATTATGATAAATTAAATTAAAATGAAAAGAATAAGAAGTCTTAAGTATTATCGTTATTATTATTATTATTATTGTTATTGTTGTTAATGTATAGCCGTGGGAATATCGTTCTAAATGTACTACGGGGATTGATTTTTTTGAAGTGCCAAAATATACTTGAATTTATTCCCCAGCGGATGATGTTAAAATTTTGCAACCCTATTATGGATGTGCATATATGTACATGTGCGTGGATTGGATTTTATACGATACCATATGGTGGCTCTCCTTTCAGAGATCGCTGAATAATTTTTTCCGGATCAGCACGCAGAACGTGACTGAGGCAGCGTACTCACTGAGATCTTACTTTATGTACAATATCGGGAGGGATCTTAATCAGATCTACTTCGCGTTATGGACCGTAAATCACATGCATAATTCTTTTCAAATGTAAGGAGCCATCTCTCGTAGTCATCCGTCAGCGCTTTCACATCCATATACATTGTAATTTGTATGCTGTGCAAATGAAAGCTATACCGTGATAATTCTCACACTTCAAGCGCTCTCTCTTCTTAGAGATGGGGCATATCGCAGCCACTTTCCATTCATCAGACATTACTGCGGTTCGCTATACTAATCGAATAAGGTCGAAAAGACTGTTCCACAAAATATCTCTTCCATATCAAGAGCTCCGGGTAATGCAGTCCACCCCAGGTGAGCGGTTTCGTTCAATGGATACCCACTGCAAATTTCCGCAGTTTATATATTTGAGGTGACTAAACAGCAGTCTGTGACTCCTGATGAACACCAAATAAATTGGTTAAGTGTTCACTCCATGCGTCGAGTACTGCGTCGATGTTGATACAGAGGTGTCTATCCCGATCTCGAATGGTGATTGCCGTAGACCGAAAAGCATGGTGCAATGGAGTAATTACATTAAATAAATTACGCGAACTGAGTTTGCGATTGTGAGACGTTGTTGCACTTCGATATTTTGTTGCACGACTGAAAGACGACACTCGTCATCAAACCATTGTTGGCTCCGACTTTCACTAAACCTAAAGTCTGTTGAGCAGCACTGACAATCGAAGTTTTCAGACAGAGTTCATACAGTCAGACTATCAATTAGCTTCTTTGATGTTGTCACTGACAAAATGTTGATATCGTTTCTTTTGATGTTCATTAGAAAAATAGAAGATTTTTGGTTCCAAAAAATTAGAGAACAAAATTAATTGGATCATTTATTAATCAAAAACGAGGTTACAATACGATGTATGGCACTACCCAAAATTTGCAAAAATTTCGTAATTTGGATATGGATATATCGTAAATTTTTAGTAGATCCTATTAAAATATTAGGGCGTTGTTTTTATTTCATATTAACCAATGACTTGGAAAGTACGTATCAGACAAAATTATTTCACTATTTATTTAATTATTACAATATGTCTTAAAAATTTGATGTGTGCCACGTACGGGTTAATATAACTGGACGACTATTGAGTTTTTTAAATCCGAATCGAGGGTAAAACTTATCGGTTTTCATATTTTTGTAAATCTAAATTTAAGTCACCGAATTGTTTGTTACTTGTATACATCATTGGGAAGAACCAAATTAGAGCGTTGTTTTTATTTACAAAATTATTTAAGAAAAATGCCCTAATTTTTTTTCTTCATCCATCTTTAATTTAATATATCTTAAAGTATTTTTATATGTTATAATTCTTAAACTTAATAAACACTTAAGGAAAACATAAATTTTCGTTATTCTCATATCACCCGTTGAACACTGGTTTCATCATTCTTGAAATTTGAAAAATCCAACACTAGAAAAGTGTAATTTTACGCTTGATGGTCAATAACAGATAATCGTATAGGTGGCTCCCGACCTGTTGCGCGACTTGTTGAACACTGGTTCCTTTAATTTTCAGAAATACCCAACACTAAAAAATGTGTCAGTTTGCTTTTGATGGCCAATAACAGATAATCGTAGAGATGGTTCCCGAACTTTAAGGATGCCATCATGTTGAGTATGCCATTCATATAAAGTAAATTCAAAGAGATATGTAGATGGTAGTCGATCGGCATCGATCGGTGGACCGACATTTTCAATTAAAAAATGATTGGGAGGAATGTCGGTTAACCGGTAAATTACCGGTAAATCTAAAACTTGTTACAAATTGTATAAGCACGTCAAAATCGAATAATCCGTACTAGACGTCAACAACGCAAACAAATTTTATATTATCAATTGATCAATTGTTTGGACAACTTTAGTTGAGCATATTGGCATTCATTAGACGTTTAGAAACTATCAGTTGAATTAAACTATTGTCAGATATTTTGGATAAAATCAGATACTAGGCTTGTCCATACTTACAACTTTGGCATAATAGGAATTTCAATGAACGGAATAAATGGTTTCAATTTGTCGTAATATTATTCAAAAAGACTGCGAATTTAAAATAATTCATTAAAATAAAGATTTCCTATAAAATATTTCAAATCTGTAATTTTTAAAAAAATTACGGTCTTATTTGATATTCACGAATCTTTGGTTACTTCTTGATTCTAAATATATTCAAATTGGAACACATTCGGACATATCAATCAGGTAAAAAATATTCTTTATTATGAAAATTTGTATATGCGATACCGTGATGCCATAAAACTGATTGGACCAAATTTTTTGCGAATTGTAAGCAAAATTCCTATATATTTGAAATATACATATAGTAAATCATTTTGTAACCGTTTTTTTCGAAATTTATTTTAATTTTTAATTTAAAATATTTTTATTTGAATAACCAAATTTTAAAGATTTTGTTATTGTGAATTTATGCAATTCTGTATTTGAACTATTATTTTAAATTTGAATTTTTGATCTTTCCGAAAAGTAATGACATTTTTATTTTTTGAAACATAATTTTTTAATTTTGAATCGGACCAGTTTATGAAATTTGAAATAGAATTTTAGACATATATTTTTTAGAAATGTATAACATAATTTTTATGTGCAATTCAAAATTTATAATTTCAGTTCAATTTATTATTTAATTTTAAAAATGTTGGATTTTCTACATAAATTTCGAATAATGATAAATAAGTTTATCAAAATTCGATAAAAATTTAATAAAATTTGAATACGCTTTGAATACATATTTGAATTTTATACAATTTCAAATTTGAAAACAAACAATTTCATTTTTTTTAAAATTGGTAATCGATGTTTTGAAGACGAATTTCTAGTTCACGAAGTTTTTTAATTGAATTTTATAAATATGTGCATAACTTATCACATCTTGGATTTTTGAAACCCAATTTTGCGTATACAATTCTTCAGTTCTAAACAGAATGTATCCGATCCGGTTCATTGGATTATTCGTAAATTTTTGAATGACCAAAATATTAGCGACCCGTTGAACACTGGTTTCATCATTCTTGAAATTTGAAAAATCCAACACTAGAAAAGTGTAATTTTACGCTTGATGGTCAATAACAGATAATCGTATAGATGGCTCCCGACCTGTTGCGCGACTTGTTGAACACTGGTTCCTTTAATTTTCAGAAATACCCAACACTAAAAAATGTGTCAGTTTGCGTTTGATGGCCAATAACAGATAATCGTAGAGATGGTTCCCGAACTTTAAGGATGCCACCATGTTGAGTATGCCATTCATATAAAGTAAATTCAAAGAGATATGTAGATGGTAGTCGATCGTAGCGATCGACATTTTCAATTATCGGTATACATAAAAAATGATTGGGAGGAATGTCGGTTAACCGGTAAATTACCGGTAAATCTAAAACTTGCTACAAATTGTTAAACTCGTATGTAGGTACTTTACGATGTCATATGCTAATATTCGAATTCTATACACTTATAGGTTTAGTCGTTAAATGATGCAGGTATAGGCTCCGGTATATAGTTACTTCTTAGTCTTTGGTTACTTCGTGCAAATTCTTTTATCATCTTATTATGTATTTGTACACAGTTACAAACTTTCTTTCATGGTAAATGATTGCGTTAGTTTACCTATGGTGATGCGCGTCATCATGATCTCTTGATACATTTATTACCAAATCTGCAGCATTCATAAACGTAATATTCATCGCTGTTATAACAAGTTAGCTATTAAGAAGTTACTATAGTTACGCCATTTAATGGGGTTGTGTACAAAATGTGGATGTCCTTGTTTAATTCATAAGTTTAATTTAATTCTGTTTTGAATATTTTAATGCACAGACCATCGCAGCACATAAGCCGAGTGCAATATCAACACTCAGTAATGTGAAATCCTTAGAAATTTTCTCAATTTTCTTTTCTTTACAAAATATATTGTTAAGTTATATCTAATATGACTCTTTACTAGTACATATGCCCTACATGCACAACATGATCGCATATACTAAAAGTTCGAGGACCATCCCTATGATTACCTGTTATTGGGCATCAAACGCAGAATGCAATTTGGTTTTAGTGTTGGTGTTTTAAAAATTTCAAGAAACTACTGTTCAACAGGTCGCGCAAACATTTCATTTGGCACAAATTAATAATCATGAAATATGTAGTGCCAAGTTTTTTGAATAAAATTCTGAAATTTATTGGTTTTGAAAAGTTGTTTTGATGGTATTTAATGAATTTCTAATTCTAGTTTAAGGAATTCGGGGTTAGTAATTTTATTTTTAATCATCAAATTTTGATAATTTGGAATATATAATTTGCAAACAGTTTATTGAAGCTCAAGCTTTTGTTACATAAATTACCTATACTTTTCATAAGATGAAATTGTTTAAACCGAATTCTTGTCATTCTGAATTGGACAGTTTAACAAATTTTAGTTCTGACTTGTATACATATATACTTTATAGGAATTTAATGCAATGCAGGATAAAAATTTTAAATGTTTTGAATTTTGTAAATCTCGATTTTTGATGAAGTTTATTGAATTTCGAATTTAAAATTTTTTAAATTTTAAATTCTAATTCGGGTTATTAAACTTTAAAAGAAAAATATAGTAGGTTTATATATCGATTTTTCTACGGATAAAAAGTTATCCCAGAATTTTATTCCAGTAAAATGAAAAATATACATTACCTGATGTACAAGTAATATTATCCATTATCTCTCATGATAGAACTAAGTATCATGCATATAAAAAAAAATGCATATAAAAACTAAATCGGTAAATACAAGTTGTGAAATCATTACAAATTATGTTTAAAGATTAAAATTTTAAATTAAATTGACATAATAAACTGTAAAATACATTAAATAAATAATTTATTTAAAATTTTTTGAGCTTTTCAAAATAACACATATTTTTCATTATTTCACCAGAGTCCCATCATCTCCAGAGTCAATTAGGGAAAAGTGTCGGATTAGCTCGGTTGGCACTTTTTAATTTGGCATACTAACACCAATTTATCGTGTTCGTTTCAAAAAACTTCCACTTATAGCTTTAAGCTTAGCCAATTTGGCTTTAAGCTAATTATTTCATACATTTTCCATTATTTTTTATTATTTCACCCGTCCCATCGTCCCAACATATGAAATAGTTAGCTTAAAGCTAAATTGGCTCGCTCACGACGGTGGAAGTTTTGTGATACGAACAGAATAAATTGGTGTTATTATGACAAACTTAAAAACACCCGAGCTAGTCTGACATTGGCTCGAGTGTTTCTAAGTAATGGTTTTTGTTGGCTAAGTTTAAAAAACACTCGACTTCGTACGTCACTTTATTACAATCTTTTCTGAATCCGACTTAAATTTGTGTACGATTTACGTTTTTTTATGATACTTGTTTGTGTTTTTTTTTGTGATATTGAGATGGTTTGGTATGAAATTCAAGATTATAGTGATTTACTGGGATGATAGTTTTATGAAACTGTCGCGACATTAGGACATATTTTTCCTGGGGGGACAAAATTATAGCATGATATAGTTAATCGTGGGCTGAGATATGGTTGATATAAAAGTGTCGCTGGGCTAACTTTATATACATAATTTTTCTTACCAAATCTTCCCAATCCAACACCAGTAATTGCTTTCCGTACATGATACTATATAGATTTTGGTTAAAGAATTAAATCCAAAAGTGAGTAAATAGAATTTGTTAGTGTTCTATAAATTATCAAATTTAAAAATTCTCTAGCAGTTTTATATAGAAATATATTCGATAAATACCAAACTAAATTCGATAACACTATTCTACTAGTACTGCACTAACAAAATAGCATTTTGTGACGCTTAACCAAAATTAAAATTAAATGGGTAAGATATAATCTTATATATGGGTAATAAAAATTCCATCCTTCCGCAATGAAAATAAAATCAATATAAATTTACTGCATGATTGTAAAGAGCATCTTACAAAATCCAGCCCACCAATTTAAAATCAATCTCAAAACCACATTGTTATACAAAAAGGTATGATCCTTTTAAGCGTATAACAAAGAAATACATACGTAAGAGATTTGTTTATTATAAATGTGCATTACCAAATATAATTCGCACAATCAAAAACCGCAAATGGGCCAGAAAGGTATGTAGATATTTCACATACCACCGACCGCACAACATTTGAATAAACAAATTTTTGAGTTTCATAATAAACAACAAAATCGTAAAAAACAAAAAAAAATAAAGAAATCACTCAAAATTTTGTTTGATTGAAGAGAGCACGAAAAATATATACATATGTATACAAAAGACTTGAAAAATAATAAGCAACGAACCTTTAATTCAATTGTATTTAAGTTAGTATAAATAAAACTATATAATAAGGAAGAAGTTAAAAATATACTTAAAAAAGAATTTAAAATACATGATCATATAATAAATATTCTATTGAACTTAGTGGTGGTGGTGGTGGTGGTGTGTGATTGTTGTTGTTGCTGTTATTATTGTATACATTTTGGGAATTTAATTTTTGATCCATATACACGTCGTAATGTACATTGTTTGGCTTATATTGTTAATATTCCTAATAATGATAAATGTAGGTCAAAATGTTTATTGTAAAAATTAATTTTTTGTATTTTTTTTTTTTTTGATTTAAGATCAGAATATCAAAGAAAATATTCCGACGAAAAAAAAAATGTTATAATATTCCGACGGTCAAATGAAATTAATCTTACGTATACGAACCAAAATTTATATTTGTAAATAAGAAAACTTTGCTTGGAATCTCTTAACGCGCAGCGACAAAAAATGTCATGTATGTTGGTGCAGATATTAAATATATATATGTAGGTATCTTAAGGATTATTAATTATGATCTTCTTATATATATATATATATATATATATATATATATATATATATATATATATATATATATATATATATATATATATATATATATATATATATATATATATATATATATATATATATATATATATATATATAAACGGATGCAGGGTTAGGTTTTACCGCGAAAAATATTTTTTTTGTGTTTTGTATATATAGATTAAAATCATAAACCGCAAAAATCGAATAAAAAATTTATAAATCATCTACGAGTGTATACATATTACACGACTCACCCAGTACCAGTTTTGGCTACCTGCGCGTTCAAAATATTAGACGATCGTATATATAAATGCGCGCGTGGTATTCACATATATGTACGTATCAATTTCATTATCATAAGCAGCAGCAGCGTTTAAAAATCATTAAAATATTGAATAACATAATTTAAATTGAATCGCGCGCGGCGTGTTTATAAGTCGATTTCTTAATGAATGAATTCGATATACATATGTATATGTAGTGTATATAGTCAAGTGTCTCGGCACAAGTTTTATGTACAAATGTATACACATTTAAGATAACTGGTATAATAATTTAATTTTAGACATACACAAACTAGTTGTTATACATTTAAATAGATGAGAGATTAATGAATGGGTGATACAAAAGGCGTGAGATGAATACAATTTATGGAAAAATATTCTTCTTATTTATGCCCGAGTTTCACAAAAAATATTTATTAGGTTAATAAATTACTATACTATACATAAATATATAATGAAAATGTTAAGACGAATTTGTTAACAAATTTTAAAAAACACAATTATATATAATCTATTAAATGCGATTCGGCGATTTGCATGCGATTGGTATAGAAACATCATAATATCTAAGGATTACATTGTAACTTTTTATTTTATCTGGAATTATATGATTTAAAGCAAATAAGATGTCGAAACATAAAAAAAATTTATAATAAGCCAGACGCTGCGCGACATTGCAAAAGTCTTATACAGATACGATTTTGTCGGCTTACGATGCTGCCTTAACTTTTAAGTTGCTTTTGCACGTAAGTAAATATAATTCAAATTTGCCTTTTACCAAATCAACAAAAAAATTTATCAAAATCGGAGAAAAATATAAAATAAAATAAAACGGTTTGAATTCCCATCAACTTTAGATTCTACAAATTGTGATTTAAAAATTAGGAACTTCCATTTTATTTAAATTTTTGAAATGTTTCGGCCAAGTTTGGAATTATTTCTGATTTTCTGCGGTCGACGGAATTTTTCGTTTTAAATATATAAATACATAATATTGATTTGCTATCTTAGATTGGAACAAATTTAAACTCTAAGGGTATTTTTTGATGAAGCACAAACTTAGGTTCTATTTGCAATATCCGCTTGTTTTGAATCACATGTTGATTCTAAAAATATGAAAATAAAAATTTCTCAAGTATGTACGAGAATATATATGTACATAGTGTTCAAATTTTGGTTATGAAATTAAATTTATAATCTAAAGATTGACACTACCCAGAATTTCGAATCTCGCAGATAAAATGTTCTCAATTTACAGAACATGTGGTTTTAATAATTTAGAATTTAGTATTTTGAATGTAAATTGATCAATTTTAAGGTTGTCAGAATTGTGAAACTTAAAAATGTTAAATAACCACCGCATTTTGTGGCCAAACCGCACAGATAAAAATGTAGTTCCGATAACCATCATGTATTTAGTATATCCAATAAATGTTATGCGTAATTTTCTTTCTACTGGTATTTCTTAACCATTTTTAAGAGTGCTATGTCTACTTGTTGTAGATTTATTTTAATGATTAAAAATTAACTTCGGTTGGTTTTTCATTTGTTTATTGTTGAAACTGTTTTTATAATTATATTATGTTGATCCATAGATAAAAACGAATTGATAACTGAATACTGAATTAGTTGACTCCACTCTGGATACAATGCAGCAATTAATTTTAACTCTATAGTGTGAATCGTAAAAGGACCACTGATCGCTAGCGATTGAAACAAAAAAAAATTATTTTTACGTTAGGCATGATGTATGACTTTTTCGCGTTTTAGTGAGGTATCCCGAGAAGGCCTTTATGTTTCTCTTTTTTGTTTTTACTACAGCAACGAAGACCACCTAGGAGCAAAATTCTTTTTTGTGAACAAATTGAAATTACAAGTTCGAAGTGTGACATAAATTCATCGGCAGTAAATTAAAAATCTGCACAAATAATTATTTTATTTATATGTATGAAATGGTACAGGCGTGACCCGTCATTTTGGTCTAGATGGCCAGTGCCCACTAAATTCATTTAGTGTCTACACTGTTCATTTCACTATATCCAACTAAAAACTAAATTATAAAGACATAAATCCATCGACATCAAACAACTATTAGTCTAAGTTGTAAATTTAGGCTTACGAGCTTAACCCTTTGCGCTGTGATTAATATTATTTGTGTTATTATTAATAAATTAGAGTAAAACAAATTTTAGTTGACTTGCGAAGCATTCACATATAGTAAAACACACAAAATATTAGCTAGCACTGATGCAAGACTATTCATGTTTTTATCACTCACATGGTTGGAAATGTTGAGTAAAATTCCATGTTAGGCATCGTTTATAAACGTTTAGATATTTTGTTTTATTAATTTGACCCATTTTAGAATTATATTCTTAACTTAAAATATAGGATACTGACCAAAGCTTCGCACGGGAATTTAATCGGCGCATTAAACCGTAATTAACCCATATTTTAAGACTGAAATCGTAACCGGAACGTCCCATTTCAGTATTTAATCGTTCCAATTGATAATAGTTTTAACGAGACAAAAACAAATCAAATGACAAATACTTCTTTAGTACCAAGTTAATGATAATAAAACAAATATTTCAGATTTATGAAGTTTGTGGTTCCACCAAAAAAATATCATAATACATTTTATAGTTCGTTTTTCGTTTGAACGATAATATTTTTATAAAAATTTCAAATTGCATTAGATTTCCTGAAACCTTCTCTTAAATCTAAATGTCAATACCATAATTCGTGTACAACTATCAAATTTATTAAACAGATCCATTCATATTTCATGACGCGTACGTTTCATAAAAAAACAAATCATTTCATCTTCAGAGACATTTTGTATTTGAAGGTTTTTAAAGTTTATTTTTTAAAATAAACACAGTTAACAAATTGGAATATTAATTTCAATTATTAAAACCGGTGTTTGTTTCAATTTTCAAGCAATTTGCTTGACCGGTCAAGGCAGGCTATTTGGCAGGCTATAACTATATAGAGTAGGTGTTTTTCTATCTATAGCTTCCTTATCAAGACTGCGGTTACAGAAATTCCAAATAATGTCTATTCCAAAATCAGTTTCAACGAATAAAATATTGGAAAGAGCATATCTAGTTTTAAATTGCTAAACTGCTCCATCAGTTATTTTTTTTTAGAACTTCGATTAATTTTGGTTTTATGCCCCGTGGAATTTCCGATATATCTTTTTTATAATAATAAAATGTAGTAAACTATATCGATTGAAAAATTGTAGTAAACAGTATATCGATTGTATTTTTTATTTTTCGAATATTGTGCAGTTATCATCCAATATTAAGATATTGCCCATTGTGGTTTAAGACGTGGTTTACATGTATATACACAAATTATTTTGGAATATATATTATGAATTTAGGGAAAACAATATCTACGGCTAAATATCTGAGGCATTTTTTAAATAAAATTTTGTCCACGGTCTTAAGGTGAGTTCGCGAGGCCGGATATTTATACCCTAGCTATTTACATCGTGGTATGAAGTTAGAAACTCAAGAGTTTTGATCAAAAATGGTCTAATTTTTGTTGTTGTTTTATTTGTCTTTTACTTTATTTTTAATTTCGATTTGCGCTTGGCTGTGATTATACCAAATAATTTTATTAATTTTGTGATTTCTAATCAGTTTTAGTCAAAACTTTACCGCCAAAAATTTACATTCTGTGTTTTATAATATGATTCGAGAAAATAATCAATGGAAATCTTTGTATGCATATCAAAATAGGAATACTGATGGAATACTGATGAGGAAAATGAGGTGGGAAATATATTAGAAATTGAAGAGATTCTTTATAATAATAACTCATCGAATATAGATTTAAATAATTGTATGGAATTAGATATGTAAGGATTTTAATTTTACGTTAATAATGCGTTTTTGTTTTGTTCTGAGATGAATAATTCGTTTTATTTTACGTGATTCCACGGATTTCACTGTATACAAAATGCCAATGAAATCCCATATACATATACAACATAGTTTGCTTATGAGTAACACAAATTTTTCCATTTTTTATATAAGTATAATAAATATATATATATTTATATTTATATATATTGGGTGTATGCATTAAAAACCGGAAATTTTTAATGAAATTTGAGCCTTTATTGTGGAAAAATGTTACTACCCACTACTTTTTTCCATCTTTCTGGCAATTTATGGATTCCATCCCATAAAAACTGCGCCGGCTTGGCGGACAAAAACGAATCGAGCCAATTTTCGATACCGTGAATTGATGTGAAGCGTATTCCTGATAGGGCCTTCTGCATGAATCGAAATAGGTGGTACTCGGAAGGAGCAAGGTCCGGGCTATGAGGCAGAATTTCCCATCCGTTATTCTCCAGGTTTGTTTTAACCGGCGCCGCAATATGTGGCCGAGCGTTATCGTGGTGGAAAATGATTGACTCGTGTCTGGTCTCATACGTTGGCCGCTCTGCCTAAATTTTCTACTTCAATTGGATCAATCGTTGACGATAGAGTTGGGCATTGATGGTTTGGCCCCTTGGCAACAGCTCATAGTGGATCACCAAATGGGTCCCACCAAATGCACAGCATGACCTAAGCCCCGTGAATATTCGGCTTTGGTGTCGATGGGCCGGCTTCGCCGTTCTTGACATACGCTTTTTTGCGCTTGGGATTATCTTAATGGATCCATTTTTCATCGTCAGTGACAATACGATGCAAAAACGACTTCTTTTTGTGGCACTCGAGCAGCATTTCGGACATGCAAACTCGTCTTTCCACGTCTCTTGGCTTCAACTCGTATGGCACCCAATTTCCCATCTTTTGGATGAATCCCAAGGCTTTCGAACGTCTGGAAATTGTTGCTTGATCAACTCCCAATGATTCTGCAAGTTCTTCTTGCGTTTGACATGAATCTTGATCGAATAATGCCTCCAATTCTTCATCGTCAAACTTTTTCGGCTGACCAGGACGCTCTTTGTCTTTGATGTCAACTTTGAAGCGACTAAACCACTCAAAGCACTGTGTTTTTGCCAGAGCATGCTCACCATACAGAGGCTCGGGAACTCACCTTTATAGTTAATATTTACCCTCTGCGTACTCTTCGATTGGTGTTCTGTTTAAATGCACAATGTGCTCATATGGATGGAAATGCACAATGTGCTCATATCAATGCTTGTTTACAAAACCACATGCGATAGTGATCGTTACAATATAGGACTCGGCAAAAATATAGAATCACACAACGGAGCTAAATTGACTAAAGTACACGCCAACTTAAAAATATTAATTTTTTGATAAATTTATAAAACCTGATACTCATTCAAGTGTAAAGTCGTATTATCAATCTAATTCACCCAGAAATTTAATGAACTTAAATTCAAAATCATCCAACTTTCTGAACAATGACAAAACAAGAGCAAATCATTAAATTTCAAAATTGCTTTAATCTTATAAAATCTATAATTTTAATAACGTGTATAAACATAAACTTGTGGCTTTTGATTTTGAAATAGCTGACACTGCTCATATTGAATGATTTATGAAAGAAAATCATTTAAAATAACGAAAATTTGCAATTTCCAGCAACAATTCAAATATTCAAAATTTCGAATAATTCTGAACTTGTATAGTTTTTTAAATCTGAAATTTGGTTATTTGTATTATGTTGGCAACAAAATACTCCCATATCCCGAAATATCCTGCGAAGTATATTATATATAGTTCAAGTGAACATCTACAAAAAAGATTAACTTATGTAAATGTTAATAAAATCCACAAAATTCTTGAACATAAAAATCGGAATACAAATTTGCAAGAATATTTTAGTTTCAAGCTATCGAATTTAGGTTGAATTTTTTCTAATTATCGCGCAGTTTTATTTTCAAAGTATTCTAATTTTCTCGTGTATAAGTCTCATAGTAGAAATGATACTATAGACATGCGCATATTACGTTTATTAACTACATATATGTCAACGCTGGAAAACGTCACTTGAGCCAATCGACAGAATTCATTTGTCTTAACCGAGCCAATATACGATATGATATCTTTTCATTTCTAACCACAACATTTTGCCTGCGATGTCTGAGCAATACTGTTAAAGTTAGGCGATAACTTCCAGCCGAAAGTTATAAAAATTGGTAATGCAGATTATAATATTAATATGACAGCCGATAAAAAATTTATATAGCCGAAGTTCTCAGCCGATGGTTTCCAGTCTATAGTTTCCAGCCAATATATGTCGATAAAGAAGATCTTTAATTCTTGGATAAAAATAATAAGGTAATTTGGATTTTCATACAATTGTAAGACAATTTATAATAATACTATAAGAAAAAGCTCCATGTGGGGATCCTGAGAAATTTAGATTTTCCATAACCATATGTAAATAATTGAAAATTTTAAAAATTCAGCCTATAGAGGGTTATAAACGACTTGATTAGAAGTATTTTTCACTTTAATGAAATGTCCGATTTTTTTTTTGTATGTAAACAAAGAGGAAAATTGTATTGGTAAAGTACATATAAAGGGTTTCCAAAAAGAGATTTCATTTTGAATAACCTGCTATTTGGGCAGCTGTCAATTTTGAAGCTGTCATATTTTGACATTTGACAAGTAAAAACTATGCCATTACTAAAAATGGTACAATACACGCTTCAACAAGGCATTGAAACTGTTAAAATTGACTATAAAAATTGTAAAAATTTTTCAGTCACAGATCGCAAAACTAAAACACTTTTTGGTCATCGTGAAGCACCTTCTCGGCCGGCAATAGTGAAACTGGTGGACAAATTTGAGCTGTTGGGACAAGTTAGTGATGTGAAGAATCGAAACCGTGTGCGTTGCTCAAGAACAACTGAGAATATTGCTGCTGTAGCCTGTAGTGTTGAAGAAAACCCAGGTTTATCGATTCCTCGTCGATCTTTGGAATTATACATTTCACAAACGACATTACACCGTATTTTGCATAAAGACATAGGACTTAAGGCTTCTAAAGTTCTGCCAAAATCATCTTCAATAAGGCCCATTTTCACCTCGGAGGCTACATTAATAAGCAGAATTGTCGCATTTGGAGCTCAGAAAATCGAAGAATGATTGTTGAAAAGCCTCTCCATCCTCAACGTGTCACTATTTGGTGCGGTTTTTGGGCTGGCGGTGTGATTGGACCTTACTTTTTCGAAAATAAGGCTGGTGAAACTATTACGGTGAATGGATTGCGCTACCGAGCTATCCTTAATGATTTTTTATGACCGGAATTGGAAGATATTGCTACGTGCCACACAAGCAACGAATCAATCGAAATTTTGCAAGAAAAGTTTCCGTGTTGTTTCTCGAAGAGAGATCACGATTGGCCACCGAGATCTTGTGATTTAACACTTTTAGGCTTTTTTCTTTGGGGTCACGTGATAGATAAGGTCAATGCCAATGCTCCACAATCGATTCAAGACCTTAAATATGGAATTCGTGAAGTTATCGAGGATATAGAGCGGCAATTGTGCGAATTGGTCATGGGAAATTTCATTAAAAGGATATGGTGCTGTAAGCGTAGCCGTGGCGGCCATTTGGCTGATATCGTTTTCAAATGTTAATGGCATTCTTTCCTCTTTACAATGCAAGAAACATTCATTGATTTCTCTTAAAAAATATTCGTTTAGCAGTGATGCAAGATAATTTTTCGTATGTCTTACTTAGGTATGCTTGAAATTCTGAATCGAGAAATTTAATTATTATTTTTTATTCTTAATGTACATATTGATTTGATTTTTGTACTCATAATTGAATATTTAGGATTGGTGTAGTATTTTAAGTAGTATAAGTTGGCGGGACGCAGGACATTGATCAGCTTGGCTAGGCAGTTCCCAGCTGGGCGTGACGTCTGAGATCCCTGCTCTGCTAATTAGTCAAGAAGCTCAATTATAAATCAACATTTGTTGCAGACAAAATATACGGTAGTTACTATAATTTTTGAGCCTTACACAGATAGGCATCCTTAATTTAAAATTTCATACTCTGTACTTTCGAATATTATATCTTAAATTAATTATCTTATTTGCTTAACGTTTCGATTCACTTACATCGTACCTGAAATGTATTTGTGTGCTTCTAATATTCGATGACTTGTCAGAAAACTTTAACCGGATGTAGCAAATAATTTTTATCAGATTTTATCAGATAAGTTTATGTATTTGGTGAATCTAAATTATTTTATAAATTAAATATATTTCATTTATGCCCTATACAACTTTTAGCAGAACAATGTCGATTCTCATATTAAAAAATTAGCTTTCATTTAAATCATAAACCATATAAGCCTATATAGTCTAATTTTGCCAGTGGATACAAAATTTGACTTTAAAAAAATGATTAACTTGCGTGAGAACTCTAATACTTAATATGATCGAGATAAAAACCAAATGATTTCAACAGTTTACATTCATCATTCATCAAATTAAATGAATTCTGTCGAACTCACTGTAAATCAACAGAATATAATCAGCGTTAATTTTAAGTTTTTAAATATCGTTTCACATGGCTCGTTGGTCTAGGGGTATGATTTCCGCTTAGGGTGCGGGAGGTCCCGGGTTCAAATCCCGGACGGGCCCAATATTTTTTTTAAGATAAGTCTCGTAAAATGCAAAACTTTTAATCGCGCAATTATTTAAAAATAGAATTAATTGCAACAAAAAAACTCGCCAATTTTTTAATTTGAATTATAATTTCAGAAACAAAATTCAAATTTCAATAAAATTTGAATTGAATTGTTGATTGTTGGAATTGCCATCCTAAGTTATAGATAACACATTGGCCGCCAATAAATTAATTTTTAGGATATTTAAGAATTAAAACATGTCAAAATTTAGAAATTATCATAAATTTAAAAATTTGTGATTGCTGTTGTTAGAGTTGTTTCGTATAGCAAAAAAAAAAATGTCTAAGATGTCAAATATTATTTTTCTTAATAATTACGAATTTATCAAAAATGTATATACGCCAAAAATATTAATCCCTAGTTTTGTTATAGGTCATACCACCTACACACACGCAGACATGAAAAATTATTGCGCTGTCTCAACATCGGATTAGAATCGTTGCAAAAGAACCAAAAAAAAAATTATCTTACAAAACAAAATTCCAAAACACAACAAACCTCCAAGAATTCCATGAATCGTATAATCCTTTCGTCCATCATCATCGCGACGATCTGACCCACGCAGCAGCCGACTTATTGATGCAACACTTGGTGGATCTGTAACACCTTCCTAAAAATAAACCGCATTCGGCGAAGAAAAAGAGAAAAAAAACAAGAAAAACGTTAGATTAAGCGTATTACATGCTAATATGGTTTATTGATTGAACTTATAGTGTTATGGTGTATTGGTATATGTATAGTTTATATGTACCTCGAATAATGCCGCATCACCCTAAAACGATATAGAAGTGATATCTTTTTAATTTCAATCAAGAACAAAAATCTTATTATTTTGGGTATAGATAGTTATTTATAAGAACAAAAAAAATAAAATGAACGAACGATTATATTTAAACGACAGCACGAAATGTGCGCCGCCGCGATCAAGATGAGTTTGCGCTATATACTTTTTTGGTATTAAAATCAATTTGAACATTTTTTATTGTGTATGTATATATATGTATGTATATGAGATGATTTATTTCTTTTGTTGTGTTGCGGTCTTAAGATGTTTTTGTTTTGTGTTTTGACGATCGAAAAAATGTTTTGTTTACAAGTCATATAAATATACAGCTAAAGTGAAAGTCAATTAAAATTGTAGTTATTGTTCGAGTTGTTTTTGATTTTCTTGTTATACATTTTTGATCTTTACAAATAAGGTTGTTAAAGAATTTGTCATCTATAATATGACTCTATGCCATTTGCGTTGGAAATAGTTCGAGTTCTCGTACAGTGCGACATCAAATTTCATTCAATACAGTTTCGTACTATATCGAACTGGTAAAATGTAAAGTATTTCTAGTCGCCTATATATATTTGCCACGATTTTTTGGATTTTTGGTACGATTTTTTATCGTTTAGATTTAAACTGCCTTGAACATCACTTGGATTTAGCTTGTGGTTGAGAACGTTAAGTGCGTGCTTTCTTCGAAAATATAATTCGACCATTCTACTGACATTAAAGTTTGCTATTTTTAGTTGCGGTAGTTGTATATCTAAATGGAATATAGATGCTGTTAACGATTGCGGAAACTTTATTTTGAGCGAGAAACTTTTTCTCTAATTTATGGTGAGTATGTGTGGCCAGTTTCGCCCAGCGGGGGGAGTCCAACTTTTCTAAATTGGAAGTTAGTTGTTGACATTTTTTAAATTTAAAGACAACAGATAATGTCATTTAAAAACATCGTGAATGGTAAACGACTCGGTTTCCACCTCATCCCTTTTTCTAATGGTTAGATATCACTCCTTGACCGTGGATCAAGTATATATATATATATATGTAGTTCCATTCATTCTATTGATATTCAGTCCAATCACATATACAAAATTTTTTAGTCCTTCAAAAAATTAATCTTTAGGGCAAAACCGCAAACAAATCAATTTACGAATAAGCGCATAAGGAGGTTGAACCCTCCTGATCTATATATATATAAACAGAAACTTGAATGTTACAACAACAATAATTTCCAAAAAAAAAAATCACCCTGATCTCAATAAATATACATACAATATCTATATACAACTTATTAAAAGTTAAAACTTTCAACATGATCTTGATTTAGATAATTTTCAATCAATACCGTGCTGGGTATCACCACATCGCGCGCCTATCTCAATATAAAAAAAATTAAATCCGTTTCATCCGCGCGCATATATACAGATATATTTATGTATATAAAACATCACGTAAGAAACCCAGATGATGCGATCTTCATCACAAAAAAATAAAAAATCAATTTAATTGTATGGATATATATCCAAAAACGTAAAAATTAAGAAATCGAAAAAATTTACATATCTTTTATTGAAAATCAACACCGCCAAAAAAAAACAACAACAAAACCACGTAGATTTATTTTATTTTTTTTCTTAATTCAAATTAAATTATTTCATTGAATTTGTGGGTGGAGAAAATTAAGCCGAGCTTGCACACAGAAATATGCGGTTAAATTAAAAACGTGTACCCTGCACGTCGTATACGATATATAGTACGAAAAATTCACAGGAGAACTTAAACCTATGTACGTACATACATATATGTATATACAAATATACGATTTTCGTGCGCGATTTTTGTGCGATCGCGAAAATTTTTCTTCGTTTTTTTTTTGTTTTCTGTGTTTGCAGTTGTTACTCGAGGCAATTTAATTAATCGATCATAAAGTAAATTTTCTTATATCTGCGAATATTATATTGTTTTGATTTTTCGACTTCTTCGTCTTGATCTTATATATATATATGTATACGTTTTGTGTATATGTTGTGTTGAATTTTATGATGATTGATCAATTGAAAGAAGAAAATATGTTGTATGTACATATTTATACATAATATGAGATCGATGAAAATTTAATTCGCGAAGTATTTGGTTGTTGTTGTTTTTTGTGTATAAACAACGACTTTATATATGTAATGTTAATAAAAAAGGCGTAAACGATCACGTTTCAGAACGCAATAGAGATCAATATCTTCCCGTAACATATGTATGTATATATATATATATATATGTATGTGATGTTTAACAACATGTAAATTTTCAGTTTTATGTATGTGCTACAAACAAATCCCTTTAAAAATATACATATATGTATGTATTTATATAATAATATACCGCGGACATAGGGAGGGGAACAAATGAGAGATTCGCGCGGCGGAAAATCAATAGATAAACAACACTCATATATATAAATATACAGATCGCGCGATACATACCTTAATTAATTTTTCACGAATTTCCCAGCTAAATATGCCCGGATTTGATTTTTTCAATTCTTCAATTCGTGCCTCAATCTCTGGTGTTGCTACTTTTGGTTTGGAGCCGCCAATCACACCGGGCCGTATTGAACCCGTTTCTTGATACCGATTTAGTATTTTTGATACACAACCGTGCGAAACTCGTAATTGGCGGGATATAACACAGGGTCGAATGCCAGCGGCTGCCATTTCAACGATTTTCAATCGAATGTGATTTGGTAGCGGCCGACCATTTATAAATACACCACCTAATTGATTGACACGACCTTGGCCTGGAAGTAAAAGAAAATATGTTATATTTGGTTTGTAATTTATTGGGCTTAGAATTTTATTCGGATTTTAGACTTTGAAACTTTATGAAAAGCTGCGCTTTTTGGCGAATTTTAACTTTTTAATTGGGAATGTATAACAAAGATCTTTGCCAACAATGACGGAATGCTTTTCTCTGCTTGCGCCACTTCAAAAAATTACTATTATTTTTGAAAATCTGATTCACTCATTTAGACAATTTCACTTCATTTCAGACTGCCCAGACTAAGGCCAAATTCGTACGTTCGTTTTATTTGATGTATTCAAATTGAACCTAAATCACGGTTCGCACTAATCGGATATCTTCATCTTACTTTTACTTTGTATGACGATATTGTAGAAAAACATTTATCTGACCGTTATAGAAGAAAACCGCCAGTTACTTGGGTACGCCTGTCTCATTAATATTATTAATATCGACGTTTTGCTTCAGAGACATCACTGTGCGAGCTCACAGAATAGAAATCACATCATAATTGTGGTCGAAAAACACTATATATATAGTTACTAGCGTTTTCAAGATAGAGTATGAGCGGATAAGTCTCATATTCCAAAAAATATTATGTCTTCAAAACATACGTTAGCTCATCATGTTATTTTAGAGTCTTATATAGTAATGAAGAATAATTTTTTGTTAGTTACTAAACACAATAAGTGGCAGACCTAATGTGTCTTAAAGCAGAATTACGTGATTTGCCACCAAAAATCAACTTTGATAGTTAAAATAATTATTTGACTAAACACCTAGCTCGAATTGTAATTACATTTATATACGAGACACTTCTCGTTGTGGTTTAACGCAAAATGTTAGACTGAAGCGTGATTAAAAGTAATGTAAAAAGTAAAGTAACGACTAAATCCTTAACTAGATGCGGTTTAAATTGACGTAACCAGCGATTTATAAGAATATAAAATTGAAGCAAGGTATATATTATCAGAGGTATGGATGAAGTAAGAATCTACTACAGCTATTACAAAAAAAATCTGAATAAAATTGAAGTTTTTCAAAAAATTAAATAAAATAAAATTGAATTTAAAAAATGAATTAAAAGAAGCCTTTTTTAATTTGTCTAGCTTCTGATAAGCATACTGTAAAAGTTAGCCGAAAAAAAATTATATAACCAATACCTAGCCGAAATTTCGCAGCCGATAGTTTCCAGCCGAAAAAGAAGAAGGTTCTAGAAGATAGAAGAAGTTTCATGTAGGCTGTCTGGGAAAATTAAATTTTCCAAAATCTCATTAAAATGTTGTATAAAATCTGCCTCTAGAGTATCATGTTCGGCTCCTACCGCATAAAAAATTTAGACAAATGTACAATTAATGCGATACTTGGGACTGTACAAAATTATAATCACTAGCGTAGTAGTGGCCAACAGAGTCTCAATCGCTGTAGGTAAATAGGGGCATTTGTTGCCTACAAAAACTTCGACAAACATACTATTTGAAAACTATTTGAATGCGATTGTTGGACTAATTTTCATACTAGACTAGTTTTCATACTATTGACATTAACAATAACCGTATTTCCTTCGTTATTTCGGGAAAGCATGTGGAGCATAATACATATACGCCACTGTGCGCGATTAAACGCATCATAAAGAGATTTTTTACGAATATATAAAGGATTACCCGTAAATTACTGCTACACCAATAACGACCATTTTGCTTATTGGTAAAGCATTTATCCCTAAAAATTGGTTTTTGTCAACATCATGATTTATTTCCAGTTGCTCAATAAACTCACGTCACTTGCGACGCCCAAATTTATGGTCTGAAAAATACGTTAATCTGGAGTGAACAGCCGAATAAAATGACATATTTTATTTAATATCACGCAATTGAAAAATGTCTCCTTAACTATATATCACATAACACGAAACTATTGCTTAGCAGACCCTGTTAAAGTTATCCGCGATAGTGTACAGGAAACAAATTGTTAAGGAAAATAATAAAACCCAAAAAACACGTCCTTTATTAAAACATCATATGTAACGAGGATTACCTATGTAGTATACCGCCTTTTCTTTCCTGGAAAATCTAAAATTAAATTATCTCTAACAAGACGGGCGTAAAAAATCCATCCCAAACTTCTTAAAAATATTTAATTTATACAGTTGGTTCATCTCAGAATTGATACATTTGTAGTTAACTCTGAATTTTTCGTCATCTATACAAAATATACAGTTGGTACAAAAACACTCATCCCTTTACAATATGGATATGTACAGTTAACTTAGTTCTGTAGAAAAAAATTCTGCAGATTGCGATTGAATTTTAGATCCTATTGGCCAGCGCTAATGATGTCAGGGCATAAATTAAAACGATTGAGTTTGGGATCCAGTTGGCCATCACTATATCAGCGATTATAATTTTTTGACTGCCGCTAAATAAAAATTCTGGCAGATGATATGGAATGAATCCTCACTCATTACATACAACACTCGTTCACCAGTATAGATCTTCCACCAGATCTGTGACTATAGTATAGATCGGCCTAAACAATTGGAATTTTGTAATTGAGGTTGATGGAAAAAAATTTTGTTAATGATAATTTTACAAAAAGTATTCACAATTCACAACAGATGGTATAATAAACTTCCCCAACCTTCATACGTGGGCTTCTGAAAATCAATCAGCATAACAAATATCATTCCACCATCCGCAACTCTAAAGCTTATATGCTCGAAAGATAAAAAGTGGGCTAGAATCGGATAAACTCATATATTTATACAATACAATGTTGAATTTGATGTTTACTTTAAGGTAAGATATAATTCTTATCTGTTGAATACTTGATGTCCAAGATAAAATTAAAACCAACCTCAAACAATTTTGGAAATTCTTTAGATCAAAACGAGAAATTGAGGGGTACCCGACAAATACATTTTACAATAACACTAACAACCGATCTGTTCGCGTCTTTTTTTCAATCTGTTTACAGCCCAATAGACAATAATGTGACTACAGCATACAAGCATTGAATAACCGATGATGTAATTTTGACATGCTTTGGAGACGGATGTGGGCCGGGCAACATCCATCATCAATTTTAAAGAAACATGCAAATATTTTAGTCTAAACATTTAGAATTCTGTTCAACCTGTCGTTAGTAACCGGCATATTTTCAGATAAATGGAAATTAGAAAAATCACACCAACCTTTGAATCGGGTAAAAGGGAAGGCATTGTACTCGTATGTTATATGAATTTACTAGTACAACAATCAAAGAAATTGAAAAGCACTCTATGATGGATGTGGTGTACAACGACTTCACTATAAAAGCATTTGACTCTGTGTGTTCATCGTAAGGCGCTTGATAGCCTGCATGCATTTGAATTTTCCTCCAAAATTTGTAAAACGGGTCAGCTCTTATTTATCAAACCGTATAATCAATATATGTTAATTGGAGAAAATAAGGATCTTACATTGAACTCTTGATATTTCTTGTTTCCATCGACCGAGTTACAGAGATAATAAAAAATTCCAATCTGCTCATATTTGCAGGTGATATTAAAATTTTCCAAACTATCAAGGAAATGGGTGCGATACTGACCGACATCAAGAATATACCAATGGTCTTAGTGAATGGTGTGACCACAACACATTTAAATATCAAATTTAAGATTATATCGTTTCACAGATTCTAAAATCCAGACATATAAAATCAACAGCGCCGAATTACAGTGTGTTTGTGAATTTATCGATTTGAGGTCTCCTTTATTGAAAATATAACGTTTAATAGGCATATATAGATAACATCATAGCCAAAGCGTACTCAATTTTTGGATTTATCAAACGATGGACCAGTGAATTCCAAGACAAATCTATACATTATTGTCGCTGTACTTTGCATATTCAATCCGTATCAATAGAATTGATAGCAATTACAAAAAAATCCTCTTGTTTCTACTAAAGAAAACTAACTATGGGATTACGACTATGATATACCTTATCGTGAAATGTGGCACGCTTACCCCTGTATAAAACAAAATGCTAAGACCATAAAATCTACTTACGCCCTATAGAAAATGAACGGATCTTTATAGGACTCGTTCTGGCCATATTGGTTCACCGTACATCACTCAAAACATCTCAATTCATATTCCTGGTAGAAAGCTACGTTTTCATCGATTGGATCTTGAACACCATTCCACAAATTACGGTGAGAACAAACCTAGTAATAGATTTTTAATTTCAACTTATCTAAAGACAGCCACAAGAGAAAATTGAAGTTTTACTTTTTAAATTTTGATTAATTTAACAAACAGTTATTTTTTGTTTGCTTTTATTGTTAAATCTATATTCTTCGAAATCTTATATGTATCTACTAAATCGATTTCTTTAAATTATAAGTAAGTAAATAAATACTCGTAAGTACAATTTAGAACAGAAGTTGGCCTATCTAATCTATAGCATTTGTTTTACCCAAAATTTGGGTTTGAGTTGAATTTCGGGTGTTTTGAATAAAGTACATTTTTATATAAAACATAGAAGTAATTGAACCATCGAAATGAAATCTGGCACAGTAACACGCTTCGATAGACCTATATTTATAGATATATATATATATATATATATATATATATATATATATATATATATATATATATATATATATATACTCCAACGGAATCGGAAACCGTCCAAAACCAATTTCAAAGTTTATATATTCGAATTCTTTGTTGATGTTGAAATTCAAAGTTTATTGAATTTTAATTTTGTTCGGATTTTAATTATTAACTTTAAATTTGTAAATTTGAATGGCCTTCTAAATTCTAGATACTTATTCCATTTTTAATTAAAATTCCATTTCATGAAAACTTCGAGTTCTATAATTAAACTTTCTATACTCGTATAGTTTGGTGATACAGACCGACTTTATGTATTCTCGTTATAGATACCAAATATGCTATAGGCCTATATGTACGAGTATGTGTAAATGTCGGTATTTTTCTTATTTTTCGACCACACATATACCATCTGCTACATATACTCACCCACGAAAAATCCGATCGATAATTCATTTAAAAAATAAAAATCACCTAAAAACTAATTGGTTAACACCATGTCACGTCCTTGCCCTAGTAAACGAGGCACACACACACATACACAAAATCAAGAATAGTACATATGGTGTTATGTATATGTAAGAAATCCATTTTTCGAAATATTCCTTTTGTTAACTGCACACCAAAGAAGTAAGCCAAACTTTTATATTTTAAAACATTTCGGAGAGTTCAATTCAATTTTCTATACATACATACATACATACATACATAGAACCGTGAAAAATCTTTTAAAAAAAAAATTATGTTACGGTTATTTTTGTTTCTTCTATAAATCGAAAATCCTAAATTTTTTTTTCTTATATACATTATTTAACGGAAGCACCTTGAGAATTATTGATTATTATTGTAATTTCGTTTTTTGATGAAATTCGTTACGGAAAATGTGTTAATTTTTCCTTCATATATATTCATAAATTATTGTCGTGTTCTCGTTTATACCGAGGTCTTAAGAATATATAAAGGCAAATTATTAGTTTTGTGCCTGTGTGGCCGACTGTATTATAAATCTTATAAAGAAAGAAATTTATTAAAGACATTATTGTTTTGTTTGATTGGTTGATGATAAATTGGTTTGTGTTCATTAAACATACGTGTTATGTATGTACATATATACTTACATAAGTACACTTTACATGTATTTTTAGATAAAATTTATGTTGTTGGTCTAGAAATGGCCAGGTGGGATGAGAATGAGTATACGTATTGCATATAAATTTGATGCATATGAATAAATTTGTAAAGTGCTTCGACACGCGGACTGGAATATTGTACCATATATGCGCGTGCTTTGATTTTATTGCCAGGTGTTGCTCAATCGAATTAATTTAATGTGTGGACAAATATATGAGAATACGATTTTGGCAATAATGGCATCTATCGGATCGCTTAATGTTGCACGCGTTTTCTTTTCAGAACTTCGCATTCATTCGCACAGCTAATTTAAAATTCTGTCACTATGTCACTTCCAATGTTAATTTTAATGGTTTTATTGTTTTTATTATTGCGACATTTAAAAATCACGCCCAGATTAGCTTTGTTATAGTTTGATCAAATTAAAAATCGAGGTATAACATTGGTTCAAAACTATAACATTTGCTAAAGCACAATCCTATTCAATAATGAGAGCCCCTTTGCTGCACGTTTGCATTAGACGTGATTTAAAAAAATGTTGTTTCGATCACTTGCGATGATTTAAACAACAATTTTGAATTAATCATATTAGGTTATTAGTGCTTTCAAGATTGTTAGAATCTAAACTGGACTGCGGTTTGTTCCACTTTTTGAATCAGAATCTACGTATAGACTGCGTGTTAGAGTTTCATTATTATACAAAAATATCAATCGACTAAATGGGTGCGTGACCGTAGCACAGTTTATTTATAAATGGTAAATTTCTACCAATCATTGTGGCACTATCTGAAGTTTCTCCAATGACACGGTACTAGTTATATTCTACACTATACTATTTATATTCGTTACTATAGAAATACAATGAACTAAACTTGTCGCAGAAATTATAATTGATAACCTGAAAGTAATGTGACTGAAGCGCACCAGTTACGATAATACGATATAAATAACATAACTGGAATGCTAAATATTCTAATTTGACCAGGAAGCCAACAGACAAGGTAAATAATAATTTTAGAAATGTATTCTGTACTGACAAATGGCTCCTGTAATATCAGCTGGAATTCCAGATGATCCTGGAGACAGAAAAAATCGATTTATGGCTTATCTTGGAAGCACATTTTATTATACATGACAAATTAGAGAATTTAAAAGTTATCTGATCACTTTCTGACACTTCTGATATTACGTGAAAATATTAGATAGGAACGAAGGAATCCAACTTTTGCAAAAATAAACAGACTATGTAAGAAGGTTAATACAGTGGCTAGAATGAAAAATTAACTTAATCGTTTCGCTAAAGAGTAAGTAGCAATTACACAAATTAGTATACATGACACACAAGATACAGAGGAATATGGCATCAAACAAGAGCCGTTCGATTTAAAGCGGCGTACATGTGGATGGATTTAAATCCTGTAGGAATTTAAATCCGATCAAATTTGGATATCCCTATCAAATCAACTAAAATGACAAAAAAAAACAATTTTCTCTTCTTGAGTTGAACTATTTTCAAATTCATAGTACGAATTTCGAATCCTAGATTTTGAATCCGGTTTCGTGTACTTACACAGCTTAAAACTAAGGTGAATAATTTCACTCCTCAGCTATAAGAAGAGAAATGAAAAACGGAAATATGAATCAACCATCTAATGAAATTTGCAGAATATTTGCTGAACACATCGTAAAAATATTCCACTAGCTACACCAAATGAAGTTATGCATGAGCTAAAAGTCAATATGAATCTGAAAAAAGCTCCTGGTTACGACCTTACCACTGAAGGATTTTTGGAGAATTTTTTTTTTGAATATTTAAGGAATTTTATAAAAAAAATTTCGATGTCAAAATTTAGTAGGCCGTGCACGGCACTCGTGAGTTTTACTATGTGAATGCTTGGCAAGGGTGACTAAAATTTGGTGTCGAGTAATATTAATATTTTCGTACATCGCTTTGTATACTACATTCTAATCACCATACTACAATGTATGTGAACTCTCAAACTGAGTGGTAAAATTGATAATTTTAACAAAAAAGTTTTTGTAAAGGTAATTTCTGTATTAACGACTGTTAACTAATTGGTAATGTGTTTTGCCGATTCAGCTAAATCATTTTCAGTAATAATATAGCGAAAAACTAATTTTATTATTACTAAGTTACAATTTGGAATTAGTTTTAAATTAGGCTAATTATCGATTTAGAACAGTATTTGAGGGGTATGGGCATTAGTACTGCCAGTACTATGTTATGTGCTAAATCGTTTGAATCCTAAATTTACGTAAATGCTATAACAAATCTATAATCATAAAACATTACAAATGTATCAAAATGGCGATTATCATATCATTATCATATTATTCCCGTTTGCACTATTAGTTATTTGCACAAACGCGTTCATAATTTCCCAGTGGACCAAGAAATTGGGAAATGAGCAATTGAAGGATAATAAGTAGGATTATATCATGTTCAGCATCATGTTCTTTCTAAGTTTCAGAATTTTTTTACAATTTCTGTTGACTTAAGAAGTAAGTGGTGAAATATTCTTTTTTACAGAAAGTATGAGAGCGCCCAAATGGTAACAAAATGAAGTATCGAATTTCACTTTTGCCTTTTCTTTCTGTGAATTCCGTACCCTTTGAGTTTGACCTTGGCCAAAATAACCCAGGCAACATAAATTTAGGATAGCGACCATCTTCTCCAGATAACATTGATTCTTCATTGCTGCAATAATAACGCTCAGATAGAGGAATTACCGCAACCCCACATTTGTGTAGTTGTTTACCAACGTCGAAGATTTAATACTAACTTCTCATCTTAAGATTATTTCCTGATTAAAATTAAAATTTCATTCCCAAAAGACTTGCTTCTATTTTTGGTTCCACATTTGGTTTTCTATTTTGAATTATGTAATTAAATTAATATGTACACGAATGAGCGTTCAAATACTTGTTTGACTGGGGGATTCCTATTCCAATGAAATGATATAATTTCGCTAATATTCAGATATACTTAGTTGCGTTTCCATTACTTAGGCAGGTGCGGTAGTATCTTTGGCACATCTATGTCAAGGCGGCCCACAGAATAACTAATAGGCTTTTGACCATGTTTGACATGAGGGACTTAACAATAAATTAAGTTAATTATTAACTTTAGCACTGTAATTTGGTAGAATTCTGGAAACATACTTGAAAGGTAAAATTTTCAAGAACACAACCGTTTACTCAATTAGACCAACTGATGGCTAATTAAACTAAATGAAACTACCAAGAAATTTTGGGGCTATACCAAATATATTCACTTAGCTAGACTATCGTCGGTCAGCTTAAAAGGTAGCGTGAGTTTTGATATAGAAATCGTTCATTTCTAAAACCTGTAAAATGTAAAGATCATAACTCTTTGTTTCAAGTTTTGTGTGTTTATTTTTTTAAGAATAAGATACGTACGTCCATAAACCTTTTCAATGCATATGTTAACAACTATTTGTACAATATTGGTCACAGACTTTGAGCACTTTATTTTTTGGTCATCTTAAATTTGTCGTGCATTTGCCTGTATTACATAATAGGCTGAAAGACTTATGTTATCCATTGATCAGTCCTTTTACAATTTTACATGTGCGATCGTTTTCATTTTGTCAAAACAACACAAAATTTTGTGTCGAACATTTGGAAGAGGTTTTCGATATGAACAAAAATGATCCAATTATTTTTAACAAATAATTTGGTTTCCCTCACCAGAGCATAGAAGTTCATAATATTTTAACATATTTTTAAGCATTCAACATTTTTTTAATTCTGAAGCACCTGTCAATACTTTTTCGTCATTTGATCTAAATTTTAGAATTTGTAAAGAAAACTTTTAATTAAAATTCTATATAATCGCCGAAGTGTGAGAAACTTTCAAATTTTTTCAATTGAGATTTTATTAAATTTGATAAAAACCAAGAAATTAATTTTGCAAAAACTGTATATTATTACTCTGATAATTAAATATCTTGAAAATTCTTCCAATAATTTCAATGAGTTAAAATTTTGTCTATTAGATAGGTATTAGCAAACAAACTGTATTACTCAAATTATTTATTTCAATTTATTGAAGCAAAGCGTTTAGACTTCTAATTTTTTCCATTTGTGGGTTTTGAATTTTTTACATACTTGCTAGAATACTACAGAAATTTAGAAGACACGATTACATCTTTGGAAGACACAACTTTGGACTTAAGGCTCAAACATTTGTTATGACTTGTTGAAGACTTTTTTACACCCTATATAGACATGACAGCATTCCCGTGACATAGAAATGGAGGAGGACACATTTTTAAGTTTGTAATGTGTAGGTATTATTTTCAGGAGATTAATCTGTTATATAGATACGTATATACAGTTGGATGAACTTGGTATTGTCTTTTTCGATGTTTAACTAATTGTCAAATAGTTTTGAGTTAAGATAGATAACTTAAGCGCGATGCGTCTGGTTTAAATACAGAGATTATGCCGCAAATCTGAATTTTTATGTTTCCCAAAACAGTCACACAGAATCAACATGAAGTACATTTTATCAAGCCGACGGTAAACTCTGACAATCGTAACAGAACAGCTCGTGCCATTTTATTTTTTAATAATTCTTAATACATTACCTTGAAAAGGATATCCACCAAATATTGGTCGCATATTAATCGAATTTCCTCCGGTTATATCCATAATTTTTTTTATGTATATGTATATTCACAGTCAATTTAACTAACTACTAAACACTATGTAAAGCACACTATGTAAATATATAATTTATATCTATAACTAAAGATCCACGTCTTATATTAATTCCATGATACAAATATATTATTTTTTTTGTGTCTTAAATCCAAATTAATCACAATTTTTCAAATCATGATCACAATTTTTTAAATCATGATCAATAGATCGCGCACAAATTTATAATTGATCATTTCTGTAAATCAAACATTTTATATGATCCGATCACGAATTGTTTCACTTATAGATATTTTTGTATACATAGATCAAACCGAATACCGACTAAAATAAATAAACACTTAAGAAAAAAAAACGATCACAATAAATAAAAGAGATCATAAATGAATAAGAAACTAAATCTTTAATTATTCGTCAAAAGAAAAAAAAACATTTTTTTCTTGTTTTATTATGCGATCAGTACACTACACACTATACACCACAAAGCGTAAGAGTTTCGAACTAACACTATATATCGTTACGTTAAAAAATTTATTGTTACACGATCGATTATCAGATTTTGAGAGAAGAAAATGTAAAACAATATATAAGAAAACAAAAAATCCACGAATTTATTATTATTTTTTTTTTTTAATACAATAATTGATGGTGGCAACGATTATGATCGAGCAACACACTAAATATATTCATTGAATCAAAAATTACAAAATCCACGAAATGAAATTGTAAATTTTAAGCCCAACCTCTAGCTTTATGTACATACATACATATATATGAAAAATAACTTGAACGTCGTTCGTTCGTATATCGTCTATATACAGTAGGGGGAAATTTTTTGTTAACTTTGAGAACGAACGATTTTGATTTAATAAAATAAAAAAAATCGTAAAAACAAAACAAAACAAAACAAAACGGAAAAACAAAAAATTGATCGAGAGGGTTTTTTTGATATTGCATTATGTAAAATGGCGTGGCTGAGCTGATATAAAACAAAAAATAAATACATTTTTGCAATAAAAAGGGGACTGAGTTTCAGTATAATACCGTAAAAAAGCTCTCTCCTATATATGTTTTGTGTGTACATACATAGCAGCTTACGATCGAACGATCTATAAATTTTTCCATCTGCTTTTCAAACATCAATCGTTATAGTTCGTAAGTCCCGCCCCATTTTTATATCATTCGGATTAAAACTTAATAAAAAAAAATTGTTTATTTCTTCTTTATACAAATATTTTAACGATGAGTATTAAGAAGAAGATGCTGTGTGTGTGCTATGCAATGTGATTGATGTTGATCGTTAAAATGTTGATCGGATATATTTTATTGTTGTTGTGGATAATTTTTTAAGTTTTATAATTATGATCATCTTACGATTTTTTTTTATATTTATTTGAAAGGCTAATTTATATTGTATGTACATACATAACTACAAAATGTAGTTTTTTTTTTTTAAAAGAATATAAATGTTTATTGAATTTATCTTGTGTATAACAAAAACGAATTTTTAACGATCACAGTGAAATGTGATGATTGGAAATTACATTTTTTTTGTTTTTGTTTGTACGATCAGCGTACATAACTAACTAACTATAAAACTATGTATACATATAATATGTATATATAGAAGAAGAGGTCGTTTGTATAATGCGGTTTTGTTTCGATTAATTTGATTGGGAACTTTATTGTTTTTTACAGTCTTAGAGAAATACATACATATACATATATTGTATATATAAATGTGAGTTAAACTGCGGAAGATATGTACCAACTTGTTAAATTTGCAAGCCTTCAATTTACTCGTATACCGTTTTTAAATTGAATAAAACTTATCATGGGCGCCGCCGGCATCTTCGGTCTTGCTATAGTATTGTCAGATAAAAGTTGATAGTTAGATAAAAGCTCGATCATTCAAAATGTCACTTAAAGATTTAATCGGAAAATGTTTTTTTTCCTCAGATTGTATTACTTTCATTACCTATTGAGTAAAATAGATTTAGTAAATATTTGAATGTCTTTGGAATGCATAAACTTCACCCCAATAATCATGATTTACTATGTAAACATGATTCACATTTAAAACTTAATTTCTTTGTGTGCTTTTCGGTGATTTTAAAAATAGGAAAAATACATTATATTTCGATTTTAAATTAATTATCTCAAATATAAATTTTGATGAATTTTGCTCAAAATTCCAAATTTTTGAATTGGATTTTGTGAATTTGAGAATTATATGTTTAAGGCTTAGTTCAAAAATTCTAAATTTTCGTTAAATTTTCAGACTTCTGAGAATATAAAAAATTTCAAAATGTTTTAATTGAAAGAACAGAAATCCAAACGAAAGGCAAATATCGAATTAATTTAATAATTTTTATGCTCCTTCCGAATTAACTTCATAATTTAATAAATCGTATAACGACGACTTAAATTGCGTGGTAACAAGTTCAAAAAAAATATAGCAGGCCGTACTTTCTCGGATATTTAAAAAAATGTAATTGAAATTAAAATTTTGAAAAAAGTACATAGATGAGCTATTGGTTTTCCATTTGTTGAGTCAAATAAAAATTAAATTAAAGCTTTTAACAACAGTTGATCATGACGTACTTCTTAGACAATTCAATTTCATCTAACAGAAAGCTGTTAGATGAGATCTGCTACCTCCTCTTCACTCGTTAAACCATCCTGAGCTTACCAAGAAGCGTTGAAAGTTCCAGACCTCGATCTTACTAAGATCCGTGAGGTCGTCCAAAGGGAAAGTTCCCATAAGTTTTGTTCTGCTGTACAATAGACTAAGACAACTGCAGAACAGATGGAGCACTGTTTCCTCCTCCTCCTCATCACCACATGCTCGCATGTACCCCAATGAGACAATGTTCCGATATAACTCCCACGACCAAACCAATATGGTAACGTCGAAGCGATATCAGTTGGCCGGATCTGGACCGGTCAAGTCTAGGCCAGATCTGCCTTGTTATTACACACGAACTTGCGTTAAACTATTTGACGTTCGTTTCTTTTATGGCTTCTTCCTGAAGCAGCAGTTTAAATGAATCAAGCGGTATCTTTATATCCCACCTGCTTTGGGATTTTTACATTCCCTGCGATATTGAAGTGCCCTGGCACCCACGTCAAGCGGATATTGAACTGATCAGCCATCTCATTTAAAGATGCCCGACAGTTTTGGGATACCTTCGACGTCAGGGAGTACGATTGTAGCGTTTCAATAGAAGCCTGGCTGTCCGTAAAAATGCGAATATCCATCGAAGATATTACATTATACCTCAACCAGTCCATGGCTTCCATTATTGCGATAAGTTCAGCTTGAAAAACACCACAAAAGTCGGGAAGGCGAAAAGAAAGTTTAACTCCAAGTTCCTTACAGAATGCCCCGCAGCCAACCCCTCTATCCCTTTTTGAGCAATCCGTGAAGAAGCTTAACGCCTCATTTTCCTTAAACGTTTCGTTCACCCAGTTCTCTCTGGTGGGAAACTCAGTTTGGAATCTCATCGCAACAGGTGGCAAAGGGATAGCGTAGTCAGTAGTTTCCGGAATACCCCTGTTGCATTAATGAGGGCCCTATATTGTTACAAGTCCATATAGATATGGATTTGAGCCGAATGGCAAGATGCAAACCGTTCGGCCGCAATATCCAAGGGAGTAAGATGAAAGCGAAGTAGGTCACTTATTTCGTCAACTTCAATTTCCTTTATTTGAATTTCGACAGGGCCCTCTTCAGTATCATCTTTGTAATTTTGGATGCAACATACAGATCCTGAATCACTTTCTCTTTCACTTTACTATATGATGATGTTGAATTTGATAATTTTGAATTTCTACGATTAGGTAGAGTATTGTGATTAAAATTGATTCTCAATTAAGCATGACGAAAATATTTTTAGTAATTATGGCACCTAAACAAATCCGGCCGCCCTTAGAATTTGGCCGCCCGTGTTCGTCGCACACTCGAACACGGGGTTAGCGCGGCCCTGTGTGTGTAAGTTCTTGTCTGTGTGTGTCTGCGCCCGGGTGTGTATTTTTTTTTGTGGTGGGGGGTTTTTGTGGTGGGGTGGGGGGGGGGGTTAATCTTCATAAGACCTCACATGCGAACCTAATCCATAAACATGTAAGAGTGTCGGATTCTTACCGACTATACCCTTACCTCCAAATTCTTATGCCTATAGTTATCTCGTGGAACTACTGCTATGTATTACTTCGCGAGAACAGGCTCAACCTTAGCTGCCATCTAATTTTGATGTCTTTGTCTATTTTTTTCTAGACTTTCCAGTTTCTTAATGATCTTTGCACTTATTTTACACACCACCTCCGAAATTTCTTCGAACTGCAGCATACAATCAACAACTGTTAACGTCATTTCCCACAGACCTATATACATAGTTCCAATGTTTCTTCCTCGGAGCGCGGGCAGTCCAAAAATACATGCTCTACGTTCTCCAAATTTCCTTCGCACATTGGGCAATAAGGGGAGTCAGCTTGTTTAAATTTATTTAAATAAGCGCGAAAACAACCATGCCCCGTCAGAAACTGTCATAAATAGAAGTCAATCTCTTCATGTTTCCTATCTAGCCATTTAACTACCGAAGGGACTAACCGATGTGTCCTCCGACCTTTCCCCGAGCTGTCCCAACGCTGCTGCCACATGTTGACGGTCTCTGCGCGAGCCACAATACGATTTCCTCTCTTATCCCCATTTGCACGGCGAGAATATATTCTTTCACGCTCCATAGCCAATAAGTCAATTGGTGGCATACCACCCAATAGACACACGGCTTCATCTGATACCGTTCTAAATGCACTAACCACCCTCAAAGCGCTTAACCGATAAACAAATGCCACCGGTTGTTTGTATGTATTTCTCTCCATAGCACTGGCCCATATTGGTGCTCCATACATCAAAATAGATGTCACCACACTACTCAGTAAGAGTTTGCGGCTCTGGCGGCGCCCCCTGCGTTTGGCATAATTCGCATTAACGCCCCGTTCACTTTTCCAGTTTGTTCCCCAACGGTATCCAAATGCGATTTAAAGGACATTCTACAATCAATTATTACTCCACGATAATTAATAGATTGTTTGACTGAATCAGTTGACCACCAACTTCCACCGTTATGAATTCTAACCTTTTCCTACTGGTGATTAGCACTGCTTTTGTTTTGTGCTCCGCCAACTGTAAACCCACAGATGATAACCAATCCTGTATTACTCTTATACTCCAGTTGCAGATTTCTTCCACCTCTTCTTTGTACTTTCCAATAACTACGATCGCAACATCATCAGCAAAACCAACCACCATTGCTTCTTCTGGTATCGGCAGTCTAAAAATGTTAACGTGCAATTCATTTCACAATGTGGGTGCCAGCACAGACCCCTGTGGTACACTTCCAGAAAGATGATAGTATTTAGTACCTTCATCGGTTTCATACTTCAAAACTCGTTTCCTAAAATAATTAGCCACCATTTTAATTAAATACAGAGGGACCTCTTTATTGATTAGCGCGTTTAATACGCAATCCCAACTCGCCAAGTTAAATACATTTTCCACATCTAATGTAACTACCCCACAGTACTTTTTAGAACCTCTTTTGCATCTATCACCAGATATTGCCTCTCGCACCGTATCTACTACGATTTTAATCGCTTCAATAGTAGAGCGAGCTTTACGGAACCCATTTTGGTTCTCCGCCAAGTACCCTTTGTTTTTAATGGCTTCCTGTAGTCTCTCACATATAATTCTCTCAAATAATTTACCTGTAGTATCTATAGCAAGCAGATTGGCCGGTAGGAAGATCGATGATCTAGCGCCTTTTTCGCTTTAGGCAATAGTACCAACCGCTGTAACTTCCATTGCTCTGGAAATACTCCTTCCTATATGCAAGAGTTGAATAACTCGTGACGATATTTTCCAGCGCTCGTGGGCACGATGGGCATGGTACATATTCCACCCTTAACATTTTTCATAACCATTTTATAAGGTCTATCCCAGTGGTCCAGATCAACTTCTTTACACAATTCTTGAAAATATCTTTGTTTGCTTGTTTTAATTGCAGACTTGAGTATAGACCGGGCGACACATTACTGCTTGCGTAGGTCGTCCCTAGTTTCCAATCTTGCACGTTGGTATAAACGTCTAGCTCGAAGGCATTCTCTACGAAGCTGGGCTATTTTCTCGGTCCACCAGAACACTTCATTTTTCCGATTATCCTTCGATTTCCGTGCCATTGCAGCATCACAAGCTCTTGTGATATGTTTTACGATTTAATTCACTTTGCTATGCGCAGTTCTGGACAAAGTAATGTCCTCCAGCATATAGACAAATAACTTTTCATCAAACATCGTTTGCTTCCACACAATAATCTTTTTTGTCGATTCTGAACCAACCTTTCCTGGCTTTCCATCTTTTATTTCACAGATAATAGCCTGGTGGTCACTATGTGTATATTGGTCACTAACTTTCCAACTCACTATTCTATTTAAAAGACCCTCGCTAACCCATGAGAGATCAATTACCGAGCTGGCGCCACCCCTACGTAAAGTGGATGTGCTACCAACATTTAACATCGCCACTGGTAGTAGTAAAAATGCTTCCAGTAGCGCTTTCCTTTTAACATTAGTCTCTCGGCTGCCCCACTCAACGGCCCAAGCATTAAAATCCCCAGTTATCAACAGAGGGTTTCGGTTTCGTACGTCACTAACTAATTGACCTAGGAAGATTTTGAGTTCCTCTAGGGTAGCACTAGGGTGGGTATTACAGCTATAAATATGAACACCAACGATCTTAACTCTTACAAAGCCAGATTCCCCGCCTGCCAGAATACAAATATTGGTATCGAGCTGTTTATATTGTTCGCATACAGTAGCAATGTCAGCGCCATTTCACGTAAAGTTTACTGCAGCAGGTCTTGTGCAGCTTCACAATGGTTGAGATTTAGTTGGATCAATCTCACTAGGCCACTATCCTGTCTAGCACCTTCTTTATGCAGGGCACTTCCAACTATCCGTTGCATGTTTATCTCCCCCAACACTTGCTCAGGTTTCAGAAGGTTTTGCAATATGACCTTCTTTACCACAGTTTATACACAGTTTAGATCTGTCGTTTTCACTCCTACATTTTTGCGCCAGGTGACCAAACTCAAAGCATTTAAAACACTTTACCGGCTTAACAGACTCCCTTATACGACAAAGCACCCATTCGATCCTTATTTTGCCTCTTGTTAAGACTTGCTCCGCCACCTTTCTTGGCATGCTAATCACTGCCATTTGCGTCCCACGATAAGATGCTCTAAGCGTCTTTACAGTAGTTTAGTACCTTTTGTCTTTTCCACATGTGATTCCAAAGCTTGTAGTACATCTTCGGATGTGGTAACTTCATCAATATCCTTTATTTCTATTAGGGTTTGCTGTGACAAGGTTCTAACGTCAGCTTCTTGGCCAATAATGCCCTGTAATTGGGATTGGAAAATAGCTGTTGGAGGGTGATCGCCAGTGCTTTCCAACCATGCGTCATCTTTTCTCCTAACCCTTTGAGCTGAGAGTCTGCCTTTACCTTTCGTAGCAAATCAGCATACGAGACATCCCACTTCTTTTTGATTAAGAGAGCATCAGGTCGAGGCTGTCTTCTCCATTTCCGTTTTCTTTTTTTCGGCTTGACTTTTTGCCAGTCTGGCCTAGCTTCTAGTGTCCAGTTATCTCTCCCCGGGGTTAGTACGCTTTTCGTGTGGCGTTTCTTAGTCTCTGTTTGTGTTTCATTTTGACCCGGTGAATCACGCCTTCTCTTACTCGGTTCATCCTTTGGTATGTCGGCCGTACCACTTATTCTCTTACCTTAATTCAGTGATATATTTAAAATTTCACTTATCAACGGTTTGGACTTCGTAGGAAGTGTTACTTGACTACACACCAACAAGTCCGTCTCAGGTTCCTGGTTTGTCCTGTCCCCACTGTTGGCAAGAGATGCCTCAGCTTTCTCCGTTCTCTCTCCCTAAGAGCTTCGAACTCCTTTTCTATACCTCATTATATGATAGTTTAATCATGCGTATTATCCTCTTAATTTCTCCATGCACATTGTTGCGATCCTTCACGAAGTCCGCGAGATCACTAATATGTATTTTACTTGTAATCAACTTGGAAACCTTCGTGACTGGCTCACCAGACAATTCTTTCTCGAGCGATTCAGCTAAGTTGGGAAGCGATACTGCCTCAAACATTTCACTGCGCGTAAGCGATCTCTGTACCCTTCCACTGCTCTTGAATAAGGTTAAAAACTCCTGGAGCCCCACTCACTGGTTTAACACTAAATGGAGTTGTAATATTTCTAGTTCCGACAGCCAAGTTGCCTACTGCTGGAACAAAGCGGTCGATGGATTTCGACGAGTGGGAGCCCGCTTGGTCGCTCCCTAAAGTCGCCGGTACTGGGGTTCCGAAACCCTGCACCGTAGTATTATTCTCCTGTTGCGTAAACATTTCGGTTATTTGTTTGAAGATTCCTAAACTGCAGTCCTATATTATATGTTTAAACTGTTTAGAACTAAACCAATACAAAATGAATTTGAATCATTTTCATATGCAAATGTTATATTTTATGTTCAAAACGATTTTTGGTAACACAAACGGTATTGAAACATTGAAAATAACTGCGTCTTCCCCAACATAGCTTCTATTGGGTAGCATCACTTATGAATGTTAATTTATTGTACAGAAACGAAATTCAAAATTTAAAATGCTAATTAGCATTGAGCATAGCCTAATTAATTAGCACAAAATTATACACGAATAAAGACTGTATATTATATGGTTTAATAGGCGGGCTACCATATAAAATTACTCTGTATATAAAGAGATCATAATTAATTTCATCGCACCACAACCTTTTTGGACGATTAAATCAAAATAAAAACCTTATCATTATATTTTATACGATAACACACCGCGTTTATATGTTTATTCCAAACCATGGTGCAAATGATGATAATATACCGCGCACAACCATTCCCGAAACTAATAACAATTATTAGTATATGAATTTATTATGATGAACCGAAAAAATTAAAATTAAATCGGTTTTATCATCGCAGATATTCCATACCTACTTATAAATTCATTGATGAAATGGAGAAAATTCATCTCGCGCCTGGCATATACATATATGTATGTATGTACACAAAAAATTGTTGCGGCTGGTGTATAATGAATGATTCCGCATCGCATATGTTTTAAAAAAAAAAGAAAAGCAAATTCCATCCAAGGCACATGCATGCGGTATATATACTGTACACAATACAAAATTTGATGGAACGAAAATTTGAATTACACACATATGATACGCTCATTCTGTGTATATATTCTGTGATATACGATGAAGCACGTAGAATATGGATACATATATGCGGTATACGTATAGGTGGTACATAGGTAGTGTGCGGTGGTTTCACTGTTTTTTGTGAATGATGAATGAAAAAAAAAAAAATTAACATAATCGGTCACCCTTAAATTTCAACTTGACTCTTTTTTTATCTGGTTTTTGTGTACATGGTCGTTGTTTCACATTTTTAATTAAAATTAAATTTACATCCGCGCAAAAAGAGATGTACCATCGCTTTAAGAACACAACACAACAAAAAAAAAATATTAACAGATAATTTCCATGGGAAATTTAACTATATGCACATATACATTCATTCGTTCGTTGGCAATGAATTCGTTTATGGATGCTGTGGGAAAATCATCAATCCAACCTTTTTTTTTTATGTATAGTTTTTGGTTCCAATGATTAATTTCTCCTCTTAATTTAAAACAGAATTTTAATTGATTTGATATTCGAATTACATAAATATATATATATATATATAGAGAGAGAGAAAGAGAGAGAGAGCGAGAAGAAAATGTTCTAAATATACGATAATTGATTTAATCTATAATCTAATTGTGATCACAAAAATTGTGAATGACCATTTAGAATTCATTCGGTATTATTAGTCGCATAGACCTCATCCATTCAATCGTGGAAATTCCTTTTATGACTGATTTGGAAAATGCGGTATAAATACATTTTAAATTAAATTACTTGAAAATTAGATGGAATGCTATATATGAATATATAGTTGAGCCTTTCATCTAATGCCGCTGCACACACACACATATGTACATACACACACACAAATAATTAAAGGTTTGTATGGGATTTCCAAATTTGTTGACATGCTTGACTTATAAATGGAACTAAGCTTTTTATGTGACGTGCTCGATTTCATAACTATGTTACGATTGGAGAAATATGAAAGGTAAAAGTCAAATAAAATTATTAAATTTGGCAATCAGGTTGTCACACGCAGCAAGATATTTACTAAAGTGTTTATTACAAAGTTTATTGACTTTATGCATATATATACGTTAGGTAATATTGTATAATTTGGCTTCAGTATTTTAAACTTCTAATCGATATTAAAATATTTGTATTGGCATATACATATATGTATGTAGGTTCGTACATTTTTTATTTAATGCTGTTAGTGTTTCAACTAAATTCTGAATTTTCGATTTCTACATAAATTGCGGCTAGGGATTGCAAATTTGGACGAAAATAAAAGAAACGGAATTCGAAATTCGGATTTAAGCATTTTCAGATTTCGGTCGAATTTCGAAATATTTTTTTCTGATCAATGCTAGAAAAAAACTTATTAAAGATAATATACACCCAAAAAAATAATCCTTAAAAGTTAAGAATTCCCCAATTAAAACTAAGATATTTGCCCTATATTTTTTGCGCAAAGGAATTTAGGTTTTATTTTTAAGAATTTAAATAAAATCTTTGGTTTAAGTTTTAGATATTATTCAATTTCAAAGAAAACAGATTTAAACTTAAGAAACTAAAACTTTAAATTTAAATTAAAAAGTTATTCGCATCTAATGATGAAAAACCTTAAAATTAAAGAAACAAACTATTTGAATTTAAGCGAACAATTATTTTTTTCCCCTTTGTTTTTAAATTAAAAAATGTCAAAGCTATTGCCGGTGCTCATTATTTTTAAAATGTGTTACCTTTATTTTAATAGAATTGTGGTATTAAAATTGAAGTTAATTAGCTTTAATTCAAATTAATTTTTTTAATTATTTGAAAGAATAAATTGCATTAATTTTAAGGAAAACATATATAATTTTAATTTGCAGAAGTTTTTAACTTTAAGGATTACTTACCTCGAAATCATGGCAAACTCCCATTATTTTTGAAAGTGTTTTTCCATTAATCTTCAGATAAATGTAATTAAAACTTTAACTTAATTTGAAAATGTTTTTATTTGAAAATAAAAATAGCCAAAAATAATAAAAATACATTTTTTATATTTATAATATAAAATACATATATATATATATATATATATATATATATATATATATATATATATATATATATATATATATATATATATATATATATATATATATATATATATATATATATATATATATATATATATATATATATATATATATATATATGTATATAGTTAATAATTAATTTTTTGAAAATTACAATAATAATGCTTTTGCCTCTTTGTTGATGCACGCGGTGCTTGAACCGAAAAGACTTAAGCCAACAATGAAACCTACAATATCGGATGCCCAAGCGGACTTTATTCTGCAAATTTCACACTTAAACGAATTGGCAGGAACAATTGAGGAGCAGAAGAAAAAATGTTCAACTCTAAAAACAACTATACAACCTTTAATAGTCGCCGTGGGACATTCATTAAAATCAATTGATGACTTTTTTGTATATTTCGACGGAATCCATTACAAATGTGGAACTTTACGCAAGTGTTGTTATATTCTCATAAAAATTATTTATATTTTTAATTTAGAATACTCACGTTTAAGCAAGGAAGTATTGTTGGTTTTTCAAGAGTACTTTTTTGAGATTAGTTCAAACCAATTAAATATTACAAAATTAAATAATAGATTAAATAATTCTAATCAAATCTAATGGAAAAAAACACCTATATTTACTTGTAGTTTATGCTCTGGCAAATTTTACAAATCAACTGAATTAATTTATCATTGGAAAAAAATACATATAGACCATTCAACATGTACATTTAAGTGCAATCAGTTACAATGCTGTCAAATATTCCAAAATATATATAAATTTGAAAATCACCTAAAGAAGCATGACATTTTACCACAAAAACCAAACTCTATGTAAACCTAGGGCCAAGTTCTCTAGAAATTCAAGATGACGATTCCACACCATATATTTGATGATGATTCCACACCAAGTATTTTGATAAGATCTGTCTGATTCTGTAAAATATTCTTGTAAAACTCTTTGACCATTTGTCCTTTTATTTTTTTCTGGAGTATATCGACTATAGGGATATTTTTGAACTCAATTTCTCTGTATTAAAAATATTATTTATATTATTATTATATTATTTATATTATTTTATTTATATTATTTCTCTGTATTAAAAATATTATTTATATTATTATTCATTGTTCTTTAAATATAAGAATAAATCAATGAATTGGATGGATTTTATAATCATTTTTAAGAAAAACACAATTCTTTATTTTAAAAGTACCCAATCTTTAACTTTAAAGTATTATAATTTTCTCAGTGTATACCTATATGTGTATATTCTAAGTTTCTAAGTTTCTCACGTTCAAAATGGCCGCCAAAATAGTTTTTCTCACTTTTCCGGAAAACTAATTTTTTTTTTAACTTTTCATTTTTTATTTTATGCGCCATTCAATTCTATAAAACATATCATTTTATTGTATGTATTATTTTTCATTTTCTTGCAAAACACGTTTTAATACCACGACCTACTCCATTTCTGCATATAAAAATCTTATTTTTTTTTTTATTTAATTTTCAATTTTGTTTTTATCAAAACAAATTTTTTCTTGGTGTTTCTAAATTTTATTTTCACTCCAAAATAATCTTGCAAAATATGACTAAATGGGTCCATCCACTGTTTATATTTAGGCAAAATTAAATTTAAAACAAAAATTATTGGTAAAAAATATTTTATTAAAAATTAAGTTACTAATTTAAATATGTAATTACATTTTAAATCTAACATAGTCGTCACTATGTATTAAAATATTTCTTAACATTTAAGTAACCTTCTCCTGAAGGAATAACTGTATGGAAATCGCGAGTTCCGTTTATGGTTTTCAGTTTATCTACTGGCAAGTCGGGTATTTCTGGTGTTAAATTCAATGTCAGAACAAAACTCAAAAATCATAACAGTTTTTAAAATTTTAGCCCATTTAAACAATTCTGCTACATTTGTTATGGTGCCATCAAATTTATCAGTGAGATTGTGGACGCCATTCTCTTGGTAGTACTTCCTTCCCTTTCCATAAGTGGCATGAAAATGCCATTCACATTTGTCTCCGAAATCTTCTTTGTGTTTAATTATATTCATAAAATTATTTTTATTTTTATAATGTGTTACAGCACCATCTTTGACTTGTAAATGAATAATTTTCTGGATACAAGTGCTTCTGTAGACTTCAGAATATTTTTTACGTATGGCTAGTTTGTTGAAGTGAAATGTAGTAATGAGAAATCAGATTTTTCAGCTTCTTTATGAAGTATCCAAAAATTCTTCGGACGGTTTTGAATACTTTTGCATCTGTAAATTTCATCTGCAAATACAAATTGCATCTGTCAGTTGAAATCCATTGACTGAATGATAAATCAGCATCCTCGTAGTTCCTTTCCAGAAACGCGTTTCTCAAATGTTCTTGAACTAAATTTAATCCTGGACAATTCTTGCATTTTAGAAGATAACATGTCGGCTCAGGCTCTGGACATAATCTAGATGAAATGCAATCTTGGTATTTCGATATCTCTCCACTTGTAATAGATTCTATTTTGGTTCCAAAAATGATTAATTTGATATTTTGATGTATTGTACAAAGACACACTGCAACCGTACCACTGCTTTCTGGTTGCACACAGTTTTTAGGACGAAGCAAGCAAAATTTGGAAAATCCGAGTTTTTTCGACTCGTTGTCCTGATACAGATCTGTATCCCCTAATGTACTCTTCATTAAACGTTTCAGAACTTTAAGTTTTCCAATAGTTACGCAAGCGTTATTTCCAGACATTATCCTACTTCATCATCGTTATAATAATCTATCACTGATTGTGTTAGTTCTCGCTGATTCGTTTCACAGCTTAATGTAATTATTTAAATTAGTAATTTAATTTATAATAAAATATTTTTTACCAATAATTTTTGTTTTAAATTTAATTTTGCCTGAATATAAACAGTAGATGGAATTATTTAGTTGTATTTTGCAAGATAATGGTATTTTGGAGTGAAAATAAAATTTAGAAACACCAAGAAAAAATTTGTTTTGATAAAAACAAAATTGAGAATTAAATAAATAAAAAAAAGATTTTTATATGCAGAAATGGAGTAGGTCGTGGTATTAAAACGTGTTTTTCAAGAAAATGAAAAATAATAAATACAATAAAATTTTGATATGTTTTATAGAATTGAATGGCGCATAAAATAAAAAACTAAAAAGTTAAAAAAAAAATTAGTTTTCCGGAAATGTGAGAAAAACTATTTTGGCGGCCATTTTGAAAGTGAGAAACTTAGAAACGATATTTTTTTGTAATAATTTCTTAATCCTTATTTCTTATCTTTAAAACGAGCCATATTTCATATTTTTTGGATAAATACTTTTTTTTATATTTGCATAAATGCATCACCATTTTCAACAAATTAATAAATATTTCACCCTCTGTATCTTAAGCAACAACAACAACAACAAAAAATCCAGTTCTATTCCTTTTTACCTAGTACTACCCATTGAAAACATAAAAATCACAAAATTAAAACATGACTTCCGGTTCCATATGTTCAATTTGCGATTTCAAGTATTTTTCACCATATATATATATATCATTGTGCTGTAGGCCGAGCAATAGAAAAAAAATTGTATACATATAAAATGGCGGATGGATCGAAATTTTATGATGTTTTTGGCGGGATGATACTACATATTTATATACATACGTGCATATATATAATTTATATGAACACACACACTGAATTAATGTAAAATGAAATGATTAAAAGATAAATAAAAATAAATAAAAGTTCGAATATACAAAAATGATTTTTTTAATAAATAAAAGCTTTACAATTTAATATATTTAATGTTATTAATTTAATTATAAGAGTAAATCATCTACAATACTGCACATAAGTCTGTCGTGATGATAAATCCCATCTTCACCCGCCCGATTATTCTGTGAATCGTTATCCATATCGAGAAAATTATCAGGCAACATGAGTTTATTATCCAAATGTATATTGTCTGGTAATGCTGCGAATGGATTTTTGACAATCTCTCTCACCTTCTCTAAATGTCTTTGGAATCGTTCAGCAGTCTCAACTCGTTGCCTCTTTTGCATCTCCATAATGACGCGAAAGGTTTCACGCGCCTGATGTGGCCGAAATTCATTTAGCAGGTGGTGGTGGATGTGGACGAATAGAAGATTTAAATCTTCAATCTAAATGAAATATACTTTTAGAAATATGATCATGATTTATATAAACTAAAGGAGTCCTTCATACCTTTTCTGTTCGCCTCGGGCTGTCCGGGTAGTGAATGAGTAGGTTGGTAAGGCCCAAGAAATTTACAAATAACGAATGATTCGGCTTCTTTAATTCTTTCCGTCGATCACAATGCTGTGGATTTAATCGCTTGAACTCTTGACTTTCAAGAGGTCTGATTATAGTGTCATCGTTGTTAAACGAATTGCCAAACATAGAGTATGTTTCATGGATAGGTGGTGGAGGTCGCGTGGCATAATTTTTACGTATATTTTCCTCTGTGATAAATAAATAAATTCACATACTGGGCCGGAGGTAATGGTAGTGCTATTACTTGGGCTGTTTCAGCATTAGCCATTTTTTTAAACTAATTAATATAGGTTTTAATTGTATATAAATATTTTGATGCTTGGTTTTGCATTGCTATTTCTGGATCCATTTTATTGTAAAAAAAATTCAATGTCACTTTCAAATTTATTTTTTTATTTATCACAAACACAATTTTACACAGAACACAACAAAATTTGTATTAATAAAAATAATTATTATAATAAAAATAATAATAAATTTTAATAAAACTTTATTTAAATTAGTTTTTATTTTATAAAAATATCGACACGAATTTATTATTACAAGAAAAACACGAATGAATAATGGCGTTCATTTTCACAAAAATTTGACGTTTAAACGTGGTGAGGCATTTGAGGTGGGGAGATTTATTATACATTTCGGACGGCATAATAAAAATTTGTGAATGTAGGGGAATAATTATCAAATAATGTCAATATTCTGTACTAAAAAATATTTATCACAGGTTTCAGACACAGTCTTAAAAAGAAACATATTGATTACACAAAAATTCAGTTAGTACATAGACTGTGTCCGAAACCTGTAATAAATATTTTTTAGTACAGAATTTTGACATTTACATGCAAAAACCTAAGACACCCAAATTATTATAGTCTATCGCTATCATATTTTTTGACAGATCCGTGCAAATAATTTATATCATTGTGTTGTTTGTGGGCTGAGCATCAGAAAAAATAAAATAGTGTACAAATAATAAATTTCCACCTCAATGAAAGTAATTCATTTTTTGTGTGTGCTGTAACTGCGTATATGTATACTTATATAATATATAAAGTATTCGAAAATCGTTGTAAAAATTTAGTTTATTCCAAAATTTTCCCCGGCTAAGACAGATATAAGAATAAAAATGGTTCTGGTAAAAATTGTGATTGTTGTTATTTAAATTTAATTTAAAACAAAGTGATTATTATTACACAAATCCACATGATTCGTACAGCAATATCAGATATGGTGACGGTGAAGATAAACAAACGTATGTGTGCATACTTGAAGACAAAATTTTATAGTTTAGTAATAATTTAAATTTCAGATTCATATCACAATCGGACAATATGTGTCACCACAATCGTCCAGCCAAAGAAAATGAATAAATATAATAGCATTATAAATAGCATGTTCTTTGGCGCTATGGTGTGGCGCTTCTTGCGGAATTCAAACAATCATACCCAAGATGATGTTGATGTAGATAATGGTAGTAGCCTGTCCAATATTAATCAAATTAATTCAGATTATGGGGAAATTGGTATGCATGATGTTAAACGAATATTAAAATATGTCAAGGAGACGGATAATGACGGGTGAACTGTAGGACCATATTATAGTTAATAAACATTAAATTTAGTAATAAAAGTATAAAACTGCATAAACTAATTTGTAACGTATTTATTTAATGATTTTTCGCATAATGCTAAATGATAATTCCAAAATATTGAAGAGTATTTCGTTGAAGAGTATCTACCGCAATTTCAAAATTGTATTTTTAAGCTACAGTATTTAAATTTAAACTAAAGCTGATACTCAGAATTTGTGCAACATCTAATGAAAATCAAAAGAATGTAAGATACTGATACATCTAATTTAGTTCCGTATATAAAAGTGTTTTATTGAACGTTCGGCTAAACCCCACCAACTATCACAAACAACGTTAAAAATTTACTTTGTACTTTCCGAGTACTTTGGATTGCGCAGCAAACACTTAATTTTGATTAGCCGAACGGTCAGGGCAGAACAATTAATTCAAGCTAAAGATATTTTGCGATAAATAAATTAAATAATATAAAGCCAATAATTATAAAGAACAGGAAAAACGATTATCGGTTCCATTATTTACTTTATTTCACAAAAATTTGACGTTTAAAAAAAAACATATAACGTGGGGAAAAGGCATTTCAGGTGGGGAGATTTATTACATATTTCGGACGGCTTAATAAAAATTTGTGAATGTAGGGGAATAATTCTCAAATAATGTCAAAATTATGTACTAAAAAATATTTATCACAGGTTTCGGACACAGTCTTACTTAGTACAGACAATCAAAGCTTTTAAAATGGCCTGTAAACAAATATTAAATTATTGTTTTGTTTGCCTAAAATATGCTTTGAAGAAACAGAGATCACTTAAAGCTACGCCACCTAGTCTCGATCGAACTTTTGTACAAAACTTACCATACTGAAAACGCTCGTTGGTGGAATCGAAAATGAAAATGAGTATACGGACTTCTAAAATATTTCCTCGCATGCCGTTCGCTTCAAAAAATTTCATTTCGGATTTAATTTTTAAAATTAAGTTCCAACTTTTGCTTTAATGACAGGGAGACAGCGCATTGTGATTCGTTTGTTCTTCCAAAATTACTTCTTCCAGACCATCAGATTCTGACGAATCTTCCATATTTGTGTTGAATATCATTCTTTGTGCAAAGCTTTCAATAACTTTGGCTATTATATTTTTCAATGGTCTGGTGAAAGATACATGAAACACACTTATCCCACCATTGTGTATATACTGAAGAGTACCAGATATATATTTTTGCGTCTTTGGCTTATTCGTTCTTCTAAAGCGTGTTTCAATTTTAGTGAAAATTCATTAGAGTTTGCTAGCATAATAGACAGTGCCGTATCAGCAGAAAGAATATTTGCATCCTCTCGACAGAGAACGTCAACAGTAAGCTTGGCTGGGAGAAGTGCAAAAATAATGTTGTTAATCGACACAATTTCAATATCTGTAATAACAAGCTAGCTAGTGTCCATAATATTTGTTTCAATTCTTTTCCAAATTCTTGTTTCGCATACATTTGAAGAATATCATTCTCCACAACATGATCTAATTCGGCTTCATTATCAATTTGTTCAATCAAGCCAACGCCATCATCGTCTACGTATTCGTCATCCTCTGATTCCTCGTTGTCACTCCCTGGTTCTTCTATACACTAGCATTTTCTGTATTTATCCGCTCCAATTCAGTAGTATTCGATTTATAAACAGCTAAGTGAATCGCGTGTGCGACGCACAACTGCTGATTGCACGGTAAAAGGTGTCCAAATTTTTGCATAACTGCTGCTCCATCAGTTGTTATGGACGTAATATCTTTACCGAGATTCGGTTTATTATTTTGCAATGTGATTTCCAAGGCCGCGATGTATTTCTCTGCAAGGAAACGTCCTTCAACGCGAACTACCCCTAAGTTCCAGAACTTCTCCTTGGAATGGACATTCACATTTAAATAGCATCGGTTTCTTGATGATATCCATTCATCTAAAGTTAAGCAAAACCGTGTTTCATTTTCATTTGCAATAATAAAATCCTGCAATATTTTAGAACGCATCTTTTGCGCGTATGCTAAAACCATTTTTCGAATGGAGTTTGGTGATTAGGAATTCGCTATGAATATTTTGGAATTTGAAATTATATTTTGAAGAACGAATTTCGGAATTCGAGAATTCCGAAATTCTAAAATGCTATCCCTAATTGTAGCCTATATAATAACCGCGTTATCATAGAAATAATGGTTACCTCTAGTAAGCTTGCTTTTTTTACACCACGGGCTCATTATGAAATCTGGCGCTTGGTAGTTTCACTTTTTGAAGAAGCATTTTTTCAAATAGTTTTAGTATTAGTTATTAGATAGTATTGGCAGCAAAGAGCTATTTTTTGTTTCATCTTTGCCAGGTTTTGAAATTATTAATAGTGTTCATTATAGTATTACAAATACATATATGTTATTCATTTAGCATTTTCCCGTAGTTCCATGAGTATTTTACCATCTATCAAATCATGCCCAGGGGCTTTTTCTGGATGTCTTCCTTGATCATTTTTGAATGGATTACTAGCGCCACTTTCACAGTGAATATTATAATATTTAGAACATTTCACGTATATCAATGTTATCAACTATTTCTTGACCGATCATGATTGGTACTCGGCATGATGAATGGAAAGGAGAAGTTCTGGAATATGGGCAACATAAACGGAACTAGACTATTTCTTCACCGATTACGATGAAACTCGGTATGTTGGATATAGAAATGGGAGTTGTAATTCTACAATGACTTTGGAATGAAGTTCTGGAAGATGGCCTAGTCATTCCTTGGCCGATAATGAAAAATGTCTACATGTTGGATGGTAATGGGATTATAAAATTATTTTTCGATAAATTTCTGGAATATGGCCAACTGGAGTGGAACTAGGGTGTTACTTGACAGATTATAAATAAATCCTAAACGTAATTTTGAATTAAAGATGATTCTAGACGAGTTAAAGATTTCTGATTTAAAGATGGAGTTGGAGTGGCGTGGTTTGTCAACGGCTGGTCAGAAAAATGTATTGAAGCAACGATTTCTTCAAGCCTTGGAGAAGGCTGGTATTGATCCAGCTAGTTACAATTTTGATGAATCTACATTTTCCGATCACGCAGAAGGGGACGAAGAGGATAGAGAGAATGAAAGCGCAGTGGATGAAGAAATTTCGATATGGCGCAATTAATGTCTGCTATTCAACAGTACAATTGGGAAATGAAACAGTCCAATTTGGAAATGAAACAGTCCTATTTGGAAATGCAACCGTCTATTGAAACATCAGTTGAAAAGTCTGTTGAAAAGTTAATTGAAGAATTTAATCATAAAATGGAACAGTTCGCAGCAACCAATTAAATCGCATGGAGCAGTCAGTGGGCGAGATCAATAACAAAATGGACAAGAAATGTCAATAGATATATGCCAATCTACCTGAAGAAGTAGAGCAAATTGAACAGAAATTACAAAAGGACATCCAAGGGTTAGAAGAGAGAGTTCTATCTCAGCCAATTCAAGCGATGAAATTTAAGCCACCGATATTTGATGGCACATCATCGTTTGCAGTTTTCAAATTTCAATTTGAGACAACGGTCAATCAAATTGGTTGGAATGATGCAAATCGTGGAACAGCACTAATAGAAGCTCGTAAAGGTGAAACGGCTGAGACATTGCAGACTATTTCGGAATATGACCGAAATCATTACAACGAGATAATGAAAGCACTGGATCGATAAACGAGAAATGTATCGTATGGAGTTAAAGAGTCGATATCAAATGATCGGAGAGATTCGTCAAGAATATTCATCAGCGGTCGTGCGGCTAGTTCGTACAAGATCACGATCTCCTATGCAACGAGGATCAAGTAGAGAGCGAGCATTGGCCAAGAAGGACGGCCAAGAACGAAAGGAGTCGTTAAACTACAACGAGGCAGCCTAACAGGGCAGAAGCTGACTCCCACAACCAATTGCTCAATTACATCCATCCCTATTTCGAGATTGGGACGAGGGGGTGATAGCTTAACAATTAAAGGAAGTATTGACAGGAACAGCTGTGTTATTACCCTGGATGCAGGAGCGGTGCGCACGTTTGTTCGTGAGGATCTAGTCAAGGATAGAGTACTACCAACCAATGGGTTGCAATTACGCACAGCCACAGGAAGGAGCGCAGACATAACGGGCAGGAAGATTGAACTAAGATAGACAATGCTCAATTCCAACACGAAGTACTGGTTGCAAAAGTAGTGGATTTAGTCATCTTGGGGATGGACTTTATGAGGGCGAATGACTTCGTGGTGGATGTTTAGGGAGGACATTAGTAAAATCCGATAACGAATATAAGGTACCGATTATAGAACCCTAAATCTCTCGGATAAAACGAACACAATTAAGAAAGGGACTGTTATCGGTAAATGTGAAGAGGTCACGACAGAAACAAATAGTAGAACACCTCATACAGAAATTGACTGGAGATCTAACCATGAGCCAGAAAAATTCAGCACGACAACTGTTCGAACAGTATAAATCGATCTTCTGTAGTACACGGGATAGTAATCGAAGTGCTAACATGGTAAAGCAGGAAGTACGGGAAAATGCGCTTTTGTGTCGATTACCGAAAGCTAAATTCAGTAACAAAAAAGGAAAGCTACCCATTACCAAGGATCGATGACACGTTAGACACATTGTCAGGTGCTAGATGTTTTCAAGATTGGACCTGCAAAACGGCTATTGGGAGTTGGAAGTGTGGGTATGACAGTTTAACGTGATGCCATTTAGATTATGTAATGGCGAGGCAACTTTTGAACGACTAATGGAGCGCGTGTTAAAATGACTTCATTGGAAGACATGCCTCGTTTATTTAGATGACATCATCGTTATGGGAAAGCATTTCGAAGAACACTTTAAAAATTTGTCAGAGGTATGGAAACGATTACAACCAGCCGGTTTAAAGTTAACTCCGAACAAATGCTCTCTGTTTAGAACTGAGGTAAAATTTTTGGGTCACAAAGTAACGACCAATGGAATCCACACCGATGAGGACTAAATATTAGCGGCAAATGACTGGTCAAGACCAAAAAATTTACGAGAATTACGAAGCTTCCTCGGATTGTTCATTTATTACCGGCGATTTGTGGCAGGATTTGCCAACGTGGCAAAGAGCTTACATGATTTGGCCCGGAAGACCAGAGCATTTGAATGGAATGACGAGCAAGAGGAGTCATTCAATGAATTGATACGGTGATTATTTACGGCATCATTATTTGCATACCCCATACCCGGTGTTCAGTTTATTCTTGACACCAACGCAAATAATGATGGTATCGGAGGTGTGTTGTCACAAAAAATTGAACGTCAAGAAAGAGTGATAGTTATCTAAACCAGAACGTAACTATTGTGTAACTCGTTAGGAATTATTAGCTATAGTGGAATGTGTGAAACATTTTCATAAGTACGTCTATGGCTAAGAATTTCATATACGAACGTATGGAGCATTACGTTGGCTGCGGCAGTTCAAAATCCAGAAGGGCAAGTAGCGCGTTGGATCCGAACGACTACAGAGTTATCATTACCAGATCGAACATTGGAAAGGGAGTACACATGGATATGGCGATGCAATGTCAAGACGGCCCTGCCAAGCAGAATGCAGAAAGAGGCAAAGCAAGACATATTTTTAAGAATAAGCTAATCTACAAAACAAAACTTAATACATAATTTCAAATAATTTACTTTGCTAAAGAATTTCAGAACACATAGCATATAAAAAATTGATCACAAATGTATTTAATTGAATAGACTCATATTGTTGAAAAGGACAAAACAACATAATACGAGTTAGAAGAAAAACTTTAGCAGAAAGTAAATATAATTTTCTCATGTAATCCAATCATAAAACTACTTATAATCAATAAACAAAAACTAATTTTTTGTTATGCCAAGAATTCTTTTGGGATTCGTCCATCATCTCTGTATATGTGCTACTATAATGTGTATAATATATACTCGTATGTAGGTATAGCCCATCTTCTTATTATTTTCTTCTACACAATATTTTTGTGTCAGTTTATTGATCGATTGATTTATTACGACGAACCAAAAAAAAAACAAAAAAAATTAAAAATTCGTCTTAAATTATTTTGTACAACCGCACAGTAGCAATTGGAATACAGATCGATCGATCAAACATTTTTTTTTTGTCGATCGTAAAGAAAATGTATTTGTTTAAATTGAGTTGCTGGTTAGATCGATTAGAGATCAATTGAATATATTTTGTGTGTGTGTGTGTGTGCGCGATACATGATCGCTACTTGTTGTTGAACATAATGTATGTATGGAACAATTTGAAATGTCAAATTTAATTTTGTGTTGGAAATTTATAAAATTGATCGAGTGATGATCGGTATACCACCAACTAAGCCGTATACATATATGGTTTTCGTGACTATATATAGATGAATGTGGCGTAAAAAACTTAAAAATGTGCTCAAGTGAAATTACAAGTAGTATACACACACAATTGTATATCTAATAATTATAATTACATTAGAAATCGGCAATTGCATTGTTGTTGCTGATATTTATGTGCATATATACGTATGTTAAATTACGACAAAATACAAAAATTCATTCTTTATTATTATGATTATTTAAGTTTATCGTGTGCGACAAAATGAAACTACAAATAAAAAAACAAATGTGCAAAATAATTAAATAATTATAGAGTAACTACTGCCCATACAATTTTTGTATTTTAGTTTTATTATTAACACCTGAAACAACATAGTATGTATGTACATACATAGTGTAGTTGCTAATTATAAAATTACAGATTGCAAAATTAACGTTTTGTAGTTTTTTCGAACCAGAAAATTTAATTTGTGTGATTTTATGTATGTATAGTGTATACTTATATATAAAAGCACAACTGTATTGAACACAACCCCTCTCAGATATTAAAATACTAAAATAGTTTTTGACTCCATAATGTGTGAAATGTTTGTGCCGATTATGTGTTTCCGGTTGCCTTGGGAAGGGTGAAAATATATGTATAGTATGTATGTGCAAGGGGAAGATTACATCACAGCACATTTTAAATCAAGTTTATATAAAATTTAAAATGGACGCCTCTGTTTTATATAACAAGGGGTTTGATTGCAAATTCTCATCGTATTTGTATGTACTATATATATACTCGTACATTCGTCAAAATACAAAAATACTTAAAATAAATAAAATTTATATATTTATAAATAAATAACACTTAAAATTAAAAAAGAATGCATAAAAATCGCAAAATTAAAAATAAAATATATATTTAAAAAAAAAACCTATCACATCAGTCGTCGTTGTCGTTGTCGTTGTCGTCGTCGCGCAAACATACAAGCAAATTTCATTGAACATGTAAGACGCGAAATAAAATTAACAATATAGGTATACATATATAGGTACGTTTAAGAAAAATAAAATAAATTTCATCTTACTTAAACATAACACATAAAGATCAAAAGAAAAATTAGCGAACCACCACCACCACCGCCGCCGCCGCCAATCTTATATGCTCATTCTTCTTCATACATATATGTATATACACAAAAGAGATGAAGATGATGAAAAAACAAAATTTTTTTTTTGTAAAATTGGAAAAATGAGTCGTATTAACTCTTTTATTATACCTCTCCGATATATGTATATACGAGTACATTGAGTTTTCTTATCGCGGTTTACCAAAAGTGTCGGAATTGAAATCAAACTATTCAAAAAGCTATAAAAATTTTAAAGAAATTAATTTTTATTATTTCGTTTTTATTTTTTGTGAATATATACGATATTTGCGCGATCGAAGATGATCACTCAATATATGTTATGTACATATACATCATATATATATATGTATATATACATAAAAATATGTCGAAATGAAAGTAGATCGTGAAATTTTAAATTTTCCACGATGTGACTGTTTAATGAAAGGTGTATTTGCGTATGATGTTGATAGAAAATTGAACTTAAATATTCTGTATATGTAAGTGTATTACTAAGCTAGAGTTTTATTCAGGGACCGTCGCTTAAATATTTTGGCATTGATCATTGGCAGTTTCGGATCTACCATCCGCCAAATATTTTATGTGAAACGATTAAATAAGTTGAGATTTTTAAAAAATCGTGAGCGGCTAGCTATTTTTTTCTAAACGAACTTTTATTACAAAATCTATTGATCTTGGGAGTCGGGTCCTAAGGTTTTTTATTTATTCTAATATTACAACTGATTTACAAACCATATAGGAATTTATCTATCTTGTTTTGTTTACTTTTATAGAGGTGAACATGAAAACAAAAGTGCAACCGTGAAAAGTTATTAGGCCCAGAGGAAGTAAACTTTGGAAATCGGCCGACGAAAAAAACCGGATAAGAGAAGTCCTGCGGGAAATTCACAATAGCAAATCTGACGTGCATTAGGGAATCAATCAAAATAAGCCTCCGGTTCTATTGGATAAATTAGTTTAGATCACCACAGTGTAAGATTGCTGCTGTCCCTTTTCCTGAGCCACCAACTATTACTTCAACAGTTGCTCCTTGTAGTACTGCGGGTTAAAATGAGAAGCTGCCATAAATAGTGTGATGAAGCGGCTTGATGACCAATTTTGAACAATTAATACTCTTATTTCCGACATCAAAATTTCTCAGGAGTTAATATGTAAGTAGTTTGAGGGATATAAAAGAGACATTAGTGGCCGAAAATAAACGCTTATCTGACATATGTCATCAGTTACAATGAACGTGCCAGAAACAAAATCTAATCTTAGAAAAACTAATTAAAAAGACTTATAGGTGGTTAATAATAAACGACAATACAGCTTTTTAAAAAAATATTCCACAGAAAAGGCCTTAATCGCATTCTTATCGCCACTACACCACTATTTAAATAATAATTTATTCATTGATATTTCTAAGTTTTTCGATACGGTGAGCCATAACATTCTTATATCGAAATTATTTATTGGTGTAAGGGATATTGCATTGGATACGCCTTATCTTTACAAACGTAAGCAAAGTGTTTGTATTGATGGCATATTCAGCGAAGAAAGAATTCTTAATGTTGGTATACCACAAGGATCAGTACTGGGGCCTTTGTTATTTTTAATATATTGTAACTCCATTTTTAGTCTGGATTTGGGCGGTAACATTGTCGCGTTTGCTGATGATATGGCGTTATTGTACCAATAACAATGGTACAGATTTGGATTCCTTAAATCTTGCAATGAAACACGACATTAATTTATTGAAAAAATGGTTCTTCGTCCATTACATGATTTTGAGTTGTAAGTATAAAACTCGTTCAAATATCTTGGATTGCACTTAGACTCTGAGCTAAACTTTAAGAAACATGTTAATAATTCAAAAAGTAAATTGCGGATGACATTAAGAACATTTTACTATCTGCGGAACATTTGTTGTCCTGAATTTTTAAAATGTTTGTACTCGCACCTTCAGTATGGAATTACGTGATGGGGTTGAATTTATTTATCTAACATTACACCATTAGTAGCTCTTCAAAAAGCTGTTATACGAATTATTAAATTCCTGCCAAAAGTTACTCCATCATTTCCGTTGTTTGGTAACCTAAAGATTTTGCCGCTTCAGTACCTATATGTTTTTAAAGTCCTTAAAGCTTTTTATTTTTACTACAAATAATTTAAATGATTTAAAATGCAGAAGAGATGGGATGGATTGGTGCAGGATGTGTGAGGTTTGCGCCGCCATAAAGCGACCACAAACAAGATCAAAAAGAAAGTTGAAGCAATACATCTACCATAAAATCATGAACTATATCATGTTCATTCAACATGTCCAATTTTTTTTGTTTTAAATATTTGATCGAAGCTCAACGCTTTCCCAAATCTTACGCAGTTTGCTTCGATTACACGTTTGATTTAATTCGAATCGATTTTTCATACTGCCTCTATTTGGATTTCAACACCACAGTCTTAACCTTTGTGCTATTTGCTCGCGTATAATTCGAGAATGCTGAATTTTTTATAATAATTCATCTTAATTGCGATTAAAATTTGAAAAATACCCGAAAATCAACTGTTTCTAAATTTATAAATTTGGAATATTTTAAATTCGTTTTCGAAATTTTCCGAATTTGAAATTATTAAGAATTTAGAAATTTAAAACCTGCTGGAAATTGTTAAATTTCAAGAATTCTATTTTTTTCAAAACCGAGTTCCAATATTCAGAATTGTAAATGTCAAATATTTGACTTTCGATATTTGGAAATTAAATTGATTTCTATGTTTTATCTTAGGATCTGTAATACGTGATAATTGATTGAATCAATAAAACTAAAATAAACATAATATTCGAAACCGAATTTGGAAAATTCTACATTTTATTTAATTTTTTTCGAAAATTGGTAAATTTTTCTTATTGCCGAAGCCTTTAACGTTGTATGTATATAAATTCAATGTCGTCGGTTGCATTCTAATATTTTGTACTGTCGTTTAAAAATTAAATTTACAAACGTACCCTTAGATGCGTGCTATTAATTATTATCAAGATTTAGGGCACCGATTAGTAAGTATATTTAATTTTAAGTTTTAATTTTTTGCATACTAATGCACACTATGAGTAGTGAGTTGAAGAACAGAATGATACTAATGATAATGAGGAATCAAATCATGCAGAAATTGGGAGTTCAATTAACAAATAGCAGTAACCCCACGAGCCACTAAACTCTTAATAGACACACGGCTTGAGATGGAGCATATGTTTAACAGCGTAAAGAGAGCATCATTAAGGCATCAACGACTGTTCAATAACTGTTCTCTGTGGAACTTAATAGATGCTATAGCAGCTGGACTGCACTTGGGTCTTTTACCGTCTGAAACAAAGTCTGTGCGCAATTGTTGAATTTTTGAATGCGCCCTAAATTTAAAAATTATGGTTACTGTTTTCGAACATTTGCAATCAAGTATTTTACCAATGTACTTTTGTGTGTTGCCCCTATATGATTTTCATTCGAAAAAGATATTCAAATTATAATATTTAACACCTTGCCATTGAAAGTGATATTTAGCTTCAATCCATTATATATTGACTGGCTACAGCCTACAGTCTGTTAATCTTAATGCAGACTTGAAGACCTTTGGCATACAGTACCTTGTTAATAATATCTCCAAATCACGAAGTCAAAAAGTCTTTCAAATCACAAAGTCAAAATTAAAAAAAAATTTTAGTGCAATTTAAATTTCAAATTAAACAAGTTAACTCAATTTTAAGCCCAGTTCGAGCCAAGATGTGTTATAAAAATTTTAACTGAAATTATTCTAAAATTTAATATAATTTACAAAATTTCGATTCTGATTTTGGAAATTATTGTAAGATTCAAATGATCAGCGCAGAATTCATTTTTAAGTATTTTGGGGAATTTTTGTAACATTTAAAATGATAGTTCGAAAATTTTGTTAATATTCATTTTGTTAATATTTTGGCACCCGAAAGTTTAGGTGTTATTTAGAGAATTATTGGAGACTTTTTTTTTTTTTTTTTAAAAACGGTTGGAACCTACAGAGGTTCCGCACTCAATGCCACAGTGGGCCCATGGTGCAAACCTTGAGGATCTATCCTAACTCGCATAAGCGCACTGCAACCTTAGCAAACTGTAACAGTTTGACTCAAGAGATGGATAGTAACTGATCTACGTTCAAAGATCCGTACGAGAACTGTGACGTGCTATTTCCCAGTTTATTGGGTTTGGTGGCTTGCGTAGACAATTTAAAAAGAACTCTTTTGTTGGGCGCCAGTCTACCAGCACGTGTCGCCGGCTAAGCTCAAATTGGAGCAGGACGACTCGGGCGGGGTGTTCACACACCAAGAAAGCCACCAAATGTTTTTTTAAAGACACGCAACAGCGCGAGCGTCAATGGAACAGAACGATTATGCACGCGCGGCTAATGGCAATTGTATGTGTGCCAAGAGGAAAAGTGGAGAAGTAATAATTGAGGGAAACTCACCTGTACAATTTTGCGGCCTCATTCACCATCTTGACTCAATTCCGGCGTCTTGTAGAGTTTAAATATTTCTTTTTGTTTAAGCACACGCGGCACTCACACTACACATCACTTTTTATTGAGACAATGGTTCCCCCCTTTTCTTATGTTTTTTTTTTTTTTGGGAATCCTTGTCCTCCACTTAGATTCGATAAGCAAACCTGTTAACCTCACAACACTTCACTACATGCCCGTGGTCACACAAAAATGCCACTATATTGATCACTTCAATTTATCAACACTCGAACTGTTTCCAACCAATCACACGGAAAATTCTCAAAGAAAACGCATCATGGTTTCTGTTCACTGTTTTATTTTTATTTTTATTGAGAATGTATAATTTGAAAATAAATTGTCAAACACAAATTTACTCTTCAATTTTATAATTAGTTTTAATTTAATAATCAAAATACACATTTATATACACACAATTAAATATTAACACATATACATATTTTTTTCTTTTTTTTTTTTTGCAAAAGAATTTACTTGGGTGTAATAATGACTACGGCCAAAATGGCTACGCCGTAGATCTTTTCACCAATTCTCTGCTAATGTTAACTCTTTATCGTATTACGATCTCTCGTCTTGAGATCCAAAGCTTAACTGGCCTCTTTTTTTTTTGTTTTCCTTTTATACCTCCGCTTTGTCCCAAAAATTGCTTGTCATGTTTTTTTTTTTTTGAAATACAAGTTGGCTCCCCTGTGCATTTGCTCATGACCGCGTTTGGGCGAGCACTTCGTCCGTCAACGTTCCATTTTCGAAAATGAATCCGTCCATATTATTTCTTTGCTGGTGTGGGCTGCCATCTCCATTGCACTGGCTCAAACGATGTTGTTAGTGTTGATGATCCAAAACGCCTGAATGATGCTAGTGTATCACTTAATGTATTTTTGGTCTCATTTGCAATTGGACGTGTATGTATGTTAGTTAATGAAAAGAACAATAAAACATCATTAATATCGTCGACTTATATTGATATTATTTGCTATTCCCACAATCAATTCACCGCCTATACCATTCTGCTAATCATACAGGTGAGTTGAAAATGGGAGGGATTTGTTTAATGGATGGAGACATTGGTAATGGAGTATTTTGGAAAATGGAGTTGAAACAAACAACTACCACTAGCCGCTTATCAGCCAACACTTACTAATTGATGCGTTCATTTGGTGGATTTCTGGTGAGGTTGACCACCAGCGAACGCTACAGAACACTTGGAATCTAGCTTCGGCAAAGGCCGGACAGCTGCAAAGGTAGTGAAGCCAGTCGTCCACTTCCTTCAGACAATCGTCACAAAGATCATCTTGAGCTAGTCCCATGCGTTGGAGATGAACCTTGAAACGCCCATGGCCCGTAATAAGAGCAACCAGAATTCTGAGTTGGCTCTTTTTTAAGGATAACACATATTTAGTGACCCTTACGTTGGGTTCGATGATGAACCGTTTTGCCTTACGACAACTAGGCGTAGAACCTCACTTCTGCGCTAGTTCAAGTAAAGCGAACTTCTTAATAGCATCCTTACCACCGTTGAAAGAAAGAGGAATTGCTGGCTCTTTACCACAGAATTTACTGCGCAATCCAGCTTTTGCTAACAAGTTAGCAACCTCATTTCCCACAACGCCACAATGAGCAGGTACCCACATAACCCTTACTCTCGAATTGGAGCAAAGGAGATTAATGAAGTGTTTGCACTGTTTGACCAGTTTGGATGTTGTCAAAGGGTTTTTAAGGGTATTGAGCACGGCTTTACTATCCATGCAGATAGTAATATTCTTGCCTAAATTACTAAACTTAAACGCCTCAATTGCACTATGGGTAAAAGCAATTAATTCAGCTTGGAAAACCGTGCAGTGTTTGCCCAGACTACCCGGGAATCTGAGCCCATACCTTGGATAAAAGAAACCAAACCCTGCACTGACATCTGATCGAGAGCCATCCGCGAAAAACATTATCGACTCAGACAACTGTCTATAGAAATTCAGGCAAAAGCCTGTCATTCACCATTTCAACCTCCGGAATATGTAACTTAAATTTATTAAGAATCTGTCTATGCCCTGTATAAGTCCCGAAGGTATTCCATGCCCCAATGCACCTCAGTCGAAAAGCAGCAGAGCACGCCATACCTAGAATGTAAGACTGCAATTCGGGCAAGCATAGAATAGACTCCATAGCAAGAAGGGGAGTAGACGACATAGCCCCGGTTATAGCCCTACAGGCTGTCATCTGCAGTCCATCCAGCCTTGCTACAGAAGATGTCAGTTTCACAACTGGCCACCATACAACTGCTGCATACGACAGTAAGGGTAAAACCAGTGATTTGTAGATGAATAACATCATTTTAGCGGTCAGACCCCAGGAATTGCCAAAGGCCCTTCTGCATTGCCAAAAGATAGCAATGGCCTTTTGTAGTTTATGATCAAGGTGAAATTTCCAGGAGAGTTTACTATCTAGAATAACGCTTAGGTGTTTCAAGTGCTCTGGTCTTGTAATCGCTCTACCAAATAGAGTGGGAACAGATAAATTAGCACTGTCTCTACGTCTGGAATACACGACCAAATCAGTTTTCGAGGGATTGACGTGCAACCCCTTTTCAACACCCCAAACTTCCACTATATTAAGGGCGTTCTGCATTAGATCAGATAAGACGTTCAGGTATTTACCAGAAACTGTCAAAACGAGATCAACCGCGTAACTTTGCACGATGAACCCAGATCGCTGCAATTCAACAAGTAATTCATCGATAACAATGAGCCACAGCAAGGGTGAGATTACTCCTCCTTGAGGACAGCCTTTGGCTACTTTGACAGACACTGATGAGCCATCTAACTCAGTCTCAATTATACGGAATTTGAGCATTGAGTCGATGAATCTAACAATGGTTTGATTAATATTAAAATTGGTACACGCACTCGTGATTGAAGAAAACGAAGTGCTATCAAAAGCTCCCGCAATGTCCAATAAGGTACCTACAAGAAACTCTTTGTAATTAAGTGATCTTTCGATTCTAGTAACGAGTTCATGTAGAGCAGAGTCGCAGGACTTGCCAGCTCTACTGCAAGCATGTTGCATGTTACTGAGTGGGGAGGTAGTTAAATAGTTATCCCTAATAAATCTGTCGATGATCCTCTCTACAGTTTTAAGAAAAGTGGGTCTAAAAGCTTTAGGGTCGGTATAATCCGACTTGCCAGCTTTAGGTATGAAAACTACTCTACTCCTGCTCTAGGATCGTCGTACAGTACTAAAAGCAATGCACGCCTGGAACAGATTGAGCAGGTGAGTACGGATGGGTAGAAAACCATGCTGTAATTCAGAAGAGAAAACGCCGTCAGGACCACTCACTTAACTTTCACTAAAATTGGAAAAATGCACTAAAATTCTAAAAGATATTGAAAAAAAAATTCCGCAGGTCTAACCTAAAGTTTACTACGTGTATTTTAAATTGATTGTTGCTTTAAGATTATATCCTGCATGAGTAACAAAATTATTTCAACTTTTAATATAGAATATTTTCCAAACCGTGAAAACGTAAGAATGTAAAGGAGAAGTATTCTTATAGATTCCGAAATATCGACCACGAAAGCGTATATTTTGGTTTGAAGCACATAATTTTCAGTAACTGTTTTTGTCGCACGAATATAGAATGTAAAGTAGCTTTATATGCACCACTTCAACATGATAAACCATATTGCAAAATTGAGTCCTTTCCCTAGCAACCAATAAAAGTCTAGTTTATAGCCGAGAAGGTATACCTTCCAATATATTGAAATAACCTTTACATGTTAAGGTTGTTTTCAAAAGAATGATATGTTGACTGATACTGGAGGAAACGGGAAATTGGACGATAGTTATTGACGTCAGTTTTATCATTCCTTTTAAATATAGAAACGGCGAAAGCTCTTTTTAAGGATACCGGAAAATTCCAGTTTCCAGGCAGAAATTTTCAAAAAAACACAACTCTTAATGGAGTCATAATGTTGAGTGAGATTAATTAATATTTTTCAGCTTCGTCCATGTAGCGAGAAGAGCTATTTGAGTAATCAACACTCGTAAATCACTCGTTAAATACATTGGCAATTTTTAATGTCGGCTGGATCTGGGTGTCAGATTTCATTGACCGTTCTCCATTTTTTTAGAGCATCATTACAATTATTAAATAATTGTCGGGAATAAAACTTTTTTTGGTTGCGTCAATTTGTAGATTAGCCAAGCTACACAACATCAGGCTATATCGGTTTTAATCATTTATTGTCGGTATGCTTTTTCGCAAGGAGACATGACCTTGAAAAAACTTAATAAAATTATAGACCTTAGGAACCTCCCTCAAATAATGCACATTAGTCGATTCTTCAAACAATATAAACTCCTGTAATTTATTATAATGGATAGAGGAAACATTAGTTAATCCTCTAGATGTATAAAATTGGTATTACAAATTCCTGATAATGTATTCAATTAAACAGTCGTTTAAATTTTATAAATTTTGGAGGGATATTTTTACTTATAGAACATGCTTTCGCAGTAAGTATGTTTTCCAATTCATTTCACGCATCTAAGCAATATATCTGGATTTGCTCAGTGGCTTTATTCTAACTTAATGATCTACCCGTTATATTGAAAATATTATCTCAATGTATGTCCCCCAAAATGTAATTCTTTGAGCAGGTTGGTTGAAGACCACTTTTTCACAACTTTAAAGGGCCTTGGAACTGAGTTCAAAAGGATTATATAATGGTTGGCTCATCCCAGAATCTATTGGACCAGCCTCGGTGGGTGGCCATAGAGGGTGGTCATTCTCACAAGGCTACCGCTCTTACCATTATGAAGTGGTAGTGAGACTTACAGGTAGAACATCATTTGCTAAGTTCTCGGGTTCCAAGCTGATCAAAAAATTGTTATTTTATTTGAACTGTACCCGAAAGACGTTAACAAGATGTTTTATCCATAATAAATTGAACCGATTAAGTGATCACTGTGTTTGGACTAGCTATGCATAAACAGTTAAATACTGTATATACCAGTAATGTTCACAAAATTCATAAACATTGAAATTCAGCATCTTATGTTATGGAAATTCATTAGGAATTTTATAAAATTCAAGAAAACGATCAGAAATTTAACAAAAAATGATTCCCCATTCTAAATTCGGTTGAACTTCATCAGCTAGCAATATGTTGGTACAGCACAGCACCACTTTCTCGCTTAACTCGCCCAAATCTTTCCTAAATTTTAATTCCAAATTTATTTCCAAAATTTTAAATTCAATAATTTATTAAAATTTCTATAAAATCGAGATTTTTAAATTTAAGCTAAAATTCAAATTCTAGAAATTCTATTCCAAAATATTAAAAAACCTCCGGCTACGTCCGATTCTAACACAATTTATTATTTTCCAGTACTTCTTGTAATACAATCGTATAAATACTATCCAGCAAGTCTGGCTAATGCTAAACATGGCTGTCTATGAGTGCTCAAACTGTATATCAACCATTCACCTGTTAGATTCTAGATAGTTTCATCAAAAGTATAAAACGAGTGGAATACAATCGATAGCTCGATATTTAATTCCGCTTGTATAGACTAATCGATCGAATATTTTGTCTGGAAAAAATATATTTCTCGTCTGTATATGGTCCTCTATTTAAAGCTCATTTGTTCACGTCAGATCTCTGTACAATTTATAGCTGAATCTGATTTATTTCGTTTGATTATTTCTGAGCGATGGGAAAACGTACGAATCATTGCATTGTTGAGCTAAACCTGAACTCGCAACACATTTAATTCATGTTAAAGTGATGTGCCTCTACGCGTAGACAATTCATTGTCTACGCAACATGTAGACAATACGTAGACTACGTTAGATTGTGTAGACTATGTAAACAATGTGTAGACTATTAAGAGTATGTAGACAATTGTTATAAAACTGCTCTTTTTTCGAGGCATCTCTTTCGGTTTGAAGTAAAAAATGATAGATACGAAATAAATTAAAAAATAAATATAATAAACAGAGGCCCTACTATGACTTTCGACAATAACAATTAGGAAACTCGTAGTTGAGCAAGATGCGAAATCGTAGTTGAACAAGATACTGAAATTGATGTTGCTACTGTCGACCTTACAAGCAATCGATTAAACAAACACCAAATTATCATGTGCAATTTCAAATTTATGATTATATTTTAAGATGGATATTCGAAGCGCCGTTTCCTCGCCCATTTCTAATGTTTCAAATACTGTTGGAAATAGGGACAAAAATAAAAGCTTTCAACAAATAGCCAAAAAGAAATTAAAGAGAAGTTTTCTATTACATCGTACATAAATGTCCTAACAAAGACGGAAGAAGACTCTATTTCAAATTTATTTTTATCTATTATTTTTATATTCCCTTTAGTGTAGCCAAATCGGACCGCTTTAAAAAATTTGTCAAAATACTGCGACCATAAGCTATTACAAAGAAATTCCATCCCGTAAAATTTTGACAAATTCTTTGACAGATTATGACAGCGGATCGCATATTTTTCTCGATTCATGCGGGATTTCACACAAATAGCTGAAACGGGTAAAGCGCTTCAAAATATTGTGGAGCGATCAATCAAATTTGCAAAATAAGTATACGGAGATATATGCGATTGTGTCATACAATACAGCCAACATGAAAAAATTAGGCAATTTGTTGTCAATTTGGCACACCAGCTGCACAAACACCCAGCCAACCTACTAGCGAAAGACATCTTTTCAAACAACGTATAGACGGTTGCTTGCAGAATATAGTAAAGGTATTAAAAGAATTCAAGCATCCCGTTCTGGAATGGGCCGTTATTGGTCGAAACGGAACCCGAATGAAGGTCGCGTGCGATACAAGATGGCGTTCCCACAGGGACTCATTGTCATGATTTATAAGGAATCTGCCCTATATGCAAATAATAGCTGCCGATAAAAAATATATAAAAATTCAGCAAGATGTTATGAATTTATAAAAAATGTTGAAGATAAATTCCAGCTCTTTGATCCAATTTGTAATTTATTAAGAAAGACCGAAAACTCTACTTGCTCGTTAGCTGATGCCGTCAATTTATCGATCGATTTAGAGAAATCTCGGGTTTACGGAAAATTCCAGAATGAATTTAAAAAAAGAAAGGACATGGCGTTTAATATTTATAGCTTGAGTGCTTTCTATTTGCATAATGGGTCCGGTAATTACAAACGTTCATCGAATATTTTAGAGGAAATTCAAAATTTTTTTATGGAAATTCTAAATGAGGAAGGGCTTGAAGGTTGGAGTAAATTTGGAAGAGGAATCGGAATCTTTGAAAAGTTAAATTCAAAAAAAATTGGTAATCTACATGGGTATAATCTTCTCGTAAACGTTGAAGTAGACTACGGGATGTAATCTACGCGCACATCACTGGTTTTTACAATAATTGAAATCGTGTTTTTTGTGGATAGGAAGATCGCAAGAAATAGGAAGATCGCAAGAAAATTGTGCAGTTCATTAATGGGTGCTGAATAGTCGATAAAATGATGGAAAATATTTTTATAGAGAACAGTAAGAATAAAATCTGTTACAGCAGCATTCAACTTACAAATTTATGAACTTAACAGAGCAGTTTATGTTCTTATTTGATATATTTTTATAGAATAAAATAATTCTAATGGTCAAGAAATTTCTTATCAATATATGATCTTAAAAAAAAAAAAAATATTCCCTTATGAATTCACCTGAATTTTGTTTCCGTGTATAACTACTGTCTGTATAAATATTTCTCAAATGACCAATCACTCAAAAAACTCACACACACACAAAAATTTGTTTAAAGAATTTCAATAACCAAACAACACGAAACCGTCTTACTACATATATATTTACTAATAATTCTTTTCTCTTGATTTCTGCGTGATTGGCATTAGTCGATTTGCAAGAACTTAAATAAAAGACAAAATAACAATAAAATGCATTCCCAATATAATGTTTCGAGAGATCCAATAAAGCAATGTAGGTGGTTCGGTTTGGTTTATACAATTTTTTTTGTATTTTTTTTGAATGATTACTTGTCAATCAACTGCTTTATTGTTTCACCTTTGTTAAAAGGTCTACGAAGACAATAAATATTATCGCATCTTAATATATGTATGGATGTATACATAACTGTACGTCGGATATATATTATAAGAATAAACCATAAATTAGTATGAAGAAAAGGATTAAATTCTATTTTGATGTCTTTATTTATTATTTTATTAGTCGTGTGTGAATTAATGGCACTTATATGAGGGACGAGACGAGTGTTAAATAGAGCGGAGGTGGACACACTGGATAAATCATTTTAAAAACAGGTTGACTGCACTATTCCTATATAAACATATATAAATCCATTTATGCAGATATTTATGTTATCTACAGATATATAAATATACTGATCCCCAACTAAATTAAGAGATATGCGCTGCAGACATGCAGATTGGAAACCGATAATTTTTTTTTGTTTTTTTTTTTGAATGCATCTTAAAGATGAAAACCAAAATCTCATTCATTTTTTGTTTATAGCACAAAATTTTTTGCGCTTGCCTTTTTGTGCCTTAAAGCGCCGACAGTTTTATTTATAACCCGCGCGCATAACGAACATACGTTCCTGTAAATAAAAATATTTCTTGTAAAAATTCGATTTATTTTTTCCAAAATTTCTATCGATCAAAAAACCATCAATCTTACACGTCTTCTTTCTTATTCATCGATTTCTTCTTGTTTTGCTTAAGACATACAGTTTTATGTAGCGTCCTTTTGTTCAATTTGTTCGTATTCTTCTTCTTCTTCATTTTCTTGGACTTGAGTATATATATATATGTATACATATGTATGCATATGTGTACAAGGCATTCAACATTTTGTATATTATGCTGTTATACATGTTTATTGTTTGATGGAGGTAAGGTAATGTGATTTCTTTTCGAGTTTGCCAGACAAACTGACTCCTATTCATATATACATATGTATATGTGTATATATTATAACCAAAAGAGTTAACTAAAATATGGTTATTGGATTTTAGTTTATTGACGATGGTATATCTTTGTTTTTTAATTGACCGCGCGGCTATTTAATATTTTTACGTTTGTGTGATCGCTGAATAATTTTATATGAACATTTTAGTTGCTAATTCACGCAATTATTACTTAAAGTTTCGATGACATTTCTAAAATTTCCTTTTTTGCAAAAGAGATCAATTGTAATTTCACAATTGATATATTTTGATGAACGCTCAAGAGAACAACATTTGTTAATCATTCTTGGCTATTAGAATTTCTTAGAAATTTTTTTAAGCGCGTCAATGTTGAAAATGATCTCTTTGGTGTAGCAGTTTATAATGGTAAAGTCACAAGAATTGTTAAAAGAATGAGTATATTGAGAAAGATATGGATTGATGACATTATGATAACGATTCGATGGCATTGTATATAAGGCAGCCGGTGAGAGTAGATTGTTGAGATTATTGAATCCACTTTTGTTGCCATAATTGTAACTCGTGGATATATATCTACGGGCTACAAAATGACGTGCAACAGCTACAAAAAGATCACTATTAATAGTTTAAAACATTTTGCATACATTGTCAAAAGAAATAATGTATAGAAGCCCTTACCATACTGACGATAAATTCACTTGTCATAATGGTCCTATTCAACTGTATGACTTTTAAAGATGTTTCGATATCTTTAACTTGTTAAAGGTCTTCAAATGTTTCAGCTATCGATTTAAAAATTTCACAAAATCGAATTAATCCCTTGTGTGTTTCGACCCAGCGTGTTCACACATAGCTGTCCATTTAATGATCGGAAGATGGTCTTTAATTTTATTTTTCAATATTTCAGTCCGCTTAGCTTATTTTTTTTTGTAAAATTTCCGGTTTTATGGTTCCAATGCTATTTCGAACTCACTGAATATTCCATGAATGCGAGCCAGAGCTATAGGTTCAGATAATATGCGGTGCAGTGAACGTATAATGCGGCTGGATAATGATCTCATAGTAACCCCTGTACACCTTTATGGTTTCCATTCATACCAGCCGCACCATCAAATCCCTTCAAATACGCACAGTTTATTCCTAGAGTTTGTAAAGTTTCTAACGTAAGTGTTGCCAAAAGTTTTACCAGTTGTGCTCTATGCACTGCCACGAATTAGAAGTATAACTTATGTTGCAATCAATGTATTACAAGAAAGTGTCTTGGAACCAATTCTATATAAGTCCTCTATGCAACAGATCCATACCGATTACAGAATAAAACAATAAATAAATAAAAGTAGTAAATGCTAGTTGAGATCACGCAGACCTACAAGTGAATAAAATAAGATGCATTAATAAATAAAATACAAAAACTAATGAAATTACATTTCCGAGAACAGTTTTGTATTAAATTTAACACTGATTTGCCTCTGCCAACCCCATCGAATGGGTTTGTGATTTCTGACAACTTTTGTATGTATTATTTGAAATTTTGAATTCTCCGAACATTAATGGTAATATTTCTAAACATAAGTTTCAATTGTTTCTGGACTGGTTTATAGCTTTTTGAAAAGTTATTTTTGAAGGAAAATTCTTTGAACGTTCCTTAATTTAAATTAAATTTTGATTGAAAGTTAACGTTTTTCAGAAAATAACTAGCAATGATATGTTCTTTTTCAATTATAAAAGAAATTAAAAATCTGAGCTCCTTAAATTAAAAACACTGATTGCACTGTTTCCTTAATTAGATCCTCTTGGATAAATGTGCAAAATATAATTGCCCAATTTGTCAATCACCTTTAAAATATATCTACTCGTATATAACTGTTAAACTATCTCCGCCTCGTTCCAATCTCGTTACATGGATGGAATACCAGTTGACTATCTCGGTAGTCAAACTGCTTGAACATGTTCCTGTTCCTTCTTCTGGGCTTCGCTCTTTACCCAATCCATTATTTGCCCATTATCGTATTTTCCGATTTTTTCCTCTCCCTCCTCCTTCCTTGGCCCAAACTTGAAATCACTCTATATGAGATCACAATCATGGTCGTCTCCGTCTTACTTCACGGCAATCTCGTAAAATGTTATCCGTTCTGTAACATGCCAAACATCTTATTCTATTGCCACCTTCTCTGAATCTTGATACCGACCACCCGATGTTCGTGCTGATATCCATCTCCACTCGTCGTACTTTATGTGACGGTTTTACAATAACCTGTGCAGTTTCATTTATTGATGCACAAGCGTTGGTTTCGGCTAAAGATTCTTTACGCGACAACATTACTGCTTTACACATTTTCGGATCCTGGTATTCCATCAATGAACGGGTCCATCTTGATTGTGCGCCGCTCGAACGTTGTTCCATGGAATACGGAATGGTATTTTGTCGGGACCGCAACCATCACCAATTAAATTAAGAGCTTGTCATATATAATCCATTACAATATATGCCGTAAAAGATCAAGTATATATCTTTTGAAATGATCTTTAAAATGATCTCCTGCTTTGGTGTTCCTAGTTTTCAAGTTGATAAGAGTCTAATCATTCCATAAGGGATGATTCATTTTCGATATTCTGAACAGAGGAACAGGATTTTCAAACGATCTGGAAATTAGATGACAGACATTTTTGGAGTTCCGGTCAAGGTCATTTGTAGACAATTCATTCTTTAACTCAGTTATACTTTAGCTTTCTTATGCTGTTGAAGCTGGTTTTCACGTCAGTGATTGGTAAACATGGCAAGATTTCAACTATGTTCAAAGAAATTTCCATTGCGTTGTGATTTGTAACGAATGGAATTATTGAATTATAGTAACATCAAAAATGATCGGATCATTAAAAAGGATAAGATCACGGTATCGCCACGTGTATGTTAGAAATTTTGTTAATTTTATTAAGAATATAGTCGATGGAATATATTACCTGTTCGGATATAACGTTAAAATAAATGTTTCAATAAATGTTAGGAAGATTGAAATCACATGGGAAGAGCAGTATATGTGAGGTCGATTGGGGTGATATATTAGCTGCAAATATATGTATGTATGTTAATTTGAGGCAAGCATAATTTTACACACACCAATTCCAATCCTAACTGGGAAACAGCCACAAGTTACCTCAGGATAGATGATTTAACCGCAATTATAACATCTTCTCGTGAATTGTTGGAGCTAGTATATGCTGATCTGTCACATCGATGCACAATATAATTGTTGGGGAGAAATTCCGTGCTCAAGATGTTGTTATGCGGCAAAATTATTTTTTCAACATAGTTGTCCAACTTTGCAGCTTTAGATGATATTCTGTTTATGTTTGGGAAATAGATCGTAACAGTTTAAAAGTGGAGCTATTTCTAGGGATGGTTAAACAACGTAGAATTAACGGCATTGGCGGTTTGTTTTGCAGGCAAACAGATACGAAATGACGTATAGTTAAACTTCCGTTCATTTTATTGGTTCGGAGGCATTTCGATACAAACTGCACTAACCCATTTCAATCTATTTTGATGTAATTTTCGTAGTGACAGATCGCGTTATTCTGCTCACGAAGAGCCATTGTCGAGGAGCTACTGCCTTGATTAGATAGAATGAAGACTTCGTCGATTGTTCCAAATTCCGATTGATCCTTGATTACTGCAGTTGATGTTGTGGAAGTGGCAGGATTTCGGATCCTTGGACTGGCACCTTATGATTCAGCGTTTCTCGAATGGCAAACAAGTTGGTGGAAAGGCCCGGATGGTACTCATCAGAGTAACATCGGCCTGGTCAATTCTTTCCACTATACCGTATAGCTGAATTAGATAGATATAGCATATGAATTGCACTCATCAGAGTAATTGCTGCTTTTTCGATCCTGTTAAGCGCACAGTTCATTTTGGAACGGGCATCCGTCATATCAATCCTACATTCCGGACAACTCCAACATATTCGATGTTGGTTCGAAAAATCAACCTTTCTTACTGGTATATCAGTCCACAGGGCAAAAAAATAATTTGTTTTTAAAAAAGCTATATACGCATCAATTCCAATTGCAATTTGATTGTTCATGCCTAAAATATCGTCCAAAGCATGACTTGTGAAAAATACAATTGTGATATTATTCAATTCATCGAAAGTATCTGTTGTTTCTGTACTTTGATGGATTTAGGCCAAAAAAAAGTAAACTCTAAAATCCAAAATCCTATACATGGATCAGCTAACCGCATAAACTAATTTGCTGAGTACGGTGTACGGTACAGGGCTACATAGAATTACTGGAAGGAATTCCAGGAGGCCCGAAACCAATAAATATTTTCACACCTCAAACATGTAACAGCAAAATTTATATTGTTCTCAGAAAATCAGCACTGTATGTAGTCCGAAATCGGATATTTTTAGCAAAATGTGCTCTATATAATTTCTAATGATTTATAGTCCAATGTGTTCACGATTTTTAGTAAACTATTATAATACACTAGTTTTTTATTTATTTATAGTTTTTTATTGTTCACTGTATTGTTATATACAAGTGATGATTATTTTCATTCTTGAACGAATTGACCGGAACAAATTGAAATTTTTATGGAGTATTTATTGAATACTTATATATAGACTTAAACCATCTATATAAAATAAATCGAAATGTGTATTTTGGATCAACACTACATACATGTATGTATATATGTATAATCGATCTAATAAACGAGCCAGTATAAAACTATATACCGCACACAGCTCTAAAATAGACAAATCTAAACTCTAATTAATTATTAATAGATTACTTATTTATAGTTTAGAAGAGCTTAAGTATATAACTATAACTCATTTCCAATTATTATTATTAGTATTCAAAAAAACAAACACCAGACCGATCTATTTCAATGCGTGTGTAAGATGAGACCCAATGTATAAGAAATAAAAATAAAAATTTGGTGAGAGAAGAAAACCAAACAAAACGATAAAACCTCATATACATATACACATACTAAATTCATATATTACATATGTATAAGACTTTCGTAATTTGCATAAATATAAGACGGAACGAATTCTTATGTCAAAATTTAATAATGTAAAACCACTGTAACAAATTTGGTTGTAATTAATTTTCTAAATTTGGCAAATAGAGGTTATTTATAAATTGTATATATATGTATGTATATAAGACGACTTAGCGCGCAGAGAGACAACAATTACACAAATAAAAGTCTTATAATTGATTTTTTTTTGTTTAATCATATCAATTGAATGTGTGTGTAGACGTATTTTCTTATTATGGCATATGGTTAATCGATCGATTGAATTTGAGTATTTAAGTTTTTTTTTTTTAGAAAATATGACCATCATGTATATCTTGAAAAAGTACCGCCTTTGATTTGAGTTATTTGATCTTCGGTGATGGCACGACCGATGATGATGATGATAAAAGTGTCGCATTTTATATAAATCGTTGAAAGGTTGTGCGATTTTAATATTTAACACATTAACTTTACCGATATGGCACGTATAGCGCTTATTCACTAGATTCAATAATTTTCGGTTTATTTAAAAATACATTCGTGTTTAGGTACATTTAAAACCAAAAAAGTAACTCGCAAATCTACTTAATTAGAACTTACGGATATAACCAAGATGAGGAAGGAGAAATAAAGTTTTGCGGTAAGATATAACTAGAGAGTTGCTGCGACCGATACATTCGAGTGGTCCCTTTCAATGCCTTCATGACATGAATGAAGTGAATAATATTGGTAGAAAAGTTTCACTAACAACAACACCCACCAAAAGAAAGAAACACTATATACTAAAGAGTGACGAACGCTCATCGCAAAAAGAGAGAGCAGGAAACCAAAGAATGGAAGCAATGGGGGTCTTTTATTAGAGTGCTGAAAATTATACAGCTCAAAATTGACACTGGAGTATCATGCTAAGCTGGAGTTCATGAAGTTTTAGGTGGAAATTAGAGAAAAGACGATGTAATAACAACCAGAAATACCAGAAACACTAGAGAAAAAGTTTAAGGAGTTCAAAGGCAAGTTCAGTTTTAAAATACTGAGAACCTCAAAGTGCTGTCTTAAATGGGATAAAGAGGAACACCTTCCAAAAACGTGCAGAAAGGAATTAATGTGCATGTTATATTTTTGGAAGAGATGGCAATGTTAGGAATCACGTTACTGGAAATTTCAAGTGGAAAGCTACCTGAATCATCGAAAAGCTACCATACCACGTGCTTTCACATGGACGGCAAGAAGAAAAAGTCTGGAAAAAGAAACTAATTTCATCATAAACATAACAAACTCAAACGTCAAATGAATATTGAATATCCCATTTAACGATTCAGTTAAATATGAACGAGCATTATCCTCTAGATGGATATTGTTGATATATACCACTGCCATCTGCGATGAATTGCAAAAATATATCCAAAGCAGAACCAGAAGCAACAGATCCATACTGCCGCAATTCAATAATTCAGTTAGTAGAATTTAATTCAGAAAACCACTGTTTTATTAAGTTTAAAGGAAGGCCACCTTTATTTCTTCTAACTATAATCGACAACTGAAAGAGACGTTTTCTGCTCCAGTACCACTAAAACAATGCTAGGCTAAAAAATTATCTGTCGGGAAAGGTTCATTTTGGGTGATCAAAACCAAATATAATCGACTGGCTTATAAACGTGAAAATGCTTTATTTTGATACAAATCAGTTCTCAATAAGTTCTAAACATCTTAGTACAACGTATAGATGTCCTGCGGATATAGTACATGCATTACAGCCAATATATCACCAATTTTGTATTTCCTATATCAAAGTTCGTCAATTTTAATAAATGCCAGATGATCATCAATATTCCAGTTATGTCGAATACGCAATTAATCGAGTTAAAGTCTTCACTATACATGAGGATCAAGGCTTAACATCCGCATACCTTATTTGTGTCAGACTGTCTGAGAAGGAGATTAAACTTTTCGAGAGCATATCTCTTATGCTATAGTGGGTTTAACCAGACATACACATACAAATCCACCGAATGAAGGGGACCAATTGCATTTAGTAATCATGTCTCAATGTCATCAATCTCAATGTTAGTTCAGAAGCAGAGTGTCTTTTTATTGATCCAGTTTTTGATACAAATCTGAGTTAAATTTGCTAGTTAAAAAATCGTCGTGAACAACTTCAAAAAACCAGATATAATAAATGTTGGTTTATATATCTTGAACTAATTAACATGCAGGAAGAGCTAACCAGCCGGAATATAGATGTAAACGCGGAGAAATGATTTAAAGTGAGCAAGCCCCCGTGAATATCCAACAAATATCCTCCATGGTATGATGACAAACTGATTAATCTTAAAACAAGACAGATAAAGCATACAAAAGAACTCTCTTTTCTGAGAAGAGCAAGCATAATTTCAGAAAGTGTAATATCCAAAATTTCACAAGTTACTTTGAGATAAAGTACCAAGAGCTTTTTTAAAACAAAACGTGGCATTAATGAGCTTGATGACATTTACTGGAAAGAAATCATGCGACCCGCAAGTCATATCGAACAGGTTTGCTGAGTTTTTATAATCGATACACAATCCATAAGACATCAATAAGTATAAAAATCCAAATCCGAATTCCAGCTTCATTATTAAAAGACTTCAAAAAAATCGACAATCCCTTTGTGCGCTTAGTGTTCAATCAATCATTAAAATTAGCGGAGTGTCATCAGAAATGGAAATTAACCAAATTGACACCAATTTTTAAAACTGGAAATAAAAAATAAAAATTAACCGCAAGGTAGTATAAGGTTCTCATGTTGTTGGATGTTGATAATCTGCATCAATGGTATTACCGTAATAATTCACGTAAATTTTGACCTACCTAAATCTGTCCTAAAAACTAAAAAACCAAAAATTCGGATTTTTTTAGGACAAAATTCAATTCTTACTAGACCGATGAAGTTTATCCTAAATCCTAAAAATGTTTACATGTGTAAGTGAGAATATCATATTTTATTCGGATAAACCGATAAATCTAATAATTTACCCGATTAAGTGAATTTCTTATAACTCATGTATGCCGAATAAATGAATTTTCAAATTTTCCTGCAAAATCCCTAGAAAAACATCATATTGACGTATTGCTCAAGATGTCATTTAATCCAAGCTATCCGAAAAATATTTCTATTTTGGAAAACGTAAGGGATTAGGGGATTTAGGACAACCATGTTTTGTATGACCTCATGTAGGTCGATTATATGATTTTTTCGAATTTCCTTGGGAAAATCCTAGGAAGCTAATCTTAATATGGAAACACCATAATAACATATATTCCAAGATATCATTGAGTTTTAGCTAGTCGAAAAATAGACCTAATGACATCTTAATATATGGCATGACGGTGTTAGCTTCCTAGGATTTTCCCAAGGAAATTCGGAAAAATCATATACTCGACATACATGAGGCCACACCAGATATGGTTGCCCTAAACACCCTAATCCCCTACTTTTTCAAAAATTGACATATTTTTCGGATAGCTTAGAGCCAAATTCATCTTTATGGTTGCTTTGTTATGTTGGTATCTTCCTTGGGTTTCCCAAAAAAATTTCGGAAAATAAGGTAATCATCGCAATAAATTTTATATTCTTAGTGATAAAATTCGTTGTATTCTGCTTTGTACATAAGACATTAATGTTTGCAGATGATCTTAAAATCTACAGAACGGAAGAAACTCTTGCGAATACCAACAAACTGTATATATATGAAGACATTACAATCTAACGATTTGGTGTGAGACTTCTAAGTCTCAATATTAACAACTGCAAGACCTTATCGTTCCATCGGAAGGTGAATCCTGTTATACAATAATATGGCATAATTTTACAAAAATGATTCGAAATCAAAGAGTTAGGGGTTAGTTTCGTTGACAACATGTTCTTTACTATAAACACATTGAACGATGCGTCGCTAGAGCAAATTCCATGTTTGGTTTTATTAAGAACTGGACAGGGGATATTTATGACCTCGAAACAATTAAGATCCTAACTTGAATAAGTCGTCAATGCCTGATGCCCTTTTATACGACAAACATATTCGCAGCATTGAGAATATCCAAAAAAAAGTTTATACGCTACAGTCCTAGCAAACTTTACAAGTTTGAACCAAGTATGGAGGACAACTGACCAACATTAATAGAACTACAGCTGAAAACCTGAAGCCGAATAATATTGAAAGCTGGACAACTGCACACAAAGTGCATGCAGTCATAATCTTCCTCAAGACAGTCATCACAAATGACATCCTGAGATAAACTCATTCGATGGAGATGCCTCTTAAATCGACCATGACTCGTAAGAATCGCAACCAAGATTCTTAGCTGGTCCTTTTTCAAAGACAGAGCATATTTAGTTGATTTCAAAATGGGCTCGCTACACAGTTGAAAAAAATGCTTCATCTTTTACGGCAAGCCTTGCATTATAGGATATGTAATACAGGTAAAAATAAAATTTAATACAGGTCTTGCTGTAATCAGATTTTTAATGTAACTGTTTAATTTTTTAATGCATACTTGCTTAACTATAATATGTAACGTAAATAATAGAATATTGTTAACAAAAAAACTAAAGAATTATTGGTGAACGATACGATAATGTATTAGTTAGATAGAGACAATACTAATACTAGTATTTTGGAAATGCATTTTATTGAAACCGTTATTGATAGAAGACAAAATCATCGTTGGACATAAACCGCATTGTGCTAATAAAACTCGAGGAGTGGAAGTGAGAAAAAAGTGTTTTTAAATAACCGATAATAATAATAATAATAAATTGAATTTCCTTTCAAATTATAATAATATATGTACCTGTGATATGGATGAAAAAGGAGAAGTGTTTTGCAAAACAAAGATTGCAGGAATTATTTCCTATACAAAAATCACCAAAAGGGGTGAACAGTGGGACTACAACGATTTTGTATTAGCGCGTAAGTAATTAAAATAATGTGTTTTCTTTAATAATAATATATATTTTATTATGTGTTGGTGTCGTGCGCAATGTGTTTTAATATTTTAAAAATAAATAATATATACTTATGTACTTTATAAATATGTACTTAGCTAAAGATTACCGCAGTTTCCATGTTTTCTGTTTGTACGCACAAGTGACTTATTCAATACGGTTAAAATGTGCATGTTGTAATTGGTGCTATGTGACAGTTCACTTTCAATTACAGTTCAATTTCAATATAATAGCTACCTCATGAAAAGATTTGTGTTCTTAAGTACACACTAGTTAACTACATTTTCTATTCTAGTTGTGCTTTAATGCAAAATTTGTATGTAAAATAATAATATAAGTTTTCTATTGTTATAGTGGGGATTAAATATAATATATCGGTTTATGATATCGATCATATTGCCGACGCATGCGGATCAGAGATTCCAAAGAACATCTCATAATATTTTTAATCAAAATCACAACCACCCAGAATTTGTGTTGACGTTTGGCTCAAAGAATATTAATACTGAACCCGTAACTTACGTCTCGCGAAAAGACTGCAAGATTGGACTCGAAACGTTCATAACGTCCGAGGTAACAATTATTATTTTATATGAATTTATCTTGCAACATTCTTTTTTTTGTTCTGAATAGGAACTGGAAAATTATATTTAAGAATCCACAAGTTTACATATTTTGCTAAAAAATATTAATCCCAAGAATCCAGAAAAATTGCCTGATTTATCTGATATAGAGAGGCGAGCTGTGATCAGAGAAGCTGTGAATCTTTTAGTTAAAAAGTACACATACCACCCGGGCCATTAGCACAAGCTAGCTATATCACAGACTGTAATTCAAGTATTTCCTCAATTGAAAACAGTCGGATCAAAAAACGATGGAGTGGTAAATTTATTTCGATTTTATAATACTGTGAATATAATAATACTTTTAAAATATTTTCGTTGAATCATAGAGTAGTATGCTTTAATATTTAATAACCACTATGAATCATAGAGGTTAACAATTCAATAATCTTTAATTGTAAATTATAAATAAAATTTCTGTGAAGTCCCACTGTGTGATATATTTTTTACCTGAATTGAACTAACTATAATATATTTTTGCAGGATCTTTTATACAATATGGATGAGAATCGTGGCTACATTCTGAATCGCTTATGTCACGTGCGAAATAAATTATGTAAAACCGAAGCAGACATCGTGAAAAAACGGATAAGGACATTTAAAAAAAAAGACTAAGTTTGATAGAAAAAAAAATAGAAAAAAGTTAAATTGGATGATAAAAAAAATCGTAATGCCCTTCACACAGAAGAAGATTTACTCATCCTTAAACATTTAAGTGTCCTTACGCAGAAAGATAAAATTACGGAAAAATTAGAACATACTGCTGCATATAGAAAACAGGCAATAAAAAGTCAAAATTTTAAAAAAAATTCCTAGATTTTCAAAAATAAGCCCAGATTTGGTAAGTTAATTTTTAAAATTAGGTAATGTTCGATTAAAAATATCGCAGTTTTCCAAATTAATTACAGATATTATTAGATTACGAGCTTCAATTTCCGGAAACTTAGAAGGATTTGCTTCTCTAATTTTAAAAAATTTTCTAAATGAAAACCATGACACCAAGAATTTATCGCCAATATATGGAACTGCTCAGAGTTTGAAAAAAAAATTATCTTAGGAACAAAAATAAAAATTTTAGGACTGCTCAATTCAAACATACAGCATACATTTTGTGAGCACTTTTTGCATTGTAAAAAAGGTTTTTTTTTAGTTAAAGACGAATTTCTAATTTATTTCTATAAAATTGAAAATATAGTAGAAAAACAAAAATTAATTGAATTTTATGTCGCCGAATATATTGGTACATATGATGAATTCTACTGTGCCTACAACATTTTTGATAGTCATAAAGATTTGAAATACATACATTAAATATATAGACGTAAAGATTAAAATTTAAAAAAACTTATGAATTCATTTTCTCGAGTGATAATAAAAAAATGTATCGTATATTGGCTCATAACATAAATTTTGTGTAATTATATTCATATGTTATTAATGTAAGTTATAACAAAATATTATTAATGTACGTATAATTATTTTAAGATATGTTAATACTTTAAATATTCAATTTATGTTAATAAAATTAAATTTTTAAAATTAAAGTTTGTTTTTTTGGTGGAATTTTAAACCTAACCTTTTAAACCTAACTAAATAATGTTAATAAAATTTGCTACAAGATTTCAAGTAATGAAACTTGAGTGTTTGATGTACTAAGCGTGGTTTATGATTTCAATGTGCTATACAATTGTAATGGAAGTTGTTCTATAATTTGATGTAACAAAGCATGTTTTTTATTATAACACAAAATATTTTTTAAAGTAATTGTTATAAACTTTCATTACAGGTAATTTTAGAATTTAATGCTAGAAAATTTAATTTTTAATTTAAAGTGTGATATTTTGTAATGCTTTTTGATAGCAAATTTTAGAACAGCTTGCTTCATTTTTTTATTAGATATTACATTAAACTGTTATATAGGCAGAGTATTAAAATTTAATGCATTTTGCATTAATATGTATTTTACTGCAATGTCTGCTTTATTTTGTAAAGCAAGTTAGCACTGGACCTATATGTAATGCAATTTGCATTACATAGCTAAATTTTTTTTAACTGTGTATAATGAAGTTCTTCACCATACGATGACTGAAAGTATAGCGAGCCACTGTAGTCTTAGATCTTTCAAAGCGTAGTTCTTTATAACGTTCTTGGCGGAGTTAAAAGATAATGGAGCCACGGATTCAGGTCCAATTATAGTTAGCTGGGAACCGGATTGGGCTAAACAGTCCGCGATCTCATTCCCTTCGATGTCACAATGTTCTGGTACCGTAACGGTATTGTTGGAGGAAAGAAGATTAATGAAGTGTTTGCAATCCTTGACAAGTGGGAGACAGTCAAGGGATTTTCAATGAATTGAGCAGAGCTTTGCTATCAGTACACAGAATAAATGTTTTTGTTTTTAACAGCGAAGTTCAAAGCCTCCATAACACTATACGTAGGCGCTATTAGTTTCGCTTGGAAAACAGTGCAATGCGAACCAAGACTGCCAAAAGATCTCTGATTGGACCAAGGATAGTAGATTTCAAGTCCAGCACTGACGCTAGAACTAGAGCCATCTGAAAAAAGGCTATGGTCTAATATTTGGAGAAAATCATCCGAAAACCACAAATCCCTTGACGGATAAACCACCTTGAATAAGTTGGAGAAGTTGTAGTCAGGTAGTGATCTATCATTAACCATATCGATTTCTGGTAAAAATGAAGTGTAGTTCTTAAACATTTGTCTATGTCCCACGATAGAACCGAAAATATTCCAGACCCCAATGCACCTCAAGCGAAATTCTGTAGAACAAGCAGTGCCAAGAATAAGGGCGCGTAACTGAGGCAAGGAAAGAATGGACTCCATAGCAAGAAATGGAGTCGAGGACATATCTCCAGTAACAGCCCTATACAAGCCGTGTTTTGAAGACTATTAAGTTTAGCAGTAGAAGCCTTTAGATTAACAACTGGCCACCACACAGAAGAGTACGATAATATCGGTAATATCAGCGATTTATAAATGAAAAACAACATCATGTCCCTATGGTGTTAGACCCCAGGATTTCATAAAAGCTCTTCTACATTGCCAAAATATGGCAGTAGATTTTTGTAGTTTGGAATCAAGATGAAGTTTCCAGGAAACTTTGCTATCTAAGATAAAACCAAGTCAAGGTTACATCTGGTAATCGGCCTACCAAAAAGAGAAGGAACGGATATAGATTCAGACAACTCCTACGCCTAAAAAGGCACTTAAATCTGTCTTAGACGGGGTAACGTGCATACCCTTGTCAATGCACCATGCCTCCACAATATTCTAAGGCCCTCTGCATTAAGTCGGATAACATATTCTGGTATTTGCCTGAAACTAACATAAAGTGACTGCAGAGAAGAGAGCACACCTCCTGGGGACAGCCCTAGGCAACCTTGACAGAAACTGAGACGCCATCCAGTTCAGTCTCTACACTGCGAGACTTGAGCATGGATTCCATCCATTTGACAATTGTGTGATTAACACCAAAATTATTACATGCATTAGTAATTGAGATAAACGAGGTACTACCAAAAGCTCCCGCTGTATCGAGGAAAGTACCTACAAGAAACTCTTTATTATAGAGGGATCTATCAATGCTAGTTACAAGTTTATGTAGAGTAGTTTCACAGGACTTATACCAACTCTGTAAGCATGTTGCCGTAACATGCGGGAAGGTAATTAGGTGCTTGTATCTAATTAATCTGACCACGATTCTTTCTAAGGCTTTAAGAAAACTTGAAGACAGAGTAATAGGTCGAAAAGATTTGGGATCCGTATAATCGGATTTGCCAGCCTTCGGAATAAAAACGACTCTAATCCTGCTCCAGAATTTAGGAACAGCGCAGAAGGTAATACACGCCTGGAAAAGGTTTACCAGATGGTCCTGAATCATAGGAAAGCCGTGTTGTAGTTCAGCCGGGAAATCACCATCAGGGCCACCAGCCGTATAACGAGCAAAGGATAATAGCCTCCAGCGCAGAACATCGAAATTGATCAGCCATGTCCCAATCAGGAGCCACAGAAGGAACCTTAGTGGATATACGGTTGTAACATCCTCTGATTCGAAAATGGCAACTTCTGTATGACAGGAGATTAGCTGACTGTCAGGTAGACAAAGAGTATCAGGTCTACAAACACCATTCTTAGCCATGGCTTTATTTAGTTTAGCCACCGCCAACAGGCTATTAACTTCCTCGCAGAAGTTTAACCACGAAGCTCCGTGATCCCAATCAGTCTGACAATTGAAGTATTTTGCTTTGTTTTTAAGTTTCCTAGCGGATTTTCTTAACCTTTTAAGATCAAAATTCCAAAAGGGTTTGTTATTAGACTTTTGGTTCGTAATCAGAGGACAAGAATTTTCAAAAGCAGTCGAAATTGCCGACTCAAGTGAAGACGCATGTACATCAATGTCGTTACTCGACCGGATTACTCTCGGTGGGGTAAGTAAACAAGCTAGCTCGAGAGAGAAAAGTCCCCAATTGGTTAATTTCCTGTTACGATAATGCTTTATAGGTGGTCGTTTAAGGTTAATGTTAAACGAGATACTGGGGTGATCAGAGGTGAGAACATCATCCGTCACCGTCCAATCAAAAATTAAATCAATGATTGACATAGAGCATAAACATCGCAAAATCTTACTTGATCAAATAGATACACCAACGATATACTGGAATCAATTAATATGTTAACTTTAAATGTAGGTTGAAGCAATATTATGCTCGGACCTGAATCAATTTTTATTTTTCATTTTTTCTAAAATTAAATTTTTTTTAATTGGATCAATCCGTGGGTGTATAGGCGAGGTTGTGGTTTATCATTAAATCTTATATTCTCCTGTTAAAATTTAGTTGGAGTACGTTTATACAAAAAATATTTTTTTAAGCAGGCTAACTCAGACACGGCAGGTACACAGCATTTCCATTCTATTGTCCGACTTTTTCCTATTATACAAATATACTTTCATACATATAAGTTCTCATTAAAATTTAAAAAAATTAAAATCGAATGTAATCAAGTGTAAATATATATATATATATATATATATATATATATATATATATATATATATATATATATATATACAAAACTAAATCTAATCGATAGACCATCTCTAAGAATCAACTTCCTTCTTTAAAATTCAAATTAATGCTTCTCTAATTCTAACTATACACAAAATTCATAATTATGCATAAAATTCTTGCCAATTTTTTTGTTTTGTTTTGTTATTTCCACCAGTCAGTTATAAATATAAACACACAGAGAACACACTTTCTTATTTATTTCTTACGTACATGTACACATTTGTAGATTTATAATATATTCGATATTAATTTAATAAACGTATGTCTAAAAAAAAAACTAAGAAGAAGAAGAAATAAATTCTTTTTATCTGAGCCGAATCACTATACGTGGTCCATCAATATCATCATCGTCATCGTTATGTATATACGATTGTGTTGCGATGTTCCTGTTTCACTGTTTTTTATTTTATTTAATTCATTAAATCAATTTTAGGGTTGATCAAAGTGCACGATCGGAAATTGGTGCGCAATGGTCCTGTTGTGAATTAATGAGAGATCAAAATTAATTTGATTGAATAGTAGCGGATTTGAATATATGTAGATCTATGTAGTTAAATAGCCTCTTCCAGAATCCAGCCCTCTATATATAAGACTTATAAAAATCATCTCTATGTAAAAATAAAATTTGTTTTTGTTTATATTGTTTTGTATTAATTAATTGTTCAATCAAATTATAATCAAAAAGAAAAGAGCGCGCGGTATAAGAAGAAGAAAAGCAGATAATTTCAGATGAAGAAAACTATGTGTATTGTAATGTATATATACTCGAAAAAAGCAAATTAATTTAACAGCAATAAAGGCATCGTTTGTTCAATCAGTTAGTTCCACCCATGGAAAGATTAAGAAAATCTTTATATGTTTGTTCCTTTCTCTCTCTCTCCTTCTCCTAATCTTATTCTATTCTATATAAGTATATCGCGATTGTATTGTTGCTTTGGGTGCAATAAATTACATTTTTATATGTACAAGTTTTGTTTTTTTTAAAGCATGGGGCCCCTCTCACTCCAGCTATATAATTATGTTTATTATTAATTAATAATCCTAATAAATACTCAACAAGCATAATACTTTCTAGAAGATTATGTTGAAATGGATTATTAATTTATGTAAGAGGTGGTTTTGTTTGGTATATACGTACAGTTTGGAAAAATGCGTGTTATTTGAAGAAGTAATTTGCGAATTTAAGTAATGAAACACCTGCGTTGAATAAGAGGAGGGTTTATTTATTTTCAATTTGTTTTTGTAATAAAACATTTTCATTTCGATGGCGAATGACTGTTGAAATATTTTGGGTTGCATCCGGTCCCGAAATAAAAATCTCCGTTTTAAACTTATAGATGACAAATTATTAAATGGATTTTAATAAATGGTTCTCGAGAACCATGAGTGCCGGAAAATGTTTCCTTTGTTTTCGACTTGACATGGTGTCCAATTTCTGATATAAAGCGTTGAACACCAGCCGTATGTTTTAATTGGATCATTGGCATATAAGAAATACGAATTTTAATTAGTGGTTCTCGAGAACCATGATTGCCGGAAAAAATTTCAATTGTTTTCGACTTGATATGATGTCCACTTGCTGTTATTAATCGTTGAACACCAGCCGCATGTTGTAATTCGCGTATTGGGCTCATATGTATATGGCCCCATATAAGTAATATGGATTTTAATTAATGGGTCCCGAGAATCATGAGTGCCAGAAAAACTTTTCGACTTGACATGGTGTCCGATTTCTGTGATAAATCGTTGAACACCATCAGTATGTTGTAATTGGCGCAATGGGCTCATATGTATATATGGCCCCATATAAGAAATACGGATTTTAATTAATGCTTCCGGAGAACCATGAGTCCCGGAAAAAAGTTCCTTTGTTTTCGACTTGGCATGGTGTACAATTTCTGTGATTAATCGTTGACCACTAGCCGTATGTTGTAATTGGCGCAATAGGCTCGTATGTATATGACCCCATATAAGAAATACGGATTTTAATTAATGGTTCCCGAGAATCACGACTGCGAGAAAAACTTTCCTTTGTTTTCGACTTGACATGGTGTCCAATTTCTGTGATTGATCGTTGAACACCAGCCGTATGATGTAATTGGCACAATGGGCTCATATGCATATGGCCTCATATAAGAAATACGGATTTTAATTAGTGGTTCTCGAGAACCATGAATGCCGGAAAATGTTTTCTTTGTTTTCGACTTGACATGGGATCCGATTTCTGTGATAAAACGTTGAACACCAGCCGTATGTTTTAATAAGCGCAATGGGCTCATATGTATATGGCCCCATATTAAGATAAAACCATTAATTAAAATTCGTATATTTCTTATATGGGGCCATATACACATTGCACCAATTACAATATACGGCTGGTATTCAACGATTTATCATAGCAAGTGGACATTATGTCAAGTCGAAAACAATGGAAACTATTTCCGGTTATCACGAGAACCAGTAGTTAATCTTATAATTTTATATTTGGGGCTTCTTGTGACTAGGATATATAAGCTAACACGTCGTTTGCAAATTTTAAAAATGATATCAAATTTTGAGATCATTTTTTAAATCCCACACTTGAGTGCTCTACGAAAACTATCCGATTTTAATAAATTTTAATAAATCGGAGAAAAAATAAAAATAAACGAGCACGAATATACGATCATAAAACGACGGCCCTACGAAACTAAATCCACGAAAACGAATAGACCGATGAATGTGCGACATACAATTTGTAAATTTAATTCTGAAAACTACCAGGGGTGGGATGTTGTAAAACCAAAATTGAACGCCATTTCGTTAATTCAATTATGTTTTTCCTATTGCGATCTCAGCATATTTGAATAAATTTTTTTTTTTTTTTTTTTTTTTTTTTTTTTAAAGCCTAGAAGGCCACTTTATTATGTCAAAATAATCCATATTAAAGAATATGAATATATATAAGTTAAAATATTAAAATACAAGTTTTTAAAATATAATAATAAAATTAATAATAACTTAAAAAATACTTTATTTAAGTAATTTTGTCAAATATCTTATTTTTAAAATTGATTTTAGTCATATTATTTTCAAAATGTTTTGAATTTTTGTTAAAAGTAATAACCGCTCTATTAATTGGTTCGTTTTTACCATAATCCGTACGATGTTGAATTTCTTTTAAAAAATTTGTATGGCGAGTTTGTCTTACGTCATTGTTTAATACAACACGTTCATTAAAAAAGCGAATGTTAATATTACGTTTTAAGATATCAAAAATGAAACATGAATCAAGAAGAACGCGTCTTCCTTCAAGAGTCTTCATATTAAGGAGATTTAATCTATATGAATACGAGAGATGGCTCCTAACATTTGAGAGAAGAGTCATGCGTGTGATCTACGGCCCAAAACGCGAAATAGATGGTACCTACCGAGCTCTGTACAATATCGAGATCAGAGATCTGATGAAGATCCCCGATATTGTACATGAAATAAGATCTCAGCGAGTACGCTGGCTCGGTCACGTTCTGCGTGCTGATCCGGAACGAATTGTGCAGCGATCTCTGAAAGGAGAGCCACCATATGGTAGGCGCAGAGGTCGTTGCCGGCGACGATGGCTCCACGATGTAGAGAACGACTTGGCCTCTTCAGATTGTCTTAGACAGTATGAAGACCATGCTCAGGATCGAAACCGTTGGAGCCGGGTTGTTGACTCAGTAAGGGGCCAGTAATGGCCTTTAATACTGTTTATTATTAATCTATATGAATAGCTTGGAAGGTTAACGAAATCGCGAGGAGAAAATAAATAATTTAAAGCGAATAATATAAATTTTTTTTGAATTGATTCAATTTTTTTACTGTGAACTTCATGATAAGGGTTCCATACAACGCTACCATACTCAAGTATAGAGCGTACGAGTGAGCAATATAAGGTTTTAGTAACCCAAACGTTATTAAATTCAGATGCCCGACGTTTTATGAACCCTAACATGGCGTGAGATTTTGAAATAATTGAGTCATAATGAAGATTAAAATTAAGTTTGGTATCCAATAAAATACCGAGGTCTTTGATATTATCAACTCTTTGTAGAGGCTCGTTGTTTATGAAATAATCAAAACTACTATATTCCTTTTTACGAGTGTAAGTGATGACAGAACATTTTTTTGTATTCAAGTTTAGCTTGTTGAGTTTACACCATTCATCCAGACGATTGAGAAAGGATTGTAGAAATGAGGCATCATTAACTGTTTGAATTGTGTGAACAATTTTGAGATCGTCAGCAAAAAATAGATGATTAATTCCAGATAATTTAATGGATAAGTCAGAAATAAAAATATTGAAGAGTAGTGGTCCAAGATGGCTGCCTTGAGGAACTCCAGAAGAAACTGATACTTCATCAGAAAGCACATCTAGGAATTTAACTCTTTGTATTCTATTGGTGAGATAACATTTAATCCAATTTAGTAACGAGCCCTAATGCCAAAATAATTTAATTTTAAAATAAGTGTATTGTGACAGACTCTGTCAAAAGCTTTACTAAAATCAGTATATATAGCATCAGTTTGGACACCGTTTTCCATATTTGCAAATATTGAAGAGGTAAAAATAGATAAATTAGTTATTGTGGACCTATTTCTAAGAAATCCATGTTGTTCATTATTAAGAGATGGAGATATAATGCCAGAAAGTTTATTGCAAACTATTTTTTCTAGTAATTTAGGAATAGCTGACAAAATTGCAATACCACTATAATTTTGAATATTATTCCTATTTCCACTTTTAAAAATTGGCGATAAAAATGAATATTTCCAATTTTGTGGAAATTTACCTGAATTGAGTGATAAATTGAAAATATGCAAAAGTGGTGTAGAAATTTCATAAGCACAATTGATTAAAAATGATAGATGAATTTTATCAGGACCAGGTCCTTTGTTCGAGTTGAGTTTTAAAATAGCTGTTAAAATTTCATCCTGAGTTAGATACATTCTTGATATAAGTTCTGTTTTATATTCCAGAATAGTAAAGTCATTGGGGTTGAATGGAATGCTTTTCTCAACACTGTAAGAATTTTGAAAATGAATATAGCAAACAGATTGCTAATGTCTTGTGGAATATAGGATGAAGAGTCATCAAGTTTCATTGTAGATGGAAAACCTCTACATTTACGCTTAATATCTACAAATTTAAAAAACTTATTGGGGTTGTATAAAATGCTTTCCCCTGTTGATTTACAATAATTGTTGTAAGCTAAAATAGATTCAGAGTCAAAATTTTTTGACAACGATTCAAAAGTATTTTTAGATCTTGTGTCTTTATGTTTGTTAAAAAGTTTGTAGGCTCGATTTCTTTTGTTCCTTAGATTTTTTAAATGGTAATTGAGCCAAGGTTCGTTATTTTCCTTAATAATTTTTTTAGGAACAAATTTTTCCAAACAATTAGTAATAATTGATTCGAAATGCCTGATACAAGTTTCTAAGTCAGAATTATTGAATAAACTATTCCAATCAATAGATGATAGTTTTTCATTAATTTTAAAATAATCAGCTTTAAAAAAATTATAACTTAGTTTAAAATTGTTATTGTTAAACATAGAACATTTATGTTCCATGCAGTCAAAATTTACAACTATACCCTTGTGGTGGATTGTGTCAGAAAATAAATGAAAATTATCGCCAGCCTCGCGAACGTCAAAGTTATGGTCTAAATTGGTAAAACATAAGTCTAAAAATTTATTGTTATTGTTTTTAATATTAAAAATTTGATACATATTATTTCCATAAAATGTTTCTACCAATTTTGTATCGACGTCAGAAGTAATATTACTTGGAATTAAAAGTTTAAGATTATCTTCGTCAGAAATAAAATTTAAATTTGGTTTATTGAAATCCCCGAATATTAAAATATTGTCATTTTCGTTCTGCATTTCAGAAACCTGCAGAACTGCATTAAAAATATTATGATATGCATCGTCAACAGATGACGGGGGAATATATAAAGAACAAAGAAAGAATACTTTGGAAAAGAAACTGAGCTTAGCAAAAACAATTTCGGTTGAAGAGGTGGTATCATCATCAACTGCTTCACTAGAAATAGAAATATGAACCGCAATTAGAACACCCCCACCTCTTGATGTTTTGGTTGCATTATAATCGCGGTCTTTTCTATAGATAATCCAATTTGAATCTAAAATTTCACTATTTAGTAAACTGGAATTTAACCAGGTTTCTGTTAAAATTATAACATTATAATTAGATGATTTAACTTTTATATAAAATTCTTTTACTTTCCCACGCATACCACCACAATTAAAGTAAAAAATATTTAAATTAAAATTTTCATTATTTTGTAAACTTAACCTACTATCACAGTTATTCAATTTAGTGTCATCATTTGAGTGACTTGTCGAACTTAATAAAAAATTTTCTTTTTATTGCCAATAGAACTGCCCAGATAGAATTTGTTGAAATTCTCCTTGTCGCGTTGAATATTATTAATTTTGATTGATTGGCAATGTGTGCGAACAGCATCCAAGTCAACTTGAGTTTCTTTTGATGAGAGGTCGAACCGCAAATTGTATTCATCTAGAAGTTTTCTTAATGACTTTACGTCGGTTGGAAGTCCTTCCGAACCGAGATGAACTTTAGAGCTGATGCAGTTAAATCCTTCGTGGAAAACTGATGCAGGTTGATCATGGAGAAACCCAATGTAGTTCCTTAATATGGTGTATAATTTGTGATCGTTCAGTCTGGCGAGAACGTACTGCCCATTTTATTTGTAAGACATTTCTGTTAATTTGACTATGGGCGATTTTAAAGGATCTATAAAGCTGGATGTTGATTGACTTGGGTACAAAGTTTCACCTTTTTGAAAGTTAATGGAATTGGAGGTTGAAGGTTGAGATGCTAATATTATTGACTCCGATTGTGTTTCATTGGAAATGGAAGATTCAGGTACATTTGATGAAATTTTTGTTTCAGCTTTTTTTCTAACAGTGCGCCTAAGTGAACTATGGCGGCTGAAGGTTGATGAGTTGTGCCTATCAGAAGCTATATTAGGGTGGTTACTGACTGTTAATTTTGAATTATTTTTCTTTTTTTGTTTGCGTTGCTTCAGTCTGTTATTTTCGGCTTTTTTGTAATGAAGCATTTTTTCGTCATAATGAGACCAGTCAGATTTCCATACTTTTTTTTCGCCAATAAGACGCCATCCACCATTAAACTTTATTAATTTGATTGGTTGAGGAACTGGTGTAACCGCGACTGCTGCAACATTCTTTTTTGGTTGAGGAACTGGTGTAACCGCGACTGCTGCAACATCCTTTTTTGAGACTTGAGATGTATTCTTCAATTCTTCAAGTATGGCGTTTGTTGTCTTAATTTCGAAAAGACAACGTGCCAAATCATTAGAATGATTGTGAGAATTACGATGGTCTGTGCGATTTGAAGTAGATGTCAATTTATCTTCCAGTGTTGATGACATATCAGTTAGTACCTCAAGAGATTGCCTTATTGATTTATTATTTTTATTGCAATTATGTGAAAGTTCTTCTAATTTATCATAACCACTTATGCACTTTTGTTCAATTTCATCAAATTTACTCAAAGTTTTATATACCTCTTCGCTTAATTGCTCAAGAGTGATAAAACTATTTATTAAAGATTTAACTGAAATGGCCACATATTCGATAGTTTTTTCTAAATTTATGAGTCGAGATTCGACTTTGTAAAAATTGTTTTTAGTTAAATAATTAAAAATATGCGCCGGAATAATGTCATTGCACTTCGAACATAGTGATTTATTTATTTGTTCATTTGAATTGCGTAATTCTCTTTTTTTATTATTAATTGTGTCAATCACAAAACCACAAACACTACACAAACTCATTATTATTTTTTTATTTTTTTATTTTAAGTTTATATATATGCACAAACTAAGCACTTTGTTGCAAATTTTAGTGACACACTTCTTATTATTGATGACAAATTGGAAATAAAAACTAAAATTGATGACTAAATTGAAATTACAAGTAGGTTAAACTAAAACAATATTTAATATTTTGCAGAGAACAATTAAAAACACGTCCGACTAGAATGAAAGTCAAAAAAATGTGCACACTATCTCTTTTTCCTCATTTCATTAGCTATCAAAAATCAACAAAGTGGATGTTATCGAAACGTCTATCGAATATCGAAAGTGGTGGTGTTACAACATCCCAGCCCAGATGTTTGACTGAGAAACCGGTTTTTTAACAGAATTTGATTTCCTCAAGCGTAACCAAATAACAGGTTTATGGAACCCATGGGCGGTCTTTCCTAATATGCAGCATTTAAGGTTCATTTGTCTTGGAATTGGAAATGAAAGTTACTTTTCCGATAAATAAATCGTCTTTCTGTATGTATTAGTGACAAAATTTAATATTGACAATTAGCCAAATTTTCTGGAATGGAAGATTTTCTAATGGCTCAAACCTTTTGTTAGGGATATAAAAAATTAAAATTGGGCGGATTACTCCTCGAAAAACAAAGCAAGCACACTACTTACAGTGCTAACGAGGTCGGTTTGATAGTGATATGATTTTGTCGATATTAAAATAATACGGCAGATAAAATATTGTTAGAGGTACAGGAAACGTTTGGTGATTAATGAAAGATATTTTCAGTGTACTCGTTTTTTGTTTTTTCGAAAAAATTTTTACCTCTGAAAAGGAATTTAAAAATCTTGCCAAAACGTAAATCTTGAAATCTGGCAGCACTGCTTACAAATAACCCTAAATACCGTCTCAGGGACTAATATGTTGATAATTTGGTTTTGTCCAGTATTATTAATTAATATTGAAGATTGGGGCATCTCACATATCGGAAAATTTATGAACCATGTTAACTACATATTTTTGGCGTTTATGGATGAATCTATTAAAAAGTTAGCAACCAATATATAAAGTGACAATTGCGTGTTACATTTGTTAAACTAATTTATAATTTAAAACAAAACTATAAATGCTTACTTGATTGCAATTATGTATTGCGGTCAAAAACCATCGCTTAATGTCTTACAAATCAAGGTTACTCCACACCGTTTCAGGATCAGCCAAATTTTATTTTAAAAAAATCAGTTTTTTGTATATAATTGTGCTAGTAATTGTCAGATAAAGGAATCGGTCAACAAGCATCGTCCAAGGTCGCCCAACCGTGTTTTTTTTAGGAAACGATTATCCAACTTAAACCTACTAGATCTTCAGTTCCTCATCGCCCATTTTATAATACTCAAAAGGTAAATGATTTTGCGAGGTTATATAAATAAAAACTAGTTTTTCGTACTTAGACGAATCAGCCGTGTAAGTACATCTCCGGTTTAAGTAGTCGTTCTCGGCTAACTAAATTGTGGCACAGGGAAACCATTTTTTTAAAATAAATAATAGCCGTATCTGAATTATTCTAGGCTTCGTTTTTAAATATTTAGCTGATTGTTAAAATATCTTTTCGTAGGGCCAGCAAAATTTTTCTAAATTTGTACATAGTTATACATATATCGCATTTGGTTTTATTTTCAAGGTGGAGTAATGCGTCTTGAAATGAAGATAACATATAATGAATAAAGTCGCGTAGTATCCCATGGTTGCGTATCGCCTTTAAACTCAACCAGTGAATTAGAACTTGGCGAAGTATTTCGTGTTATTCTGAGCTACAATATTCAAACCAATAATTTAAAAATCTTTTGAAAATAATTTCAAAACAATACGACACACAACAGAGTTTTTGTGTATTTTGCACAATCGTGTAGTATTTAATATTTATGTATGTGCATTACACTGACGCGATCTATTACATTTTCGTTTTCTTCTAAAATCTTTGAAACATCGATTTATTAGCGACTAAATTAATAGGTGCATTATCGACACTCTCTGTTTTGCATGTGAGGTCTGGGTTTTAACGGATAGTAAATCCTCATGCCGGATTTTCAAAGAAGTGTAAGATTTGAAACTTTGTCCGAGTAAAATACGAAGCTTCCACATGAAAAACCTGATACTGTTAAAGTTAGCCGAAAATTTCCAGCCGAAAGCTATAAAAATTGATAATGCAGATTATATATTAATAAGACAGCCGATAAAAAATTCACATAGCCTAAAGTTTTCAGCCGATGGTTTCCAGCCGATAGTTTCCAGCCGATATATGTCGATAAAGAAGATTTTTAATTTTTGGATGAAAAAAATACGATACATTGGATTTTGATACAATTGTAAGACAATTTATAATAATACTATAAGGAAAAGGTCCATGTGGGCATCCTGGGAAATTTAGATTTTCCTAAATCATATGCAAATAATTGAAAATTTATAAACCCAGGATCCCAGTTTTACCAGTATTAATAAAAAATATTTCACAAATGTATCGAAATAAATTGTATCTCTTTTATTCAAGCTTCAACGAAGCTTCCACATGAAAAACCTGATACTGTTAAAGTTAGCCGAAAATTTCCAGCCGAAAGCTATAAAAATTGATAATGCAGATTATATATTAATAAGACAGCCGATAAAAAATTCACATAGCCTAAAGTTTTCAGCCGATGGTTTCCAGCCGATAGTTTCCAGCCGATATATGTCGATAAAGAAGATTTTTAATTTTTGGATGAAAAAAATACGATACATTGGATTTTGATACAATTGTAAGATAATTTATAATAATACTATAAGGAAAAGGTCCATGTGGGCATCCTGGGAAATTTAGATTTTCCTAAATCATATGCAAATAATTGAAAATTTATAAACCCAGGATCCCAGTTTTACCAGTATTAATAAAAAATATTTCACAAATGTATCGAAATAAATTGTATCTCTTTTATTCAAGAATTAATAATCTTCTTTATCGACATTCGTATATCGGCTGGAATTTATCGGTAATTTTAGTAGTATGATAGAAAGAGAAAATATACATCAATCCTAATGTTCAATTAAAAAAAAAAAATTATCTTCTTTATCGATTTTTTTTTTTCGGCTGGAAACTATCGGCTAACTTTAACAGGGTAAAACCTGCATATTTCCTTTATTTGGGCCATCAGTTGCTATCGAAAATGATAAATAATTTTTTTAATCTGCAAGATAAATTTCAATCGAAAATGGATGGCGACGTTTTTATTCAGCCACTTGACATTGTCTTTAAAATGTCTCAGTTCGTTATAACTTGTTTTAAAAGTTTAGTGCCACACCGAAATTCGAAATTTTTTCCCAAAAGTAACGAAGACTATTCTCGCAACAGTTTACAAAATAATACTATTCGGTTAAACGCAAATTTGCGTTATAGGCTATAATATTAAAATTAGAAAGTTTTTAAATATTTTATTTAAATTTGATTTAAAAAAATTATTTAAAATAAAAATTTCTAAAAACATCTAAGAATTAAATATGAATATCATAAAACCGGACTGTGTACAATGACGGTTTGATCCTAAATTTCTATTAGGACAATATATGTAGATGATAAAACCAGACTATCCGGTTGAAAACCGAACAGCTGGCAACTCTAATTGTATTAGGACTTTGTAAATTGTTTCCAAGGCTGTATGGTTTAACTAAGCGTTTGTAAGTACAAGTGTGCGGATCCGATGTATTGTTTAACTATAACCTGGCTGTTTACACAAATATTATTTTATTTTATTTTAATATTTTTGGATTTTGCATATTAGTCCAGATGGTATATGACAAGTTCAATAAAAAATATTGCGTATATACAAAAGTTATTAATTATTAGATAAAACAACATTCGTGGGTGATGTTTTATATATTTTAAAAAACTATCTACTTCTTCTTTGGCAAAATAACACAAATGCTAGCAACATAAAAATTGTAGTCTAACGCTTCAACCTGAACCGTAATCTTGAATGCATTTTTTTTTGGCATTTGGTAATGTCCATGTGAAAATAAATGATGTGAAGTGACATCTATTATAAATTATAAGCACTATTTTTTTTATATATGTTTTCTTAGTTGAACAAATATTGTATAGTAAATTCCCCTAAATGTATGAATCAATATATAATCGCATTTTTGTGAAAACCCCAACAACAAATTATTTAAGTATAGTAAATCACTCGAATCAGGTACGTTATACTATACAGGTAGTGCCGCAGCCATCCAATCTACATATATCTTTTTCACACAATTTTTGAAGTTTCGACATCTTAGAGATCCGAGAGATCTCCACGATTACTCATTTTCATTTTCGGATAGTTTAGACCAACTAGGTATCTAGTAGGTATCTCTCACCTCTGGGATCGGTTGTTTTAGAAATCATTCAAAATCACGTAACTTTTAAATCCTGTACAAAAGTACTAGCTGCATGGTCTATACGTGCACATCTTGAGATTTGGTGTAGTAACATTTATTAAAAAGCGTTTAACAAAATGATACCTGCGCTTCAAAATAAATGTGTCGTTTAATAGAATTCTATTCTTTAACTCGTTTTCTTAGAAAAATTTCAACTTGTTGGAATTTTATCCCGAATTTAATTTTATTGGAATTTTGCTATTCCATAATTCGATTTTAATTTTAAAAAAAAGTAATTTGGGTAGGCCTATTTTTTAAAATTAGGGTTGCTTACAGAAAATGGGAGCTGGTCAGCGGATATATACACCAAAACGCAAACGCAGATACCAGAGACTGAATTAGGCCGATGGAATTTTATTGAGCATAAACTAAACTAAACAAAACAAATTTTTTAAATCGAAATTTTTAACCAAACCATTTTCTCGATAATAAATTATTACTGACATAATTAATACGAGTAACTACGATTTTTTTGTGAGATCATTAATTTTAACCCGTCAGGTTAAAAACCATAAATTGATAATTTTATAAACCAAAACCAAAAATATAATTTAACTTCGAACTAAAACTGAACCAGGGGCCCTACTATGACTTTCGACAACGATTTTCCACGACGGTTGTTTTCCTATAGTAGGCAAAGGAAGAAAAAGATAAACAATAGTAAATTTATAATATTGTTTTCCTTTTTCTTCCTTTGCCTACTATAGGAAAACGTCCGTCGTCGAAAATCGTTGTCGAAAGTCATAGTAGGGCCCCAGCTATCGACAAATAATTCCAATAAGTGAAATTTAATTCAATTATTCTGTCTCTTTCCAATTAATTACAATTGGATTTGAATACGTATATGATTCTGTTTTGTTAGAAACTTCACGGGCTCGATTATATGACTTAAGATAATGGTTTCTGTTGTTGATTTTGCTATGGTTGAGATATTTACTAAACTAATTAATACATATACGTTTTGCTCCTTCTTTACACATTTTGCGAATTAACTTTGTTTACATTCATATATTCGAATTTATATCTATACTCAAATAAACTATTTGTGTCTGAGTAGGCCATGGCTATCCATGAAATCCGTTTCAGTTACCATTTTGGCATATTTTAATATTCAACAAAGGAAGTTCCATCGAACTCCTGCAAACAAAGGTTAGTGCAAGAATTATATAGTAATCGGCGTCTAGGGAGTCAAACAAGTCCCAGCAATTTGTTAGATATTATTTCTTAATAATTAATTTGTTCAATCAAATAATAATCAAAAAGAAATGCACGCGAGGTAAGAAGAAGAACAGCAGATAATTTCTGATAAAATCTTTATATGTTTGCTTCTCTCTCTCTCTCTCTCCGTCTGTTATGCTATTCTATGTGTATATCGCAATTGTATTGTTGCTTTTGGTGCTATAAGATTGCGTGGTATGTGTACAAGTAATTTGAGGGTTTAGTTAATAAAAAAACTGCGTTAAATAAGGGTATGGTTTATTTGCGCAAATTATTGCAATTTATTTTTATAAACACATTTTCACTCAAATGGCCAATATTTGTTCAAACACTTTGGATCAAATCCGGTCCAGAAGTAAAAATCACCTTCAATTCTGAAAATTATAAATGAAAAATTATTAGATTAGTGATATAAAAGAAAAAATCGAATAATTTCTAGTACTTAGCCGAATTCAAGCCCCACGTATCAGTCGTGTTGGTACAGTTCCGGTTTAAGTAATCCTCGTGCGTATCACATTTAACTGCCAAACATAGAGGATTATTGTACATAGCTAAATGAGCTATTCGGACCGCACGATAATGTGAACATTGAATTGGATCAACTTCTTCGGCATAGATACCAAATAACAGTGGAAATATGCAACCAGGTTGAATTGGAAATCTTCCATTTATGTAGTAATCTGCGTGTCCAATTGAGAATCCAACACCTTCCACATAATTATTCGAGTGCAATACAGTTACAAATTTGGCATCGGATTTGTCTAATCGGTCTTCCACAGGATTGACCGTTGGGAAGGTGTAATATGGTCCAGCTGGATCCATAGCTATAATTCGACCTACCTGGCCCCCTAAATTAGAGCCTGTAAGACCAATAATTTCTCCGCCCAGGCTGTGTCCAAGCAGTGTGACGTTATTATAATCCACATTATATTTGGCATTCAAATCCATTATGAATTTAGCCCAAAATCCAGCAACCACTTTAGCAGTGCGCACAGCGGCATACGGATATAACAAAACCATTGAATATACGCTATAGTCGACGCGGCACACATTCATATCAAAATGATTAATCCATGTTTCGGAAAGTTCTTTTATCCAAATCGAGTTAGCATTATCGAGCCAGCCATGCGTAACGAAACCAAATGGTTTGGTCATGTCCAATTGTGTCTCCATATTCGTGTCATTGAAATGGACTGTGTTAAAAACTTTATCAGTTCTGGAACAAAAGCAACAATTATTTTATATTTTTGAATCAAGGTCGCACAAAATCACATACGGATTAGCACAATCAAAACGTAAAACTTGTTCAGCCGTTAAATATGGATTGTATCCAGCGAGCAGCAAATCATACTCTAATATGAGTGGAATCTTTGTAGCCAATGTATAATAAATCGGATCGATTTTGATTTGAGAATACGCCATGTGCACTGTAAAATTATTATATCATTACCAAATACCAGGTTAATATACTGCACAGACGTCAAATATTTTTATGATGGCGGCATTAGTCGGCATATTTACTATTAAATTTTAATGTTTAAAGTATTTTTGAATTAATTTCAATACAATTTATTAAATTGAGACTTTTAAATTCTGCTTGCATTCAAGAATAATTGTATTAATAATATTGACGTTTAAATTGAGTCTGTTAATATAATGAAAAAAATATTTGGTTAAAAAGGTAGTGTTGTAAGCAATACTTTAATTAAATTAATCATGCCAATTCTGTAACTCAATTCCACTGGAAAAAAATACATTGAAAAATTTGCTATTCTGTATTTCGTTTCAGAAATTCCAACGTCAGAAAATTGTGGTGGAATTTTTTGTAAATTTTAAAAAAATTGAATTTTAATGAAAAATATATAGTTTGCTTTAACAGTATATGACATTATTTACTTTGTTGTTTGGCGGCAACTTTACATGAAAATAAAATAAAATTATTCCGCTATATGCGCAAAACTTCTTTTACCAGTAATCAATTAACGGTTGGTAAAGTGATTGTCTATACGTCGGAATATTTTGAATGATTGCAGGGACAATAAAAATCGATCGCCAGCGCTCACGAGACAATTAAAAATAATCTAGCGGAGATTTTTAAACATTATTATTATTGTTAGCCGTGATCTCGACTTTTCTGAATTGTCATCTTCTTGTCCCTTTCAATTTTTTTATTTTTTTTTTATGTTTGCAAATATAAACTTGCCGGAGTAAAAATGCGAAAAATTCAAAAATTCTAAGCTAGCAAACTTGTTTCGATGGATTTGCCATTAAACAATAGTCGGTATTTTAGTTCTTTTATTACCATTTTTTATCAGCTGCATTTATTTATCAGATTTTAAAAAAAAATTGAAAATCTGTAGGTGTAAAGGTGTAATTTTCTGAAATTTTTCAGTTGTTCGTTTAAAATAAAATGCGGTTTAAAAAATTGTTGAGTTTGCTGTTGGAGAATCATAAGCTTGCCCAAGGATACACGAAATGAAACCAAAAATAATTGTATTAAGTTTGGAAAACGAAAATTTTTCTAAAATATATGTAGATTATTAAACAACATTAAGATCAAGCAAATATGTATTTATAATAAAAATTATCAAATATCATTTTTTTTATTCTCCGAAAAAACATTTATCATATTACAAAAAATTCCAATATAAATTTCCAGTCCAACGAGATAAAGAATAGCTAATTAAATTCCAACGAACTTTTTTTTCCATATTAAATTTTCCAACCGAATTACAGAATACACATCATTTGGTTTCAGATTGAAATTGTGTTTGTTTATATTGAAGAAATAATATTCTGTGCACTTTTCGATTTTTGTTTCTCCAAGTTCTAATAGAACTAATAAATTCGGTTTACGAATAGCGTTTTTCGATTGAGAGTATATGAATTATTAAGATATCTATGTAAACACTGCAGGTACTTAAAAATTCACTGGTCAATTAAAATATCACTAAAATAGTTTTTTCAGTACACACACGAGTTGAAACCAACTTAAAAACGTCAATGTTTCACTTAAAAATTCACCGAAATATAAAAGTTTCAACACAATATTTTATTTTAAGTATGTACACTTATTAGTATTTTTTAATGAAATTTTTTGATCACAACTAATGCCGCCACGGTGATAGTATATACCGTGTATAAACATTATATTTTAAATTTAGTAACGAAAAATAATTTTAAAGCGAGACTTACCGGATCCAATGAAAAATAGGACCGTGATTAGAAATTTCATTTTTATTTTTATAACGCACCTTACTGTATCAAACTGCAGTTCAACTTTAATAAGAATTCGAAGACTACACCGAATATTTATATATACTTGATCGAATTTAGCACGATTACACAACGTGTGCGTTTTGTTTTTAGCTAGAATTGTTTTTTTTTAAAGTTAAGCATCTCGAGCTCAACTAGTAAATAGCAAAATGTGTTCTAAAGCTATGGGATTGGAGCAATCTTTCGGTAGTTTGTTTAGCATATAATTAGCATATAGAGCGGCATAAAGTGTGAACGCTAAAGACTATAGAGAGCCCATCGGTCTTCGTTTTTAGCAATTACTATTAATAGAAATCGGTTATATAAAAAATTCTCAATTGTTGACAACACTACATTTATAACTATATATAAGCATGTGTAAACACAAGTGTGCGGAATGATGAGGTGTTTAACTAAAGCCAGTTTGTTTTTGTTTGCTACTATATTTCGAATTCTGGTTGTTTTGCATAATTATTTTTAATATTTGTGGATTTTTCAAATATTTGTGTATATACTCAGCAGAAGAACAGTCAATATGACAATTTCCATTAATGTAAAATACTGTGTGTACAATATATTATTGAAGTTATGTTAGAAAAATATAAAATTCGTGGACAATCTCTTAATGTAAAATTATATATCGGATTGCCCACGTAGATTTCCGTTAATAAAAATTTAGCCAGGTGGTGACTCTATGCAGCAATTTTCCGACTATGGTTAGCCTAGGGTGGATTTTTTGCAGGATCTCAATTCAAGATTTCTAGCACATACTCTACCGGCACCACACTCTCGCACCTGCTGAAATTTATAAAGTTAAACACTCATATTTTAAATCAGTACTACATTCATAGGAAATTAGGAATTACATTCATTGACAATCTTCATTTTGGTTGGCAGCTTCCTTCTTTTTTTTTTTCTTTATAAGAACTCAAGGTTAAACTCGATCTTCTAGCGAGTAACAAACCAAATCAATAAATGTATAATTAATGCTATATCTGAAATACAAATAAGTCAAATTTTTTAAACAACCACTGCCCTGCGTTGCCAATTCCCGGTGTTGAACTCGGTAATCGTGAAGATCATCTCTGCAGTAGAACAGTTGTTCTCTCTAGACAATTGCAGCGATCTGATGTTCCGTTTCAGTCCGAATAGTATAGTTTGTTATACTACTTTGCATTGGACGTTGGTTTTTTTGTTTTGATTTGCGTTATTGTATCGCGTTGATTGGATTGATTGTCACTGAGATTTTAATTTTTTTTGTTTCGTTTTATAAAATTAATACACAAACACAACTTAGTTATATACGTTTCTATATTTTGTTGTATTTTTAGATTTATGTAACTATATGGAAAACTTTAAGTTATATGTAGTTTAGTCATAACATAAATGTTGATCAGCATTATTATGGTGACTTTATCGTGTTTTTATTTGTTTCTTGATGGTCTATATCGAGTATAATAATTAGGTATCGCGAGATTTGTTTTTATTTTTTTCAAGCACAATCAATGTTATACACAAATAGTAACGTAAACAGGCCCTGACCGTACCATAATTTATAATTGATGTGGTTTAATATATAGCTGTAATCTAGGTCTGATCGCCACCAAATCCCAATCCAAAAACAAATTATTTTTGTTATCGATTTCTACAGCTGATTTTTTGCATTTTGTTTGTTTTGTTGTTGAATCATTCTCGCAATATTTCAGACTTAAGCTTGTTTCGTGGTAACGAGATTTCTCGGTTGCAGTACAAACACATGCGTCATTGATCAGCGCAAAAAGCTCTAAAGCATACAGCAATTTTAGCCCTATACGCTTTAACCATAAAGCCTCATTAACGAATAAGGCAAGCATGTAAATGGTAAGCATAACCTAAAGGGTGAAAAATAATACAATTAATCAAGCTTTCCTTATCAACTGCATATGGTCAAAACCGCCAAAACATTCGTGATCAACCAGCAAGTTTTACTACCAACAGCATTAGTCAGAGCCGCAACTAGCACAGGCGATTTTTTCACACTAAGAGCTCTAATTGATCCAGGATCACAGGCCACATTAATATCCTCCAAGGCCGTAAATTTTTTCAACATCAAGAAGAAAAAGGCACATATCAACATTTCAGGCGTTGGCGGTACTGAGACAGGAATCTGCAGACACACAATCAACATAAAATTAATGCCAAGATTCAATGAGAACTTTAGCTTAGACATTGAAGCCTTAGCACTCAACAACTTAACTCAACAACTACACGCAGTTTCCATTGATACAACCAAGTGGTCCCATCTTCAAAAACTAAAACTTGCGGATCCACAATATAATCAGCCTCAACCAATTGACCTGGTACTTGGGGCAGATTATTACCCGTCGATTGTAACCAGCAGCATCATCAAAGCCGGATACCAGGAGCCTATGGCACAAAACACGGAATTTGGCTAGATAATAATTGGCAGTATGGGCAACACGGACGATAGTAATAGAACAATAATGGTGACCACTAAAGCAACCGAGGAGCAATTGAAGTTGCTCGTCGAGAACGACAACATTCCTGAAAAACGAAGCCACACCGCAGAAGAAACCCAAGAAGAAGAACATTTTAAAAGCACCGTAGTAAGGGGTGCAGATGGAAAATTTATAGTAAGGATTCAACGACAACCCTAACACGCTAGGGGAATCGCGAAAAAGAGCCGTTGCTAGGTTATTACAAATCGAAAGAAGATTTATGAAGGATTCAAACTACAAAAAACTTTATCATAAATTCATGCAGGAATACATCGATTTAAACCACATGGAGTTGATCCAGGAAAAACGGAACGACAAACAAGCTGAAAACACATATTACATACCTCATCATGGTGTGATCAAAGAAGGCAGCACAACAACCAAACTTCGAATAGTGTATGGCGCATCCTCCAAAACAACGAGTGGGGTATCCTTAAATGATATTATGATGACCGGTCCGAAACTTCAAGAAGAGCTTACCGATATATTACTACGTTGGTGAAAACATAAAGTTTTGATGACCGCCGACATACAAAAAATGTATCGTTAAGTATGGATAAACAAAAGGGATCGAGACTACCAACGAATATTATGGAGAAGCGATCCTTCTCAGCCAATCAACGCATACAGATTAAACACAGTAACGTGTGGAACTTCCGCAGGCAGCTATTTGGCAGTAAGAGCACTATTACAACTAGCTCAAGAAGGAGCCAGTACCCATCCCACAGCAGCTAACATCATCTTAACAGACTTTTATGTCGATGACCTGCTCAGTGTGGAGGAGACACTAATAGCACTAAACAAATTACGAGAGCTCACAGCCCAAGGTGGATTTCAGTTAAGAAAATGGACATCCAACAAAATCGAAATAACAAAACATATTCCTCACGAGCAACTGGCCGATGGAAACATTCAAATCAAACTAAACGACTGCATCAACAGTCTGGGAATTTAATATAACCCTCAAAGAGACTGTTTTAAGAAAGTTAGTACAATTTTTAGTATAAACTTCCAAGTCGTATGGCATGGTGCATTCAGAGATGGAAATTATTTGTTACAAATTTAAAAATATTTAGGGCTTGCTAAGTTCATATAAATATTTGTAAATTAAAACTTTCACAACTCTAACCACATTCACCGAAGTGAAGTTTCTAACAAAAAATAAATCTGAATTAGTAACACTCAAGATACAATTCTTATTGGAAAAAATGAGTGATTTTTAATACTGTATATTGGAAATATATAAAAATTTTGTAGACATTATGTTTTATAAAATTTAATCAATTATTATAAGCAAGTAATAATAATAATTTAAAAAAAATTATAGGTGGTAGAAAAACAAATAATTTTTCTAATCGGAATCAAAAACATAAACGACATAATTTTTTGGTAGAATCATTCTTGAATTAAACAAACCAAATACCAAGGCATCTCGGAAATTTGGACAAGATTCCGCTATATTGGTCCAATACGCCTATCGTTAGGGAACATTTCATATAGAAGAAGAGTTTTCCAAACGGAGGATTTGGGATGAGTTTTCCAGCATTTTTTTCTTATATTTTGGCTTATTTCTAAAAATTTGTTATCATTTGCAATAATTAACTGAATTGGGTAAGATTTCGCTTTATAGGTCTGATAGGCCTTTTGTTAGGAAACATTTCATAGAAGAAAATTTTTCCAAACGGAGGATGCTGGATAACTCATTTCAAATCCTCCGTTTTGAAAAATGTTCTTCTATGAAATGTTCCCTAATAATAAGCCTATTAGACCTATATAGCGGAATCTTGCCCAAATCTCCGAGAGTGCCTTGTTAATTAGTCTAAATGATAACAAATTTTTAGAAATAACTCAACCTCCGTTTGGTAAAATCTTCTTCTATGAAATGTTCCCTAACGATAGAGCTATCAGACTTATATCTTGCCCAAAACTCCGAGAGTGCCTTGTTATTGAATTAGTTAACATCAATAAAGATGCTATTTTTTGATTTTTAACAAAAAATTATAAATTTTCGCAATCGATTCCAGTTAGTGAAAATGTTAATGAAAACAACCCGATTTCAAATCATTCGTTTGGAAGTTTGTTTCTACAAAATGTTCCCTTAAAACAGGCTTGATTAAATTTTTATGTGTTGTATGTTTTGCAAATGGGTACTTAATTGAATTTCTCAGTTTCCTAATGTTTTATAGCGTGTGTGAATATCGTTTTTTATATAATATTTATTATTATTTTATAATATTATTATGCACTTAATAGGTGCGTTTTTTTATTAACAGAACTTAAAGTTCTATGTATAAGAACATCGGGAATAATACTGGGAAATTTTATTTAGTTTAACCAATATATTTAATTTAAGTTCTATTTATTTGAATAAATTTCAACTTCTAACTATATTTTTTGACGTCTATTGTAAAATAATACAGGTATCAAGCATAAAAAAATGAAAAATATTTGTTTAAAATATTTCCTTTTAAAATTTCCCTTTTTTTCGAGTTCGTGTACTATGAATTTATCGCGAACTTGAAAAAACCAATGTTTTATCCAGAACATTGAAAAATAAAGTTAAATTTGATTTTATTTCGATAATAGTGAATTAAAATGTGTAGTTTAACATTAAATGTATCTTATTTATTGATAAAAAATGAAATTCATTTTACTGAAAAAATGAGAAATGCTTATCCACTTAACTTCATTCCAATAAGAAAATTTTTGAATTAAAAAACGCGACTAATGAAGTAAAACACTTTCTTGAAATTCTCATTTAAACATGGCGGAATTAACCAATACATATTCATTTCAATTGGATTCTAATGGGATTTTCGTTCTGTAATTTTTTTCTAATTGGAACCATATACGTATACGTGTTATTTTTTGCTAGAAACTTCTCAGGCTCTTTGTTTCTTTCTTTCTTCTTTCTTCTTTATACAAATTCATATAAATTTGGAAATTTAAAATTTAAAATGATTGTAGGAATTGGCAAATCTTTGGCATTTATAGTTCTAATAATTTTAAAAACCTAAAAGTTTAATTTATAAAAAAATTAATTTAACTTTTTTTCTAAAAATATTTCGTCGCTTGTAAATTTTAAATACATATGTAAATTATATCTTAATACTAAATATAATAGATGTATAGAAATATATTTAAATTGTTGGAATTTTGCACTAAATTTTGATGGACTAGTTATTAAAAATCTTAAAAATTTTAAATGTGCCATACTCTCTCTATTCTAACAATTATAATTATACGAAAAATATTTAAATTTATTTTTAATAAACATGTTAAACTATTTAAAATCTCGAAATAATAATAATTTTTAAAATCCCGAATTTCCATATTTTAAATATGAAAATTTTGATTTGTTTTTCATATGATAATTTATAAAATAAAATTTCAAAAATGATAATATTGGCTTATAAAAGAACACTTTAAAGTGATATTTTTAAGTTTTCATTTTTAAAAATTATCAAAAAAATTTTTTGTAGCCTAAATGTTCCATATATGTATATAAGATTTTAAAACTTCTGAACATGTTAAAACTATTGTAATAAAAATTTAATTTAAAATTATTGAAGGGTTGACATATGTACTTCATAAAATTATTTAAATTACTGATTTTTTTTTTTAAGTTTTCTAATAAATCATGGTAAATTTTTATAATATAAAAATTATTAAAACTTGCAAAATTCTTTCAAATCGTATAATCCTAACTGAAGCGTTAAAAGCGTTGCCACTTGAATTTTGTTTCTATATATAGCACCGTTTTTTCTATTTATGATTAAACTTACTATGGAGAAGTATATAAAATAACTTAAATTAATAATTTAATTAAAAAATGAACAACCGATTTATTCGTTTGTAGCCACGAAATAATTTTTTTTAAATTATATTCGCTATTTTTTAGTTTATTTATTATTTTAAATTGGTTTATTATCAGTTCCAATTAATTTTAATCATAAATTCGTGTTGTTAAAATCTTATCACTGCAATTAAAATATCGAATTAATAAAATTATTTTTATAGTTCCAAAATGGTTATTAAAATTCTATAAATGGCAATAGTAAATTCTCAATTTAAAATTATAAAATTTAATTTTTATTTTAAATGTTTACTTCAAAGTAAATTTAGTTCTCAAAATACCAAAAGCAATGTATCCCAATAATTTACTTGCACCTAAAAATTATGGATCGTAGTAAAATTCATCGTGAAATCGAACTTAGTACTAAGCTTAATTAACCAAATCCGATGTGTTCGGCAGTTAAAGCAACTCAATTAACTGTACACAAAATCGAACAAGTGCCCTATAGCCATACGGTTTGAGTAAATAACGCAGAAATGATTGCTAGAATACAATTTTCAACATTTCACGAAATTATAAGTTGGAAATGGTTTATGTATCCAAATTAGTTGGGAGGCACAATAAATGAAAGCTAATAGGTTATAGATGCATAAAAAATAATACTCAAAACAAAATGTATATATTTGAACATTAAAAATTGAAAATAATTACAGATGTGAAGTTTATACTGAATATGTATTTCGTAAAACAACAACATAAATAAATTAAAAATAAATAAAGGTCTATCGTCTAAATTTTTTAGGAAATATTTAGTATAAACTTCACATATGCATAAATTAAGATATTTTCTGAAAAATATCGTTTTTGATAAAGATTAAACTTTTATTAACACAATGCCGACACCGTGTTCATTTACTCATATACATATCAATATTCAATGTTACATCGCATTTCCTCATCTATGTTATATACAGTAATTATTATTATCCCAGCCTTTCGAATTTCAAACAGCTTAGTGTAAATAAGGTAATTCCCTGCGCGCACTATATGCAGTCATGCCTTAATGCTTCGATGATTTTAAAACTGCTTTTGATTTTTGTGCATTGTATATATCCACGATTTATATACATACTTTCGACATTTCTAATTTCAAATGCAGTCATTTAAAAAATTGCACACGTAATATCTCGTTATAAAATCCACCTTTTAATATATACGCATATATATAGAAATGGCATTAAATATATATTAATCTTATATACTCGTACAATCACGATGAGTCTTCACAAAAAAAAAAAAAATTATAATTTTTGCTCATCATTGTGCGCCTCACCGCATCATATAAACTTAAAGATCGTGTTATGATCATAACACTTGATCTTTTTCTTATAAATTGACAAAATTTTTTAATTAATTGAGAACATGATCTTAAATATTGAATTCACATTTGCTGATTGAAAACCATAATTAAATTTATATAACTAAACATATTAACAAAAAAAAAACTTTCATCGCGATCTTCAATATTCGCGTTTGCTAAATATGGTCATACGAAAATATGGGATGGTACACGATCGCATACGATCGTTTGATCTTTTTCTTATATATGTACATATATACATATTATATTTAATTTTAGGTGGGGGTACGAAACATAAAATAACAAACAACATGATCTTGTTAAAATGAGGCGGAGTTATTTATACATCTGTATATAATATACATTTATAACGAAAAAAAGAGGCTGTACTTTAAAGAAATGAAGATCGTTTCGTTCGTATATATATATATATATATAATACTCGATCTAGAAAAGATCAAATTATTATGTTTTTGTGTGTGTGTGTGTGTGTGTGTGTGTTATAGGCAAATAGATATTATTTGTATTTGAACCTGTTCGTGTATATACTTGGCGTGGTGTGATCTTTTCATGAACTATTTGTTGTTGTGTTCGGTTTTGGATCTCTCTCAAGAAAATAACAAAATAAAAATAAAAATTTTTGACAAAAAATCAATTTGTTTATTTTTTATGGTCAGTTAAGTTTTACATCTCAAACTAGTAAGATCTGTTTAAGTTAAAAATAAAATAAGAAATTTAATTAAAAATTTTAATTTAGATTAAGTGCGTCGTGATCATATATATACGTTTAAGAACTTAAGTGATTTATGTGCACGCGAGAACTGTTAAAAATTAAATTTGAGTGAAATATTACATTTTAAGTGATTTTATTTTTAAAGTGAAATATAATGTCTGTTTCAACATTAAGTATGACACCGTATTTTTCCGGATATCCGTTTCAAGGTAAGCAAAATTTGTATTAAGTTTTCGAATAAACAAAAAAAAAAAATTCACATCAAATTTCTCGCAGACAACTTGGCGCACATTTACCACGATCATCATTAAATTGTTGTGTTTTTTTTTCATATAAAACACGGAAAAATATTTGAGAATTATAATAATAAACAACACACAAAATAATATTAAATATATACGAGAAAAAAAAACCGTGATCAAGATTGGTTTGCGGTACGATCGTCTTTGATCTTCTTATTTTTTATTTCCATGATCTCGTCTCTTGTTCTTTTCTCATATTTTCTTTTATAAATTTTGTGTTGTGTTATGGAACACACGTAATTCCTTTGCTTAAAGATTTTGTATATAAGAATAAATATATATATATATACATACGTCTTTTGATTGTATTATTGGGAGAAGAGATCACTGATCGATGCCGATAAATAATAATCATAATAATATAATAATGAAAGTAATAACGATCATAATGAAATAAATCATTTTTTACTTTATTGGCGATTTCAACACCTTGAACGCTCTGAAACAAATATTTCGCGATCACCTGAATGATCGTGCACATTTTACGTATATATATAATATACGATCGCGGTAAATTAAAGTGGTCGACCATATATGATAAAAAAATGTCACAATTTTTTCTTTTAAATATAATTCTTTCCATACACAATGTTTACGATCTCGCGATCATTCATTATATTATATATGTATGTATATACAAATTAACTATCATCATAACCATTAATCATAATTTTACTTTATCAATATATTTTGTTTTTGTATGTTGAACAATCGGGCAACAATTCCTTTAATTTATTCGCGGTCTTGAAATAATATATCATTAAATTGATCTTGTATATATGTGTATACAGTACATATTATGTATGGATATGGAAGAGAAGATCGCACAGTACAAAAACTAAATATAAAAATCTCGCTATGAGTGAAAACGATTTCAATTAAGCAATTCTATGGGAAACGCCACTGTGTGTACGCAAAAGATATACCCTCGAGGGATTATTTAACAACAATAACAAAAAAATGTTGTTTATGTTGATCGTTACATTATAATTCATCAAGTAAACAAACCCAAAATGGATCACATACACAAATAAATCGCACACGTTGCGATCAAGTCAAGTGGAATAAGGTTTATGTATAAATAATACCAGCACTTAATTAAATTAAATTTGAGAGCCTAATAATATCGAATTTATGACAATAAAAATGATCAAACGCCTACATTCCGACAAAACGATGAATAACTAATTTCTTGATCTTTTATTTTTAATATTTTCATTCAAACTTGATCGTCCATATGTTTGTTTCGGCAAATTCACTTTCTTCGGATGATCTGTATCTATCCGCATCTATTGTTGTATATTGAAGCAAATAGCCCATAAGAATAAAAATTAACTCAATATCATAAAATATAAAAGAATTGTGTATAAGATGATCTTTCTCTCTTTCTATTCATTCGTCTATATAAATTGTAAATTGATCTTTTGTTACGAAAACAGCATAATGAATAGAAATGATGATGATGATGATGAAGAATTTTGACAGAACAATAATTGAATTGCCCATTATTTGTTAACTCATCACATTTTAGTGTTTGACCACCAGCACGTTATATATGGAGAAAATTAAATCCAATTAAAAATTAATTTTTGTGTATTTTTTTTCTAGGACAAGGACGTGTTAACCAATTGGGTGGTGTATTTATAAATGGTCGTCCGCTACCCAATCATATTCGGCTTAAAATTGTAGAAATGGCGGCGGCTGGTGTACGGCCATGTGTCATTTCGCGACAATTGCGTGTCTCGCACGGATGCGTATCAAAAATTTTGAATCGTTACCAAGAGACAGGATCTATACGGCCCGGTGTGATTGGCGGATCTAAGCCACGTGTTGCCACACCCGCTATCGAGACCCGCATTGAAGAGCTTAAACGATCTAATCCGGGAATATTTAGCTGGGAAATTCGTGACACGCTAATGAAAGAAGGGTATTGTGACAAAAATACCGCACCATCGGTGAGCTCAATTAGCCGTTTGCTACGCGGTGGCAGTCGTCGCGATGAGTGCTCGAACGGGCGTAATCACTCAATCGATGGAATTTTAGGAACATCCTCGGGTGACGAGGATTTCGATGACACGGACACCGAATCCGAACCCGGTATACAATTAAAACGTAAGCAACGACGATCGCGCACCACATTCAGCGCCGACCAACTAGACGCTTTGGAACGCTCGTTTGCACGCACTCAGTACCCCGATGTGTATACACGTGAGGAATTAGCACAAAAAACACGATTAACCGAAGCCCGGGTACAAGTTTGGTTCTCGAATCGACGCGCCCGTCTTCGCAAACAATTAAACTCGCATCAGCTTGCCTCATTCAATTCATCGGCCTCAACATTCATCCCGAATCATCAATCATCATCGTCGTGCGGCCAACGAACCGACACTACATTATCCACATCAGTATCAACATCGCCAATAAATTCGTGGACAAACGCACAAATACCATCATTATATTCACAAACCACACACCATACGCCAAACTATACGTACAACCATGCGGAAAATCCATCCCTACCCAATTCACCAGTCTCATCAATATCGTCCGTATCGTCTGCATCACCAACAACACAACAACAAAACACGACGACGCCAACAAATTTCAATGCAATGCAGTACACGGAAAATGGACAGTGGCGATCAAATTTAACGCATCAACCAGCATTCACAAAATTCACGTCGGAATGGGACTCGTGCTACAAGTAAGTATATATTCTCAGTCGAATTAAACCTTTTTGGTGTTTTATATAAAATCAGTTCACTAACTATATTGTTTCCTTTTACGCACAGTTCATTATTTTCGTCAAATCCTTATGGTACAGCAACATCGTCGGGAACATCAACATCATCAAATACGCTACCAACTACAACCGCAGGATTTAGTACAAATGGTTATAGTGGAGTTACGCCCGCAAGTGGATATAATTCAAAATACTATAATCCGCATCCGTTCGGTGGACAATTTGGCGGTATTGAAATGGGACGAGTTTATTAGTTTTTTCCTATAAATTATAAGTTAAGTTACATAGATATAAACGAGATAAGAACTGATTAATTTAAGATAGTTGTTAAGTTGAAAATTGTAATTAGGAATTTAAGTTTAAAATAAAGAATTTTAAAAATTATTTTGAGTGGTTTTTATATATTGAATGATTTTTTGAATCGTTGGAAAATGAAATGCCGAAGAATTTGGGTTGATCGTTTAAAGGTTGTACTATATTTCACTCATAACTTTCACTCAAAATGTGATATTGTATATATTCCACTCGAAATGTAACCAAACTTACATCGTCTTTTTTGTTATTTAAATTAACAGTCTGTAAAATTTAAATTAAATAGTTTTTAATCGATGTGTATACGAATATATGATTGATGTTATATGTCATGGTCGAATGTAATTAAAAGTTCGTAAAACAGAATGATCTAATATATTTGATTGATTTAAATAAATAAATTAAAAACGATAAAACGATCATAATGACGCAAACGCAGTTAAAGTGTTGAGCTCATCTATCAAATAAAATAAATTAATTAATGTTATTTCGTGCGTGACCACCTCCATAGTATATTTATATAACTCTTTTTAGCAGACATGCATCCAGTGCACGCAGATTCCTTATACTTCAACTATATATACATATATATGTATATATATATGTGACGGAAACAAAAATCGAAATACCGATAATATATCAAAATATATGCCGACAAATAAAAATGTGCAGACAGGTCCTGACAAAAGATCAAATGAATAATATAAATGTCGGTCCTTTTTGTCCTCGATTTTTGGGTCTTCTTTATAAAGTATATATTAACATTCTCTATTGATCTATTTGACATTTTGAACTTACAACATGTATATAGATATGTATATTTGAGACCTCCTTCTTGTTATATGTGTCTTCATTTGTTATGATCTCTATTGAATTTTGTCATCCGCAAAACCACCCACCATGTTGTTTTTTGTATTATAAACGATCGTATATAGAGTTTGTTCAAAGGACTTTTCGGTCAATTTGATAATTTGTTAATGAGTTTCAAGTGGTTTTTCCATGTATATAGTCAAAGTGTTACAGGACTCGTACGAATATAAATGAGAAAATTAATTGGATGATCGTTTTTTTTTTTTGTGAAATATGATCGGGGTGTCGGTTTGTTTGAAATTTAAATCGACATGATTTGGTTAAACCACGATGCCTTGTGTAAAACAGTACACACACACAAAAAATAATTAATGATTACCTATACGTTTTACTCGTATATATAGTATAGTGTAGAGATATAATCAACCTTGTATATATCGCGTTGCACAACGCAAAACATTCAATTATCTGCGCGATCGTTCATTAGATCGATGTGCATAAATTTATATCAATTAAAATTAACATATACACTTTTGGTTTCTGATTTCTTCATTTCGTATATATACCAAGCGCGGCACAAAAAAAAATCCAACTAAATTTTTTTTTATATATTTTAGTCGATCGTTGTTTGCAATGTTAAAACTTTGTTTGCGCATCTCCTCTGGTAACTGATCATTAAATCAAATCAAATACAAATTGCTTGAGGAATAATAATCCTATATATATAGAGATATAAAATCGACAACCTATAATCTCTGCGAGGTTGATTGCATATATTTGCATTCTATGTTTGATTTTTACATCATCATCATCATCAGCATGTCATACATTTGTGGTTGCATTTTTTTTGTTTGCAATTTGCGTGTGCAGTCTAACTAAACACACAAAACTATATATACTAATAAATATAAGTGATTATTAGAAGACCTCCTATGAGAACAATTACGTAACATTGAATTGTATACAATACATCAATTACTAAACAGTTCTTCTAATTGACCGAAATTTAATATTCGTTCGTATATATATGTATAACTGCTACTTTAAACGATTGTTGATCGACCTGAATAATTTACGTACATACGTATATATACATTAAACACGATCTCATATATATATATATACACAAAATACTTTATACAATCACCTGTAAAGTTGTTGTTCGACCACCCTCAATGTCTTTATATACGCATCCAAACGTTTTGGTTTATTGTCGAAACGAAACGGAAAAATATCATCTAGAAATGATGTTTGGGATTTGAAAAGAAAAACATTTTGGAAATATGTTTTTGTTGTATGTATATACGTATGTATAAAGTCTTAAAGCAACAAATATATTGTATTATAGTATTATATGATGAATTATGCATAAGATGTAGTGTATATATATACACAAAGAATGCTACGAAGGTTATTCAAATGGTAAGTAGGTAATTTAGAAAGAATTTAGATTTTTAGTCCCTTTGTATACATATATATATATACGACAAAATATGCGATGTTGCAATGAAATACATAATTTTTATTGCATTTTACTTGTTGATTTTTAATTACTTACTGGGAAGTCAAGTTTATTAAGGAGTGTTAATTAGTGCAATAAAACTCCAACCGCGGGTGACAGAAGTATGTATAATTTCTGACTACTGCTGGTTATAAATCAAAGACCAGATAAGGTTATATTGATGTTTATTATTTTACTGCTTATACTAATCAGGCATAAATAAGGTTCGAACATATATAAATCAAAAATTTCGCATCATTTTACAACTCGGTGTGAAATGATAGAATTGGTAAATTATATTGCCAGGGACGGAAAATTGTTCAGGTAAATAAAATACTCTAGACGCATAGTTAAATTGTGGATAGTAAAATTTAGGAAATTCTCAAATTCGTAAAAATGTAAAAATTGCTTTTTAATTCCAAATTATAGTTGGGTTAGTCATCCTAAATATTAATAATTTTTCGCTTAACTTTGGCATATAAAATTTGACCAAAAGCAAAGGTGTATCTGATGGACTCCAAACTACATATATACGATCTGTAAACTATAACTATATTTTGAATATAAAATCAATAAACTATATTGCATATTCAAAATATGTATTTAAATATGATTGCAATTTCAAATTCAGAATTGTTATAATATTTCAAAATTTCAAATTTTTTTAAAATTGATTAACAGTAAACTATACGTTAAAATTGAAAAACCAAAATTTTCGAAATTTCAAAATTTAAAAAAAAAAAAATAAATAAAATTTATTTGGCTGAACAGTCTTTTGTGCATCAGACTTTAAGCGTAAGGATCATATATAAAATACTCAATAAAAATTAAAAAAAGTTTTACTCGAAATTTTCTAATCGAGCAACCCACTTGGAGGTCACGAACCATACTTTGAGAGTAGCCGATCTAACCTATCTGAATATATAGGCGAGCATCCATGGACTGGCAGGATAAATACAAAATATTAAAAATCGTTTAAAATACGAATCTTCTAGCTTCAATGGAAATATAACAGGCCATTAAAATCCCGATGAACAAAAGGATGGCGGTGATTGACATTCATGCGACTCTCGCCGCGCAAGGCTTCCATGCTAAATCTATTGCAAACATTTTAAATCGGGACAATCTTCCTCAACCGATGTTTCGCATAGACTTAGAGCCAGATGAGAAAAACAAAGGAAGCCACTGTATATATAAGTTGAGATATTCACTGCATCGCAAAGTCACTGTAGAGGAACCCAAAAAGCGAGACGAACCAGTATAATGCATCAAGTGCCAAGAATACGTGCACCCAAAAGCTTATTGCACGTTGAGGGAAATTTGCGTTAATTGTAGCGAAGTTAATGATTCAAACAAATGCGATAAGACGAGAAATGATCCATCAGTCAAGCGCTGTAGTAATTGTGGTGAAAATCACACAGCAAACTACAGAGGTTGCCCAGTATATCTGGATTTGAAGCGTAAGACCAATCCAAAGTTGCGATCTGAGCAACGAATGTTTAAATCACGTTGCAATGAAAGAAATATGGCTTCAAGAAGTACAACTGCCCAACATGCGAACGCACACTTAACAACACAAAATCACCTGGAGAATGTTACAAAGTTGGATATCCAACTTTGCACCCCGGAAGATATTGATGCGGCGGCGAATGATTTAACACATATATATTGAAAATACCAGCAAAAGAGGCCACCCCTGTTATTAAATCTCTGAAAAAGTTAATAAGCGTGAACCTAATATACTGCAGTTAACCCAAGAAACACGGACAATACGCCGGCTTCAGATGGATATTGAGCCAGAAGTGACGTAGACAAGGCGACTTCTTTCTCTATAACCACTTGGAAAAAGTATTCACACCAAACGAAAAAACTAACAACAGTGAACTACCAACGTTTACGGAGGACCCTCCGAAACCAATTCCATTAAAATGTAAGTGGAAAAAAGTTAAAAGTACCATTAAAAATTGTATAAACCCAAAGAAAGCTCCGCAGGACACGATTATATTAACGGAAAAATGATCAGTGAATAAATCCTGTTAAATTCATAAAACTCATAACTTATATCTTCAATGCGATTATGAGATGTCGGTATTTCACTAAAAAATATCGCTAATTACAATGATTCCAAAGACTGGAAAAAACGAAACACAAGTTGCATCGTACAGGCCAGCAAGTATACTTCCGATGATTTCTCAACTTTTTGAAAAAATGGTATTACAAAAATTAAAACCAATATTATCTGAAGGACAGATTATACCAGACATTTGGGTTTCGAGACCAACATGGTACTGTAGAGCAGGTGCACAGAGTTGTTAACACAGTTAAATTTGTATTAGAAGAAAAGATCGGCATTTTTCCTAGATATTGCGCAAGCTTTCGACAAAGTATGAGGGGCTTATACGCAGTAGTTCCACAAGGCAGCGTACTGGGGCCAGTATTTTATTTGCTGTATACTGCCGATCTACCAACAATTCGGTTTTCTAAATTGATTAACAGTAAACTTTACGTTAAAAATTGGATATTTCAAAAAACCCAAAATTTTCAAAATTCCAAAATTTAAAATTAAATTTTAGAATTCAGAATTGAAATATACGGTCCAAGAAGTTTGATTGCAAAATTTGAAATGTCCTTAAATTTATTAAGCTGAATGAAATTAAATATATAACGAAATTCGGGAATTTAAACGATTTTTAATTTCCAAAATTCGAATGTTTAATCTAATTGGATGAGCAGTCTTTAGTGCATCAAACCTTAAACGTAAAGATCATTTAAAATACATAACTATGGGTCGTGACAATAGCTGATCTAAGCTTTCTGAATATATAGACGGGTGGGTATCCTTGGACTGGCTGAATAAATACAAAATATTAAAAAAATAAAATTCGTCAAATGATGAAATTTCTAACTTCAATGAAAATATAACATGTCATTAAAATCCCCATGGACACAAAGATAGCAGTTGGCTTAAGCTATTCAACCACATATAGTCGCGAGGAAACGGTTTAGGCAATGGACACAGTCTCTAGGACCAGCCGAACAAAATTATGTTAACTTATTTTTGTTTGGACGCATATGCGATAAATGTACAATAGTAGGTTCTTGACGATCTACAAAAATATGGGAGTATCATGTTGCGGTCAAGGTCAAATGTAGACTAATTTCACCTTATACCTTCTAAATCCAGAATTTTCAAAATCTGCATTTCAATTCAGTTTTGAAAAATTTTAAATTCTTGAGATTAAGTTTTAAAATTCGACAAATTTCGTACCCAATTCTGAAGATAAAATTTTCAGGAAAAACTGTACAGGGTGACATGCAATGTGCAGTTGGTATTATACTGTACTTGTGTGAATGGGATGAATGGGTTGAATGAATTAGTGTGTCCATGTGGGTATTGCACCGTGGGCCCATTAGTGGCATTGAGTGCTGGAAAATCCGCCTAATTTTAATTTTGAATTTAATTTAAGTCGATCGATTGATATGAATGTGTTTTTTCCATTGAAGTCCACCACAAAATATTTTCTGAATCGTGAAATTACCTTACATATGTATGTGGACCTTCCTATAAAGCGATGTCAGCCTAGTAGGAATTTTATCTACCCTGAGAAAAAGGAACTCACATTACTCAGGGTTTTTGGAATAAATATATTGTTTTCAGAGCATGGGTGATAAGAAGTAGTCCAAATTCGATGTGGGCCTAGAAGCTTAGTTAATTCTGAGAACATCTTAGATTGGAATGGGTTTCCTTGATCTATAGTAATGGATGGATGAACGTACCCAAAACCTTGATATATCATTTTCCACAAAACTTTTTGGAACAGTTGCGGCGATACTCAAACGATCTACGGCAGTTAAAATGTATGCATCTCGATTTAATAGAGAAAGTGGTCCAAAGATGTCCAAATGAATGTATTCAAATCAACCAAATGGCTGTTTATATGGTTATAGTTTCGATTTCGTGTGCCTTTGAATTTTAGATCTTTGGCATGAAACACAAGACTGTGCTCAGATGTTAACGTCTTTGTTCATGTTAGGCCAAAGTAACAATCTGTTTTATAATTTTCTAGTTGTGAGACGAGTGAAACCAGTAATTTCTGAAGTTCCTCGCCATGCTTCTGTAATTCCGAAATAGATTTGAGATCTACTGTATGCATATTCGATAGATCCAGTTTCGTTATCGCTTGTCAGCGACAACATTATTTTTCCCTATAATATACTGACTGCGGAATAAAATCCAAATGTCGAGCTTGTCGTGAACTTCTTTTTATTTTAGATAATATGAAGGTTAGGTGTAAATCGTAAATTCTCAACCTTCTACAAAATATCGAAAACCGCTAAGTTTATAGCGTGTAATTCTCTATCGAATTCTGAATATTTCGTTACGGCTGGTTGTAACTTTTTTGAGAAATATGGTAGAGGTTCCCTACATCCATTTTTGAGTTGCTGCAAGACGGTCAAAACCGCGGTGGAAAATTCCGATATACCTTCAACTGTTTCTTCGAATGGGAATATTCCCATATAGGTAATTTTGTGACTTAGAAAGTTAAGGGCATTCACACCGAAAACGCATTTTGAAGTTTGGATATTGATATCAAAATCGGCAATCCTTTTAAACAGTAGTTGCAAATGCTATATGTGCTCTTCTTCTGATTTCGAAGCTACAAGAATATCATCTATGTATATGCAAACACGAAATCCCGTCCTCTAACTATACCTCGTTCATGAGGCTTTGAAATGTCTGAGCAGCGTTGCGTAAACCAAAAATCATTCGCGTGAATTCGAATAAGCCAAAAGGAAGGGTAATTGTTATCCTAGAAATATCCTCTGTAGCAACAGGTATTAAATGAAGGCGCAAATCTATAAACTTGTCACCCTCGTATCACATTAATCCTAGTGATATTTGGTCATATAAAATTAATTTATAAAATCTCTCTAGGAATTGTCTACATTACCGACGTTATCTGCGTTGTTTACGGGTTGCCGACACGCCGACTCATTCACGCCGTGAATTTTATAATTGAAACTTTCTTATACTGACAAACTAGTCTTAAGTGCACCATCCCACAAAACTTAATCGTAGTCTAGGACATTTTTATGAACTTGCTGTGTAAAAGAATGAAATTTTCTCAGGAATACACAAAGATTTTAAAACAAAAGGTTGTAGAAAAATCACAAGACTTAAAAAAAAGAAAGAATAAAACAGCAGATCAACATTCTCTCTGTCATACCCAGCCTCTTTGGATACATGGTTCACAGAGTCAATCTTTTCCATATACTAATGCATTAGTACACGACAAATTAAAGCGATTCCGTAATGGATGAACCAAAAAATTTGCATGTTTCTTTGAAATGGTATATTATCCGGGTCACATCCATCACCAAAGCCAGTCAGTGCAGACATAATAATTTCATCAGTAATACTAGGAGGAAAGATCGATATATTGTTATTGTTATTCAATGTTTGTGCTGTATTCACATTAATGTCTGTTGGTCTTGGCGTCAGAGCTGTTGGTGTTATTGTAGGGCATATTGCTGGGTACCTCTCAATTTCTCGTTTAGTTCTAACGTATTTCCAAAATTGTTTAGGGTTGATTTGAATATTATCTTGGACATCAGCTAGATAAGAAATGTATTTTAACTTAAAGTAAACACTTTTTATCATTCTAGCATAAGCTTTACATTTTCAGTTTTTTAAATTTATGAGTCGATCGATAAACCACAGAGGATAACTCGAACTGGTTCTTTTGATGTACAATAGAATATTATTTTCAAAACCTCGTTGCAGAATCTTATAAAATTGGTTCACGTTACCATTAACATCGTATGTATTTAAAATATCATCTCATTTAACTGCTTCCAAGTATTGATGCAAACCCACGTGGTCAACTTTATTAAAGTTGAATGTGGTTTGTTGGTTATGCTAATTTCTTTTTGGTAATAGATCCACAGAATCAAATAATATGTCAATCGACTTGTGATAAATGTCACTAACGACTAATGGCGTTGATGATTCTACAACTTTAAATATACATCAACTTCGTTGGTGAAGAAAAGATCTAAAAAATATTCACTTTCATTGGGTATGCCATTGGTTTGATTTAAATTAGAATAAAGCATAATATAGACAAAATTGATTCCGCATCTGATATAATGTTATATGTGAGTATGCCATTCATTTTGTGATAGTATTTCCAGATAGTTGTATTTATAAGTTCAATGACGGCATCACTACATCTTGCATAAATGTCACTTCCTGGCTGAGGTGGTATTTAGGATGTATAAATAGATGTATAGACTTCTTTTGTTGAAGTTAATCTTCGCAGAGAGCTGTGTCATTACTGATGGTACTAAATTTACTGGCGAACTGTATAGTGAAGAATGTATAGGGCAATTAGAATACTTCCACCCGATATTTTTAAGCTAGTTGCTGCAGAGCGATCACAATTATAAACGACATAATTTTGTCCAAAACATTCCGTACTGCAAATACCGCAGAGTTAAACTTTAGATGTCGTTTTGTTTACATTTTGATAATATATTAGACATTTACCGCTTAATGCTTTCTCTTGATATATATAGATGATGACTTACCCACGGCATAAATAATTGTGCAAAATCGGGCCTGCACCACAAGTGACTGTAGTCTGTCATTCTCAACTGGTGACAAATATTTAAAAGAAATTGTGTTCAATATTTAAGCAACTATATAGCATGAGGCACGCTGTCAAATAATTCATGAGGTTTAGGATTTGTTCTTATACACAGATCACATTTGTTTATGAACAGGTCACATTCGGTGATTTATTTTATATTTAATTATCCTGTTGTCAACGATTTTATGTCTGTCACCCAAAACGGGTTTTATGGTAAGTACTTCAGTAGATTTTGTACTTGGTCAATTAACATCAGATTGGCGGGAATCGTAAAGATGTGAGTGGCCTTCATTTGGTTTATTTTTTAGAATTCACCAGTAATTGTATAATATAAATCGAGAGCGTTCAAAAGTAGTTTGTGTTGTATGCACTTCAATGTCCATCGTTTGCGCAGATGATCAAATAGGAACCACTCTTTAAAATCCCATCAAAACCAATTTATCAATCTAAAACCGTACATTCTTTATATATATACTTAATAGCAAGTCCATTCTCAAGGAAATTAGTTAAAATAAAACAAAAAAAATTTCCTCTAACTGACCAAACGAAATAAAAATAAAAATCCCAAATTAATTTAAATACAATTATAATAAACCGACAAGCAATATTGGTTGTACGAGTACAACAAACAGCATTATTGAATCTAATATTTTTTTCCCAACAATTAACCAAAAAAAAAAACCAAATAACGTATACGATATATACGAGTAATGTTTATATGACCGAACGGCTTAAATTGAGTATAATTAATTGCGAACAATTAATTTAGAATTTAAGAACTGAAATAAAAACAAAAAATTTTGGAAAGGTATGCGTATACGATATATCAGATCTATGAAATACTCAAAATCGTATAAATATGTATAATAAAAAAAAAAATCCAGACCTATCTATCTTATCGATATGGATATGTGTACATAAGGTATACACACGATTTTTATATTTCGGTCCAGATATGTGGAGCCATATCAAAAAGTTATCGTTATTAGACCGCGAGCGCAGCGTGATATTTTTATATTCGATGTTTTGAATTTGGACACGATTTTCAAGGAGCTAATAAACAGATTGTTTTATCAGGCCGCTGAGAATTAGATGTAATCTGTATATATACATATCATCGTGATATAGTTTTGCACGACTATTCACGACTAAACATACGTCTATATACAAAGTACCGGCAATTCACCATAAATTTAATACCGCACCACAATAACAACAACAACAACAACAATAAATTAATAATATTTTCTTAATTTTGAACTTGATTAATTTTAATTAATTTATTTAGTTTGTTTTTTTTTATAAATAATTCGTCTTAACAAAAAATAAAAATTATTAATAATTATTAGTTGGTTTTAAAAATATGATTTTTTTGTTTGTGATTAATTGCATAGTTGAGTTAATTGTTTTATAAAAAGTTTTAAAAAATATTATAAAAAATTAATCACAATCAAAAAAGATTAATATTAAGGAATTTAGAAAAATTATATAAAAAATGTCTTAAAAATAAAATAAATAGAGAGAGAGGAGGAACACACAGCACAAAAAATAAATTACAGAACAAATCCCTATAATGATCAGAATTCGATAGACTTCTAGTTTTTGACCCTTGTTTTTGTTGGATATTTAATTTATATCAAGATAAATTATATTGCCGGGTAATTATAGTAATTGGGTAGGAAATTGGAAATTTTTCAGTTATTCGGTTTGGTTTTATGCTTGATATGAATAATGGAACGGATAGTTTTTTTGTTACTATATTTTGCAGTTCAAAATACTTTGGTGATTTTATATATGGTATCTACGGTAAATAGAGGTCTTTGTGCAATTGTATACGCAGTCTTGGTTTGATTCAATTATTGTTAAAATTTTAATACTAAATTCGCCTAATCTCGCTCGTTCAAACCTGTATAGAACTTTAATTTTTTACATTAGGTTGAGTTAGGTAAAGGTGGCCGTCCTAATGGACTGGCATAGAAACAAAAAAGTCCGAAGCTGTACCACAGAGGATCTACTTCCTCTTCACTCGTTGATCCATCCTGAGCTTACCAAAAAGCGTTGAAAGCCCTTGACATCGATCTTACTAAGATCCGTCAGGTCGTCCAAATGGAAAGTTCCCATAAATTTTAATCTGCTGTACACTAAACTAGGTCAGGTTGAGAATAGATAGAGCACAGTTTTTCCCTTCCCCTTATCACCGCAGCTACGGCAGAAATCATGGGCGGGGCATTTATATCCAGCCTGCTTTGTGATATAAGGCGTGCTGTGCCCTTGCGGGCCAGCTCATCTGTCTTTACATTCCCTGTGATATTGAAGTGCCTTGGCACCCACGTCAATCGGATGCAAAATTGATCAGCCATCTCATTCAAAGATGCTAGACATCCGTAAAAATGCGAATATCCCTCATATATATTACATTATACTTCAACCAGTCGATGACTTCCATTATCGAGATAAGTTCAGCTTGAAATATACTGCAAAAGCCGGGAAGACGAAAAGAGAGGTTGACTCTTAGGGCCTCACAGAATACCCCGCAACCAACCCCTCTATCTCTTTTTGAGGCATGAAGAAGCCGTGAAGAAGCTTATCGCCTCATTGTCCATAACCGACTCATTTACCCAGTCCTCTCTGGTGGGAAACTCAGTTTTGAATCTCACCTCAACAGATGGCGAAGGGACAGCGTAGTCGATAGTTTCCGGAATACCCCTGTTGCAGAGGATGGGTGAGTGCCCTATATTGTTACAGGTCTACATATGGATTTGAACAGAATGGCTGCGCATCACACAACTTGCATCTTGTTGCTCGGCCGCAAGATCCAAGGAAGTGAGATGAAAGAAAATCAGGAGAGCTTGAGTAGGTGTGCTCCTGAGGGCCCCACTTATACACAAGCAGGTCGTTCTTTGGGCTTTCATCAATAGTTTATGGTTAGACATAATTTTTATCGCTGGCCAACAAACAACAACCCCATACAGCAGTATAGGTTTGACCACTGAGACATACAGCCAGTGTAGTATGTGGGGCTTCATACCCCATATCCTTCCAATGGCATTTTTGCAGCAGTATATCGCTACAGTAACTTTCTTTTCTCTTTCTACTTGCCCTTCCGGGTTTAGTAACAGGTCAATAATGAACAAGTTTCAAAGAAGGGGGATAAAACCCACCTTGCGGGGTCCCTCTGCTCACGTATCTGCTGGCAGAGATCCTATCTATAGATGAGCTGTAACGATCCTCCCTCTAAGCATTTGATCTATCCAGCTTTTGAGTGATCCGTTTATTCCCGGTCTGACCTTCCTGAAGGCCCCCTAAATATCCAAGAAAGTTGCCATTGAATATTCCTTATATTCAAGTGATTACTCAATCGGGCCAATAGCGAAATGGAGAGGTGTTTCCACCTATCATCTCTTACGGTATGCGTGTTGAGATACCGACAGCTACCCCGACTTGATTGAGCCTCTAATGAAAGCGTTTATTTTTTTTCCAGGGATTTTAATAGAAAACGTACCTCTATCTAGCATAGATTTGTTAAAAACATCAGATACCTTGGTTACTATAGAAGATCAAGCTCCTGTGTAGATGCAGGTGGGTTTGGAACCGATACCGGTAATGTGCTTCCAAGAATAGTTCTAAGGCACTCCCAGTCAGTTTTCCTCCTATTCCTGAAGGGTGGTTTGCCAGTGGGTTTTGTATCCACTTCATACTGGAGATAAGAATGGTTAGAAAAGGAATGGTCTTCGGACACTTTCCAGATCAATACCATATCCTTAACAAAATCTGAGACATGTGTGATGTCTAGCACTTTTTGTCTATTTTTAGTAATAAAGGTTGGTTAACGCCCCGCGATATTACGTATATTTAGGTAAGTATTTAAAATAAAACCAAGGAGTAACTCCACCTCGCTTGATGATATTTGTACTTCTCCAAATTGAGTGATGCACATTAGCATCACAGCTCACGATGACTCGTAAAGTTTCGTCTCTGAGCCTCCGTTTGTAACGAAGGTTTGTGAATTTGGAAGTTTCCATGTAAATTAAAATTAAATTAAATAAAATTAAAACTATGGAACCTGATAAAATTCGCTTCGTCATCAGAAAATATACTGGTTCATTGCCCTTGACGGTCATTCTAGCGCGGCTAAGGCTCAGGAGCAGTGGGGTGGGCTTTCAAGGGTTGAACTCAGTCTTGATAGACCGTAAAAAAAAAATACCAAAAAAAATAAACAATTCTCTCAATTATTATAGGGTTCATCTCAATTACGGCAAGTATCATCACCACGGTAAGTATTATATAAGGGTAAGTATATTTAAGCCAATGGTAAACAAAATGGTTGAAACAAAATGAAAATTAAACAAAGTAAAGTTGAACCGATCATGTCATCACTCACCTTGGTCACACTCTTGTCAAATCAAAATTCTAATTCATATTTTAAAATAAAAAAAAATTATAGGAATTCATTCAAAATATAAATTAAAGACATTTTATTAAATTGATAATGTAAATTGAATAGATAATTAATTGTATATATAAAAAAAAATGTGATACTTTAATTTAAACTTCAAAAATTAAATAATTAAATATAATTTAGTAATGGATAGAATATTCGTAAATATACGTATAAGTTTGAAGTACATACTATCGTTTTAAATGTTTGTTTATATACAATATCTTATACTAAATTAATACTAAATAATTCTTAAAATTAACAAGAGAAAAAAAAACTTAACTAAGAAAAGAATATAAATAGTAACATAAATTAACAAAAAAAATTTAACAATTATAATTAATAAGAATAAAAACCTGAGTGTTTTTTTTTTTGTTTTTCGGCTGTGTTGTATTTCATGGAGATGTTTTATGTTATATTATGAATGATTATTAACTGTAGTATTATGTTGTTATCGGCATATATTCCATTTTTTTTTGTATTTAGTTAGATCTCATTTTATTAATTTGTGTATTATTAATATGCATATTATTTAATGTTATCCACTCAAAGTTTTACTTATATATATATAAAAAAAAAACAAATATATATAACGTAAAACAGATTACGGTACCAGAAACATTACTAAATAATCGTATCACTTGTTTCTTAGATAACGTCACTAATTGTATATATGGATCTCTTTAAAACATGTCACGAGATCACATTTTATCACACAAATAATTTTATTTGTATTATCTATTTATTTATATAATTTTAACAATAAGGCTAATTTATAATCAATACATATGTATAGTCTTATTTAAATAGCTATAGTCTTAACATTATTGTAACACTATTACGATTATTATTTTTTTTTTTTGTTATTGCATGATGATATTATGTACAATATACGTATATTTAACTTATCACAAAAAAAATATAGAAAAAAAAAATATTTGTAACATATTCAATAAAACTCCGTTTAACATACGGAAGATTTTAAATGTTACTTAAAACAAACACAAGAAAAATATCACAAAGTTCTTTTTTAAATTCACTCAAGAAATTAATTTACACATAACACGTGTATTATCAACTTAAAAAAAAATTACATACAAAATTACAAAATAAACATTTTGTTTTAGATAAGGTATCGGAATATTTAATCCGTCTATTCTTATGGTAATTTGATAACTGACTACCTAAATAAAATTCTTCCTCCACCTCAACTTTTACCATTACCATGACCTATATATTTTATTTTTATTTTAATTTCTTGTATGTATTCATCACCGGATATTGATAATTGTGTTCGTTAATTTATTAACATTAGCAACTCAGCACAGTGGTCAATACCACTGTATCAACTATATTTGTAACACGGTGGTGAACAGGGCTGTGTTACACGTTATTGCACTGCCAAGCCTACCTAGTGGTATACTTTCATCCTCGCGTATGGTAGGTAGGCTGTATAACCCATAGATTTTACCCAACCATCTCGACGCTAGCCACCACTACATCAGCGTTGCTGTAATTTAGTAGTATACAAATATTCAAATGATTTCTAGCGAGAATGCAGGAACGTATTTTACCTTCATTTTTCTCATGTAATATTTTGTATTTGGGAGTTCTGTGTCCCGGTACCCGGTCACCACTGACCCAAGGTTCCTGGACCAGAACCACATCAATGGACTTAGATTCCATTTCAGCAAAACGGCCGCCGAGGCAGCTTTACAGTGATGTAGGGTGATCTGAAGGATTTTAAGCATTAGATAGTGCTTACCTCCACCACTGTTGAGTCTGACTCCGCGTCTGATAGCGTTTCATCCATTAGTCACTCTTACTGCCTCATCTATGACCACCGCTCTCTCAAGAAATGTATGATCCGTTTGAAACCCGCATTAGATGCGATTTTCTCCTCAGTCAATATTTTCAAATATGTAAAGTTGATAGAACATTTGAATAAAATTGTATTTCTCGTTATGCAATTCCATAAATTATAGTTACAGCTCCATGGAGTAACTTTATGAGTCAAATTTTTAAAGATCTCTGCAAATTGTTTGGAATTTAAAAATTAAATACTTCCGTGTATCACCCACAATATAATGGGGCATTGGAGAAATCGCATTTAAATCTCGCACAATACGTAACTCGTATAACGTAACTATACATCTAATGATCCTCTCAATTGAGACCAATGGATTCCATACGCAATGTTTACATATAATTCAACTCCTCACTGCGTTCCTAGCAATATTCTTAAAAGTAAACAAAACATCAAAACTATACTATGACAAATCTTCCTACCTCCTACTAAGTAATCTTATATTGTATTGTGAATTAATTGACATAATTCATAAATGTGGTTTTATAAAAAAAAAATTCGATACCAAAATTTCTTTCCAAGCACTCACATAGTAACACACACGAAAAAGCATCTTGAACTGTTCCAAGACAATTTTTCGTGTATTTTACTATGTGATGAGTGCTAGAAAGATCGATTGAAATTTGGTATCGAGAATACTTTTTTTTCTATTATTTATAAATTATGGTAAATGGGATTACAATATAAAAAATAAAATTTCAATACCAAATTTCAGTCGACCTTATCAGGCACTCCCATAGTAAAACACACAAAAAGGTGTCTATCACGGATTAGGGACAGATTTTCGTGTGTTTTACTATGTGAGTGCTTGGAATGGTTGACCAAAATTTTAAAATATTTTGTAATTATTATTGTATGGATTGTATTTTTGTATATTCTTTTGAATATATCTATTTTTTAGTCGTCCTGTGAGTGTTGGCATATAGCCAGGGATGGGCATTTAAGCGTCATCTTTGAGCGTCATCACATGTGACAAGTTCATATAGAATTTCCTTCAATGCAATTTAATCTACAATTTTCAACAATAAATTTTTATCTGTTTTATCTACATTATTTGCAAAGCTTTGTGAAAACCCTAACGCAAATCATTGAATTTCCTCAAAACAACGATATATACTCGTACCGTTGTAAAATGGTCTAGCTCATAAAAAGCAGATAGTAACAAATAATTCGGATATATTGAAAATTATTGTTGATCTATAGACGACTTGAGATGAGAACTTAATCTTCTGAAGAAGAAGCAGAAAATGTTATTATTGGAAATCCCATTTTAACCCTGAAACAGCGTTTGAAATTAGCCATTAGAACAAAAACGGAGCTAGAGGAGATCAAGGTTCAAAAACTTGAGATGTCTTTGTTCGAGGTAGAAAAACACACCAGCAGATTTTATGACTATTGCCTTAAAATCATGTTCTCACGGTAAAATCACTGAGCGTGGAATCCGAATGATCTTTTTCAGTCTGGACAAATATGCACCAACATACATATTGATTTATTGGTAAATTATCGATAAATTACCGACCCGATCAAAAATTTATCGTTTACCGGTAAATTAAAAATTCGGTTAATTTGTATTCCCTATACAATGCAGACCGCTCTATGATTAAGATATGACATAAAATTTGTCAAAAAAATATTTGTGAATTTGTTTTGGTGGATGACTTAATAGCAGCTCAATTGGACCTAAAACAGTTAGCAGGTCAAAAATTATATCTAGCTAAAATTCGTGGCAATGCTTCCGTTAAATATAAGCACTTCAAGTGCATTAAATTTGCAAAAAGAATTATTAGTTGGCAGGAAAATTTTCATACCAAACCTGCACAGAATACTAATAGGAATTTAGCTAGTTCGCACTACTCTAATTTGGTACGAAACTAATCAATTCTGTTCTTCAATGCTGTCTTAAAGGAACTGAGCCCATCGGTTTCGAGCTATCCTAAAATATTCGGCAATAGTGAAAACAATGTTGAAGAAGTGTGTCGAATGCGATAAGGTTGCTGAAAACGTGCGTTCTAAATGGAACAATATTACTGCCAAAGACGTTCTTTGTATCCTCTAAGTCCACTGCTAAAATCTAAACACTTATCAAGTGCCGTGAAGCTGAAGCTATACAAAGCGTTGATCAGGCCCGTTGTTATGTTTGGATGTGAAAGTTGGGCGCTGCGACGGATGAGTACGAGAGATGGCTCCTTACAATTGAGAGGAGAATCATGCGTGTGATTTACGGCCCAAAGCGCGAAATAGATGGTACATACCGAGCTCTGTACAATTTTGAGATCAAAGATCTGATGAAGATCCCCGATATTGTGCATGAAGTAAGATCTCAGCGAGTACGCTGGCTCGGTCACGTTCTGCGTGCTGATCCGCAACAAATTGTGCAGCGATCTCTGAAAGGAGAGCCACCATATGGTAGGCGCAGAGGTCGTTGCAGGCGACGATGGCTCCACTATGTAGAGAACGACTTCAGATTGTCTTAGACAGTATGAAGACCATGCTTAGGATCGAAATCGTTCTCGATCAGAGAAACCCAGAGATTTTTTATAAAATGATTTCTTATAAAACTTGCTAAGCAACGACTGACAATGATAGTTTTCATCATCTCACTGAAAATTACACAGTCCCACGGCAATGATATTGTAAATCACTTTCAATGCCGCACCGCCCGTATTATTATTTACTTGTACAACAATATATTATGCGGTTATATAATTATGCCTCATATACATGAAACATACAAACTGACCCAATCGTATAATCATTTTTAATTAAAAGTCTCACAGTTGTTATGACTTTTAAGAAAATATATATGCGATTGCATGTCAAGTGACAATTGTATTGCAATTACATTTGTGCAACAATTTAACAAAAAGTAAATATTATCTACCTGCGCATGTCAAAACTATCCGAAAACTCGAAAAATCATTTACTACGCAACAATTTCATCAAATCTCCACCAAGTCTATAATTTGAGCTGTCTAACGCATACACATTACTTAAATAATGTGCTACTGCATCTTTTTGATCGTCGACCAAAATATTCTAAAATTATCCATCAAAAATTGGTTAATTTTGTTGTTGTTGTTGCTGTGGTGGTTTGCTATCGTTTTGGAACCGCATTTGGATTGGTGCGCACAGTTTATTTGCCTTCCGTTTGTAATAAAATTTATAATTTGTGTTATCTTAAAAAAAACAAAGCAAGAGAAACGAAATACCATAAAAGAACAGCACAAGAAAATCGTTGTCGTCGGCATCGTCGTGTGTCTTAAAATATTTCCCAAATGGGAGCGTGCCATCAAAAACTAATATAACAACAACAACAATGAATGCGTATGTACGTATGTATATACGGATACAAGAAGGTATCAAACTTCACCAAAAAATTTGTGTGGTTTTGCGCGCAGACGAATCGAATTGAAAATTAAATGGATGATTTTCAATTTTGTTTCGGATGATTTTTTTAAAATTTTTTGTGTTCAAATTTCTTGATCATCTTCTTATAACTATAACATTATATATGTGTACATACAAATATGATTGTGATCTTTTCAAATTAAATGTCAAAATTACGCTTATCGATCGGAGAATTTTGTATAACATGTATGTAACTTAATTATATAAAATGGTGATACGACGATGGATGGTTGGTGAGATGGCATGTTTTCCGTATACAAAATGCACCTGCACTTTGAGCACAAGTACAAAATTAGGTTATCGCGTCGGTCGTCTGTACAAAAAAAAATACCTAAAGTTGAATTTAATTGGTCGACGAATAACACGATTAATTATTGTCTTTTGTTCGGGACACATCATCACATTATTAACCAATGAACACAGCAATCATCTTGAAGTGTGGCAGCAATGTGATTTCATGGCAGCAATAGGCCTAAATGACTATTTTTTCATCGGTATTTTTGTATAGATACATTCAGCCGCGTCATATCTATTTTTTTCTACGTCGTGTCTACGACGTGTCGACAACGTGTAGACAACATCGACTGCGTCAATAATGTAGACAATTCCTGGAATAATTTTGTGAATTAGTTCTAAATTTTTATTCTAAGGTGATCAATCAATGCGATACATGATAAAAATCTTTACAGTAAGAATATAACTTCCATTAAGAATAGTCGAGGGATCTCTGACTATGACCGTACCATAAAATTCAGTACATCTCGTTCTATGGTAAGACGAATACGAGCACGAAGGCTATAAGAGGTATCGAGTTATTAAAAAGCCAAACCGTTGGGATAACCAGAACTTGTCCGCTAAACGTGTCATACTGCTCTATGACCAAATTTTGACAAAAATTCGGGAATATATTTTGCTGGATGATGAAAAGTACGTGAAATTGGATTTAAAACAGGTTAGCAGATCAAAAATTGTAAATCTCGCCAAAATTAGTGACAGTTTTATGATAGACAACAATTCAGGCGAGCCCGTTTTTAGTTTGCAAGGTATACATATTTAGCGAAAAATTTACACATTTAATCAGATATTACATGCCACTCAGTTTCAATGCTGTGTTAAAGTTGAGAACAGGCTGTCGACAGATTTTTCAGTTAACTTTGGTGTTCGGCAGGGAGATGCTCTGACCCCGATACTCTTTAATCTCGTGTTGGAGTACATCTTTCGTAAAACTGAAACACCTCAGCGCAACATCTGCAGATGACATATGCGTGATTGGACTGAATAGCAATTGAGTGAAAGAAATACTTGATTCGCTTGTAGAGTTTTCAGCTACAGTTGAACTTCAGATCAATGAGTCCAAAACAAAATACCTGATCTCTGGTTTTAGGAACAATGGCACAACAGATTTTAGTAGTGGCCACCACACGTTTGAGGGAGTGAGGAAGTTCAAATATTGTTTACAAAGCGCTGATCCCATTGTTATGTTTGGATGTCAAAGTTGAGCGCTGACGGATAAGTGTGAGAGATGGCTCCTTACATTTGAGAGAAGAATCATGCGTGTGGTTTACGGCCCAAAACGCGAAATAGATGCTACCTACCGAGCTCTGTACAATATCGAGATCAGAGATCTGATGAAGATACTTGAAGTAAGATCTCAACGAGTACGCTGGCTCGGTCTCGTTCTCCATGCTGATCCGGAACGAATTGTGCAGCGATCTCTGAAAGGAGAGCGACGATATGGTAGGCGCAGAGGTCGTTGCAGGCGACGATGGCTCCACGATATAGAGAACGACTTGGCCACTACAGATTGTCTTAGACAGTATGAAGACCATGCTCAGGATCGAAACCGTTGGAGCCAAATAGTTGACTCAGTAAGGGGCCAGTAATGGCCTATAAAACTGTTTATGATTACGTGCTACTCAGCTGCCATTCTTAGTTACTTAGAGAATGCAGTGTCGTAACAACAATAAAGCAAACTCCCGCATTGCGAGAGGGCCTGCAACGTGGGAGGCCCGCGGTGGTCTTTGTGCTTGTACTCATCAGGGCCCATGGGACTTAAACCAGATTGGGCAGCAATTTAATATTGAATGTTACAATTAAAAATGAGAACTGCAATACATTCATTTTTTACATTCACGTATTAAAAGTGTGCCGATGAATTTGTAGCGTATGACCCAGTAACGATGCTAGGCACTCCCAGCACCCACAATTAGTGGCAGCTGGAATAAAATTATATAATAAACCCGCAGTTCATTCTAAATAAAAATACTTTTAAATGTGTCCGATTTCGAATTTATTTTTCTCAAAGTATGAAACCGATAGGAAACATTAAACCTCTTTGAGGGAAACAAAACAAATCAAAATGAAAGAGATCTCGATCATTATTCTAAGTTCAAAATGAAATATATACGCGAAAAACTGGCTTAACTTTAGGATGGCTAACCAGCACCCTTTAATTTTATCTACTTTCCACCCTTAAGAAATGTAAACTCCTATTCGTCCTAGATATTCATCGTTCACCAGAAAGTGCACCATCGATGTTGATTCTTAGACTAGAGTAAATATTAAATGATGGAGCATTCCGTAAAGTATAGTATACTTAGATAGTGATTAAATGACATTAATAATTAAATCAACTTAATAAAATATACAAAAATATTAAAATTTTTAATCGAATTTTTCGTACACTCATATAGAGACATACGAAACATTGTCTTGCATCAGAGCTAGGCAATTTTTTGTGTATTTTACTAAGTGAGTGCATGGGAAAGTGGGCTAAAATTTTGTAGTGAAATTTAAATTTTTTTATAAATTTCCATTTGCTATAATTTAAGAATACTAATAATTGCTTTATGTGAAATTTATATGAAAAAAGTATGAGGGGCCTAGGATTTGTAATTGATTTCTTAATAAATAAAATATAACACCAAAGAAAAACATTGACTAAATGATTCTAATTAAGTATATAACAAAATAAACTATTGTTAAACATAAACAAAAGGAGTTAGTTAATTTTGTTGTGCAAGGTCCTACGAAATACTACAACCGTTGCCTATGCTTAAAACCGCCACTGGAGTCAGGTCTTTGTCACATGCTCCACAGTGACACCGAATTTGAACATAAAAGTATGACTACAGAAACGTATTTTGCCACTAATTCGTTAACACGAATCAGCAGTAAAGTTTTGGCCTTACTCTCCGCCCCGAAAAATATTTGTTTTCATGATACTTATATATTAATAATCATAATTGTACACATTATTTTATGTCATTAGATATAATTTTAATAAGATTAAAATTGAATGACAATATATAAAATTGCTTTGCGAAAAAGCTATTGTTCCATGAACTCAGAACCTATTTGCTGGCCGGATAAGCGGAGTTTAACATGTGATTAAAAAAGGTTCCATGTATCTTCAGAATTTTTAAATATTTTTTGTATGTGGAGGATCTAAGATATAGTCGCTTGAACTCAGAAACGATTCGCTCCTTAATCCTGCAAATTCACTATCTATATATAAACAAATTCACTTTTCGCTATCTGAGTCCTGCAAATTCACAATGGAGTGGATTGCCGGCTCAGATGGGTATAGTATGTGATAGTGGATGGTTTGATAAACCTGACGTAATTTTTTTAGAATTTTTGTAAGTATGCAGTTTGTAATAGTGTGCTTTATAGTTGGTATCAGAAAAATTGGCACTTAACAATTACTTTTTTATATAACTAATTTGGAAGAATTTCGTATTTTTATAATGTTTTCCTTTAGGCCATCGAATTCTTCCCAATATTCAGAACTTTTACAATACGCAGTATAATGATTGACTTTATAATTTAGTATGGAATTAATTTCAAATACATTATTTTCAATTTTAATAATTTTTGGAATACGGTATAGCTTTTAGTTTCTCGTTATTGCGATATTCTGTATTGAATATGGCATGTTGGCCTATAATTATACTCAGAGGGAATAATGCAGAACCACAACATTTTTTAGGTGGAATTGGAGACAAGGAATTTTCAATATTTTGAATTCCATGTATAGCTCTAATAAATCGGTGTCTATTGCCATATAAGGTTTTTTTTCTTCTACTCTTTTATTGCAAGTTCCACGTGATTGATAATTTTAAAATTAAAATAGTTGTGTTCCTCTTTTTTTACTATTTTATTTCTTTTACACCAAATTTCGGTTTTATTTAAAGATTCTGCAATACTGTTTTTTTTCGTTTTAAATTAAATGATAAATTTTTTACAGATCTTTTGGGAATAGCCGAATGCGTTTTTTCAAAAATGAACTTATTCCTTTTATTAACTTCTTTGAAAAATCGAAGACATTTCGTGGGTAATTTACCTAAATCAGATGCTTCACGCGACATTTCCTCTTTATTATAGAAAAATAGTTTTCTATATGAAGTCATATATTTTTTAATAAATTTTTCTGCAAACCCAGAATTGTAGAAATTATTGACAGCTTGATTTATATTACTGTTGTTTTCGCTAATTTTACATTCTAGATAAATAGCATTAAAATCTTGGAAAAAAGGGCTTTGTTCATAAATTGTTTTAACAAATAAATCGCCATATTCATTTACATTTTCCTTATATACATCTTCGGATTTTGTTAATTCTATGTCAATTAATGTGGTTTTCATGATTTGACTGAAAGCAGAGATTGTCTCAGGACTTGTATATTTTGATTTTAATAATACCATAAAATTTTTGAAATTTAATTTCATATTATTATAAACATTACAAACAATGAATGATGCCAATATTTCTTTTACAAACTTAGAAATTGTTGATGACTTTCTAAAATGTTGATTTACATCATTCACTATAGATTTTTCATAAGATGGGAACAATAGAGATGAATTTTTACATATTTGTTTAAGTCTATTTGATTTTTATGAGAAATATATTGCCGGCATATTTTCAAGTAGTCAATAATAGTTAAATTATTATTGAAACATTCTAATACAGCATTAATTTCGGCAAAACTGAAGTCGGTGACGACAGTATCAATCATATAGGCCATCTATGGGTGAGATTTAACACAAAATTTTTGAATGATCTAAGCCAGTTTCCTATAGTTAAAGAACTATGACTCGCACTTATGAAATCATTAATTGAAAATGGATCACTTGGGTCATGGTCATATTTTTTAACGGAAACTATTAGAGCATAATACAAAACTATTGGTGTTTCTACATTTGGTGGTCGGACGAGTCCAACAGTGGCATCCATATAAACAACCAATTTTTTTGAAGGATCATTAATAATAATAACTCTTATCATATCCAATTGCATTTTGCTAAAACTAATAACATAGAATGGCCATTTTGATAGATGTTGTATATATTGATCTGAAGAATTCTTCGTACTTTTAATTTCAATATAAATATCTTCTATATCATCTGCATGGTTATCTTGGGCCATAAGGGCCTCCGATTTTATTTTTCTCAAAACATCTACACTGGTACATTTTACAATTGTATTTGTTTTTCTACAAAATTTTTATCTTCATTCCGAAATAATTCCTCCGACAATTGTTCTACGGATGCTTTTAATAAAGAATCTTTCACTTCTTTGCGAAGATATCGACTAATCGCTCGAGCTTTAATATGTGGATGATATATTTCATTTGACGAATATGTAATTTTAAAAACATTTATGGCCAAATTTTTGTTGTTTAATCTAAATTTTCGACACTCTTCGCCGATTTTATAATCTCGATGGCCGAAATAAACACGAATATAAATTTAATTTTTATTTACTCGTTGCAGATATAATATCTTTGCTAAGTCCTTTTATTCACTTTTATATCACAGCTCACCGACATACAAAAATTCTAAAAAAATGACGTCAGGTTTATCAAACTATCCACTATCACATACTATACTCATCTGAGCCGGCAATCCACTCCATCGTAACTTTGCAAGAATATATCACAGCTCATCGACATACAAAAATTCTAAAAAAATTACGTCAGGTTTATCAAACCATTCACTAAAACATGCCCTTAACATCTGAACCGCCAATCTTTATCTTCATTTATCTATACAGTGACTTAAAGAATATTGGTAAAATATAACAACTGTCGTGATATTAATATTTTTCGGGGCTGATATAGCAAAATACAGAAAAATATTGTATTTTGTAAACTTATATTTCTTGTAATTTGAAAAGTTTTAGTTTTAATGTGTTACTTATTTTTGGCATATAAATATAATTAAAATTATTTTAATTTATTTATTGATAACTTTTCATTCTCAATAAACAATTTTTTTTTTCATGATATATTTAAGCAAATTTCGAAATTAAATGTCGTCATAGCTTTTTATATATTTTATGTATTACCATATGCAAGTTTTTTAATTTTCGGGGATAGAATTTCGGGCTAACTTCACAAAGGTTAGAATCTCATGGGGAACATCGAACCACATTTGCTTGATTTTATCCATAATAACCAAATTTGAAATTTAGATCAATACGAACTATTAGTGCAATATACTTTCCTAATTAAAGCTTTTAGTTATTTTATTTCAACATATGTTTCCAAAAATTAAAGTATTTGGTATTCGCTTTTCGATTTAATTTGAATCATGCTTTAATGTCTTCCTTCGGCTTAATTGAATCGCCCTTTTACAAAATACAACTGGGTACTGGCGTATTTTATTTACAATCGCTAGTATATCATAGCCTTGTTGACATTGCCAAGTATTCGATGTTATATTTTTTCGACGCCATACCAAATCTCAAAGTCAAGAAATCTAATAACAACAATAATCAACTTCGAAGCATATTCCAATTACAAAAAAACTAGTGCACTTGTTTAAAGTAAATGAACGGAAACTTACATATCTTCGAGTTTTAAGAAAGCTTTAATATTTTTTAGTTAGATATAGTCCTCAGCTACCCTTAAATGTAGATCACTATTTGGGTATGATTCTTGGTTCACCATGGAAATTTAACATACAAGGTTGTCAAATGCACGCTTGTCCTATATGACATTTAACTTATAATGGTTTTGATTTTTTCTTATATTTATTAGGCAGATGTGATACCCGTCTACTCAATTTTTTTTGTGAAGACTTACGTGTTTTTTAAGTTCGGCAATATTACATTTTTAATTATTCATCAAATGCAACATTAATACTAGTCTGAGGCAAAATTCATAACAACCAGAGATTTAAAATTTTTACTAATCCATTCTCATCGGTGTGAAGTTCATCAATTATGGAGTATTTTCATTTAATCATGTAAATAATTTAGCGATACACCGAATTATACCCACAATTGTATGTATATAGATATGTCAACCGCTAGTTAAATTAAATTATTTCGCTATATACAAACACTTCAAAATCTGGGTGACCGAATCAATTCAATTCGAGATCCTAGTTTATATACCTCTACATAAATACATATCTTTGTAACATATTAAGACATAATTTATACACAAAATTAACCGCAGTAATTCGATTGGTTGCGTGAAATTATCTCTCGCACGTATACACATATAAGTATATGTATATAAAGTGAAAGGATTCGGCAGACAAACAAAAATTATGTGTAACATATTCGGTGTAAAAAATTCCAATTTTTCTTGGCAAATTTTACCAAAACGGTCACGGGTGATATTCACCCTTGTCTCTCTCTATATATATATAGCTATATACTGATGACGAATTCCATCCGACACATCTTATTAAGTATATTGAACTAATTAAAGAATAAATACCTATATATGCTATAATATCGGTAAGAATTGTTGTTGTTGTTTTTGTTTAAGACAACAACATGAAGCAAATTCCTAATAACCTAATTTTATGTTCATTTTGGATGAATTTTTTTGTATTTTTATAATCCTGCCATTCGTTTATCATAAAATTTTTAAAAATCCCTTATTTCATGTATATATGTGTATACATATATATGTGTGTGTGTGTGTGTGTGTAGATCTCTCAATAAATTAGTCGTGGTCCGCTGTTTGATTATTTTTTTATTATTGTGTTTCGGTTCGGAGTTATTGTTTGCCAAAATAAATTTCTTTATGACTTTGAAGCTCTATTGACTGCACCAAAAAATTAAAAAAAAACAACAAAAAATGATTGTGTTGCATTTTGTGAATATTCTCTAATCCGATTTCGATCCATGACGAAAAATTCCATTTTTAAATTTTTTTTTAACTCATCGATTCTTTTGTATATAGCAGTGTTGTATCGTTGTCGTCGGTGATTGGATTTGTGAAGGGGACACAATTTTAGTTTTGTATAAATGAATGATAATTTGACATTTATCGTTTCGTTTATATACGTATGTATTTGCGTTGATATACGACGAATAAGAAAACTTAAATGCCTTGCAATGTGTGTGGCTGATGTGTTAAACAACAAAATTGTATATAAATTAACGACTGAAGAGACAAAGAGGCTGGGTATATACTGATATTAGAAGAATATATCAATAAATGTGTGGTATGTATCTTATTATGAAAGGATCTACCGTTTTCTTTTGTTTGATGAAAAATTGTCATCCATGTGGGGTCCACCGTGTACATATACATACATACATAGGTGTTGATTAATTTATTTGGCTTGTGCGCGTGTTAGGAGAAAAAAATTTCGGATGTTCAATCTATTATTTTTGGTGGGTGCCAGATTGATATAGTCCTAGATTGACAGTTTACAGTGCTAAATATTTTTTATTCCAAAACTTAGGCCCCGATTCACAAAATGTAAAATATTCTATAGCTGTAATTTTACTGAAACTGCACACAACCCTTTCCAAACTAAATGAAACATTTTGCTAATTCGGCTGATTTTTAATAATTTTGTTAGATTGCCATAATGTTTATCTACAGTTGTTAGAAAATTGTTTGTATACAAAATGAACAGAATGCTACTTTTTCATTAATTTCAAAGTCATGTGGTGCATAGATGCTGGATGAAGGACCTAAATTTCAAATTTCAACATGGGCCATATGATATATCAAATGAAAGGTAATTTTATAAGCAGTTCAGTGGCAAACATTTTTTAAAATTAGTGTTTAAAATATCAGTTTCAAAATTTTAGCTCTTCTCGATTTTTAGTATAGCAAAAAGCTTTATTATTTAAATCGCCTGATCAATTTGACCTCATCATGTGTAAGTCCTTGAACTCATCATGTGTAATTCCTGCAAATTGGTGTATTATTATTTTTATTATTAAAATTGGCTGGAACCCACGAGGATTCCACACTCAATGCCACAAAGGCCCATGGTGCAAACCCAGGATTCTATCCCAATTCGCTAACGCGCCCTGCTGCCTTCGCAAACTGAACAAGTTTCGACCAAGGCAGAGAGGACAACTGGTCTAAATTCAAAGACCTAAAGTTGAATACCTGAACTCGTATAGAACTGAACGCAGGACAACTGCTCACGAAGTGAAGGGGAAATTGGTGTAAGTCCACCTAAATATTTTTACTGGCTGGAGATACACTTATTTTCCACCCGAAAGGTCTTTACAATTTTCCTGAAAGATAGTATGTCTCCGGCCAACATTTTAAATTGGAGATGTTGCATAACAATATATTTTATGTGGTGATACAATTTTTTTTCAAAATTTTTGCATAGGTTCATTGTAAATTCCAAAATTAACTTTAATTCAATTTTTCTCGAAACTTAAAAAATGTCGCTTAAAACTGCCTACCACTGACGATATATCGCGTGGAAATCATTGGTAATTTTAGTTGTATGATAGAAAGAGAAAATATACTTCAACTGTAGTGTTCAAATCAAAACAAAAAACTATCTTAATTTTCGATATTTTCGGCAAGAAACTATTGGCTAACTTTAACAGGGTCACATTTTATATTCTTTGCACCTTGTAGAATAAGGAGGTAAGCGAGACACATTTTCATAGAATGGTATGTTATGATCATAAAATTCCCGCCAGTTTTGTTTAACAGGAATATTAGGAATTTTTTTTGTATGCTTTCTATTATACATTACATGGAGTTAGCCTTACCAATACAATAACGTTCTCGACAAGTGTGTCTCCTAGATCACTAATCTCGCGTACTCTAGGAACTTTTGTGTCATTTATTTTATATGCCGTAATTATTGGTTTTCTTTTACGATGCAACGAAATGTTGATACACCACTCACTAAGTCTATTGAGGTCGTCTTGCCGTTTTTCAGCATCAAGCCTTATGATGCCAGATAGAATCAAATGACTTACTAAAATCTGTGTACGCTATGTCAACTTGATGATGTTTTTCTATCTCATTTAACACTATACTGTTAAATTCGACCAGATTGAAAAATGAATAGAAATGTTACCTATCAATGTTGATTAAAAGCATTTCATACAATCAGCTCAAATAATTTTGGAATCGATGAAGAAGTGAATATTCCCTGGTAACATGAAACATTATCCCGCATTCCGAATAGATCGTCTATTTTATTAAAACTTTTGGCCATTCTGTTAATAGGCTCATTGTCACCATAGTTTGTTCTATGTTCATCTAAATGTAATATTTGATGATCCCGTAGATTTCTGCTAGGCACTTTTAATTTGATTGATTCCAATATAGATAGTGCGTTGAAGGCTCATGAAATAAAATGTTCCCAATAAATGTATTTAGCAATTCACGCCTGTTTTCAAGTGTCGTCATCTTATAGATTTTGCAGCCAGTTACGTTTGGTGGTAGTTGTTTCAAATTAAGCTAATAAGGTAATTCATATTTATAAGGCCAACCGTTTTTCCATGTTACATAACGGAAAACCTTCTTTTGAATATTCTCAAGATTTTGAATACTCGTATATATAAACGTCGTAAACGAGGCAGCATACATTTACTGCATACTCCACTTGAGATCTGACATAGGCATAATATATAAGATTTTGATTCAAACTTCTAGTAATCGTCGATATTCTCCACAGTTTTGTATATTGTCGCCTATAGCTGATCCCAATCTAATAGAGAAGTTTCATGCTTCTTATCAGGTCATATTTTATGTTCGATCAAGTAGAAAATAATTAAAATCCCCCACCCACTATTTTAAATGTTGTAGAGATCAAGCATCAAGTGCTTCTGCCAGGATAAATTTAGTGATTTGATATTTACTATTTCGATTACCTGAATTGAAAAGACATCTATTTTTATAAATACAAAAAAGTCAACTATCTGATCCGTTTATCTATAATCTATAGCGTCCAGTGATAAGATATATTTTTAATTAGTACGCGATGAAAATCCGAAGTTTGTTGATAAAAACAGTACGATAGTATATTTAATAAACTCGTGCAAGTACTTCACATTGTATAATTTAATGGAGAAGTTCCTCATTAAAAAGTGCAATAGTGCAACAAGCACCTATACAGCTAATTATTAAACATATAGCTCCATAAGCTCCAGCTAATGAACTTCTTTGATTAAACCAGCCATTCGTTGGAGCAAATGACGCTATATGTTTGATTCTAATCATCATTAAAATTTAATTGAAATTTGTTTTACGTAGATCTTGGTCAACATTCCGAACACTTTATACTTTGTGAAGTTATATAAATTGATGAATTCAATTACTTTTTTATAAATTCTTGGAAATGGTTACCACTTCTAAGATAAGATAAGTTGAATTTTATTAAATAATTTGGGTTCATTATTTCAGATTGGATTTACAAAAATACTAAAATAGGCGATATCACTTTCACCCTTGATTAATAAAAAGTAAATAAATCAGACTTTTCGCGTCTTATAATTGCCGTATATAAATTACAAATATGTATATATAGGTATGCCAGGTATATATAGGTGTTGTTGAGCGCCTCGTTTCAAACGAAACGATCCGCAATCAATATACATATATATATAGATATACATACATACATATATACGTAAATAAGTAAATTAAAAAATCAATAAGATCATCATGATGATGATCAACAACAAAATGCTTAATCTTAATTTACAATGCATTTTACCATCTCAATTAATAATCAATATACAAGAACTATATATAATATGTATAATATATTGATAGTATTCGACATGCAACACAACACAACGCAAAAAAAAAAAACAACAAAATCATCTGACTGCGCGAAGAACGAGTGTCGGCATCTTGAGATAACTAAAGGCTTACAATCCTAATATGATTACATACTTTTTGATTTACATGTAATTTCTTATTATTTTCTTTTTATTATTATTTGATCGATCAAATTTTTTTTTTGTATTTTCATGTTATTCATAATTCAGGGCTGCGACCATCGATCGGCTGGTATACGTTAATAAACTAAAAATAATTTGGTTCAAAGCCCCGCATATATGCAAAAGACGCGCGAAAACATTTTTTTTTCTTACGTTTTATCCACATCAAACATAAATATATACACAAGAGATACCACCTAACCGTAATAATCATCACCAGGGAGAGCGAGATTTTTTCCGTTTGGAGTTTAAAAAAAAAAAAAAATTTGTTGCAGAAAATCACGCACGTACTTACACCGGGATGCGTGATATTTTTGCTTGTTCGGCATATTTTTGCGCGATACGATTTTTCGGTTTTTAATGATTGAATTATGAAAAATTATATTATTGTATTTTAATCTTATCGTACTGTTGTTGTTGTTGTGGTATTACTTACAAAATTATAGAAAATTGGTGTATTGTATATATATACATAGGTATGTATGTGCATGCGCGTTCGTCGTACGAACGATTTAAGTAATTTTGTGCATATAATCCGAAAAGACATTTGATTTAGTTCCATCTATATAATTGCGTATAATAACGTATATGTTACTGCGAAATCCCGACTAATAATTATTATTCGAGATCGATTAGGTTAGGTTATAGGTTTTGGTAAGTGTGTGAAGTTATCTGAGGATTCCAGCCCACAAAAAATTAAAAATGTTCATAAGGCAATACTATTTTCAAATTTCTAAACAACATTTTTAGGCTCAGAAAGTCATACGAATAGGGCCCCAGATATTAAATTAGGATTTTAACTAATCGTTCTCGAGAACCACGAGTGCCGGAAAACCATGAGTGCCCGCGAATTTAACACAGAAAGTGGGCACTTTGCCAAGCCAAAAACATAACAAACTTTTACAGGAACCTGAGATGGGAGAGGTACATTACGCCATGTAATATACGCGGTTGTCGACACGTAAAATATTACGTAGAATACATGGCAGTGTTTTTTGTAAACGTCGACAGTTAAAATAATGTCAACAATCTACGATCTTTTAACGATTTGAAATCGAATGCACCAGTTCGCAGGTGTATTTTGTAAAAGAGCAATTCAGTTAAGACGTATAGAAGAAGAAATTAAAAAATGATTCAAATTAGAATTTGATCCATCTTGAGGTAATTTTTTGTAGTAGTGTCAAACTGTCATAGTATTTTTATTCACTATTGTTTGCCATTTTTTTTATGGAAAGACTGAGATTGTTCAGCTTTATCACGAAAATCGGCATTCTGTGATTAACGTGTTTCTTGCGCTTAGATCAAGTTATATGGTTGACATAATTGGTCTCTCCAGACCACTATTTGGAGTATCATTGAAAAGTTTGAATCCTCATTTACAGTATTGGATGATACGCGACCAAATAGTAGTTTGAATTCGGTTCAAATTTCTTCACAAATGATAGGAATGTTTACTGGCTGAAATTGAATACCGTGATCTCGACGACATTTAGTTCCAAAAAGACAGCATTACTTGCCATACAGCTCGTGAACCAATGCACTTATTGAGGAAACATGTTAGCGAGTAGTTCATTTCACGCTTCGGCCCGATGAATTGGCTTTCAAAATTGACCATCTATTCGCAGTTGCGGCAAACATTTAAACGAAATAATCTTTACACAAATATGTAAATGACAAGAAAGTTCTTTCGAAAGACAATAAAGTTTCCATACGATTAAATTTGAATTTTTTGAGTTTTTGAATCGCACTCATTATAACTTTCGAAAATATATTAAAATAAAACAACCGATTCCATATTGCACTAAACGATTACAATTGGTCTGACACACATTGTTTGATGGACCCTGTTTCTGACACAACTTCCGGTGTAACTTTAGCACCAAAATGGTTCCATTAACGCATCCGCCACTCTTCTTCAGCACTCTTTTCACTATTTATTGCTTCTTTAGAGTCGTGTCAACTAGCTAAATAGCCAAAACTTTGCTGCTGAATCGGGTTGACAAATTAGCGTCAAAATACGTCATTATGGAAAATGTAACAAAAACCTGGGTCCACAACTGCAAATTGCTGACCAAATCATAATTTTTTTTGCAAATGTATCTAATTTGAAGTGCTTGTACTTTAGCTGGGGCACTGCCACGGTTTTTGATAATTTCACGTACGTTTCGTCATCCGTCAAAACTCATCCACTAAATTATGTGAAAATTTGGTCATTAGTCTGGTACATTTTTTAGCGAACAAGTGTTCTGAACGGTTAAGAGTGGTAGCTTTTATAGCCTTCCTTAACTCGAATTGTATTAAATTTTATGGTATAGCTATTATCAGTGCACCCGGAATAATTTTAATGAAAGTTATTTAAAACCTTCTTGTAAAAATTTCCATCAGTTGTGCAATGTTTTTGATTTTTGTGAGCGGGTTTTTCCGATTTTCCACGGTATAAGTAGGGTCCCACTCTATATTGTTGTTTATGGGTGTCAGTTTAATGATTTTGTAATGGATAAACAGGACGCTGAAGGAGGTTCATGGTATTTGAGCATAATTATAGTTTTCTATTATGTCCATCTTTAATAACATTTTTTTTTGTTTGTGGTCTGGTGCGAAGCTGTCTTGGGGGAATCAAGTTGGTACTTGTCGCCGCAGCACCGTATCTTGCAGGTTCCACAAGTGTGCGTGTTACCTCCCCGAGGTAACCACCGGGCAGTAACCCAGTAACTTAACCGTACCTTGCTGATAATCAGTCAGGCTGGGGGCCCGGTCTAAAAACTAGCCCAGTCTCAAACGGTGTATCCGGATACTTGGCGACCTCCGGAACATGCAGCCTTACCTGTGTATTGCAGATCTCTGCACAGGTGGACCTGCTTTCTCCGCTACTCGTGGGACCTATTATGAATAACAAAGATAATAAGGAAAACGAGACCGGTATTCTTAAAAAACCGGAATCTAATGCTGTGGAGACATCGGCCTTTAGGCCCGGTCTCCAAAGCACAAAAAGGGGCATAAGGACAAATGAGGTTGGCCCCTCGAAACCAAAGGGCAAAGGCACGAATGCCGGCCCTTTGCTCAGGAGACACTATCCCTGGACTCGGAGATTTCTAGATCAATGGGGTTACACTGTGCGCTCCAAATGGACGAATCGCCGTCAGAGGAGTCTGACTCAACAGTGGTGGAGGTAAGCACTATATAATGCTTAAGATCCTTCAAATCAACCTCCATCACTGTAAAGCCGCCTCGGCGGCCCTTTTGCTCAAAATGGAATTTGAGTCTATTGAAGTCGTTCTGGTTTAGGAGCCTTGGGTCAGTGGAGAACAGCACCCGGCTGGGCCTCAGAACTTCCAAATATAAAATACTACATGCGAAAAATGAAGGTAAGATGCGTTCCTGCCTTCTCGCTAGAATTAATCTGAACATTTTTATACTACTACCTAACCTAACCTAACTGATTTTATCAACAAATTGGATTATTATAACTGAAACAATTGCACAATTTTTCTAACCTAACTTAATTTTCTTAGCGAGTAAGTATAATACTATCTAACTAGAACAGAATAAAATGTATAAGTTCATTATACCTATATATAAGAAAAAAATACTATCTTATATATGACGGCTCTTTTTGTAGAAAACCATTCTAGGAATTGTCTTGTACTGTTTTTGTAGAAAACCATTCTAGGAATTGTCTAAATTAACAAGTTCTAAGTCTATACGTTGTCTACGTTATTGGCGTTGTCTATACGGGTTCTCGACGCGTCAACGTAGAAAATAATAGATGATGCGTAAATGCCCATCCCTGACCGGCACCCATGATTCTCGAGAACCTTTAAAAATCATAATTTTATATATGGGGTATATTCATATGACTTTCTGAGCCTATTGTGGGCCAATTACTTCGTATACGCCAAAAATATACAAGCAAAAACGATGTTTAGAAATTTTTAAAATTTTCAAAATTCTAGGATGGGATGAGAATATAATATTGCCTGATGAACATTTCTAATTTTTCTAAGATGGAATCCTGGTATAACTTCACACACTTGGTTTGAGTTGCAATCCAAGTTTTTGACATTAACAGAAAAGCGTATCCCAAACCCAAATTAATGAAAAAATTTACTTTCCACATACAAGAGGACGATAAACCGACATGGAATCATTGTTTTAAAATTTATTATTTTGTAAGTACATAATTACTTTTGTGAATATCACGAATGTCAGAAATTTTAGCAACTATATTATTCGGATAGGGGGTAAACCATGCTTTCCAAATCTGTCCGTGTTATTCTATAAAACAAAATTTAGCACAGATGACAGATTTTCCAAAAATTTGTGACCCGAGCCCAACCCCGGTTTTCGGAGTGCACGCCATCCTCCATAAGCTTCGATATGTATGCCAAAGCCCCCACTCATTATGCCGATCAATATCCGAACAATTATGCCTAAATGTTGGTTCCACTTGTCACAGTTTGAACCTAATCTAGAGGTGGGTTCGTTGCAGATTAGTTTTGTTAATGATAATCACTCACTACGTCGTTCATAGAAAGGATCGGTATAATTTCAACACCAATCTGAAGGAAGCCACAATGAACTGATTGCTTGCCATTCTCGTTGATGCATTTGCTGTTCGTGCTAAATTCGCCAACACCTCAGCTCTCGTAGTTGCCGTGTACATACCCAGTGGATCTGACCTACAAATTTACGTAGAATTTATAGGATTTAGTTCCTATTTTAAAACGTTTAGTTCGTCCAGTCCGGACTTTTCGCATAAAATAAATACACACAATGATTTATTTAAATTGATATATTTTATTTGTAAATATATGTATATAATTATTATTATATTTAGTTATTTATTTATTTAATTATTTATTTATTTAATATTAATATATTTATTTTCACCACCACAATACGCTATATAAAAATATGGCTGACTTGTTATCACAAAAATTATCGCAAGTTTTATTTTTGACGTGTTGTCTTTTTGGTTGTTGTTTGAGTTGTTTTGGTTGTGATTGTGACGTCGCCTTCGTGTTCGTTTTGTGATGAGGGAACACATGCGCCGGCGACGGTCGACATTGCACTTATGTTAAGTGTTGCATCACCGCATTGTTATTGCGTGGTGATGTTGTTAGATGGCGACATGCTTTACTATAAATGTTTTATAGTAATGGTTCGGCTATTGGATATGTGATGGGGTTAGTGAACGCTTAATTCAAATAAGTTGATTTATATTTGAATTTCACTAATTGTTTTGTTTGTGGCAGAATCGAATATCGGTGAGTCGAATATTCGAGCTGCTACAAATTTCATACAATCTTATAGATTCTGCTGTGATTCCATTTCTATTGTTGGCGACTTCAACCTATCAGATACGATATGGTGTGATGATGGAATTAGATTTCTACATCTTGTTTATAACAATGATAAAGCGATAGATACCACTGATAAGGAGATGTATTCTGCGATTAATCCCTGTGCGGATTTAAACAGTTGTGTGAACTGATAAAAAAATGTAATAACAGTGTCAGCTATACGATAATCGTGCGGAGGTGATTTGAATAATATCATTTCATTGCTCAATGAACGATTCAAGACTGGTGTTGAGAAGTGTGTGCCGTACATTCACAATACAAGCTTCACGGAAACGAATATTATTTAGCGCTTAACAGTGCTTGCAAAGAGTATAAAGACTGGCTACTACTCTGATATTTGCAATCTATTCGTCGACTTATTTGAGTCAATTTAGCAACCGCTATCTACAGCAGATAGCAGTATCACGCTTAATGATCACCATGAATTTAACTTGTTCAATTTTTCAGAGCTGGTTTATCCCGTCTTAACATAGACAAAGGTGCTGGATATGATGGATCCCCTCCGATCCTAATAAGGAACTGTGTCAAGAGTCTGACTGCTCCACTAACCGTTAGTTTCAATTCTCCTATAAACCTGGTAAAAATGTGAGGTTAGTTATTATCGAGGAATAGCGATTTTAGCTTTTCGAGGTGATGGTTCAAAATTATCTTTTTTTTCATCTTAAAACCGCCATCACAAATGATCAACATAGATTTTTTCCTGGTAGACAGTAGTTTGACGTAGTGTATACCGACTTCCCGGAGGCCTTTGATAAATTTAACCATTCAACTCTCAAGTTGAAACTAGAGAAATAGAACTCCCAAATCATTCCTATATCAGATGGTGATGAAAGATACGATTATAATCTTTCTGAACGGGTCACCTCTGGTGTACCACAGGGTAGCCATAGTGGGCCAGTATTGTTTTCAGTTTTTGTAAACGATGTGATTGACTGCTTTAAATCTACGGGTTGTCTCCTATATGCGGATGATATTAAATGCATTACTCCGATTAACAGCCGTTCAGCTTGTGTGAGATTCCAAAATGATTTAAATAATTTTTGTGATTGGCTGGTTAGAAATAATTTGTTGTTAAATATGTAAATAAGTGCAAGGTTCTATCATTTTTTCGAACTCGATCTCCAATTCTACGACTAATGTTGAAATCGTCGAGTTTATGTGTGATCTGGGAGCTTGATCTTCATCTGTGGCTTTTTCTTTAATATATATAAACTCGATCATTATGGTAAGGCGTACATATTATGCTAATTTTCATTAAGTGTAACTTAAGTGTAAGTCTCACTTAAATCTCTCTATATGTAGCATTTGTTCGATCAACTCTTGACTATTTTTAATATAATAATTCCAAGTCGATATTAATTAAAAGAAGATTAATTTGTGTATAGCTATACACTTTTCCGTAAACGTCAAAAACTTCACACCGATGACGGGCATAGACACATAAGTAGGTGCATAGCGGCATAGCCATACCACATATTTATTCCCTACACCTATAAGTATACTCACAGAAATCATTTTGAGCTTTTGAGGTATCCATTCATCAGTCAGGACATTTATTAGTGGTGTATTTAGTTATTATAGTCTGTTTAGAGACGACCTCGAGCATCTAGGGAAGATGGAGTACAGTTTATTTCTCGTCTTTATCATCACAGCTGTGACACAGAAGACATGTGAAAAGAAGCCAAGTTTACTAGCATGCATCCAGAAGTGTGACCAATTAGTTTAGAACTTGCCAAGTCTTGGCCAAACCGGCGGGGCAATTGCATATGACGTACAGTTTGTCCATCAGTCGTTCATTAACTAAGTGGCTGCTTCCTGGAGTATAGGAGTCAAAATATATTTCCTTCCTTTAAGTGTTCCTTAATCTTTTTAAGATATGATCTGTAGTGTCAAATATAGCTAGCTCGTTGGCTTTAATATTCCCTGTACTATTGAAATGTCCTGGCGCTCATATTAGATAATCGTTGAACTGATCTCTCATCCCGTCAAAAGAGAGTTCCGGGATAGTGTAGTCGGTAGTTTTGGGAATAACGTTGTTACAAAGAAACACAATAGATGAGTACCCTGTAGTAGGGTCTCCACAGAGAGGCTGTTCCCTGAACTTTTGTCATAGAAGCTTCTGGTTGGAAGTTTTGTCCAGAGCAGACCACCAGATTGTTATTAAATACAATAGGATTGGTCTGATAAGATCAATCTGATACCATTTAAAGTAGGTGCGTTATAAACAGACTAGGAGTTCCAAAAATTCTGCACTAGTAGTGGACCATGTACCATCCGGCCACTGAAGATAACTTGGGATGAAAGGGCCAGTAAAAAGCACTTTGCGCACCCTTGATATCTCTTAAGACTCCTCTACCAGCGGATCAAGTGTTTCCATCTTCATATACAAGCGCAGCTGCGATATAAGTTGTTTAGTTTTACGAAAGATGCACTTAATCATAAGATTAAAGAGCATCGGAGCATCTCCCTGCCGAATACCCAAGTCAACGGCAAAAATTCTCGATAGTCCGTTCTCAACTTTAACACAGCATTGATACTGCGTCACTGAAATTCTACAGAATCAAACTAATTTTGTTGGTATTCCAGGGCGGATCGCACACAATCTCGAAGCCTGATTTACAAAGGGATACAAAGTTTCTTTTCAACTTAAATGTTCAGCTACGTATATAGTTGTTGAATTGTTGCTGGTTTGTTGGCGTACATCAGATTTTTCAAGTTGCCTTACATGGTAAAGTCAAGTGAACTAGGAAGCCAATTAAAAACAGAATTTCTTGAGAAAGTAGTCCATCAAAAACTTCATGGAAAAAAAACCATCTGGCTCTGGCTATATTGAGAGTGGCACCATTATACTAGAACCATATATTTAAATTATTGTTTAATGCCGGGCGTAACCGATCATGAATCACCGTCCTATACAATTCCCCGTTGACAGTTTCTATGCCTTCTTCATTTGAGGATGCAGAACCGATTTAGATCAATTTCGATGATTACACATGAATAAGCAAAAAATGCGAATAGTATTGCGTATATACTCCTTAGAAAGAGGTATGAACGTGATTGGTTTAAAGTTTATTTTTTTAATCATTCGACCCTGAGTTTATACTCGAAGAGAATGAGGATTATAAGATTAGGGTTATGTCCACAAAGGATTATGTAATATTAAATATTCACCGGGACGTGGGTGGATGTATCAACAGACAATGAAATGGTCCAGGTTTCTCGACGGTTAACCCTTAAACAATAATGAGTTTGAATTAAAATACAAAATTTTCCAATAATAAATATTTTTATGTAGAAACCCTTTCCTCATCAAGTATGGTCTAAGGGCTACCGCTAGGCCAGCTATGAAAAAAAACATCAGAGATGAGATTCCAAGTTCTATACAGAAGACTGCCAGTACCGACCAAATACCACAGTGGTTTGAAGGTATGACTTTTGGATCGGGAGGTACTGGTACAAAATGGATTTTTCATACTAGATTTCGATCGGAATGAAGATGAACGCACATTTATGATCCTCGGTCAGAGTATAGAATCCATGGGCCCGAGCCATCGTTCTTGTCAGTGCAGGCATGGAGCCATACAAGATGTATTGCTAGTCAATTACATCGCATCTGTGGTCCTGCCTCCTCGATTTGACTGGGAACGGCGTAAGGAAAGAACGCCTTGAAAAAAAAAATTCATCCGCAGCATAATTTCAAATGAAACTTATTTACAAAATAAATTGGTTATGGAACCAAACCAAGTGATAATTAAATTTTTTCGGTCAACAACAATCGTATATTTGTAAGTGTAATTTGAGATGTGAAAACAAACCACCACCATCATAATTATAATAAACTAACAAACATCAAAATAATGAAACTTCAAACAGAAATATCGATTAGATGCGTTACAAAAATATGCTAAATACCCGAATCGTTACGGTAGGGGACTCATTTAAATACTAAATAAAATGAGCCTCATTATCTCGAATAAATATATGAATGTCATCTTTCCCTGGCTCATAAAACATTTATCATCTCTTTCACAACTTTATCTATAAACAATAAGAATGCTATATATGTATAGATACATATATGAAACACCCTCCCTCTTTGTTGCCGCCGATATATTTTTCGAATAATATCTATGTATGTTCCGTCGTCTCGGTCCACACTATAAAATATTAATCTATGTACATTCATCCCGACAACGAGAGATGTGATAAAAGATTTTCATTGTGCGCGTTTACACAGAAATAAATGTTCAGATTTAAAAATTTTGTAACCAGCTGCACGCTAAATTTTATCACGCTTCACGGTAAATTTTCTCCTGGATTTGTTTGATAGATTTTTGTTCCTTTTTTTGTTTATTTCATTGTTCCTGTATATACGAATGTAGAAGATAAGTTTCCTTATTAAAAATAAAAAGTAGTTACTGTATATATGTATGTACAATAAAAACTATAAATGATCTCTTCTATATCTACTATATATATAGACGAGTACATACATAAATATTGATGACGATCATTATTACTCGTACCATCAATTTTATTTCAATTTTCGCTTGTGCCCCATAAAAATATATTTTTTGTGAATGTGTTAACTTCTAAATCTGAGAAAAATTTAAAAATGGAAAATTTTTCACGGTTGTCATTTAAAAAAAAAAAAAAAACTGTATTCAATTCATAAATAGATTTTTCTCATTATATACAAAGGGGTTTTGTGCTCTGCACAACATATACAAACGTCCGTATATACGAACACATTCAGATTCGATGTTTGCCATCAATTTTGGTTTTTGGAAAAATTAAAAATGGTGAAAATTATTTTTTTTTTAGTTTCAGTATACGTGTAAGTGAGTGTACCGTCCACAAGCAGATGTTTGTTTTTTAACTGAAAGGAACAACAATGTCGAGTAATAATAGCGCAATAATAATTTTAATTTATATTTTGTTGGGTATTACATAAATATACATATATATGGGTATGCTTATACGAGTTGAAGTTAGTTTGAAATGGATGTGGCATTTAAATAAATCATCTACAATACGTTTTAAAATAAAAGGGCGAGATTTAATTTTATCCAATGGATGCATATATACATACGTAACAAAAGACTTTCACTGGAATAATTTTTAACAATGTTCTAATGTTAATATTTAAATTGAGTATATACATAGTTGCTGGTATTTCAGGTTGAGGTTGTTTTTCTGCAAAAATAAGTTATGCGGAAATTTTCATAACTGGATTGGTATACTATATTACTCATCTATTGATACACAAGTAAATTACACACACGAGATAATTGAATTGTATAAATATTGCTATAATCGCTTCTTATGATTCTTCTAGATGATTAAATTTTTATGTCTCTTGTACGTGTATAATTCATTTCAAATTCTAAATAAAAAATCAGTGGTCGGAACCGTGAGAATCTGTAGCCTTCACTCACAGATTGATTTGCACCAGCCGCGCCAACCTTGTCTATCGGTTGAAAGAACCATGTCGTTTAATAGCTGCTGAAGGTTAAAACTGCAAGCTATTCAATCAATAACGACTGCCGTGTTTCCCGTAAAATGGAAAACTTCAAAGATCACACCTATATCTTGTGTTCAGCTAGCAGGTATATTTAGAGAATGCTGTAGCTGGTCATCGTTGGGGCTACGATGGAGACACTTTGATAGAATTTGATTCAGATAAAAACCGTTTCAAAACAACCAAAAGATACATCTTTTGTGCTAATGCTACAGAAGTAATGCTGGACCAAACAATTTTTGAAAGAATTGATAAACTTACTTTATCTCTGGATAAAAGTAAACCGGATAACAATTCAAGGAATTCCAAGATGTGGTAAATCAACGTGGATTCTAAATTCACACCGAATTATGGGGAAGATCTGGTTCTCAGTGCTACGAAACATTGTGTTAAAGATATAAAAAGTAGTGTAAGGGTAGAATTATCGGACGATCTCATCATACCTTTTAAATGGCTCTATTAAATGTGACAACGTTTGCATTGATGAGTATATGATGGTACATGCGGGACTACTAGGGTTAGTAGCGTTGCAAAGTGATTGTTGTAAGTTGTTTATCTTGGGAGACGAAAATCAAATACATAAATATATTGATAGGCTGAACTATGTCAACATGCGCTATTTGGATGCTAACAAATACACACCAACATCTAAAAACCTTAATAAAACCTATATGTGTCCGGCTGACGTTGGGTGCATGCTTTACCACAAACTCTGTTAGTTTTCATAAAAGTGTATCAATTAAGGATATCTCAGTTTTACCGGACACATTTTATCTAACATTCACGAAAGCCGATAAAAAACAGTTGATAGCCAACTAAAGTTACCAGATTTAAGTGAATTATTGACGATATTCAAGTGAAATATTGATAAGAATTTAACTATTTACTTCCAAAATGTAAATAGAATGTCATCAAATGCAGTACAATTCCATAACTTTGTGACCGTGGTACCTCGATACTTATCACTTTATCAACACGGTTTTATGACAAAGATGTCTACTATATCACCAGCAGCACGATAAGAGTAATTGAATATCACAAACAAGTAGATGTTATATACACAAACTTTGCCAAAGGTTTTGACTCCATCAGTAATTGCAAAGGGCTGTAGAAAGCTTGTATATACATTTGGATTCTACGGCCGTTTTATCGCCTGGTTTAAATCGTACCTGACCAACCGCGTTCAAAATATTGGAATGGGAAACAAAACATCTTTACCAATTTATGCCACCTCAGGTGTACCTCAGGTTCCTATATTGGCCCATGGATTTTCATCATTTTTATCAACGGAGTCACTGCAGTAATTCATTATTCCAAGGTTCTAATGTTTGCCGATGACCGCAAAATATTCAAAACTGTGGAGAATATCGACGATACTTACAAACTCCAGGAAGATGTCGACAACCTAGCGATGTGGTGTGACCTCAACTTGCGGATCATAAGCCGATTTGCCAGGGAGATGAAGACCTATATATCAATGACCATTAATGTCATTAATTTCAAAACTTAAATTTGAATTTAATATTAGACTCGATTCTGTTTAAAACGTATACCTTTCTCTTTTTCTACCCTGTGTGTAAAACAGAGAAATCATCTTTGCATGGTTCAAAGTTATCTAGTTTAGCGAAATTTTAAATTTTACGAAACCATAAGTAGCATAATTACATATCTCAAATCTCAGCCTCACGAAGAAGATCCGGCCTTTTGGTAATCCAAACTAATTATTAATCGATTGTTACATACTTTCTTTCTAATTGAAATTCATCGGCGCATACTGGAATATAAAGGGTTGACCATCTGTTGGTATATTTTTCCACTGCGTGTTATTTTGATAGTAACAAGGTTAAAGCACTCAAAATATTGATAGATTTTTAATGTAAAGCGGTACGAAGCAATTTTCGATCGAAATAATGCACCCAACAAAACGGCCGTATTTAGAGCTCGGAAAACCCACACGTAGTCGTAGGGAAGCAAATGCATGTTTGGTGTGATTTTAAAGTGACGGCACTATTGACCTATTTTCGTTCGAATGTGAAGATGGCAACAGCGTTACAATCGACGGAGAGCAATTCAGAGGTATAACCGATTTTTAGCTAAACATTGATAAATTTTTGGAATAACCTCGACGAGCTCTGGTTTCAGCGGGATGGAATTACGTGACATACACAAGACATGCTACATTCGAGTTTTTGTGCAGTATGTTCAATAATCGTCCATTTTGCAAATAGCTAATCGATTACACGATTAGCAAACGGCTTCCTGTATCTGTTTACACTTAAGTGCTAAATTTTTACCCCAATAAATCTTTGGGGGTTTACACGGGACAGAACCATACATTAAATACCAAATTTCATAATTTTAATTGATTAGATTTTAATTTAATTAATTTTAATTTATTTGACGATCAAAGATAACCTGACATATAATACGATCGCACAACCCTCGTATATTCCGACATCTTCCCAAAATGGTCAAATGGTACTCGTCTATATGCTTAAGACGTTATGTATTTCCGTTAAAATTTTAAAAATTATAAATTTTGCAATTCTACAAAATTACAATACAAAATTATTGATACGTGGGAAAATTCTGATTCTTAAATCTGAATTTTTCCACGTTTCAATAATTTTTGCTGACACAAAATTCCGTTGACAAAATGTTGACAATATTGATAATAAAGGCAAGTTATAATTCCACGTTTTAAGTTGGTTGATTGTAAGACAAACTCAGAATGATTGCATATCTTTTGAAAAAATTGTATATCTTTAATGCAAACTGTAACATATTTGATACATTTAACTTGAACTACTGTAGTTTATTTAAATGACGACTAACTTCACATTTATTGTGTTCAAGAATCGTTGAATACATGTGAGTGATAGTGACGATGACATATTGAACAGGAATAAGATCCCGAGAATTGTTTTTATGATGATTTGTTAGTAGAAAATATAACGCTCGATGAGACCGGTTGGAAAATATTGAGCGCGACCAAAACACTTTTATCAATATTAGCGAACTGGAAATTATTTTGGAGATTGGGAAAAGTTGGTTCCAGATGAACCAATAGTACCACAACATGATACAGAAGCAGATGAGTTACACAATATTAAAAACCAAGTTAGTAAAATTTCATAACGAAAAAAAAATTTAAAATGAAACTCTCGACACGATACGAGTATTTATTTACAACATACTGTTGAGCAGTCTAACTTATATACCTTACTATAAAAGACTGTAACTCTTGATGGCATGGGTCATTTATAACCGTGGCTGCACACACTTTTTTACTTTTTTTTTTTTAAAGTTTTCTCCATACCTGTACCATCAGTAAATTATGGTCAAATTTGGAATATACTCTAGTTAATATAATGAACGGGTGGCAGCCGTTTTGCGCAGTACCGGCGATCGTTACAGGGCAGGTTCAAATATGTGAGTTTAATGACGGCATATTTGAAGCTGAGAAAATTAACCCGATCGCTGATTTGGAATATAGCGGAAGCAGTTTAATTCATTGCTTTATATCCATTGCATGATAAGTACCAATTTCCTTTTTATTTTCATCTTCGAGCAAGTAATACACATTACCTATCTTGGTTTTTACGAAGGCTTTGCGAAAAGGAAAGGCGAATTTGGAAGTAAATTTATTGGTCGCATCACTAAGTAGATGCTGTTTTACAAACACCTGCTGACCGATCTGAATATTCCTTTGACGAGTACGCAAGTTATATCGTTAGCATTTTTATTGTATGCTTTCAGTAATTTTTCCTTCATCTCATCATGAATAATAGATAACCGGTCAGGTAGGTTCATCCAGTCTAATGTGTTTTCTCCTACCAAGTTGATTTCTCGAAGGATCTTGTAGTCAGCAGCGTGGTTTATTTTATGATATCCGAACATCGAGAAATGAGGGGATTGCCCTGTCGAGTCATGCACCGACGTTCGGAGCGCACTTGCGATTTGTGGTAAAAATCTATCCCATGTAGTATGGTTATCTTTAACATAAGCTCTTATAGCTGCGATGATTGAGCGATTCACGCGCTCCGAGGCATTACTTTGAGGCGAATACAGCGCGGTTCTGATATGCGTTATGCCGAGTTCTTTCATTAAAGTGGTAAATTCTTTACCAACAAATTGAACACCGTTGTCGGAATGTATTGACTCTGGTACACTGAATAGTGGGAATAATTCATCCCGAAAAAATTCGACTATTTTACTTGCCGCAGCTTTAGGTAATGTCTTTAAATAGATAAACTTGGTGAGATTATCTAGCACAATGAAGATGACCGTTTTGCCAGACGCTGACCTCGGATATGGACCTAATAAATCTACGAATATTTTTTGCCAAGGCCGGTCTGATATGGTTGGGTTTCCTAACGGTGGACGTAAACATCGATTTGTAGACTTACTTTCTTTAAATATCTGGCAGTTTGTTATGTACTTATGTACGTGAGCCGACATTGTAGGCCAATAAAATAGACGACGCAAAATTTTCTGGGTCGAAAATATTAAGAGTGCGTGTGTCACATTTTATGTAAAACGGCTTAGAAAAGTCGGGGTTGTGCAGCACCGGAGCATTCATCAAAAGGTGTCTAAGTTTTTGAAAGGCGGAGTTAGCATCTTCGGTCCATTCGAACTTTTTGCCTTTACGTAATAGATTAGTGATCGGAGCAGTTACGTCTGAAAAGTTCGGTATAAACCGTCGATACCAACCTGCCATCCCCAGTAGCCCAGTCGAGTCTGTTTAACCGATTTTGGAGGAGGGAAATTTTTAATGGATTCTACTTTCGAAGGGTCTGTCCGCAGTCCTTGTTCTCCTACTAAAAATCCCAGGTATCGAGTTTCGCGCAAAACAAAATGGCTCTTTTCAACGTTTATTGTCAACCCTGCCTTGGACAATAAGTTGGCTACTTCCTTTAACAGTTCCAGATGCTCGTCATACCCCGCCGAGATTACCAATAAATCGTCTAAGTAAACGAATACTCTATCTCTAAGCTGGTGGGGTTTCACTCGATCCATCAATCTGCACATGGTTTGGGGGGCGTTACACAACCCAAACGGCATAACACAGAATTGATAGAGAGGACGGCCTGGAACAGTAAAGGCAGTGATTTCTTTTGAACTTTGCGAAAGGGGAATTTGCCAAAAGGCCTCCTTGAGGTCTAAACTCGTGATATAATTTGTCTGGTGCAGTCGGCCAATCAGTCCATCTATAAGTGGTAGTGGATAAGCGTCTTTTTTCGTTACCTGATTAACCTTTCTGGAGTCTAAGCATAATCGCGATTTTCCATTAGCCCTACGTACTAAGACTACAGGTGAGGACCACGGGCTCGTACTCTCCTCTATAACTCCAAGTGATAACATTCTATCGAGTTCCTGGTATATGAGGTCCTGCATTGCGGGTGACCTCGGATAGTGCCGTTGTTTGATAGGACTGGCGTTTCCTACATCAATGATATGCTTTACTGGGCTGGTTCGTCCCAATCCAATCACAGTAAATGAGGGAAACATCGCAGTTACCTTCTGTAACTCGATTTTCTGCTTTGTATTTAATTTATGCTGATTGGGTTCGGTTGTTGGCGTTGGAGTCTGCTCGATGATTTCACATACCAAATCTGGTGCAATGTTGAATCGTTTCCAGAAATCCACCCCGAGATAGATTTCTGATTGTAGTGAAGAAACTATGCAGAATTTTATGATGCTGGTTTTTCCCAAATAACTGACTGGTAGTCGTATGTGACCTAATACGGCATTAGCTGATCCATCAGCTGTATGAATGTAGGTGTTTATTGCCTTGAAAGTTAATCCCAACTCTCTTAGAAATTGTTCACTTCCTTTTCCGAGGATACTGATGCGAGACAGTGGTGCTAGTCTAACAAGCCTAGGACAGATTTTCCCATAATATTAATTTTTGCATATGGACGGGGATCATCTATCTTGGTTTCAGTAATTGTAGTTAAAACGCAACATTTATCAAATAATTTACGCTCTTTCCAGTACTTCGAGGTCCGTTTTAACCGCTTAGATTTTTCAGAATCAATAGGACTGGACATTATTGATTCGTGCGGTTCGCTTATCGAAGTTACTTTTTTGGTTCTGAAAATGGTTTTCTGGGAGGTATTATCTTTTCCGAACGATACATCCCAGAATTCGTAGCGTTCGGATTTAAATTTCCCATTCTCTTCTTTTGACAACGGAGACAGTCTGCAGCGACGAACCCAGCTAGTCCACATCCTTCGCAAAATGTATGAGTACGGTCTAATTGGCAAATAGTGAATTTATGACCTAGGTCTTTACAGTTCCAATACACTATAAAAATTGACCGGGTGATTGCGTTAACCTCGCGGTTTACTCTTGATTCTGTTTCCTCTTCTCTGTCGGAACAATTTCGGAAATTGTACTGCAAAAGAGCTTGACGCGTCATGATAATTCGTTAGCTCTTCAACGTTTGGATTGCGTTTGACTGATGGATTTCGTCTATCTGCTCCATGGTAAGTGGAAAACTCCTGACTGTGTGGATTTCGCTTCTGACGTGTTTCAATGAGCTGCCGAGGATCGAAACCTGAGGTTTGCCACAACCTCTCTAAGTTATCGCAGACTTTTCTTAAGCTTTCGATAGTCTCAAAATCCATATTGGCAATAGCGTTTTTTAGAGCTGGATTCATATTGTCGACTAGCAATTCTAGGATTTCATCGTCGGGCAATGGTTTTGGTAAGCGACAGTTAACAGTCTCAATCTCCAATACAAACTCATTAAATGACTCTTTAGAGTACTGAGTTCGATGGCGAATATATTTTCTCATGGCACGTTCTCCTTCAGCACTGCTAAACCGTTCAAGAAAAGCATCCTTCAGCTGATTCCATGTTACATGTCGGTTTTTTCTCGTGTAAATATAATACCATTTCTCAGCTTTATCAGTAACGAAGTGTCTGGTCAGGCTGACAAGTTCCGCTTGCGATATTTTATCCTGTTTGGCATGCTCTTCCAATTTCATGATGAAGTCATGAACATTATCGTCATCCCTTCTCTTATCACTGTTTCCAGAGAAGGTAATTCTCCATTTAGTTGGATCCGCGCTTCGGCGGAATGATTGATGTGAATGCCCCTTCGTTGGATTGTTTCCCCTATGTTTAATAGAATGAACGCTTTCAACGGATTCAGTATCTTCACTATCAGTGGTGAAATTATAATGATCGCTTGTTTTGGTCTTTACTTTGGATCTCGTTGGATGTGCTGCTTTAGGCTGAAGATTAAAAGATGTTGAAAATTCCTCCAAAAACATTTTTGTTAATTTTTCGATTTGCTCGGTGAACCGTTCACGACTTTTAAAGAAGACTGGAGTTCTGTTGTTTCCAAAGCTTCATCGATGTCTAACATCTGCTGGTTAATGTTCTCCAATTCCTCTTCGGGATCCGCTTCAATATGCGACTTTTTCGGCTTAAGCAATGGCTGTCGCCATTCGTTCTGTAGCATCTCGATAAACATTTCTTGGTGGTTTGGTTGATCTGGCTTTAAGCCTCGTACATGGTATTCTATCCGCAGTTCCTCCTGCGTCAAGCTTTCTTTAATCAATTTAATCAATTTAACAAACTCCATTTTTGAAAGATTTTTCCGAAATTTCTACCCGCTTATTCACTATTTGTCTTTTTAGATAGGTTTCTTTTGACCAATTATAGTGGACTACAACTTGAGAACTAAGAGTAAACTAACCAAACCTATAATACTAACGAATTATAATTATGATAATAACAAAAGAAATGAAGACCAAATTAAGATACGCTATACTTAATGTGGAGATAACTACAACAACACGTAATAATCAGTATGTTTAAATAAGTATTAAAAATAAGATACTAATAAAAAAAATAAATAAATAAATATCAATATATTATAACTAAATAAGACCAATATTAATAATCAAAGAAAATATAAGATAGATTTATGTATGTATGTATGTCAAATTTCAAATATATATAAATATATATATATATATGTATATATATTTTTTATTTTTTTTTTTTTTTTTTTATTAATTCAATAAATAAATGGGATGACACAACGCTATGCGACGCTTCTTTAAGCACAACAGAATAAACATTTATTTTAATTGATTCCATTTGCTTTCTCGATTTATACTTTTTCTTCATATGTACAAAAAATTATGGACAAAATAATTAACAAAAATAGATTAGACAAAGACAATCTCGTTCATTATCTTAAATTCAAACAGATCCATGTTATTGTAAGTTGATCGATAAGTTATCAGTAAGAAAGACCTTCTTAGATGTCCGAGGAATTCGGATTCACCAAACCATCAATCGGCCAAACATAAGAAATCCCATCAATCACTGACAACTTAAGTTCCAGAATTAACAAAAAAAAAAATTTAAATTTAAATAATAAAATAAATTAAGATGCAAAAAAAAATTTAATTGATTCTACAATCATTAAATGTGGAGCCCACACACTGAGGTGTAAGAAAAACCAAATCATGGATTATCAATTACAGATCAAGTGTATAAGCCATCAAACATGAAATTTAATTGTAGATTAAATTTGCAGCAAAAATATGTTAACAGTTAATTAAATTTAACGGAACGAGGTTGACTATAACAAAAAAAAAAAAAACTTTAAACAAATGAAAATGGTGGACAACCAAAAACAATGGTTGCGGGAAATTAAACTAAAACAACAGATAGATTAACCGCAAAAACTTTTAAGCGGATACCCAATCTATCTAACAGTTAGGCAGTTAAGCCACTTGGATACCTTTTTAGGGCCACCAACCACATGAAATCATATAATTAATTTTGTAAAATCAAATTTTACAAGACCCTATCAGGTCCCTGTTTCGGCGCCATTTGTAACTCTTGATGGCATGGGTCATTTATAACCGTGGCTGCACACACTTTTTTACTTTTTTTTTTTTTAAAGTTTTCTCCATACCTGTACCATCAGTAAATTATGGTCAAATTTGGAATATACTCTAGTTAATATAATGAACGGGTGGCAGCCGTTTTGCGCAGTACCGGCGATCGTTACAAGACGTCTTACCGATACATTGGAATATGCCTTTTAACTTCGATAGCTACAATCAGCAGCATCAGGAGTTAGTGGAGTCCAGTAATTGGTAATCAGACCATTCAAAATTGACAATTTTTCCGAGTTCAACGAAAGAACACTGTTCGCACCTAAAGCAGTACATGCCAGGAAAACCACATAAATGGGAATTTAAGCTTTTTGTTTTTTGTACTTCGTCTGGAACGTATTACAAATTTTTTGATGCCCGACGACAAAAGCTGGAAAAAAGGATCAGGGATTTTCACATGAACTTGTCGGTGAATTAAATATGGTGACCAATTAGCTCTTATATCTTGGAAAGATACCAAAGTGGAGAATATTGCTCCAAATTTTATGGGCGAGGAACTGTTTTCTAACTTAGAAAGGCATGACATCTTCCATGTCACTGTACAGGCTGACATGTAGCTATGCAATGCGCAGAAATCCGCCCAATTTTAATTTTTTTAGTTTGTAATTTAACTATTTTTTTCAGGCTTGCTTCACGTTAATTGCCCTGCTATAATCGGAGAATATCGAAAATATATATAGTCACTTAGGTCATTTTAATAGTCGTTTGCGCTCTAGAAAGTGGTACTTGCGGATATTTTATCATTTATTGGATTTAGCTTTTTGCAATTCGCAGCTTTTATATGAGTACCTAACTCAGTGCTAACCGCATTATTATTCTTTAGACGAGCAGAGTTGATAAAAGTTAATTGAAATCAACAGAAGAAAAATGACTGCAGCTAGAATACCGCCAAAAGAAGTAAGCCAAAATCGCATTGATCATTGTCCGAAATGGAATTCAGTTCGCCAGCGTTGCAACAATCCTGGAGGCAAGCAATTCCCTTTCTGCGTTTGTGAGAAGTGTTAGATTGCATTATGTTTTAACAATTAGGATATAAATTGTTCTCATTTGACAAACATGTGATTGTACGATTGTAGTTTCTGCAATATTTTATTTCATTAATTTTATTTAATTTTTCTATATTGAGTTACAAAATTTTTGTATATTTTATAATGTAGAAAATATTAGACTAAATTATACCAAATAAATGTACTTATATAATTGGAATTTTTGTTGCTTAATGCCTGATGTTGCATATTTGATGCATAGAGTAAATGGGAAATTCCGGAAAATCTAAAACTTTTCTCTTTTATTGCCGATTTTGTAATTACCAGACCACCATTCTAATCTCATATTTTTTTTGACTTAAAAAAAAATCATGCATTAAAGGGTTAAATGATTCCAGCTCGCGTGAGCCTTATTTTTTAATTTTATGACGTATAGAATTTTTGCTGACCCTATTCATACCTTATTCATGAAAAAACCGTAAAATTTCTGCCTAACATTTTTACAATCGGTTTCATGGCTTTATGTAATCAACATTTAAACCAAAATCTACGATTTTGCCAAATGTTGATTAAAAACATGAAGAAAAAAATTAGAGCGCTGCTGTTATTTCATGATACTAAATGATGCGTATTAAAATAACAAAAGATATTATGACTTGGCATTCTACGTTGATGAATATGAAATAAAAAAAAACGCCCTAATTTTTTTTTATAAAATTAATTTGAACCTGGGCCCTAAATTAACTACTTTATAAGCGCCAACCTGGTCAACCTAAGCGTATTTTGTTTTTTAAATCCTGCTCTACACCTTAATCTCATAAAACTTGGAAGAAAACTAATCAGCTATTAATTTTGCAACAAATGTCGGGCTCCAGGTAGTGTGTAGGATTAATTAGAAAATCAGATTAGGTGAAGAAGATAACTTATAAATAATCATATATCGATTTTTTGAAGTCCGCAATATTTATTTAACAGTCCAAAATATAAGTTGCACTATTAGAGATAAAAACACTTATTAATGTTAAGAAGATAAGAGTTTTTAAAATTTATATACTAACACTTCTTATCGTTTGTAACATGCATTTCCTAATCAAGTATATATACAACTTCGAAAATACCGTTGATAAAATTTGATTTAAAATTCGTAATCCCTATGTAATCCAACAAAAAAATCTAAGTTCATCATCGATCTAACAAACTATTCCAATATCATTATGTTTACCAAACATCAATCAAAAACTTTATTAAATCCTATAATTATACATTAATTATGTTTTAAATTATATCAATCAAGTTGTGCTAAGCCAACTTCTGTAATCTCAGATAATTATGACAAGTTCTATGGATTTTTAATAAATTTGGTCTGCGTCACAAGTATTGTCGGTTATGGCTTCTAAATCTTACAATTTTACTCGAAATCTGAATCTGAAATTAACAATCATTTAAGTTTTTGCAACCCTATATATGCTGATACACAATACATCATCTCAATAGCTCTAATGAATGGCTGAATAAATCAAATAAGCTCATTCACTAGAGCTATAGGGACCAGAATTTGTGTATAAATTTGGAATTGGGAAATGAGACAAATAATGAAATAAGATATTGCCATGATAATTACATTAATATTGATAGCATTGTAACAATTAATATATTATTCACATATAGATAGGGCAACATTTTTATGATACTCATATAATTAAACGTTGATTAGCGCACATATAGTTTTAAAAGCTTCCACGAAAGGCTGAAACGTGCAAAGCTAATTCGTGGCAGCTCATAAAACTAGAAGTCGATTAATTCTGCACTTGATATTTATTTAACATTATTGATGCGTACTATATAGTATTATATACAATTCCACTGACACTGCACACAATTCGATTGGATATTAAATACTGCTTGCGAGTAATTTGCACAATGACACTCTTGAGATCGCAAAAATATGTTATTTTTGGAACGATTATCAAAAAAACTGACTTGCAAGTGAAGTGTAGTACTCGAGTTTAAATTTAAATTTAAATAATATTTTTATCTACTTTAAACACATTAAAAATGTGTACGATAAGTAAGATAACATATAGAGCGTAGTGATTTATTTTTTATCTATTTAATTACTATTTTTGACATTAGCGGCTATTGATGGTCCTGTACATGGATTCGGTTCATGTAAAATAATACAAATTTTCATCAAAATTTTAAACTGATGTGACGTCTGCATACATAAAAACGAGACAAAATCACGTATTGAACGAAGTTCGTCTTAATTTTAATAGATGAGTTTAATGCTAAAGTAGGAGCAGAAAATCGAGATCGCGAGAATCAATATGGCTGCTTTATATTAAATAAAACCAACATATAGCTGTCAGAACGTTTCAGTTCAAATGTGATTTAATGGCTAAAAGAAATGCATTCATTGGACCAGCTAAAATAGTTTACAGGTCAAGCCATCAAACTGCAACGAACGATATACAGAGCCTTGTATCCAAACAAAATAATATATTTGCTCCAAAAACTAAGAACGCACAAGGTTCTGCACGGAATTATCCTGTCCTTAGGCAGGTTCGTTCAAAGTTATATGACGACTTCGTAAACATATTCGATCGATGAAAATCAGCAAACGGAATTGTAACACTCAAAGGAGCGAACTGCGTTTTCACAATTAATTTGTTCATAACATTGCTCGCGCACTCAATACATAAATGTACAATTTGAATTTTTAAATTTATTTATTCAGCGTATTGTAATTTTGCGTAAAAATTAATCGCGCAATGTTGGCCTACTGCTCTACATGCATATCGTCATCTGATTTCTAACGCACAATCGTGACTTGGCATGTACAGAAAAATATCGTAATCACATCGAGTGACGAAGATATTTCACCCCAACTGATCAACTTATTTACTAATTTAACTTAGTATGCATGCAAACTTTCCACTCGCTATACTAACACCTCCAATTGTAGCACGCAATGTTACACGCAATGCTAGCTTAAACTTGCTTACCCGGAATCACAAAACATGTACATGTTATTTGCAAATTAACTAGACTAATCCATGGAATTATCATTCCACCGATAGGAAGTTGGACAAGAACAAAATTTCGAACTAGTTGGTCACGTAGTCCCAGCAATTATGGTCAGCGATAGAAATTTTTGAAAATCCTTCTTTTAAATGTTCAAGGTAACATAAAAATGTCAGTTCATCGCGAGCAACACGCCAGAAATCCCATTTTAGAAAATCCAAATATTTTATATTTCTTATACTTGGATTTGATTGTGCCAATTTGTACCACGTATAAATCATCCATACAACTACTACAGAAAACCGTAAATTTGATATTTTCTGGATACTCTATGGCCGATTCTAGCCAATGTAGAGTATGCACAAACGCGATACTGGGCCAAATTGAGTATTAGGATATGTTTCAATTAGTTCCGTGCGATAAAAGCTGGATTTTCCAGAAATCATCCATACAACTACTCCAGAAAACCGTAAATTTGATATTTTCTGGAGACTCTATGGCCGATTCTAGCCAATGTGGAGTATGCACAAACGCGATACTTTGCCGAAGAAATTTGGAATTTAGTTTGTTTCAGTTAGTGGTTTTTTGAAATCTTTTTTGTGACTTGATCATAAAACATTTATATTGAGATATATTGCGTATACAGCTGGCCGATTTTGGCCTATTCTAGTCATTGTATAGTGTGTGGCAAAATAATTGAGTGATGCACAATGTGTCACAACCGAAATATATTAAGAAATGTAAGTAATATATTAAAGGAATAATATGGGTTTTCTGGTGTGATAATCACGTCACAAAACCCTTCGTACCCTTCGTACCCTTAAACCCTATGCACAATTTTTTTAGAGAAAGGTACAAATTGGCACAATCAAATCCAAGTATAAGAAATATAAAATATTTAGGTTTTCTAAAATGGGATTTCTGGCGTGATGCTCGCCAGTTCATCTACCTCTGATTAATAATCAATGTATTTACCTGTTAAAGTTTTGACCCAAGCAGTGCATTAAAAGAGGATGCCGTAAACTAACCGGTCAAGCTAACTACGGCTGTTCACAATCAACAAAATATCATAATTTATGAAAACACACTTTTTCTCTGCGGCATTCATCACATCAATCATGTGATGAGACCTGTCATTGATACTTACAGATTCCAGATATTCAAATAAACAATAAATGTTACCCAGATTGTGCGAGTGGTGATACCCCTACGAGTTACAGTAAAGAGGCTCTAACAGTAAAAAATTTAAAGATTTGTAGCGCAATAAATAAGATTCAGATTGATTCTACAATTATTATAAATAAGTTCTGTTTTTTATCCACCATACTACATAGTAGTTTCGTTAAAATGTTTTCCGCCAATACAATACAAAACATTTTATTATGATCCGTGGCACCCTGCTTTACCGATATTGACACAATAAAAGAAAATAACGCATGCGCAAATTAGTTGTTAATGTCAAATTCAATATTTTCAAGAAACCGTTACTTGTTCATCAAAATTTAAATTTATTCATCTAGTACTCGGAATTTAAATTTATCGATGTTCTATTTTGTTTTATTTTTAATTCAGTTTCAATCATGGCGTCCATCAAAGAGGAACAACGTTATTAAAATTTTGAAATAAAATTGTAGTTTTTCTGTGATACAAAAAAAGTGTAAAGAACGAAATTTGTGCGTTGGTTATATGGAACATTACTGACCATATACTCGTATATAGAAAAATATTGTTATTTCTGGACAAAAATCTAAAAACCAGAAGAAAGGCAACGGTTAAGCGCTAGGCAATTAATTTGAAGAAAATAATCAGCCCATTTCAAAACATTGGTATTTACCAAAACCATTGTCAGTCAATTTAGCCAGTTAATTATTGGAGTCAAAATTGTATTAGATTGGGTATTCTGATAAGTGGACGCCATCGTCATCGGATAATTTTGTGGGGCTATTTAAATCTCACCTAAATAAATTATCAATCAAAGCTATCTGTCAAGTTTATGCCTAAACTGTTAGTGTAAACTGTGTTTTCAAGATTTTAGGAATAGAAGCAATACATATTAAATCAACAAAAAAAAAATCAGAATAAACAAACGAGTTGTGTTTTATTAGATTTTAAAATTGCTCGCACACGCTATACCTGTAGTTCGTTGCACCAATATTGCTTCATTGCACAGTGGAGGCATGGTACGCTCATTAGGTCCTGTACGTGAATCCGTCTAAAACTGATTTAATTGTTTTTACTGAACTTTGGTTTAGTCTGGATCAACCTGTTTACTTTTGGGAGACCGATTACCAGACGTGACAAAATCAAGCACCTTGGTATTGTATAATTACCTGGAAATCGCATCCAAACTTCAGAAAGCTACTACCATATTTACTTCATCACATGAGGTCTAACACCTAGGATGTTGTCTTTCATAGGTATAAATCGCGGGTCTGTCCGATATTATCTTATGCTTCTATTGTGTGATGGTCAGTGGTTAACCTAAAGGCTTCTATAGCCAAACTGGTGCTATGTCCTCGACGCCAAACTGGTGCTACAGCCAAACTGGTGCTACAGCCAAACTGGTGCTATGTCCTAGATGTTTCTCGCCATAATCTCAGTGCTGGGGCCCTATTTCTGTATACCATACGAATCTTCATTCGATACGAAAATGATATACGATACGAATATGAATTGGTATTTCTGAATACGATCGTACCAAGCATTTTAATTTTTGAAGTGTAGGCATAGGGAAATTTTTTTTACGTAAAGCAGCCTTGAAAAGTGACAGTGTAAACCAAATAGTTGTCAAATTTTTGACATTTAAAAAATATAAACATTGAAAATAGAAAAAATAATTTAGTTTTCATTTATTGTCTGTGTCATAACACAAACATTTTTTTCGTTTCCAACAAAAATAAATCGCCTCAATAACGAATTGCGATACAGTAAATTCAATAAGATAAGTATTTTGGACAACATTTTTTGTACATCTAATTTTAGATGAAAGATTTTATTAAGATTCTTTTCATGTCTTCCTAAATAGCTCAATTGGAATCAAATTTCGTGACTGATGCTTACAACCAATTACAATTAATTACAATCGATACGGCACTATTGCAAATTCAATGGGATTCAATGGCAGCTTCACAGTTGTATAAATAAGAGAATTATTTTGTATTCGTAACAATATGTATGACAAAGTTTTATTCAATAAAAAAATTTAAAATATTTAATTAAATTTATAGTTATTTCCTTAACACAATTAATTAAATTAACTAAATTATGTAATTATTAAAAAAAATTACTAAAAATTCTTTCCAAAATTTTTTTATATGGAGTCGTCAACTAATTCATCAACGTACAAAAATCCGTTCATAATCGAACAAAATTGGTTCGAATTCGTATTGCGGAATAAGGGAAATTTTACAACGTATCAAGTAGACACGAATTCGTATTTGAATTATTCGAATTCGTATTCAAAAATACCAATGGTACGAATTCGTACACAGAAATAGGGCCCCAGGATTTATAATCTACTTTTTTTGGTCTGACTGAATTCCTTGACCATTTCTATATACTTGTCAAGCATTGCAAACACTTCATTAACCTTCTTGGTTCCAACAATAACGTTACGGTCATGTTGGTATACCAGACATTTAAGTCCAATTAAATCATAACCCGTGATTTCCTTATCTCTCAACTATACGCCAAAAAAGAACTATGCTTTGTTTGATCTAAGGCAGCAAACCACTGTAGGCTTGCTTAACTGTCGTATGGCGAAGAACTGCATTAGTGAATCCAATGGAGGTCTACTAAGTATGCATGATCTTTAAAAAAAGACGAGCTAAGAATTTTTCCATCTCCATCGCATAGGTTTATCACACGATGTGGCATGTGACAACTGCCTTGAGGAACATGATGATTGCCATCACTTTGTATGGGGAGTTGTCTGGCTTTCAATTTTGTTCGGTTTCAGATTTTCATCTATAGGTCTATTAATGTAGGTTAGTTGACCCCCAGACCTTGGTCTAACCTTGTATACAGTTTGCTCAGGCTGCGTTGTACGTTTGCGAATTAGGATCGAATTCAAAAGTTTGCACCATGGGCCTTGGGGCATTGAGTGCAGAACCATCATGGGTTCCAACCAATTTTAATAATAATAATACTTGTTGTTTGGTTATGCCTTCCTGTGCTCACTTTGGTGCTGCCATATCAAATTCATTTCCATACTTAGAGCATAAACCTCTCACAACACGTTCAATCCTAATTCGTTATATTCACTACAATTAATATGTCCTTCATCAGTTTTAGACGATAAGTCGAAATTGAACGTCATTTATGTTTTGATCAACTGTAATTGGGTTTAGTTCAATATTATCGTTCATATGTATATAAGAATTCTGTTAATCGTATAATTGATATTGTATGTTACGAATCGTATATCAACTTTATAAATTAATAAAAATATCATATGACCACAAATCACAACAATCTTAGATTAAATCATTTGGACAAGCCAAATATTTTTATTGTGAATGTGGCGGTATATTATGTAGTCTTATCTTAAAGTGCATCTTAGACCTTTGTTTACTTCACAACGGCGAATATGAACTATACGATAAGAGTACCTAATAACAAATATTTTCTAATCTATAGTCGAACTCACGACAATTTCGTTGATAAAAAATTTTATTTAAAAGCCTTACAACTCGTATACTCTTCACATAAGCAAGTGAAACATCGATTTTAAAACACAGCATATTTATGTGCCTAACTCCCACGAATGACTATGTTTGATTTATTAATAGTCATTCGTGGGAGGTAATGCAGACAAATGTGAATACGGCACCCACAAAAGTGTGTTTGCTTGCTTGCATTAGCTATTTTGTATACACTATATTGTACACAAGTGTGAATAGTGAGATTATTTTGGCCAAACGATTAATTAGGTGATTTACCGCGTTGACTTAATGTGTGTAGTGTCAATATAGTCTGATTTTGTTTTTGTTTCTTAATTATCCGTACGTTGCATTTAGTTGCAACTACATGTGCTTTCATATAACTATATACGGGTTTCAAAACACGGCATGTTTGTTTCGCGTTAACTCCCACGAATGGCTGTGTGTATGATTTATTTAGTCATTCGTGGGAGTTAATGTGAACAAATGTGAATGTAGAATCCACAAAGGTACGTTTACCTATTATGTCGTATATTGTTTGTCAAAGTGCGACTTAAATTTTACAATTGTACAATTATTTTTATAAAGCTATCTATTGTTTGTTTTTATATAAGCTTACTACCGCTTTACTTATTTTTATACAATTTTCTTTATCTTGTTTCTGAAACAAACAGAAACCCACTCGAGTTTTAGGGTGTCGATCAGTTTTGCATCAACAATTTATCGTATAAGAGTTTAAATTTATAAACTTTATTAATGCCTAAAATTGTTGTACATTTCACAATCAAAATTCAATTCAATTTAAAAAAAATTCTGCCACCACAGGCATACGCGTCTCGGATTTAATGATTCGGTTTGTTTGGTTTAAAATGGTTTTAAAATGCTTTTTGGGTATATTTGAACTCCAGATGGAATGGAACAAGATTTTTCGCAAAGACATAAGGGGCCATCCATAAACTACGTCACGCTATTTTTGAATAATTTTTAAATAAATTTTGAATAATTTTTAAATAAATAATTTCTTTATTTCCTATTTATATTTTTTCGTATCTTATTTTTTTAATTCTAAAAATTTCATAATATTTCCAAAAACTGTACACAAAATAATAAAATAAGCGTTGTTATCATTTAAAAAAATTAACTCTAGAAAATTCTTCAAAAAAATAATTGAAATGAATTCATTCCTCATCCTGCCACGCATTTTTGATATACTCATCAACCGATATAATTGGGCAACATCGGACTGGTGTTTCCTCAGGAGAATATCTATCTATTCCATGCACATCCAACCAATCTGCAGTTTCTCCGTTTTCTTGATGAGCAATCACGGCCATTAGTTCTCGCTGTCTGCACGCAGCTATCCGGACTGGTCTTACACGTTTTATTGGCCCTGCATCTTTTTTGTGGGTGGTGGAAACGTGTTTTCGTAACATTGCCTGAGTTCCGAAGTACATATCACATGTATTGCAAACTTTATCTTTTAAAGCGGTAGATGAGCGTATTATCTTTCAATGGCAATGCTGGTGCCCGGAGTCTTATATCTGTTTGGATGAGGGGAATAGGTGGAGGAAGAAATCGGTCTCTTATTATGTCAAAATATGAACTTCGAGACTTTGTACAGCAATGTTTGTTAAAACATTTTACAACCTGTGTCAAATGCTTTGATCGATCGAACATGAACATCATATCAACGCTGACCTTTCACTATTAGTTGATATGCCTGTAGTTCAGATTTTTCTGGAACAATAAACTCGGCTACTGTTGGAAAATTATTTACGATTGTTTGGCACCAAATTTCAGCCAAAGTTTGGCAAGCAAAAATAAAATTTTGCTTCTCCAACTCTTTGTCAACTGTTTCGCCTTTGTCATTAAGATGGGTACCATAATGATCATGAGGTAATATTAGTCCGCTTAAGTCATTACTAAGCGGTGCCATCCTTCTTTCAACGCGGTTGAATGCCCTGCGCCCTGGTGCGTTGGTGGCGATAAATACTGCATCAGCATTATGCTTTAAAAAGTGATGAACCGCCACTGTAATCGTTTTTTGATATCGTGGGTTTTCATCTGGCCCACCATCAACGGTAACAACTAGAACAGGTTTTACTAATCCATCTTTTCCATGTCGAGACACAATTTTTTTGGGTATGTGTACTATCCATGTGAGTTTCGTTGTAAAAATTACAATGAAGTTTTTGGTGGAAACTAGGACATAGCATTTAAAACCGTTTTAATTATGTGACGTCACATTTTAAAAGCCAAATATGAAAAAATTCTGGGGCGTCAAATTCCCGAAATTTTCCATCCCATACTAAAACATATTATTGTGGCCAAAATTTTAATCGTCCTCGAAATTTCTCATCGGGATATTATTTGGGATTGCATAGGCTACTTCTGAGCTAAATATGAAAAAATTCTGCCGGGTAAAATTCCCGCAATTTCCCATCCCAGACTAAAAACAATTATTTTGGCTAAAGTTTTAGCCGGCCTGGAAATTTCTCATCGGGATGATATTTAGGATTCTGTAGGCCACCTCTGAGCCAAACATGAGCAAATTCTACCACGTCAAATTCCCGCAATTTCCCATCCTAGACTGATACGAATTATTCTGGCCAAAGTTTTAGCCGGCCTGGAAATTTCTTATCGGGATATTATTTGGGTTTCTGTGGTCGGGGGGCACTCACATGTCTCGTAAATCTAAATTGCACGAACATGTTTCCTAAGAATACCACCACAGTATCCTTTGCTTGTCGTAGGAGGCGACTAAACGGTTGGATCGCTGGGCTGACGACCCGCATCCGTAAAAAAATCAACTGTTTATAAAATCAACAAAAAGAAAAATGGATACCGCCAAAACAACACCGGACCCCCGCTCAAGTACCCGGATACGAGATTTAGGATCGGCACGTGGAACGTGCAATCACTTAGAAAACCAGGAGCGTTGGAGGGTCTAATCACGTGCATGAAAAAGTATCGCCTGGAACTCGTTGCTCTTCAAGAAACTCGCTGGCCTCAAAGTGGAGACCATGTGTCCCAGGGCTATACGTTGTTCTACAGTGGAGATGACCTCGGAAATCTTGGAGCTGGATTTCTTCTTGGGCCGCAGGTAAAGAAGGCTGTTTTGAATTTTCAAGCAGTCAATAACCGATTGTGTATGCTTCGCCTGCGCATGAAGTTAGCCAACCTGTCGATAATTTGTGTACATGCGCCCACAGAAGTCAGCCAGCCCCAAGATAAAGACTCATTTTACAATGACTTGGACGATCTGATGGGATCTATACCCGAACACGATGTTAGAATGGTAATTGGGGACGTTAATGCTAGAGCTGGCAGAAATCAGGCCGACTTGTGTGAAAACATAGGTCCGTACTCCCGACACGAAACTGCGACCGATAATGGTGAGAGAATGATGTACTTTGCAATTGCTCATGATCTTAGAGTAGCAAGCACATTCTTCCCTCACAAACAGATACACCTCGAGACATGGACACATCCTCGCAAAACATCCCGGAGCCAAATTGACCACGTGTTAATTTCAAAAGGGCGAGCTCGGGTTGTGCAGGATGTGAGAACTTATCGGTCAGCAACCAAATACGTAGGCAGCGATCATTATTTGGTCGCTGCAAAGCTACGGTGGAAGTTTTCGTACAGGTCCGGGAACACAGCGAAACGGATGGAACGTTTCGACTGTGAAGGTCTGATAAATGAAGATCAAAAGAAACGATATCAGGATCTTATCAGCGACAACATTGAGGGAGCTAATTACCAGTCTGACTGCGTGAACTCTGTCTGGGAGGTACTGAAAACTTCGGTTGTCGGTGCTGCTCAACAGACTTTAGGTATAGTGAAAGTCAGACCCAAGAATGATTGGTTTGATGATGAGTGTCGTCTTGCAGTTGAGCAACAAAATATAGCCCATAATGAAGTGCAACAACGTCTCACAATCGCGAGGAAAAACAAGGCAGCTCTTGCAAGAAGGGCAGCTAAGCGGATTTGTAGACGGAAGAAGCGAGAATTGTGGAAGGCCGAGGTTCTGAAAGTACAACAACTCAGCAATGAGCGTAGTTCACGTAATTTCTTTAAAGGAATTACTGGATTGCACCATACTTTCAGGCCTTCGTCAACCGCCATTCGGGACCGGGATGGAAACCTCTGTGTCAACATCGACGCAGTACTTGACGCATGGAGTGGACACTTTACTGAGCTGCTTGATGTTCATCATGCGTCACAGACTGTTGTTGAGCCACCTCTAAAACAGTCTGCGGAGATTTGCACTGAGGAGCCATCCCATGAGGAATTCACTAAGGCCATGCAGAGAATGAAACGAAACCGCTCACCTGGAGTGGACTGCATTAATTCGGAGCTCTTGATATTCGGAGGGGATACTTTGTGGAACTGTCTTTTCGACCTTATTCGATTAGTATGGCGAACCGAAGTTATGCCTGATGAATGGAAAGTGGCCGCGATATGCCCCATCTTCAAGAAGGGAGACCGCTTGAAGTGTGAGAATTATCGCGGTATAGCTCTCCTTTGCACATCATACAAGTTACTGTCATACATTTTATTGGATAGAATCACTCCTCTGGCGGAGGGCTTGGTTGGTGACTATCAGGGAGGATTTCGTCCGAATCGATCAGTCACTGATCAGGTCTTTTCGCTGCGGATGATTCTATCTAAATATTATGAGACATCCATCTCCGTACATCAGGTTTTCCTGGATTTCCGGCAGGCCTACGACTCGATCAATCGAGAGAGTTTGTGGTCTGCCCTGGAATACCTAGGAATGCCAGCAAAATTGGTACGACTGTGTAGGATGACAGTGACGCAGTCTCAATGCTGTGTTAAAGTAGAGAACAGGCTATCGACAATTTTTGCAGTTAACTCGGGTGTTCGGCAGGGAGATGCTCTGTCCCCGATACTCTTTAATCTCATGTTGGAGTACATCTTTCGTAAAACTGAAACACCTCAGCGCAACATCTTATATCGCCAGTCCAATCAAGTGCTTGCATATGCAGATGACATATGCGTGATTGGACTGAATAGAAACGGAGTGAAAGAAATACTTGATCCGCTTGTAGAGTTTTCAGCTTCTGTTGGACTCCAGATCAATGAGTCCAAAACGAAATACCTGATCTCTGGTTTTAGAGACAATGGCACACCAGATTTTAGTAGTGGCCACCACACGTTTGAGGGAGTGAGGAGGTTCAAATATTTGGGCTCTCTTATCACTCACGATAACAGTGTGGGTGAGGATATTAAAGTGCGGCTGGCAGCTGGCAGTCGTTCTTTGTATCCTCTATGGCCACTGCTAAAATCTAAACACTTATCAAGTGCCGTGAAGCTGAAGCTTTACAAAGCGATAATCAGGCCCGTTGTTATGTTTGGATGTGAAAGTTGGGCGCTGACGGATGAGTACGAGAGATGGCTCCTTACATTTGAGAGAAGAATCATGCGTGTGATTTACGGCCCTAAACGCGAAATAGATGGTACATACCGAGCTCTGTACAATTTCGAGATCAGAGATCTGATGAAGATCCCCGATATTGTACATGAAGTTAGATCTCAGCGAGTACGCTGGCTCGGTCACGTTCTGCGTGCTGATCCGGAACGAATTGTGCAGCGATCTCTGAAAGGAGAGCCACCATATGGTAGGCGCAGAGGTCGTTGCAGGCGACGATGGCTCCACGATGTAGAGAACGACTTGGCCTCTTCAGATTGTCTAAGACAGTATGAAGACCAAGCTCAGGATCGAAACCGTTGGAGCCAGATTGTTGATTCAGTAAGGGGCCAGTAATGGCCTTTAACACTGTTATTATTATTATTTATTTGGGTTTCTACGGGCTACTTCTGAGCCAAATATGACAAAGTTCTGCCTCGTCAAGGCCTGGCAATTTCTTATAGGGATATTATTTGGGACTCTATAGGCTAATATCCCATCTAGGGACCGCATTACAGGTAAACGATTAATCGATTAACCGGTTTTACCGCCCTATTTAGCTTACGGAAACACCGGTAAAAAAAATAGAATTTCCCGATAAATTCAGTAATTTTTGGTGATGATATATCAGAAGAAAGTACTTCAAAAATTCACATTTCTGATGAAAAATTTTGACGCAAATATTATTTATAAAATACAAAATGTAATGTGTTCTTCTTCAAGAGCAACAATCAAACTATACCTATCCAGTTTTGAAATTTTTTAATTATTTGTATATGAAACGACCATATATATTTGTAATTAGATTTTTAAGCCAACAACTTCACAACTATAGGTATCTCGATGAAATGGCTAATTTTTAACCAATTATGATGATATTCAACAAACCAAGCATATAACCCGCAATGGTTAAATTTAAAGCTATATGTGACGTTTGGATCAGGAGGTACCGAGTTCGAATCCAAGGGCCAAACTATTGTTTATGCGACACAATGTGTAAACTGGATCGGTCAAACAAAACTCTCGAAAATTGGAGAGTATTTTGTAATTGTTATAATTTTCTTAAGCGTTGATTTCGTGGCATGACAATTCTAAATTTTAAATCCAAATAATATCTCGGTAAAATGTAAAATCAACATTTTTTTAAACTTTTAAATATTTTAATTAAATTTAAAAAATTCGAAAGATAACATTTATCAAATTTGAATGTGAAACGCTCTTGAAAATCTCCAATTTATGGTGGATATTTTTTGTAATTTTAAACCATTTTTCCAATTTTTGCATTATGCAAAATTCATAAATTTATGTTATTTTTAAAATTTTACATTTATATTCGAAGTTTTCTCCAATTTCAGAATATCTCTCGAAAAGTAAAAAATTTAAACAAAATTTTGTAGATTTTAAGTACATTTTTAAAAGTTGAAATAGTTTTTAGAAATTTCCCAAAGAGTAAATAAGTTTATAAAAATTTTCCATGAATTTTAGAAAAATTTTCAAAAATTTCAGAAAACTTCACAAATTCCCAAAAATACTTAAAAATTTATAAATTTAGGAAAAAGTACTCTATTCTGCGCTAATCGTTTGAATTTTACAAATATTTTCAGAATTTAAATTTTAAAAAATATATTACATTTTATAATATTTTTTGGAATTTAGACTGAAGTTGATTTAGTTTTTTCATTGATTTTATAGAGCTTGATGATGACATATGACATATGCGTGATTGGACTGAATAGCAAGAGTTTTCAGCTTCAGTTGGACTTCAGATCAATGAGTCCAAAACGAAATACCTGATATCTGGTTTTAGGGACAATGGCACACCAGATTTTAGTAGTGGCCACCACACGTTTGAGGGAGTGAGGAGTATCAAATATTTGGGTTCTCTTATCACTCACGATAACAGTGTGGGTGAGGATATTAAAGTGCGGCTGACAGCTGAAAGGAGAGCCACCATATGGTAGTCGCAGAGGTCGTTTGTATGCGACGTTGGCTCCACGATGTACAGAACGGCTTGGCCTCTTCAGATTGTTTTAGACAGTATGAAGCCCATGCTCAGGATCGAAAACGTTGGAGCCAAATAGTTGACTCAGTATAAGGGGACAGTAATGGCCTTTAAAACTGATTATTATTTATAGAGGGAGCCATTGTTATCATGGCTGCTTTATTCTAAATCCGTTGCCAAGTTTATTGGATAGGTGAGACTTCATTATGAGTGACAATGAGAATTAACTCGGTTTTTTAAACTCAGTTTTGAAAACCTAAAAATTCTTGAAATTTGGCTTAAATAACAGCAGTTTTTAAATTTCTTAAATAAATTTTAAAATTTTGAAAGGGAATTTCACATATAATAATAACAGTGTTAAAGGCCATTACTGGCCCCTTACTGAATCAACAATCTGGCTCCAACGGTTTTTCACATATACTATTCTGAAGATTAAAATTAAACGTCGAATGGTTTAATGTTTAAAATTTGGTTATATTTGAATAAACGTTCGTGAAAATCTCTAATTTCTGGTGGTAATTTTTTGGAATTCTAAAGCATTCCTTCAATTTTTCCAATATTCGAAATTCAAAAATTTAGAGAAAGTTAATTGGAGGTCTTTGGGGATTTTTGAATAAAATCGGACCTGTAATCGGACTTGGTATAGATATTTGTGAGGGCACACTTCGTTTAATACTGGTCCCAGTGCTCGGAGTACCCTATAATCCGGCACTGATGACATCTGAACTAGTTATCAAAGTAGGCGTATATACCTTTTACCATAGTTAACAATTATAATAAGTTTTCGATTTATCGGTATAATCTCTTACTTTTACCGTTTCCCAGTAAATAAAAATGTCGATAAATTTGCGGTCCCTAATCCCATCACAGACTAAAAAAAAATATTCTGGCCAAAGTTTTGCCGGCCTGGAAATTTCTCATCGGGATATTATTTGAGATTCTATAGACTACTTCTTTATAGGCTACCTCTGAGCCAAATATGAGAAAATTCTGCCGCGTCAAATTCCCGCAATTTTCCAATTTCCCGTAATATCCCATCCCAGACTAAAAAAAATTATTCTTAATAAAAAAGTCTGGGATGAATTTTTTTATAGCAACTGTATGTTTTGTATATGACAAAAAATTTGGGATGAGGCGACTGTGTAAAAGCCTGAGATGAACCAACTGTATAAATTAGATATTAGTCCGGGACGGATTTTTTACGCTTATGTTGTCAGAGTTATCTTTAATAAATCCTGGGCTAACTTCAAGGGGCTAAGGAATGATTTAGTACCAAAACTCATTTTAAAATCATTCAATTTAAGACATATTTTACGATAAATTGTCCACCAGGTAAATTTTTTTATGATAAACATCGATACTCATCGAGCCTACACATAACATACGCTTGTATTAGTACATAACCGTCTCAGTAGCGAACTGGGCCAACGACACACCGGGAAAGTTCACGGTGGGCTGGTTACAATTGAAGCTGCGGAGCCACTTTAAAAATTCATAAACTTATCAGTTAAAAATATTTTTTTATAAAATAAAATGTGCGGTCAATATCCGTCCCGTGGAAAATCAAAATTAAAAAATTGTGCAGAGAAAAACTGAATTATTATTTGTTCTATTTGTGCTTATTCTTTAAAACTATAATGTGCGAATTATACTTACGTCGGTCTTATGCAAAGAATGTACGAAGATCAAACCTATATCCAAATTTAACCCTTGTGTCAACATGTCAACACAACATGGGTGCGAGTATGTATTTCAATTTTCAACCTTAAAAATCCATCTGACAGAGAAATAAAAATAACCCAAAGATTGAACTTTTCAGTAGCTGTCTAAAAACACAAAATAGGTGTTCATTCAAAAAAAAAAAATAGTTTTGTCGTTTAGGACATTTTGGGAGCCAATTTACATGTTATCCTCAGCGCGAATATACCTCGGTATAATCTGTTTATAAATTCGTTTTTAAAATGAATATACATAAAGCAGGTACAATTTTTTTAAGTTACTCGATTACGTTATACGTAAGTAAAAGATGAATTTGATGCCAACACAATATTCTTTAACGCATGGCTCACTTAAAATCAAAATTAAATTTTAAGTGAAGCCGGTTTGTGTCTGGGATGTACATAATATGCACAGCTTCTGTTATAATTTTTTCCAGTTTCTCCATATAAATGGCAAGCATAAAAAATGAGTGCAGCAAATTAAATGGCGGTTGACCACTCGACCAGTAATCAAAGTCGTTACATTTCGTTTCGTGAAATTTGAGTTCAAGTCTCGAAATTTTCAATTTTCTCAATTTAAATGGCAAATATAAAGGATGGATAGCAGTATTGAAAGTGTTTGGCGATGGTTAAGTAAACAGCCCGATTGGGTTTGGCTTTGTTGATTTGAACTCAGGTCTCGGTTAAGACCACTTTTTCAATTTAAATTCTACTCTCAAATTGGTTTAATTCGATCTTAAATTTTATCATGTTAACATAAGCGAGAAGAAATAGAGAGAGGCAGGTTTCTTAGTATCTTATAGAATCAAATTAAACACTTTTCGTTGGAGCTCAGCTTCGTTAAATTCTTCTCGCCTGTTAACATCATACAATTAAAATTTGAGTACTTTTTGTGCTCGCCGGTTATATCGACTATATAACATTCAGTTTGTTTTTATGAATTCAATGAAGCCAATAGGCGCAATTCAATGTGTTATAATTATAAATAATAGGTTTGTTTCTGTGATATATATGTATAACAGTTTATGAACATGTAAAAGTAGAACAATTTGTTTGTAGTGGGTAATATCTTGTTAGAATTATTCTCGGCTCTTATTTAAGAAATTAAATGAAATAATGTTGGAGCCCTAACCGAGACTTGAACGAAGGTCCACGAAGCCAACGTCAATAACTCAGCTTACTTGACCACCGCCATTTCATTTCATTACTACTGCACCCAAGTTTTATAATTGCCATTGAATACAGATAATTGGAAATTTTCAGAAATTGGGATCAGTCATGTTATCTTATGCCAGACATCCAGTTTTGGAAAGGGCTTTCCGTCCTTCCCGAAAACAAAGTGCTTTCCAGTCCTACTTAGAAAATTGATTTATTGTACTGTATTGATTTATTGTAATAAGGCAAATCCGCGGCGGATCGAATTTTTTAGATATCGAAAAAATCCGAAATCGAAAAATTTCATAATAGGCCTCCAGGAACCACTATCGAATGCAAGAAATTTGATTGTTGAATCGATGATCGTATATTCGAAACCCTAATAAATGGATATATTATGGGACTCATCACGTAACAGTGGGGCCTTGAAAGCTAGAGATATTCTATTTTGAAGCAATGACTGCATATTGGAAACCCAGAAAATGGAAGTTTTTCTGGATTAAACAAAATTAAATTTGGGTGGATTTACTCCAGAGCTCAATTGCACGAGCCCACGGTGCAATACTCGGACAAACACATATACTTACACAATAACAAAGCAAGGACCCTATTTCCTGTGCCAACGAGGACTGCATCTCTGGATTAAGTTGAACATTGAATTAAACTCTATAGAAATTAGTAGAAATTTTGTTATTTGAAGCAATTTCCGAATTGAAAACGAAACTTAACTTGAAAATGTTGGATTCAGTTGAAATTTTCAGAGATTTTATTTTTTGAATAATCGTAACCCCAGGAAATGATGTAATAATCTGGCATAAGCCAGGTTCAGCTAAACTTTGATGGGACTTGGGAGTTTTAAAAATCTCCAATATCCGTTGCTTATCGTAATTCAGCATGTACATATATCTGAAAACATTTTATAATTTTTTTTAAAAAGGTAACTTTTGTGAATTGGACTACCAATCCACCCCACGCCCCCCCCCCCCCCATCCTCATAAATGCAGCACTCTGTCAGTAGACTGGCACATAACACATTAGTCTCATTAGTTCCCATGAATGGCTGAATAATATCAAACAAGCCCATTCATAGGAACTAATGAAACAATACGTGGCCAACAAAATTGTTAAAATGTGTTTCAGTTCTCACATATGATAAGAACGACATGTATGTGATAACACCTTTATAGATAACGCTGTACACGTTTCAATATGACCATTAAACGAACATAACATTGTCTTTCTTATCAGCTCCCACGAATGGCTGAAATAAAACGCGCGCGTTCGAAAGAGCTGATAAAACAAGACATCTGTTAATTCTCGACTATTTGACTTAAAACCGTTCCATACGCACGTGATATTTTATTCACTTATTCACGACACTTTATCTAACACTATACTAGGCTACGATTCCATCTGAATATTCGATTCACATTTACTCATCAGCTCCCACGAATGGCTAAGTGTATATAAGCGGTAACAGCCCATTCGTGGGAGCTTATGAAAAAATATGTTGAGTTATAAATGGAAAAACGATTACTGGTTTTATGCGTGAATCAATCGAGAATGAATATAAAATTTATAAAATACTTCTATCAACCACAGAAATGTTTCATTTTTGATAACACAAAAAAAAACGAGAGATAAGGTGTGGTGATGAAACACACTTTCTTATCTATTTACTATACATATATGTATACTATGTATACATATGACACGTTGCAACAATAATATAATTCGAATGTTTTTAATTACGTATATTAATCGACGAAAAAACAAAATTCTATTTTATCTGTGGTTCCTAAACTTCTTTACATTTTGAAGTAATTGGCATTGGGCTAGTGATTGATTTCAAATTTAAAGTTTACTGCGCGTGCTATATTGCTGAACAAGGTAGAATCGTCAACTAAATCGATTGACATTACTAGGCTGAGTAGGCTATAGTACCGTTCAAATTCAACACGATTTTATAATTATACCAAGCTAAACTACAGGGTGACAACAAAAAAACAATTAAATATTTCACGAATGTACAAAAAATCTTTGCCACAGTTTTCAGCCTTTCAGTATCTGGTGTCTCCATTTTAATGCTTGTTTTACTGCTAATAGTAGCCTACATTTTCTTCAGGCGTGCTACCTTGGTTTTCGATGATAATAATTTAATTTGGTTTGTAATTTTTAAATTTTTCCATAAACCGCATATGCCTCTTTAAATACGTTTTAAAACCCATCTAGTGATATCATGCTACTGGAGCTGGTTCCTGAATATCTTTCTATCTCAAGTGCCCAATCTTTGGAATATTATCACGTAGTCTAAGCCATTCGGTTGCTAAACTATACTTGCATGTATAGCTGTTCGTCCCATTCCAGATTATGCGTTCACAAAGTTTTCGGATTCCAGTATTGTCCCAGCACCGTGACCGGATTGGATTCTTCTATCTCAAACATATAATTATTGGATTATGTTCGGTTGGGATAAAAAAATTTTCCTCGCTTGATAGCCACTTTCTAATTTGAAACCCGGATTGCGATAAAATTAAATCCATTTCCTGTTTCAGAGTTTTTGCATCTTCTAGTGAATCGGCTCGTGTCGTTAAGTCGTCTACATAAATACTTTTGGGATTTATCGTTTAACAATGTGGTTGCTCTATTTACCACTCGGGTTGCTAAGTAGGTAGCGCTTCCAGTGCCAAAAATGACAGTCCCTAGTATCGTTTGGCATTTTACGTCTTTTTCGGCTGATACTCAAACTTGGTGGAATATCTTTTCGACATCGCAACGGTAGAGTTGCAAAGGCCACTCTGCAGTTTCTAAAACACAGGAGGATATTGTATAGAGTCGATTGTACTATTATGGTAATTCTGCTAGACATTCGTTCAAAGATTTGCCTGATATATTCTAGGCTGACCCATCAAAACTCATAATTTCGTGGTTATGATTGGACTCTTTGTAACTCCTTGATGAGCTAAATAAAAGCCGCTCTGATTTGCTTCTTTTTCGATAATTGTTCTCATCTGGATCTTTAAGTCTTTAAATGTTCCATCACTCTAAAACTGCCATTTTCGTCTATGGTTTTGGTTTGGTTAAAGTGAGTCTCGCAAACTCTTCATTTGTTGATAAGTTGTGAAGCACTGGTTGAATACTTTTTATTTCTCAGAGCTCCACATAATTTGTTGTTGTTATATTTGTCATTTACATTTGGAAATATTGAACTGCCTAGGTGGGTACTTGAGTAATTCTCTAAATTCTCTTTAAAATCTATTTCGCTAAAATTGAAGTTGAAATTGAAATATCTATGGTCGGCTGTTGACGAGAATAACCAATAAATATTCAGTTGCACTGTCCTTCTTGGACCATTTTTCAGAAAAAAATATTTGTGTTGATAGAATTAGATAATAGTTTCGTTATTAGATTTGTTTAGACCTAGCCTTAACTTATACGTAAACCAAATATTTTGGATTGTCTCATATAACCTTCATGAGACAATTATAACCTTCACTATTTATATGTGCGACTATACCAATAGATCTTCTAATGTCGACGGATTGATGACAGGCGAAGAAAATGTCAGGTTGAAACTTTGGGAGAAACCTCGTTATAGATCCACTTGCTACCAATGCCATTCCAAATTTTTAATATTAGCTGTTGTCAGGTTTGGTCTTTTTCAAATTTTGCCAGAATTTTGTGTCGGCAACTTCTGATTATTATTGATCTTATTCTCTCTGTATGGCTCGTTTTCATTGTTTATGTTCATTTCTTCAAACCGCCTGCGTGGAATATAGCTGCTTTATCTACAAACTTATTCTCTTGGACAGTCACACAATCATTCGATCATTTTCTTGCTAAATTGGTTCATTTGGATGAACGTTGAGAATGCCATTGATTTGAACTTCAGTAATCCATTTTTTGGGGTCGTCAATAAATTAGGCTAGGTTATGTTAGGGTGGCCATCCTAACGGACTAGCATATGGACACAAATTGGTCCGTAACAATACCACATTTTGAGTTTTCTTGCATGTGGAGCTCCCATAAATTTTATTTTGATGTGCGGTAGACGAGAACAAGTGAAAACAGGTGGAGTACTGTCTCTTCCTCCTCCTCATCACCGCAGCTACTGCAGAAATCGTAGGCAGGGAAGCCTAGTCGATATATACGCATGCATTATTATAGCATACATGACCATACCAATATAGGTTTAGGCCAGATCTGTTTGGTAATTACGCACGAACTGGTGTTAGACCATCTATCGTTTGTTCCTCTCATAGCTTTCTCCTACTCCAGGTGTTAACATGGAGCAAGCGGTATCTCTGAATGGCAAGCTTATTTGCCCCTTACATTCCTTACAATATTGAAATGCCCTGAGAAAACTCAACCTTGCGGTGAACTTCCACAGAAATCTATTGGCAGATGCTTCACCAAGATGAGCTAGCACGATCCTGCCTCTACCCTTAAGGATGTAGGCTCCCACGTCAAGCACATGTTGAACTGATCAGCTATCTTATTTATAGATGCTATAGACAATTCTGGAGCACCATCAACGTATAGGAAAATTTTATTGTAGCATTTTAATAGCAGCCTGACTTTCCGTAAAAATGAGAATATCCCTAAAGGGTGTCCCAAAATTAAAGCAAGATTTAAATTTGTCATTAAAGAAAGAATTTGTGCAGTAAAGAGTTGGCAGCACCAAAAAAAAAATTTGACAGCTGAGAGGTTAGGGTTAGTAAAAATGTGGCGTTACACGATAGAAAAACGTATTTTCATTATTGAAGAATATCTTAAAAATAATGTAAAAGTTTGGCAGCCGCAGTTCGAAAATTTCATACAAAATATGGTCGGAATAGTGTTTTAACTTCGTCAACTGTTAAGAGATTAAATGAAAAATGCAAGGAGACTGGATCAGTTGGAGACGCTAAACACTCTGGTCGTCTAAAAACAAGCCGTTCAAATGTCAATATCGAAGCAGTGCGTGAGAGTGTTGGTGAAAATCCAGGAACTGGATTGCCGAATTGATCGGCGTCGTGGACAAGAATTGCAAATTTCAAGAAGCTCTCTGTAGCGTATATTTAGTAAAGATGTGTATCTTCATGCTTACAAAATTCAATGAACAGCGAACAGAGTTCGTTGAATAGATTATTGAGCATCAACAAGTGGATGCTGATTTTTCGAGCAAAATCATCCTAAGCGATGAAGCACATTTTCACCTTGATGGCTTTGTTAATCGCCAAAATCTGAAGTCAAAGGTCTATGCCAACAAGCTCACAACCACCCGTGCATTACAGGAGGAAATTAAACGCTGCATCAACGAAATTCAGCCACATTTATGCAAAACGGTCATGGGAAATTTCGATAAAAGAGTGCGTATGTGCCAGCAAAGTTGTGGAGGCCATTTGCCCGATGTGATATTCCATAAATAACCCTATCCATGTATTTTATGATTCAATAAAAAAAATCACAATCTGAAGACTATAAACTGTGTTTTCTATTTAATTCAAACCTTGCGTTAATTTTGGGACATCCTTAATATATAACAATATATACCTCAACCAGTCCGTGACCTCCATATCGCTGCAAAAGTCGGGAAGAGGAAAAGAAAGGTTGACCTCCAGTGCCTCACAGAATACCCCATAATCGGCTTACCATCGCTTTTTGTACCAACCGTGAAGAAGCTCAACATCTCATTGCCCATAACTGTCTCATTCACCTAGTCCTCTCTGGTGGGAACTTCAGTTGGGAAACTCACCTCAAAAGATTGTGATGGGTTAGCGTATATATAGTAGTCAGTAATATCGGGAATATCTTTGTTGCTACAGGTGCATATGGATAAGAATTTGAGCCGTTTGACTGTGTAATTGATCCAAGGGTTGATGCTTTATTACTTGTGTTCCTGAATGGTCCACTTATATACAAGCAGGTTGTTCTTTGAACTTTCATCAGAAGTTTCATATTAGCCTCATTATAGTAGTATGAGTTTGACCACAGAGGCCTAAAGCCAGTGTACTATTTAGAGTTCCAAACCCCATCTCTTCCCAATGGTACTTTTACAGGAGTAGAGTGATATATATAGTTCCTTTCTTTACTCTTTCTAAGATGTTTGGTTTCCATCTTAGCTTGCTATCCAAAATGACCCCAAGGTATTTCATTCTATCCGCAAAGATTAAGCTATAACCATTTAGTAGTATTGGCGGGTTATGCACTTAGGAAACTTGTGATTCCTGGTAGAGAAAACTAGCTCCATTTTCTGTGAATTCGCGTTCAGTTTACAGCTGCTGGCCCACTAAGAGGGACAGCGGGTCCTTACAGGTTTAGTAACAGATCATTATAGACCAAATTACAAAGAAGGGGATAAGACTCTATCTTGCGGCGTGCCTCCACTTACAAATCTTTAGTAGCAGATGGCCCAACTTGATGGGATGTCATCGATTCTGCCTCTAAGCATTTGATCTATCCAGTCTCTGAATGACCCGTCAACCCCAGACATGTAAGCGTCCGAGTGACTGCTCCCGATATGACGTTGCTAAGGGTCCCATCTATATATCCAAGAAGGTTGTAGCATAGAATATTCCTTGTATTCAAGGGATTTCTCAATATAGGGGCAATAAGAGAATCGAGAGCTGTTTCCACCGATGGTACTTTACTGCAGAACTCCGGCGACAAATTATTTTGACGGTACATTTTGCCGAAGTTTATATTCAAATGGTGGTAAATCTTTATTTTGATGGGTTTGGCTGATGATATCATTCTGCCAACGATATTCTAGTTTCGATGGCCACGAGCATTTTGTTCCATTCATGTAAAGCTTCCCCACTAATCACATAATTATAGTGAATGCAATACTCCAATGTAGCTTGATATGGGTTATGGCCATTTATTTTCGGCAATTCAAATTGATTTCATAACAGTAATGGTTTCCGTTTTGAATGACTGGTTTTTTCGATTGTTTTGATATTTCTGTGCGTAACTTGTTTCGTCGTTGTACATGTTTTTGGTTCCATATAGCGTGAATTTTCTGCAAAATTTCGATCGTCACATCTGTCATTGACCTTTATTGTTTTACGCTTCCATGTACATTGTACATACTTCGGCCATAACTCCAATTTATAATTTCATACTTGGTATATAGTTGGTGTTTAGCTTCTTAATGGTTGTTTAGCTTCTTAATCTGAATTTTTGTGCCTGCCATAAGATAAGATCACCGATTCTATAGTATATAGTAAAAAATTGTTATGCGACTCGATCAATGTAAATTGTGCTCGAGCCGCACATGGTGCTTTTCCGCAATAACCACTGTTGAACTATAATTCACCATCATGTGTAATTAACTAATTGGGCTCATTTAGTTGGTATATCATCTAGAACTATTACAAGTAAATATACGTAATTAATAATCGTATATAGTTATACGCCATTTTTGTATACATAGAGCGCGCTCATTCATTCTACATCATATTGAGGTTAACAAAAGTTACCACCACCAAATTCATTTCTTGTTGATTTCTTTTCCTTTTATTATACAATTTCGTTACGAATCATTTAAGGCGATTAAATATGTTTTTTGCACAATCATTTTGTCTATTTCTCTTTATATATTTTATTTACTATTCGGTTTAAATTAGAATATCCGGTAGAGTTTATATCATTAATGATCATTAATAACTTACGGAAATATTATATTCGTGATCAACTTCTTAACATCGCAACAAAAAAAAATGTATAACATTTTGCAAAAGATCGTACAAGATTAACTTAAATGTGAACCTTTATTTTTATGTATAATACCGATATATCGATCGATCGCTGATCAATGATCATATTTATACACATACATACGTATACGTCACTAGATCAATGTTCAAGATATAGATTGACTTTAAACGACATAAATATTGATTTAACTTTTGAGGATAAACCGTACATAAGATGTAATCGCAAAAGGATCAGGTATTTACGATATACATAACACTTTCGGTGAATCGGCATTATCCTTCTATACACATCCAATGTGACATGAAAACGAAAAAAAAAATATTTGTTTGACAAGATTTATAGGTGGGCTCAAACCACATTATTTACTTATGTACTCGTATGTATACATATATAAGTATCTTGTCGTCTTTATATATACATTTTGGCAAAATCTATCAATTTGTGGATAAGATGACACACGATAATCTTAACTTATTTAATTTATTATTTTTCTTTAAAAATTAAATTTTTCGATTGATGTCGGATTATAAAAAAAAAGATGAGATGAGATGAAAAGAGGATAAAACGAAGGATTATCGAATTTGCGCAAGGATTTTAATTCAAATATTTTGAAAATATCAGTTATTTTATTGTTTAGAACTGTGAAAATTAAATTTTTCGAAAATTGAAATATTTGTGACAAGTGGAACAAAATCGGATTAGTATGGAGAAAAAGAATTTAGAGATCAGATAAGGATTACACTTGTTTTATTTATTAAACCAACAACGGAAATTGATAAAGGTAATATGGGGTGGAGAAATTCTTTATGCAAACGATAACGTATTATTTAAATCCGCATCATTTGCCCCTCCCATACATGTTTCTGGATCGTCCTACTGCCTAGAGAGACATTGCCTTGCCTCTAAACAAATTGTGCAGAAATAGATTTATACTCTGCGACATCTCCTATAATATACTTTACACACTTTTTTACTCATTTCATTCCTCCAAGCAGTTTCTCCTGGGACTACAAGGAGAAGAGCTTAGAAACAGTTTAAACCTAAAGATTTATTTTCTCCCGATCTTAGTAATTTACTAAGAATATTTTAAATGTTTCCCTCAGGTTTATGTGGGCGCTATTATGATTATCCTCTGCCCTTCCCTAATTTTTCTTACATCAGGTACCGGAGCCATGTCAGTCAGAAAAAGTTGAATTAAAACTCATAACATAAAATATAAGATATTCCATCTTCTTTGATATAAGTCAAACTCATTGTGTAGATCTAAGTTTTACGTTTAAACCAAATTCTATCGATAAGAAATTGACTAAATTCGGTAAATTACTTGGCCAATCACAATACAATAAAACTAATTAGAAATCCATATGATACGAAATTTTTCCCTATAAGGTATTCCCCTGAGTTCAATAATGCAGACGTTTTGGAACGAGATTCTTTTGTTTATTATTACCAAATCGATCTGAATGAAAAATAACTTTTCCTTCACGCAATTCCCTCAATACAGTTTTAAGCAAATCATCTTCCGCCGTAGTATTTGCCAACTCACCAATCGGAATTGCAAGTAATTGCATTGACCGTTGCTTAACATTTGCGAACTGGATCGGTTTGTTGGTTATATGCTAGTTTATCGCAAGCAATTTATCGTTACCATTACAAAACACGGCAAGCACGGTAATGGTTATGGTAAAGTTCTGAAATTTGAACTACTGGATGGGAATTTGGCTATTTCTTGACCGATTATGATGAAACTCGACATATTAAATATGGAAATGGGACTTTAAATTGTTTTGTGAATGAAGTTCTGGCATATAACCTATACTGAAACTTAACTGGGTTATTTTTTAACCGATTATGATGAAATCCGACATATTGGATGGAAATGGGGTTTAAATTGATTTTTGGATAAGTTTATAGAATATGGGAGTATTGCCAACTGGAATGGAACTAGGCAGTTCCTGTAAAAGTAAGGGCTAATTGAACTTAATCTTAAAAAGTTATTTGTTGTTTCTGTTTTAAATTGAAGGCAACTTTCTCCTGGATAATATTTGTTGTGGCCCCTTTTTTCAAATTGGGCGGATTTTACTCCAGCACTCAATGCCACTAATGGGCCCACGGTGCAATACCCACATTCACACTAACATTCATTCAACACATTCATCCCATTCACACAAGTACAGTATACTACCTGCGCATTGCATAGCTCCATGTCACCCTGTACAGTAACATGGAAGATGGGTCGGCCCATGAGTTCTACATTCCAACAGAGGGTTATAGATATTTTCAATTTAATCACCAATCGTAATCGGGAGATGAAAAATGATTCGAACCCGGTACCTCCCGATCCAAACTTCGCAGCTTTAACCACTGTGCTATTTGGTCGGTAATTACTCTTACTGTGTCAAAATTCTAACGGTTTCGATCCTATGAGCTTGGTCTTTATACTGTCTTAGACAATCTGAAAAAACCCAGTCGTCCTCTACATCGTGGAGCCATCGTCACCTGCTACAACCTCTACGCCTACCATAAAGTGGCTCTCCTTTCAGAGATCACTAGCGCACTCGCTTACTTCATGTACAACGTCGGGGATCTTCATTAGATCTCGACATTGTACAGAGCTCGGTATGTACTGGGGTCGTAAAACACCCGCATGATTCTTTTCTCAAATGTAAGGAGTAACTAACATCCACTAATTTACTATTTATAAGAACAAATTTTTGCAATTTTGTTACATTACTCAAGGCATAAATTGTATTCCAAAACTTAGCTACACTATAATCAAGAATATGTCGAATTACGTCATAATCGATTAAAGAATACTTTTAAAATTCATTTTAAATCCTATATTCAAGAATTATGTTCAAAAGATATTCAATAAAGCCACATTTTTCAAATCAAAACTCATTTCAAAATTCTATTTCGATCGAACATATCGATTTCCATCATAGTCGGCCATGAAATATCCTTGTTCCGCCCCAGTTTCCATCCAACATGCCGAATTTGATGATAATTTAGTAATGAATTGTTGTGATGAATTGCTTCTGATGAATTACTATCGCGAAGAATTGTTATCGCGATGAATTGCTTGCACTGAATTGCTTACGATGAATCGGCCGGTTACTGGTCTTTCCGTTTCACCATCGATGATATGCGAAAGTTCCGCACTAGTAACTTATACTAGTTATACTTATACTAGTAATATTGAAAATGCATCTATAGCTAGACAAAGCGGTAATTTATCCGAATAGTGAACTAAGAATTTGTCGGACTGTGTATTTCTTTCAATTTTTCAAATGATTTGCCGTAATCATAATTCCAATTTCCAGATCCAATCATTTATTTTAAGGAGTTCCAAGTGCAGTATGTTTCAAAAATTTCACTTACGTTTTGAAAGAACTCTATGATAATAATATATGAATTAATATGAAATTTCCATTTAATGCAGAAATTTCCATTTGAGAAAACCACACACACTAGAATAGGCCACATACTCTACAATGGCTAGAATAGGCCGAAATCGGCCATAGAGTATCCAGAAAATACCCAATTTACGGTTTTCTAGAATAGATGTATGGATGATTTCTGGAAAACTCAACTTTTATCACGGAACTAACTGAAACAAACACATTTTGGTTCAGTATCGCGTTTGTGCATACTCTACATTGGCTAGAATCGGCCAGAATACCTAAAATATCAAATTTACGGTTTTCTGGAATAGTTGTATGGATGATTTCTGGAAAACAAAAAAAATTTATCACGGAACTAATTGAAACAGACTATAATACACATTTTGGCCTAAAATATTTGGGTTTTCGAAAATGAGATTTCTGACGTGATGCTCGCTGTTATTCAACACGGTTAGTCCGTTTCGCTCGTGATCATTCCAACCACATGTGCGCTTTTCAAATCGAATTTTAATAATTTTCGTTTCAATCAAGGATTATTCATTCTCGATCAAAAGTTCGTTTTGCTCTACAAATTTGTTGCAAAATTTGCAATTAAATTACCGTATAGTTTCTCCTTAAACCAAAATTTGAATGGATGCATGTACCATGCATAAGTAGTTCGAAATTCAACGTTTAAACCGCCCCAAATTTTAGGGCGCCACAAAATTTGTAATTTGGTGAATTAATATGACGAATGTTTACATTTCAAGATGACAAACTGCATCGAATACCAAATTTAACTTGAAATCATTAATTTATCCAAATATTGAAAGTACATTCCCAAGCATAGCCACGGCATTAGAAATAATTATTCTATTTGAAATTATCTAAAAAAAGATTCATCTTTAGGGGGGTTCAACCTGATTGGAATGAAATAATCTCTTTCAAAAATCTACCTGACTATTATTCCTTAAACGATTTAAGTCCAAAAAATTTTAAAATTTGTTCTGGAGAAATTAAAAGTTTAAAATTTGGTATTTTCAAAGCTCAAAACTTTTGACCAAATGCTTTAATTTTAATATTCATCACTCGTAAAGCTTTATTAGTATGGTTTTATTGCACCTGTATAATTAAGTCTGAACGAGCACTTACTAAAATTTAATTATACCTCTAACGGCTTTCTGAAATTTCGGTTTGCATAATCGGCCTGCCGAGACCACTATTTGGAATACCATCGCAAAGTTTGAATTCCAGGTTACAGTATTGGATGATACGCAACTAAATAGACCATATTTCTTCGAAAACGAATACGACCGGGACGTGATGAAGGAATATTTGCTGCCTGAAATTGAAGCCCAACCTCGACGACATTTGGTTTCAAGAAGTCGGCGCTATTTGCCAATTGCCATATAGCGCGCGAAGCAATATACTTACTTATTGAAAAAAAAAAAAAAATTTCACGGTTCGGATCGTTAAATTGGCTATTTAGATCGTGTAATACCTCTAGACTCTTTTCTTTGGGGCTACGCAAAGTCCAAAGTTTATGTGAATAAAGCAGTTTGGTTTGGAGCATTGGAAGCCAACATTACTCGTGTCATTCGCCAAACACCATCGCAGTTGCGGCCATCATTTGAAAGAAGTAATCTTTAAAAAATAAATGGCAAGGAATGTTCTTTTGAATGATAATAAAGTTTCAATACAATTAAATTGAATTCTTTAAGTTTGTTTAATTTTTGCACAAATTACCTCTAATATTTCGTTATTACGGCTAAAATCACCCACATGTTGTTTGATGCTTCCTGTTCCTGGCATAACTGCCGGTGTGACTTTTGCACTTCAGCACTCTTTCCACTATACCCCCTGTATACTCTTTGAGATAACATTGAAATGATTAATCTCGTGCAAATTTATTACTCTTGTTGGAATTACAGTCGTATGAACGAGCTATATGGCCAAAACATTATTGCTGAATGGTGTTGAATAATTAGCGGCAAAATACGCCGTTATGAAAAATGTGACAAAAACCTGGCTCCACAACTGCAAACTGCTGGCCAAACCATACATTTTTTTGCAAATGTGTCTAACTCGAAGTGCTTATACTTAGCAGGAGTATTGCCTCGGTTTTTGGTAAGTTCCAATTTTTTATCTAATTAATTGTTTCAAAACCAATTTCATGTACATTTCATCCATCAAAGCACATGCACTAAATTTTGTGAACATTTTGTCATCAGTCTGGCACATATTTTATCGAACAAAGTGCTGGTTATCGCAACGATTTGGCTTTTTTATAATAACTCGGTAGCACTCATAGCCTTCCTGAATTCGAATTCGTTTTGAAAAGAATTCGTTTTATTGAGGCTTGAACTTTGAGTACTAGTCATGATTGAAATCCAATCACACAGCTTCTTTTACCACCGACGGCCATACATATAAATAGTGATATTCCTAGCGTTTATATCTGCCATTTGAATAAAAAAATTGAAAATTTTAGCAACGGCAATGGACCCTGCTTATTTGACCATCGCCGTACAATTTCATTAACGCCCTATACCTTTATTACATGGAGAATATTTAAGTTTTGAACAGAATCTGGGTTGGATTATTTTTATTTCACCATCACCAATTTTACAGGAAAAATTAAATCAAAAAATGTTTGGCTCGATCGAGAATCGAACTTAGATCCATAAATCCAAAATCACTGACTTTGCTTATTACAAATCTTTTATATCTATCATTTGAATAGAAAATATTGAAAATTTTAGCAAAAGGAATTGTCCCTGCGTTTATTTCACACCATCGCTATATACCCATCTTGTATACGTGCCACTACTTGAAAAATATGAAAATGTTTAACAGAACTGTGTGTTGAACCAATTTGAGTACAGAAGAAATCAAATATTTGAAGTTATGCAAATATTTTATACATTCCAATTGAATTGAGAAACGGGGGAAATTTTTTAACAGAAGCTGACTTGAACCAAAAATGTCCCAACATTAATATCGTTTGAAGCAACTGCATAGTGCCAGGTGCAACATAGTGTTGGTTATCTGAACGATTTGGCTTTTTAATAACTCGGTACCACTCAGTATAGCCTTCCCGAACTCGAATTCGTTTTACTACGAAGTTAAATTTTATGGCACGGTCATAGTTAAAGTTCCCCGGATTATTTTTAATGAAAGTTATAACCTTTTTGTCTTATTTTTTGTGAGCCGTTTTTCCCGATTTTTCTGCGAGCTGTTCTATACCATTCCACCGTTATAAAGAGGGCCCCACTCTATATAACGCTATATATCGTTGTATTGGGTCAATTTAATAATTTTCTAATGGATAAACATGACGCTAAAATAGATTCATGGTATTTGAGCACGATTAGTTTAAAATTCCACTCTTTTTGAAAAGAGATTTCAATGCATTGACGAACATTCTATAAAACTATCACCAATAACGCATTGTTCCTAAAAAAATATGGTCACCCTTTATTTAGAACTAATTCACAAAATTATTCCAGGAATTGTCTACATTATCGACGTTGTCTACGTTATCTACGTGTCGTCAACACGTCAATGTAGAAAATAATAGATGAGGCGTAAACGCCCATCCCTGGTAAATATATCATATTACCAAATTAGAAGATTTGCGCAATTTATAAATAAATTGACATTCATTAAATAAAAGCTTTGAGTTGTAAAATATTATAAAACCGTTTAATTTTTCGGTCATTCAAAATTTTTTTTTTTTTTTTTTTTTTTTCAATTTTATTTAAATATTTTAAATAAACAATTATTACAATCTAGTCACCTGGACTAATGAGCAATTTTATTCTAACTTAATTTACTATGTTGTATTAATCTATGGCTTCTTCCCACTGGTGTTCCATAGTGTCTGATAAATTGAATTAAACCACATCGTTATTGTGGAGTTTACATCAGCATTACGCTGTTTACACTAGCAATTACACCAGCTCAAAAGGTTTAGTTCGTTTAAGCCTGCGTACAATATCTGTGTTGTTTAACAGCTTAGTTGCCTCAGTGTTAACATGTTGTTCGAGCCTTTGCCTATGTCTCACTGCATTTTTTTGGATTTCCTTTGAAACAGTGTCCACTTTAAGGTCCCTATGGAGGTCTCTGTTTCTAACATACCATGGTGCATCAACGATGTTCCTTAATACTTTGTTTTGAAATCTTTGGATGATTTCCACGTTGCTCTGTTTGGTACAACCCCAAAGTTGGATACCATAAGTCCAAACCGGTTTTAATATTTGTTTATATAATAGAAGTTTGTTGTATGTTGATAGAGCGGAGCTCCTTCCTATCAGCCAATACATCTTTCTATATTTAAGCCCCAGTTCTTCACTTTTCTTTTTGACGTGTGCTTTCCATCGTAGTTTTGCATCTAGTGTCATGCCAAGATACTTAGCCGTGTTGGCATACGGTATTATTTCTTGATTAATTGTAACCGGAATATGTTCGAGTCGTTTGTTTGTAAAATTGATGTGAACTGATTTAGTTTCGTTAAGTTTAATTCGCCATCTTTTGGTCCAGTTATGTACTTGAGTAATAGCTAACTGTAAACTATGAGTTGATTCTTCGTTGCTATCTCCAACAGCTAAGATTGCCGTGTCATCAGCAAATGTCGCCACAGTGTTGTTTTCTAGTACAGGGAGATCATTAGTGTACAATAGGTATAGGACAGGACCTAATACACTGCCCTGCGGTACTCCTGCCTTGATTTCTTTCAATCCAGAATAGGAATCGTCTAATTTTACTCTAAAGAATCTATCTTTCAAGTATGATTCTAATATTGTAGTGAATTGCATTGGTAGTACAGTTCTTAACTTATAGTTAAGTCCTTCGTGCCAAACTTTATCAAAGGCCTGTGCAACGTCTAAGAATATCGTTGAGCAGACTTTTTTCTCCTCTAATGCTCTTTCAATAATATTAGTTATTCTGTGTACTTGATCTAATGTTGAGTGTTGGTTGCGAAAACCGAACTGATGATTTGGAATCAGGTTTTTCCTCTCAATTATCGGATTTAGTCTTTTTACTAATAACTTCTCAAAGAGTTTAGACATAACTGGTAATAGTGATATTGGCCTGTATGATCCAGTTTTGTGTGGTGGTTTCCCAGGTTTAGGAATCATAATTACTTCTGCAATTTTCCAAAGGCTGGGTACGTATTTCAATCGAAAGGCGGCATTTATAATATTGGTGAGCTTTAATAATGCTTTCCTTGGTAGTTCTTTTAAAATTTCCGCAGTGATAAGGTATAAGCTATAACCCGGCGCTTTTCTCGGATTCATGTTTGTTTTTATCTCATACATGACTTCTTTTGGTGTTGCTCGTAGGATTTCTTCACTTTCCTGTAAAACCTCTCCAGTTATTATTTCGGCTTCCAATGATTGGTCATCATGTGGTTAAAATATTTTTTCCAGGTATTCAGCAAAATTTCGTACTTTATCTTCGTTATTTCTGGCCCATTTGTTATCTTCTGTTCTGATTGGAGGAATCTGCATTATTGGCCTTTTAATTCTTTTGGTTGCTCTCCAGAGAGAATAATCAGTACTAGTATCATTAGATAATTTTCTGAGGTAGTTACTGATAGATTCGTCTTTCAAATCTTTGATTTCCCTTTTAAGTAGCTGAGTCAGATTGTTTAGTTTAGTTTTATCTTGAGGGGCTCTAGTTTGTTGCCATATTCTCCTTGCCCTTCTTTTTTCTGCCAAAAGCTCTCTAATTTCTCTAGGGTAGTTGTTTCTCTAGGGTAATTGATTCAAAATTTGGAAATAAAAGCTTCCAGCAACACCTTTAACTTTGGAATATTCAGTTGTCAAATATTATTTTATCAGTATTAATGCAATATAGAGATTCTTAAGCTTAGGAAATTTTTGTGAATTTAAAATCTTAAAGCTTTCTTAAATTTTGTCTTAATATAATGTGGGTACCATTACGAAAGCACTTAAACTTAATTCTGGTAGAAAATTTAATAATTTCTTTTATGAGCTATAATTGTAATTTACGAAATCAATTCTAAAAGAGAATTCTAATTCTAATCATTGAATATAGTTTATTAAAACCAATTTTCTGTTACTGAAAGCTTTCTGAGTTAAGCGCAATAAATACATAACTATTGCTTATCATAACTATTAAAATAATGATTTTCCGAAATTAAAGAAAAAATATTGCATGTGTAGTTTATGAATAAAAAGCTTCCAGTTATTACGGAAATTAGATTAATCTACTTTCCATTATTTGTCAGCTTGGCAAATAAATTCGTCTAAAAGATTACCGATAATAAAGTTAGTATTTTGTGTATTTTATGTTAGCATCTGGTTGAATATTTCATAAGTTTACCAAACTTAATAAATTAGATATAAACGTTTGTAATCTCTGAATACGCGGTTAAAAGCTCCATTATGATCTTGTTATGTACATTTTCGTTTAGTTAAACTATATGGACTTTAGCATCAACCTCAAAGGCCTATTTTGCAATTAATGAATAATGTATGAATAGGGTATTTTACCTATCCTGATATTAAAATTAATATTTTAAACGACTTTGAGTTATTTTCAAACTAAATTCAATCGTATTTGCGTGCTAAATTCTACATAGGTATAAATGTATTGCATAAAAATCTCAGACAATCCTAATAAATTATGTCCTGCATTAAAATACCAAATAAAAACAACCCAAATAACCTACCTTTTAAAAAAATCTTAAACCAAAAAAAAAGAAAAATTTTTAGTAAATTTCCAATTCAAGCACACAACAACACATTTAAATTTTTAATTCTTTATTTCTTTTAATTAATTTAGTAAATCTGTTTAAAATATTTTCTTGTTGTTGGTTTAAATATATTGTACAATATAATTAACTTAACTATATTCTAAATCATTTTTACTGTACAATAAGTATTTTATATATGTAGTATCTCTGATTTTCCGCCTTTACCATCATTTTTAAAATCGCATTTATTTATTAAATTAAAAATTATAAAATTAACTAAAAATCATATTAATTAAATACTATCATTTTATTTTATTTTATTTCTTATCAACAATTCAAGGCTATGATGTATTAAGATTTTATATTTTTTTTTTTTCTAAAATGAACAAACTACAAATTAGTTTTTATTTTTATTTTGGAACCAAAAAAAAACATATTTTTTTTCCATTTTAACTATCTAGTTTAGATATTTTATTTATATTGAACATTGGTTTGTTAATTTATTTTGATTGAATTGAAAGTTTGATTGGAAAGAAAGAAACAAAAAGAAGCTTATTTTCTATCTATATATACAATCTGTATTGTGGTCGCTTCTACGAATCGGGGTAAGGAAAAAAAACCACTATAAATGCAAATTATGATTGGGCCCCTGCAATTGAAAACAAAAGGGACTAAACTAAAAAAAACAATCATAATCGGCTCGGTTCATTTGCTTACGAATTATAAAATCAACTCACCACAATCAGATTTCTATTTTTTAGTGCATGCAATACAACAATTTCGGCGCCAAAAAAATTATTAATGGAGTAAGTAACTAGTAATAGAAGTACATAATAATAATAATAATAATCATAATCATAATTCAGTCTTTAAATATTTATATAATTTCGGGATATTTTTTGTTAAAATATTTGTATATTTAATTTATATATTTTAACATTTAAGTAATAAGAGTAGTCATACATACATATTATTATTGAAATAATATTATAAAGTATAGTAATATATTTTACTAAAACTACAAATCATTTGGATTATTCTCATTATCACAATGCATTTTGCGACTAGGGTTGTTATTACTATTACTATTATTACTACTATTATGATTATTACTATTATAATTATTGTGACTATGATGATGTAGAGTTGGTACGCCGCGGCACGATCCAGTCGAATGATTACCTTTATACTTTTTTAACGTACTTGGAAGACTTGACGAGCCCGATTGATTTAATTTCTGATTTAATTTATCGTTACTACTATTACAACTATCACTATTATTACTTGTATCAAAATTAAAATCATTGTTTTTGATTAGAGTGGCAGCAATGCATCCGACACATATTTCATCTGTATTCCCAGATTCTGATACGCCATCTGTTGTTGTTGCTGTCGTCTGTGGTGTCATTTCTGTACCATTCCGTATCCATGTGTATTGTTGTGGATTTTGTTGATCCGATGTCGATTTTTTATGTCGCAAACTTGGTGTCTTTTCATTCGGTGACGACGATGAACCTGATGATGACATATTCTGTTCACGTTCCGAATCTGATTCAATTGGAGTGTTACTATTGTAGTGCTGGAAATGGACCATAAATAAAAAATAAAAAAATTATATAATTTAATAAGTAATTATAAATATAAAAATTTATTCTCAATTCGATAGTTAAAAAATATTCAAGAGCCAATCGATTATACAAGAGTGGTTAGTGCAGAGGGTTGCGGATATTTTTATTATTTTCAAATAAATAATAGTTCAACATACCTTATCTTTAGACCTAACTCCACGTACTTCATTTTTTTAAAAAGATATTTACATAAACAAAGTCAATATTGACTAAATAAATACATAAAAAATCTTAAAGGCAACTTATATTTTTTATGGCTGTAGTTGATTAATAAATGTGATAAGTATATCGGTATGAATCAGTAAGTGCCTGTCGAAAATCGATTAGTTTATGGTTAATTAAAATAAAACAGAAACAAATAAATTATGTTAGATAAGCAAAACAGTTACATTACAATTTCATTAGTACATAGATGGACCAAGTACTCGAACTAAGATTTAGAAGCTATAATCAAATTGTGTTCATAAACCTAAATAAATTAATTTTTACTATTCCTTAACTTTGTGTTACCTTTTTAAACATAGATAAGATAACAAATTAAATATAAATACAACTCTGCTTTAATCTAATCTATCTGTTAAATTTATTAGTAACTTTATTTACCTATACGTTTAATATTAAATTTGCATACAAAATTTGATCCAAAATAGTTTGAATATAGTTAAGGCAAATTCGGTTTCTAAATTCAATCCTACATCTACACTAACCACAGAGAGGTAACTTTCTATGAATTTCTTGTTAAATCCGTAATTATTGTTTTAAGACAAATTATATATCATCAAGTCAAATTAGTAATAACAGCACAAGGAAAAAAATTGCCATTCTCAATTACCTGATTATCGACTTGTGACCTAATTTGGGGCAATGGGCTAACCCCATCACTACGCGGACTAGGCATACTTATAGCATCACCCTCAATATCTTCAGCATCTAAATCAAGCTGCAATATGCTTTCTTGACTGCCAGTAAACTGAAAATTAAAATGTAAGTTAAGTATTTAAAATTGTAGGGCCTAATTCAAAATAATCTACCACAAATCCATAATGCTTTAATATATCCATTTTACACATTGGACAGGTACGATGCACTAATAGCCATGGATCAATACAATTTCGATGGAATTCATGTCTAGAAAAAAATTCAATAAAATCATTATTTATCACATTTTAGTTAATTCCGCGAAGTAACTTACTTGCATGGCAATTCTCGAATTATTTCGGAGATTCTATACGGTTCTATACATATGGGACAACAATCACTGTCACTATCTTTCTCCTCAGTTTTAATGGATTTTGTAGGAATTTTTGATATGATCCGCTTTGCAACGTTACACAATCTTCGCTGTAATAAAAATCGGGCAATATTAGTTTCATTCATTTAGTATGCATTTGTCGTGATTAAACAAAACTTACCGATTGTTTGTCCTTGGTTTGTAAATACCGAAATCGTTGAATATAATAAAATACTAGCCAAACTAATGAAATAATCATTAGAACTATAAACGATATTGATACGAATAAAACTGATGTTCTATAAAATAAAATAAAAATAAATTACCCCTATTAGTTATGTTACCGAGTATACATTGGATTACAATATAAAATAAAAATTATCTACATTTATATAAGACAAATAATAAAAATTACAATAATAAAATAGTTATTATTTCATTAGCTTTCACCAGGGGATGTAGCTCAGTGGTAGAGCGTTCGCTTCGCATGTGAAAGGCCCCGGGTTCAATCCCCGGCATCTCCACTCCTGTTTTTTGTTTTATTTATATATTTTTTTGAAACAAACATTATCATATTCAACCCACCTATTTACATTTCCTAGCGGATTAACTCCTTTTCTACCTTCCATTATGCTAACATTAACTTGATAACCCTTCTCGATGAGTTTTGCCATTTCTTCACCATGTCTTAGCGATATAAATACTGATGTTATATATCCTAAATTTAAATAATCAGATACATTTATATTAATTAAATTAAAGTTTAATTACAAATTAATATAAAATAAATAAATTAAAAATGCGACATAAAAGTAAATTAATGCATTGTTTACCTAGTATACAATAGATGTCACTACTGGTTAAGAGAATAAATAGTGCAGTGCCATCTACATAAAAACGATTTAAACAAAGATTGTGTCTTGGATATATTTTTAGTACATAATCGATAAATGATTCATTTTAAAATGACCACATATTTTTAATTTGTTACATGTACGAGTACACATGAGTTATCAGATAATTAATTGCGTTATTGATTACATTGTACGTACATAAGAATTATTATGGGAAATGTACGATTTTGAGCTCGTTTATTCAAATTTATTCTATACTGGTGATGCGATTGAAGTTGCAAATAAAATTGTAAAATCTGTTGCAAATTGCATTATGTATGCCACGCTTTTAATATTTACGTAGAGAATAGCATTTCACGATTTGATGTGTTATATTTTTGCTAACGTAATGAATTGAATTCATTTTATGAAATGGAATTGAAAGTAGGAAATCATGTCTAGACTATGAGAATAAATCCTTTATTGAGGTTACACAATTTCAGTTATTTATTTATTGAATGATACATTAAATAATGTATGGACTTTGATGGTATCTCGTCTGTATTGTATGACCTCAGAGAACTGGTTTGATTAGGTTGTCATTATAATTCGACATAATATGATTTCCGGAAATAAATTGCTCTGATGCGAAAATATTTGACGGTTTACGCCGACTTTTCTAAATTGACGATTACGCTTGCTACCAGGCGGCTAACAATAGGCTAATTAATTTAGCCCCCTCACGAGGTTGGTTTTTGTTTTACTTGTCATTTTATTTAGGCTGGACAATAATAATTGTAACAATTAGGATCATAATAGAATTATTATTTTGTTGATACTAATATTTGAACGAATAGTGAAAATCGGGCCTTTCAAAATTTTAAATTAAGTTTAAAATTTTTTGTTTTGACTTTTACTATAAAGTATAAAATTAAGAATAAAAATAAAGTAAAATTAAAATATGAATATTCAACATAAAAATACAAACGTTATCTTTCAAAATCCCCCACACAATTTATAAAACGTGCAAAAAGCAAAAGGAAAACTTTTTGAGAATCGCAAAATAGCCTACAGGTCGATTATGTAGATGGAAAAACATCCAACTTTAAATCTTAAAAACATAATCCACCCATAAATTATTTCTCTTTCTTTTTCCTACATAGCTTGGTTATATACATACATACATATGCATAAAATTTCCCGCACATTTTCTACAATTTTTTTCGTTGCTACTTTATGTAATTGTTTCAAGGTTAGGTTAAATCTATAAGCTATGGTTACGTACGTATAATCTCGTATAATTTATAAACATTTGTTACAAAAATTAGGTCAAAACCATAATAAGAGCAAATAGATAATAAAAAAAATGTATTTTGTAGCAGCTATCTACTTACTTTCTTTATCCTCAATTTTCATTTTATCTAAGGTCGGTACATCCCTATCATTATAGATAATAGCACCAACAGCACCATGATTAAACGCATGCTTAACTTTAATCTCAAAATTACAGTATCCTCGTTTAATTAGCGCAATCCACTTGTCAACCGGAATATTTTTCATATTAAATCGACTGTAGCACGCTGTATGATTATTTGGATCGATCATCGATGAGACATGCACTAGAGGACCGGTAACATTTAATATTTTTCCTTCACCAAATTTTCCAATTTCACCGCCACCATATTTTAATATACCATCCAGTCGATATGTAAAATTAATATTTGCTAGATAATAACTATCAATAGTCATGATACGTTCCTCGGCTGGTAGTGCAAATGAAGTGACACCACCTTCAATCGATGCTGAGGAGACGGCCGACGATGACGATGAGGACGACGAAGATGATTGTATATCGTCGGGAACGTTATTAAGAAATTCTACTGTGTCATCGCTGGTTAAGCAGTGGACGGTCGAAATAATTGAAAACACGAATATTTCGGTTAGTTTAAACATCATCTTTATTGTTGTTGTATTATGTTAGCTTATATTGCATTTGAATATATGGAATTCAATTAAAGCTATAACGTGTCTTTATATTATAAGTTAACTGCTGTGTCCCGGCTTATTATGTTATTGTGTCCTGAAAAGAAAATGCAAAAAAAATGTAATTATTATTTTTTATTCTGTAAATATAATTAGGTTAGGTTGGATGACGGTTTATTGTGATCTTACTTTCCTGTCACCCTTATTGGATTGAAACCACTTACTCAAGTGCTTATGCCTTCTGTGTGCTAATGCCAGATATGAGCATATGGAGTGAACTAAAGTCTCTTCCTACTCCTCGCCCACACAGCTTCTACAGTATTTAAAAGCATTTGCGTCTAGACCCAGCATTCTTGCAGGTTCTCATAGAATACAGTGTTCTATAAGTATCCTCATGACATTCTTAATTCTCGTCTAATTCTAGTTATAGGTCTTCCCAAACTTGCTTTTCCAACTTGCTTACCAATAATATTGATCGGAAAAAGGAAGAACATAACTAACCTAATTTCTGCATTTTACCTTGTCAAGAGCTAGCCACCATACACTCACTCCGTACATAAGAACAGGTCTTACTAAAGCGATGTAGACCGAGTGTAACAGGTCCTTTCGACCATATGGCGTTCCTACATGAGTACATAGCTGTAGTAACCTTATTTGCTCTCTTAACAATATTAGGTTTCTAGCTAAGATAACACCCAGTTGTCTGGCTCTGTCAGTAAACACTAGTCTAGTGCCGTTTAAGATAAAAGGGACAACCACCAGGATTTTGTATATTTTGTAGTTCATTAGTCTCTATGTTCCAAAAATGAGGGGATAGGGATAGCCTCCTTGCAAACCCTTAACTACCCGTTTTATAGTGGCAGATTTCTCCAGCTCAGAGTTTCCAAACCTGCTCACATGGTGGTCGATTTTCATGGATGACATACCTTCCCTGATTGTCAACGTTATTAAAGGCGTGCTCAATATCGAGAAACGCTATACCAAACAGAACTCTCCTGAGTATATTAATTTTTCAATCGCGCGTACTAGAATATGTGGAGCTACGTCCACCGATTTTCTGTTAGGGCCACTCTGTAGCCTTGCATATGCTAATCGAAACAATAATGAATTTAGACAAATTCCTCAAAAATCTAGTATAAACCACATTATTCTAGTCGGCGAGGTCAAGTAATCTGCCCGTGTAAGCGTGGTGTTGCAAATTAATTAAATAATATGTGATACGAACTTAACGAACTGTCTTATCATCGACACATTTTCTCTATAATTATAATATGTTGTGAATACAAACCGCATTCATTCATTTTACAACAACATACACAATAAAATATTAATCCGGTCGAAAATTTAGGTGAAAGTCAATTTATCACTAACAATAAACCAAACACAGCAATAAGAAAAAAAATTATAAATATTTGAAAATATTCAGTCTAAGCTAATACAGAAGAAGAAGACGATACATTATTACTCAATAAATTATTTATACATAATATTACAAATGTTTCGTTGATGTATCTTTTATTATGTATAGGTTTCTTAATTGATAAGATGTGTGGCACATTTGCTGCATCTTCAAAAGTTTATAGGTTGTACTAGTATATCTATATACTCGTATGTATGACACAAGCATTATTGTATTCAACAAATGGTTATTGTCTGTTAAATTAGTAATATGAAAAAAAGATCCAAATGAGATTTTTCTAACTATATACATACATACATATACATATGTACACAAAACCAGACGGTGGCCTAAATATATTATGTGATGTGTCACATCGCTTAATATACAAAGACGTATTAATTACAAAACCACAACAAATATCAAAATATCAGTTGAACCAAACACACGATCAATGACTAATTGTTAACTGGATTTAATTTAAAATAAAATTTAAACGCGGCTCAAACGTTAAAGGTTAGTTGAGTTGAGGTATACGTAATACGTACGTACTAGTACTATACAGTAAACTATAATTCATATTTTAAAAAAACTACGGAATAAGCTATACGATTACGGATATAATATATTCTAAATCACATTGAAGAACTACAAAAAACCGCATTGTTTTTGTGGGTGTGATTTATTTAGCCTTGCCGATCGATGATATTTACGCAGTTTTTAATAAGCTTGCAAAATATCTACCTATTTGTATATAGGAAGTAACTAATAAGTAGCAAAAATTATTATCTTTTAAGGTTATTGCACTTTATTGAAATTTATTATGTTACGTTAATTATGTTAAGTTTATGTCAAATTTATTTTAATTAACCGAATCTCATAATTTCATATGTTTACATATATATATATGAGTCATGGAATGTTGAAGCAATAATGTTGTACAAGTTAAAAAAAAACTAAGACTAGTTATAACAATTGCAATCTGGAATATCCACTGCATATTCTTTGCGGAGTTGCCATAGAAAAACGTAAGAATATCGATTTATCAAAGTGGTAGTAAATTTGAACCGTTGCCAAAATAAATAGAGTATTATGACAATGACCAAAGGAAATGTAAATATGTACGATACATAATATTGATTTTTTTTTTTTAATTGATTTATCAATATTTGTGCATAGTCAAAAATTAGATTTGTGCATTTGGAACCATAATGGGATACTGTACATAAATGTACATTTACAACTCAGTAATTTTATATTTATGGTGAAAAATACGTCAACTCACCAATTTGTAGAAGTTAGTTTTATTAGTTGTTTAGTACGATTCTTTTGTTGTTATTGTTACAGGGTGTCAAATATTTGGATTGTATTGTAAATAAAAAGTAGTTATCGGATAATTATGATAGAGGGGGGTCGCTTTTTATATGTAAAAACGTTCCGAATAAGCAAAAATTGATCTAGATATCATATCATTTTTAAATTCTTCCATGTAATAATTCCCGCCAAAATTATTATTTATTATTTTTCAGATGTGTGTAACCTGGTAGTAGTAGAACACATACAGTTTACATTTGTAAACAATTCATCAAATAGTCAACTTAATTATTTATGAAACAAACCTTCTATTTTGTAGAATGCGACAATTACCCGGGATTGGATGGCTCTCGAGATTATTTATTAAAATCATATCTTGAATATGACTATGAGGATGCTGAAATACGATTCAACTAGTGGGTTTTGACCGTTAGATGCTTCTTAGAAATTTATAATTAAATTAATTATTTGACACCCTGTATCACAACGATAACAAAAAACAGTTTTCCATGAAAAAATTTAGTCAAGTACTAAACATAAAAATTTCATGACTTCCGGCCCCATACATTGAATTTTTGAATTCAAAAATTCAGCAGAATATACGTTAATGCTATTGATTTTCTATTGATGGCAGAACTTTTTTTTTGCAGATAAGGTGAATTTAGTAAGAAACGCCCTATCATGGATAAAATATTAATAAATATGTCGTTTTGCTCAAAATAAACGAAAATTGGTTTAACTAAATACGCCAAACATCAGCACATAAGCAATAACGCCATGAATTTCTTTCGTTTGACATACAATCGTGTTTTTAGCTCCCAACGCTAATCTGGGCAGTATAATTAATAGTAGAAGGGAAGGATTAGTGATCTGCGGTGTTATTTCACGATACATTAAATTTTAACATGGCCATTACTAGTATAGTAAATATAGTAAAAAGAGGGAATAAAACCAAATCCCAAATCTATTAATTGCCATCTTATTATAAATTTTAAAAAATTACAAAAAGTTTTAAGGAATTAGTAATCTTACAAGGTAAAGAACTGTTTTGATTAGAGAATTACGTTGAATTTACCAACAGTATATTATGCATCTCCAAATAACAAGTGTACTTATTAAGACTTCGAGGAAGGACAAACATGTCGAATTACACTAAGCTTAAGCGGCTTGCTTTTAAGCAGGAAACTTTAATTGTGTTAGATTCAATTGGAATGTTTTAACACATTTGGAGACATCGAAAATTCAAAGATATTTTTTTTTATTTGAAGCTATTTTCAATTTTCTGGCCCGCAGAAAAGAGTAGGCAAACTAAAAAAAAATGAAGTTTTATAAGTTCCGTTGAACTTTTAATTAAATCCTGTGCTTATCTGGAGACTCTGGAAACTCATATAGAAATTTTTTAATTTGAAGCCATTTTCTGATTCAGAAGAGGTTTCAACCCGCAGATGCGCCATAGAGATTTCTAGTTTAGAACCAAGAAATTTGAAATATTCTTGATTCGGTTGAATTTTTCATGAAACAATTTCCATTATTTGGGCCAAAAAAAATAAACATAGTAGGCACGGTATAGTTGGAAACTACGAAAATTGTAATTTTTGGATTCAGTTGAAGCTGCGTACATGATACAAAAATATAAATTCTGGTGCAGAATACTTCACCACGAAGTTAGCTATATGAGTTGAAAAAATCACTACCCGAAATATAATTTCATCAGTATAGCCTTTGTTAATCACGAAAATATTATAACTTTTGAATAAAATTTTTGTTTAATTAGTGTGTGTGTGCCAATCGAAATAAAAAGCGCATAAAAAGTTAAAATGTTAAAAAAAAAAATTTATCACCACAAAAATTTTAACTAGGCCCAGTTAAAATTTTCCAACTTGTAAATATTTTGTACGCTATAAAATGCAAGTTTTTTTTTGGTACTTTGACAGAACCTAGGCAAATATTTTATAAAGCCTTTGCTCATTTTAATGTTTATAAGATTTCAACTTTATTTTAATTGAAGAATCTTATATTAAAATGAAATTACAAAATCACGAAATTGCGCCGACATAAAAATTGGTAAAGGTCACAAATTTTAACTGGTTCCAATTGTCACAGCAAAACATCTAAAATGTGAGGAAATTTTTTTTATTTTTACCACAGTATAAAGGAACATTTTTTTAGGCAAAATATTAATTTATTTAATTTAATTGACGAAAATATAGCAACACAAGTATTATTTTCAGTTTTGTTAATATGGCTATCCTGGTGAAATTTTGTTCGAGTTGAGAATATTTCAACTCATATACCTAACTTTGTCGTGAATTTGTGCACCAGAAATTTTATTTTTTTGTGTCATATACGCATCTTGAAGGTAAGTTCTGCGTAACCTTAGGGACTCGAAACTGAGAGATATTTTTTTGAACAATCGTAACCCAATTTTCTAGGTGGTAAGATGTATAATTGTTAATTTTAATTTTTTTAGATTATTGCTTAATATTACTATTAATTAAATTTCAACAAATTTTAAAATGTAAACACAACATTAATGGAGAATAATCCATCATTTACTAACACGAAATATCCCATATGTATTCAACAATTTCGGTATAGCTGGCACTTTTGATTTGTTGCGTTACCTAGCTATTTGTTTGGGTTACCATCCTAATAGGGATTTTTATGTTTCGTATCAGGTCATATTTTATGTAGGATCAGGGTAAAAATAATTAAAATTACCACTCATCTTTCATTCGTATGAAATGGCTCATATTCAAAAATTCGGGTAGCTGGCACTTTTGATTTGTCGTGTTACCTAGGTATCAGTTTGGGTTACCAACCTAATAGAGAACTTCTATGCTTCGTATCAGGTTGAAGATACGAAGCATAGAAGTTCTCTATCAGTATGGTAACTACAAACTAATAGCCAGGTAATACAACAAATAAAAAGTGCCAGCTACCCAAATTCTTGATTATGGGCCATTCCATACGAATAAAAGATGGGTGGGGATATTAATTATTTTCAACCTGATTCCACATAATTTACCAAATGTGCGGTATGAAAATTTGTCCATATATGCATCATGGAACATCTCTACCTAAGTTTTAATCCAAATTGAATTCCCACTTACACGACAAATTATAAATGGGCCGATTGTGTAATTCTAATAATTAATTTGAGTAATATATTCAACAGCAGTCACAAAAATATTTTTATTAATAAAATAATTTTAGTTTCTAAGGTATAATTGCAATTTCAAACAAGTAAATATATAATAATGAATTATGTCGATAATGCAGATTTTTTTCTGCTGAAATTTTTCTGCTAACTTCAGTAGAATATATTCGGGTTTGAACAATTTAACATGATACGTGCTTTAGAATTAGTTTAGAGTTTGAATCTCATGATAAGAATTTATTATAGTAATTATTTTATAAACCTAATAAAAACATTATAAGTATCGTATCCCAAAATCACATAATGTTTACTCAATGAACATTTAACTAATACATAAAATCTGTTATCTTTATACAACTATCTTCCAATTAAAGATTCCACTATTTATGCTTCAAATACTAAACATATTTTTACGATAATGAATTTCATATATACATATACGTTTCATAACACACTATCGAGACTCATAAAAACCACAAAGCTTAAACAAATAAGATTTTCTCGACCTATTTATTTTTATGATCTGCACATTTCTTAAACATATATATGTATATATATATATACATATATAGATATAAAATAATACCGGTTAGGTAAGCGCTGATAGTACATAGTGTAAATTTGAATATTGCACAATTAAATTAAATTTCATAATATATGATTCGTTATCGTGGAATGTATATATACTCTTTAAAAATAAAAATAAAAATAAACAAAATCCCAGGAAATTGGTATCACTATATCTACCATGTAGACTGACGGTTTTTTTTTTAATTTAAGAAGGTGTTAATGTATATATTAAGTATTCTTCCTAGATCAGCATGTCATTGACACTATATAGTTTTATTTTTTGGTTTGGTTTAAACATGCCACAAATATGTGGAAGTTGTTGACAAGGAAATCCGACAGCAGACAATATAATAAATCTAAATTAATTTCACTTTTAAAAAACCAGATTCTTATCTTTATTATGACGATGTCCTTCATATATAGAAATTGTCATAATTTTGTATATTGATTGTATTAAAAAATCAATAGTTTAATAATCTTGTAAACAACTTCATCTCCCGCAATATAATGCGACTTGTTATACAAGTATATAAATATAATTTGTCGCCAGTAAAATTTCCACTCTACATATGTACATATATGCAATCAAATTATTAAATTATGAATTAAATATTGTTTTCCTAACAAACCCGTTTTATTTTTTCAAACAACTTATGTATAAGTTTTGCAACAAATATGCTAATTTTGCGCTATTATAATAATAGAAATAAAAACAAAACATGGAATTACATCTAGTCTACCTTCAATCTAATTGTATATCTGTATGCACAAAGCAAAATCAAAAGTCTATAGTCTTTCTAAAAAATTTAAAAAAACAAGTATTACAATTATCACAATATTTCTATTTGATAACCTTAAAGAAATGTACGTAACAATGTTAACTACCTTTTAGTTGTTCGAATGTATATAAAGTAACATAAATTTCCTGTATGTGTCAAATAATAATAAATCGAAAAGAAAATATTTAAACTTTGCGTATTTGACAACACAAAATATATGATATGACTTATCTTGCTCGACACAATAACGTCGTCCGTCTTAAAGAGATAGATAATATATTTTCATTATTTTGTTGTCGTTATTTCGAATATTTCTTGTATGACAGCAAAAAGGTCAACACCGTAAATGTAAATTATTATACTTCCGATAAAAATAATAAAATGAATTTTTAACTTTATATATTTATTTATATTTCGATCGTAAAAAATATTGTTTTAATAATTGGTAATTTAATAAGAAATTGTGAATTCTTCTATATACATAATAATAAATAGTATATAAAGGCCATTACTGGCCCCTTATTGAGTCAACGGTTTCGATCCTACGCTTGGTCTACATACTGTCTTAAACAAACTGAAGAAGTCAAGTCGTTCTCTACACCGTGGATGCAATGTCGCCTGCAACGCCCTCTGCGCCTACCATATGGTGGCTCTCTTTCCAGATATCGCTGCACAATTCACAGAACGTGACCGAGCCAGCAGTACTCACTGAAATCTTACTTCATGTACAATATCGGGGATCTTCATTAGATCTCTGATCTACACGTTGAACGGAGTTCACTTCGCGTGTTGGGCCGTAAATCATCCACATGATTCAAATGTGAGCAATCTCTCGTACTCATCCGTCTCACCCAACTTTCACATCCAAACATAACACCGGACCAGATCAATGCTTTATGTAAAGCTCCAGCTTCACGGCACTTGATAAGTGTTTAGATTTTAGCAGTGGCCTTAGAGGATACAAAGCACAACTGCCACCTGCCAGCTGCACCTTAATATCCGCACCCACACTGTTATCGTGAGTGATAAGAGAAGCCAAATATTTGAACCTCCTCACTCCCTCAAATGTGTGGTGCCCACTACTAAAATCTTGTGTGCCATTGTAACTATAACCAGAGGTCAGGTATTTTTTTTGAACTCATTGATCTGAAGTCCAACAGAAGTTGAAAACTCTACAAGTGGATAAAGTATATCCTTCACTCCATTGCTATTCAGTCCAATCACGCATATGCGTCATCTGCATATGCAAGCATCTGATTGAACTGAATATAAGATGTTGCGCTGAGTTAACTGCAACAATTGTTGATAGCCTGTTCTCAAATGTAACACAGCATTGAAACCGTGTCACTGTCATTCTACACAATTGTACCAATTTTGCCTGCATTCCTAGATACTCCAGAGCAGACCACAAACTCTATCGATGTAGAGGGATGGAAGTCCTATAATATTTAGACACTATCATCTGCAGCGAAAAGACCTGATCTGTGTATGATCGATTCGGACGAAATCCTACTTGATAGTCACCAACCGGCCCCTCCGCTAGAGGGGTGATTCTATCTATAATGTAGGACAGTAAGTTGTATGCTGTGCAAAGAGCTATACCGCGATAATTCTCATAAATCAAGCGGTTCGAATAAGGTCGAAATGACAGTTCCAAAAAGTATTCCCTCCGAATATCAGGAGCTCCGAATTAATGTAGTCCACTCCAGAAGAAAGGTTTCGTTTTAGTTTCTGCATGGCCCTAGTAAATTTCTCATGGGATGGATCCTCAATGTTAATGTCCGCAGTCTGTATTTGAGGTGACTCAGCTACAGTCACAGACCGCATGATGAACACCAAGCAGATCAGTAAAGCGTCCACTCCATGCGTTCAGTACTGCGTCGATTGCAGTTGACGCAGGCCTGAAAGTATGGTGCAATCCAGTAATACCTTTACAGAAATTACACGAACTGCGGTCATTGCTGAGTTGTTATACTTTCAGAACCTCGGCTTTCCACCATTCTCGCTTTTTCCGTCTACAAATTCGCTTCGCTGCCCTCATAGTAAGAGCCTTGTTTTTCCTCGCGATTGTAAGACGTTGTTGCAAATCACTATGGGCTATATTTTGTTGCTCAACTGCAAAACGACACTCGTCATCTAACCAATCTTTCTTGGGTCTGACATTCACTATACCTCAAGTTGCGGTGCACTGACAACCGAAGTTTTCAGTACCTCCCAGACAGAGTTCACACAGTCAGACCTTCCTCAATGCTGTCGCTGACAAGATCCTGATATAGGTTCTCTTGAGCTTCATTTCTCAGACCTTCACAGTCGAAACATTCCTTGCGTTTCGCTCTGTTCCCAGACCTGTACGAAAACTTCGTAGCTTTGCAGCGACCAAATAATGATCGCTGTTTACGTATTTGGTTGCTGGCCGATAAGCTCTCACATCTTGCACAATCCGAGCTCACCCTTTTGAAATTAACACGTGGTCAATTTGGCTGCAGGGAATTTTGCGAGAATGTGTCCATGCTTCCATATGTATCTATTTGTGAGGGATGAATGTGCTTGCTACTCTATGATCGTGAGCAATTAGTAAGTTCATCATTCTCTCACCATTATCGGTCGCAGTTTTGTGCCGGGAGTACGAACCTATTTTTTCACACCAGTCGGCCTGATTTCTGCCAGCTCTTGCGTTATAGTCACCAATTACAATTCTAACAGGTATAGATCCTATCAGATCCTCCATCATCGGTTGGCTAACTTCATGCGAAAGCGAAGCTTACACAATCGATTATTGACTGCTTGGAAATCCAAAACAGCCTTTTTTACCTGCGGCCCACTGTATAACAACGTATAGCCCTGGGAAACATGGTCTCCACTTTTAGCCAACACTCCTTCATGCACATGATTAGGTCTTCCAACGCTCTTGATTTCCTATGTGACTGCACGTTCCACGTGCCGATCCTAAATCTCGTGTCGGGTACTTGAGCGAGGGTTCTGTGTAGTTTTGGTGGTATCCATTTTTCTTTTGTTGACTTTATAATCGCTTATTTTTTTATGGATGCGGATCGTTATCCCCGACCACAGAGGTCTTATATATATATATAACACATATGTATACAATATATACAAATGTATATATGTATGTGTGTAATATATATAAGGTAAAATTTTTCAGTTTAATGGTAATTGGCGTTTGCATTCTATTATTCTAGTAACATACAAAATTTGTTCTAACTGCTGTCAACTAAAATTCTGGGCTAATCTAAACTCTCTGTTTTTCTTTTCCCTCCGTACATAGAATACTAGATTAAGCCATTTTGCAACTAACATATTATAAGGGTATGACGATAAATTGTATACAAAATTTTGAAACCGAAATAAATAATAAAATTGTGGAATTTAAAATACTAATTCAAACAATCCCAAAGACTACACCTATAATTAGTTTAGTCAAAACGAACCCAAAAAATACACTAAAAACTAAATCAACATCAAAATAACATTTATAATTAAAATCGCTGCAGACCCGGCTAAAACAAGAATGTAAGTGTCAAGGTTAAAAAAAACTGAATAACAACTTAATTCCGATCAATAGTCAGATACTAGCACTAATCTATAAACATTTTTCGAATAATATAGAATTCTCAGTATCTTAACATTTCCTGCGATGATTTATTAATCCAGTACCCTGTATGTAAGTGCATACATATACATACATATATACAGCATGAATTCACATAAAAAAGTAATTGTCTTTTTATATTCATCCAATTAATTTAATGAAGCTGACTGAACATTGAAATGAATCAAATCTCTCTGTATATACAGAAAGATAACCTCACATCCTACACCTATATTTGTATTAATATTTGTTGTAATGAAGGAAAGATATTGTTAATTTAACCTTTAACGATACAATCAACTCATAATTTGCTAAATATTAGTTTTCCGTACTTGACCTCCACATATCAAAAATGTATGTATAATGTACATGTATATACAAAATCAATATCACTTATAAGCTGTGTGTGTGTGGGGTAATGTTATTACACTTTTTGTTTTGTAGCCTACCCCACTATACATATATATATAAGACTAAATATGTTATTGTTTTGCTATAAATCTTAACTATGATTTCATTTCTTTCTTTAATCTTATATATTATTGGGTAACAGATGTTTATAAATTCGTATATTTATTTTACTATTTTGCGCCAGTACACATACACACACAGTTGAATTTTAATTGTACTATGAATGTGTATATCAAGAACTTGTAACGAATGGAATTTATCGTATGTACGTACCTATATGATTCACCATATATATAGGACTTATGGATCAAATTTATTTTTAAGCAAAGATGTACGATGAGGATACTTGAATCGCAATGTACAATTCAAACCTTACAGTAAAGAATCACGACTGAGTTTAATACTTTATATTTATAAATGTTGGAAGTTATAAAATTCAATTCGGACTGTTATATCAGAGAACTAATTATTTGTGATTATGGTGTGAATAGTTCAAACGATTCATGGAGTTGGACAATTTAAGTTTTAGAATACTGAATATTAAATGTTTAACAAACTCGAATTCCGAATTCATTTTATCCTATTTTTGGAATTTGGAATTAACAATTTATGCTTTCAATTATGTAACTTGTAGAATTACGAATTTAAGTGTAACGATTAAATATTATTTGTAACATTTAAAATTTGATTACATTAGGTCTGCATTAATATATAGAGAGAGTGTAAAATAGAAAATGTATGGAGACAGAATATCGAAAACGTGATGCTTCTTCTGTCAATTGTCAAGATGATTCTTGTTTTTGTTTTGAGTTTATCGCTTTACATATAATTAACCTTATTTCATTTTAAAAGTTATTAGTGAAAAGTTCTAAGTGATTTTAAAATGCCTAAACTAATTAAATGTGTTGTTCATACGTGTTACAATTTTAATAAATTGAATATTAACAACGACGAAACCAGTTCAGAAACAACAAGTTTGTTTTGATGAGCTTTAATTCAATTTTTTTTACGATAGTTATGATTTATATTTTGGCGTAATGTTTAAATATTAGTGATTTCTAATTAATCTGAAAGAATATTACGATTACTTATTGAGGAAGATTTCCAAACGGCAGAATTAGTTTTTATTCAAAAATTAGTAAAAGTATATTTTGTCTATAAGAAATACAAACATTTTTGCTGTTGTGATAATTTTTATTAAAAAATGTGCAGTGTCGGAGAATTTTTTTTTTTTTTTGGGTGAAAATAAAAAAATAAATTTCTTTCTGTGAAAATAAAATTTAACATAAAAAAAATTGTACTATACGAAAATCTAAACAGTTATATTTGTTACTACTGCCATTATTTGTATTAAAAACAACTTAAGCCAATATTGGGAACAAAATAAATTATGGAACATTTAGTGCATTTTACTGTTTAGGGGATTTGTCAAAATTATTATAACTAGTTAAAGTTAATTTGTTCTAAACTTATTATTCGTTTCTCGTAATAGATTTCCAACAACAATTTATTTATTTGTTTGAGGGGCATATGCAAATGTTTAAATAAAAATGCTGTGGACTCAAATATGTTGAGTTTGACAGAGGTGGAAAAATTTTCTAATCACGGATCTTCTACCGATTCTACAATTAAAATTCCTGATTCGGATCAAGATAAATGTGCAGATGCTACCAAAAATATCATGGCATCTGGTTCCAAATCCGACGAAGGTTCGCGCATTATGAAAGATATGACTCACTCGGGGTCTACACTATGCAAATTTGCTGATATTTTCTATCATGAAATTAAATTTACCAATGTATGAGTAAGTATATTATACATATTTTGACATTCCCAGAAAATTATCAGGAGGCTATTTCACGAAAAAATTATCATGAAATTTTTACAAAATGTTACTATGTTTTCCATTTTTTTCATAGCTGCATAAAAAAAATACTCACGATTTTAAAAACCTATGTACTAATTTTCTGACAGTATGCACCGAATTTTATTTGACATTTGTAGAAATTATCATGCAAGTAGAATGCCTAGTTATGAAAATTTTTTAATTAATATTTATCAATACATTGAAAAAAACACATACAAACATAAATTATCATGAGAGAAAATATCAGCAAATTTGCATAGTGTAGATCCCTACTAAAGCGTATTTACAAGACCGTAAAAACATAAACAACTAAGGTAAGTTCCTATTTTAATCAATTATATTTTTTATATACAGCACAGTTTGGATCAGAAAATTATTCGACAAAACAGAAGTAATTGTAGTATGTAATACAAAAACAAAATGAGTGTAGGAAATAAATATAATCGGTTAGTGATATTTCTGCGAATGTAATTAGTCTTATGTAAAATTAAGTTTTATCAGTAACAAGTACCGGGAAATTACTATTTTGAAAAATCATTTTTTAAAGAACAATAAACGTTGAATGTACATAATTATTTTAAAAAACTTGTATATTAATTGATTCTTTTATTTTAAGGTAAAATAATTTCTGAAAAATTTCGTTGCATGCTTCATTTCGAACATATTGTTTCATCCTTCATCAGAATTAAATACGACTATGCAAAAAAACCAAATCTCAAAGAGAGGAAAAAACGAAACCAAAAATGTCATTTAACAGAAAAGCAATTACGCTCAAATTTGGTTATGGTGATCGGTTGCATTAGGTATACAAATTAATTAATTATTAAGATTTTGAATAGGGTTTTGTAAAAGAAAGTACTTGACAGTGAGAATTGCTAGTATCATAACCATGTACATCTCGGTTTGTGACCAGTAAACGTTTAAGATAATTCGATAGACCGCCATTAATTATCCGAAATATAAATATTAATGTATTAAAGAATATTCTCTGTTTATTTGATTGTCCAACTCAATCTAACAAGCGCCTCTTATATATGTGTCCTTTTATCAGCTTTGAGAATAAGTCTCATACATTTATTTTTAATTTTTTATAGGGTTGCAAATTTGCAATTTGTGTATTATTCATTATAAACAATTTTGTCGAGCAATAATCTATATGCGGTAACACTAAATAGTGATTTGTAATATATTACTTTACAATTTACAGATAGTTCATGTTGTAATCTTCTTAATAAACGCAATTCTCAATCTTTTTCCTACATTATTTTGTGATATTTTAACCATTCGTTTAGACGCTCCATATCTTGGTTAATATATTTAGATTTACCTGCTTTTTCTAAAATATGTTAAGATATAATATGTTAAATATGTTAAAATATGTGAAGCCACATTTAATAATGTATCATCTGCGAACATGTGTATAATATTTCAAAAATTCAATTCATTTGGATTTTACTGAAAAAATGAGAAAATTCTTATTGTTATATTAAATTCTGGAACTTCATTCCAATAAGAAAATGTTTGAATTAAAAAACACGACTATTGTTATTTTTCCAATTGGTTAGTAAGTTGGATTCTAGCCCAATATATTGTGCATAGTTGATAAGCATTTATAGACGGTAATTTGTCCACATTAGTTAGGTCTCAGCTATTTGAATTTATAGATTTATTATAGACCGTTTTTAAGGTTAATATTTTAATTCAACTAGGCAGAAGTAATAATGAAAACAATTATACAATTTAGGAAATTCATAACAACTATGTCACATTTTCAAAAGGATCTTCATTTTGGGCCTATCTAGTAACAGGTCAAACACAATTAAATTCGCAATAATCAAAATCGTATTTTTTTTTAAATGTGGATTCAATAAGTAAAAGATCAAGTCAATTGTGTATATAGATAAAATATATAAATGCAATTATTGCTTATAGGATTAAAATTGTTTATTCCACAAAAAAAAAGTTGAAAACAATATAATTCGGTCCCATCTTTAATATGATCTCACCCAAAATGAATTGTAATTGTATTATAATTGAAAGTATTTTCCAACGAATATTGTTTTTTAAAAACAAGTACTAAATGTTTATTTGACCCATAAACCTTATCACTGGCACATTATATAAACAAATACGAAAAATATGTGCCATAAAAAATTGTTTGCTCAATTTGATAATAAACCCATTTTTAACAACACAAAATTTAAAACATAAAAATTTAATTAAAATCAAATTGTACAGGAACTTCACACTATATGGTATATTTTATAATCGCGCATGTTTATAAATAAGCGAACTATAGTATAGTGTGATAACGAAATTCTATTAAAACCACATACGGCGCATGTGATGTGGAATCCGCAAAGGTAAACAAACACTCAGCGTAACCGCACGTTTCAAAACCAATGTAATTAATAGACGACAGCGCTGCACAACGCCCGATACAAGAGCGAGTCATATTTTTTTTTACTGATTAACGATAAATTTTTGAAGTGAAAAGATACTCAGATGTGCCTAGCCCTAAAATGCTTTAGATAACAGATACATTTTACAATTGTTCCCAACACTGTGAATGTCTCTTGTAAATTTTGAATAAGGTCCGCAAACCAGTATTTAAACAGCGCTGGTATCAGATACACAAATTACGATAATCGTCTTGATTTAAGTAAATATGTATATCTTAAAAGTAATATAATTATTAATAGTCCAAAAAATTGGGAAACACAACACCAAAAATAATTTGTTAGAGTGTTAAATTTTTTTATGAGGTAGGTATGTAGTAAATGAGACGCCGATGCCGGACTCTCAAATCTTAATTTTTGTATAAACACATTTTTCGAAAAAATTTGAATTTTTATGAGTAAATTGACTTTTAACAAAAAAAAAATTTGTGTTTTCGTTAAGATATGTGCTTGCTTCGGTGCACATCTTATATTTATTTATAGATGCTAAAAATACATACAAACACTGTTCGCGCTTACTATTACACGCAGTTAGTGGAATTTTGATGTGATTTTAATTCAGTACATAGAGTCGTTTCGGAATATTTATGTTTCGCAGGCTAGCTGCTTTTGTGGTTTACTTAATGGTTTCATATGTGAATTAAATTTAACAATTATACGTGCAATTATAATATAAATAGAAATATTATACATATAAGTAGGAAGTGTTATTTGGTTGAAATGTATTCAGTTATAAACAAAAATGAGTATATATGTGTATATATACATATACTAAACAGATTTTTGTTCGTAGTATGAATTAACGTGTAATGCCATTTGGATATTGAACGACCTTTGCATTGGCTGAATGATATTAAACGACATTCTAAGATTATATTAGGTCCATAATTTCGTTTGGTGAACCATTTGGGTTACAAATTCTATAATACCATTAAATAGTGAAACATAATAAGCCATTTGATGTGGGCAACATATATACAATATATCAACTTGTTTGAATTTGACATCAGCAATACAGGAAAGGGTGAGTTAATTGTTTTAGCTTCCTGTAAAAGTCTGGAGGCTTCCTCTAAAAACCAGCCATTTCTCCTTTACTCGAAAAATGGAAATCCATAGATGTCAGATCGGAAGCCGGCAACATAATGCTAAACCACCCGATGCTATTGCAAAATCAGAGCACTTGGACAGTACACACCATAAAGTTACGCCTGGTTTTTTCAGTTTAATAGCGATATATGTAATTATAAATACAATTATGCATGTTTCCTAGCCATATGAGTCAATAATGAAATACAGCTCCGATGATTTAAATACCTATGGGCTGTAGTCCCACATATTTTTGGCTCCCTGTATATAAGAAATATATAATTTCTAGAGGTTTATAAAATAAAAGTGGATGCGGTGTATAGAGGATTTTTTCAAATATTGAATTAACCGAAAAAACTGAAACCGAAAGTCACATAATTGGATTCCAAATCGATAACCATCTGTGATTAAAGTTTCGTTTACTCCTAACACTCTACTCATATTAAGCTTATACAAGATCATAAACTAATAATCACTAATGTGGTTTACCCTAATATATGAAATTACAATTAAATGGAATCTATATTTATGAATGAAAAATTATTCGGGTGTAAAATTTTTAATCAAATGATCTTTAACTTTACTATGTTGATCAGTTTTTTGCCACAATTGAAAATCTGAACCGAATACAATTAAAATTAGATCAGGTTACCTGATATAAGTGCGTTTTATTGTGCGGTACGCACCAATCGGCAAATATATTATGGACAAATTCACTAACTTAACAAGGGAGTAGAATTAATGTACGTAATTACGAAAAGTTACTTTTATATGATTATCTGATTGATTTTTACATATTAGAACGCCGGCATCAAGATCGATAACTTATCGCTTGAAGAACGCAGCACGGTCAATAAAAATAGATTAAGTGTGTTTTTTTTTTTACGTTCAGTCTTCTGAGAATAATTCTTGTATAAAAACAAACACGAGCGACCACATGGTTAAAATATTTTTGTGGTCTGTCGCCTGTCGTTCAAACCACATTACTGACATTACTATAGTTTCAACAATATATACAATCAAATTAAAAGTCTTCTAAGGCGATTAAATTTCGCACGAATTCGTTGGAATTTTTGAATAATAAATAGAAATTCATGTGTTTTAATTATTCCATTTAATTAATAAATAAATGGCACTTCGTGAGTTAAAGAACGATACACATCGTGTAACATGGTGCCAAATGTATTTGAGAATTCCGAACATCCTTGGGAATTAACCTAAAAAACTTATAACAACCTTATTTTAATATTTTTAAATTAATTTTGAATCGTTATATTTGGGGTTTTTGAAAAACTAGTTAACTACAAAAATATCATTTTTGGCCAAATCTCATTTATCGACTATAATTCGATTAGTTTAGAAATATTTATTAATTTTATTTGTATTTTCAATTTAAAAGGATAGCAGAAATAGCCTTACATAAAAATAGTTTTATTAGGCTATAATTTGAAAATATGTCAGGTAGTATTCCGTTTTGGCGTGTCAGAATTTAATTCCGAGCAAATAGCGCAGTGGTTAAAGCTGTGACGTTTGAATCGGGAGGTACCGGGTTCGAATCCCAACAGAGGCGGGATGCAAAAGGGATTTTTCATCTCCCGATTACGATCGGTGATTAAATTGAAAACATCTATGACCCTCTGTTGGAATGTAAAACTCATGGGCCGACCCATCGTTCATGCTAGTACAGGCTAGCATGGAGCTATGCAGTGTGCAGATGGCCAATTAAAAAAGACGGACCTGTAGAGGGATACTGTTCAGCTTTCAAAGGACATTAAATCCGCTAGCCGAACAGTCTCTATAAATAATGTATGTATGTGTGTTGGTATTTATTTAAAAAAAAAAAAAAAAATTCAAATAAAGTTGATAGTTAGTGTTATTAATAAACAAATAGGACATTGTTAATTTTTAAGTAAAGATAACTTGTTTTAACGATACGGAAATGTTTGCATAAATTATAAAGTTCCTATAAAGAATAAACTCGTTGAGGTCGTTGCAAGCGACGATGGCTCCACGATGTAGATGAAGTCCATGCTCAGGATCAAAACCGTTGGAGCCAAATAGTTGACTCAGTAAGGAGCCAGCAATGGTCTTTAAAAACTGATTATTATTATTATTATAAAGAATAAACTACTGATAGAAATTTAGAAAAATAGTGTCATTTATTTAATTGACAACTCTAGCTAAGCATGTTACATCAAATATAGGGTTTTCCAATAAGGTTTAATTTGAATAGCCTGCTATTTGGGCAGTTGTCAATTTTGAAGCTGTCATATTTTGACATTTGACAAGTAAAAACTACGCCATTACTAAAAATGGTACGATACACGACACAACGCTTTGAAATTGTTCAAATTCACTACAAAATTTGTGAACATTTTGCAGTCACAGTTCGCAAAACTGAAGCACTTGTTGGTTGTCGTGAAACCTTCTCGGCCGGCAATAGTGAAACTGGTGGACAAATTTGGGACAAGTTAGTGATGTGAAGAATCGAAACCGTGTGTGTCGCTCAAGAACAACTGAGAATATTGCTGCTGTAGCCCATAGTGTTGAAGAAAACCCAGGTTTGTCGATTTCTTGTCGGTCTTTGGATTTAGACATTCCATAAACGACATTACACCGTATTTTGCATAAAGACTTAAGGCTTAAGGCTTTTAAAGTTCAGTTAACACAAGAACTCAAGCCTGTCGATCACCATAAACGTCGTACCTTCGCTGGTTGGGTCCTTCAAATTCACCAAAACGATCCTGATTTTCATCGAAAAAACATGTTCAATGATGAGGCCGATTTTCACCACGGAAATGATGAGGCCCATTTTGACCTACGTTAATAAGCAGAATTGTCGCATTTCGAGCTCAGGGGGCTTATTATGGTATTTTCGATAGCGTTTTTTTCTCGATATTATCGAAAATGGCCTATTGTGAAATTTTTATAAAATAATTTCATAATAGGCCATTTTCGATAATATCGAGAAAAAAACGCTATCGAAAATACCATAATAGGCCCCCAGGAAATCCAAGAATGATTGTTGAAAAGCCTCTCCAACCTCAACGTATCACTGTTTGGTGCGGTTTTTGGGCTGGCGGAGTGATTGGACCTTACTTTTTCGAAAATGAGGCTGGTGCAACTGTTACGGTGAGTGGATTGCGCTACCGAGCTATGATTAATGATTTTGTATGGCCGGAATTGGAAGATATTGATGTGGACGACGTATATTTTCAGCAAGGAGGTACGTGCCACACAAGCAACGAAACAATCGCAATTTTGAAAGAAAAGCTTCCTGACCGTGTTTTTTCTCGAAGAGGTGATCACAATTGGCCACCGAGATCTTGTGATTTAACACATTTAGACTTTTTTCTTTGAGGCCACGTGAAAGATTAGGTCTATGCAATGCTCCACAATCGATACAAAACCTTAAAGATGAAATTCGTGAAGTTATCGAGGACATACAGCCGCAAATGTGCGAATTGGTCATGGAAAATTTCATGAAAAGGATATGGCGCTGCAAGCGTAGCCGTGGCGGCCGTTTGGCTGATACCGTTTTCAAATGATAATGTCATACTTTCCTCTTTAGAATGAAATAAAAATTTATTCATTTATCTTAAAAAATACTCTTTTTTTTAATATCAAAATGGAACCACTTATTGGAAATCCCTTTATTTATTTTTTTGAAGCAGCTATTCACTTTCAACATTTTTATTTTGTAAATTAAAGGAAATTTTGGAAAACTTATCTGAATATATTTAATTTTAGGTTTATTTTAATTTGTAACCTTTTGGCGCCGTATCCATTAAAAATAACCCGTGGAGTGATAAAAAACGATGCGCTATTTTTGTCCGGAAAGACGTACCATAACCCTGAGAAAATAATCATTAGATCTAATTGTGTGTAAATATTTAATATTGGCATCAGCAGAATATTTAAACGTGCTATATAGTCAGTTTAAAACCTGTCCTATACAACGTCAACTAAACATGGCCTTCAATTTTTCCAACTAATCTTAAAATTCAAATATCTTGCTAAATTATGGAAACCAATCACAATTCACGATCATTTATTACGAAATATACCTTAGAACGAATTTCCAGTTTCAAATTATTACTCACAATTTGGCATTGAAATTTTTATTTTGTGGTTCTGATATTTTAGCGATCACATATTTAATTTAAACCATAGAGAGGAAAAATGTATAAAATTCTGTAAAACTGCATTGTCGTTGCGTTAAGATATTTTGTAATATTGTCATTTAATTATTTAATAATTTACCATTGAATAAGCTTCAATTTTGGCTCTATTACTTTAATTTACCAAACAATACTATATAGGTATATATGAATATAATAGCATTTTATTAAGTAAGCAATATTATTAAAGATTTAATACAATAAACTTATAAACCGGTAAGTGAAAGTACATATACATATAGATTCATTTAATATTTCTATAAACAAAACCAAAGAATTATAATTTTTTTTTATCGTTTGGTTATGAAATCGTAGGTGGTGCTAAAATCTTATAAATCTAAACTAGTTTTTCATAAATAGAAAGAAAAAGGTTGTTTTTCTTATTTTGAATTAGGTCATTAAAATGTCATTACATGTAATATTTATGTGTATATATTTGCCTATAAAATTTTGTAATATTATCTTTCCTATATACTTATAAGTATGTATATATACGTATAAATGTTTGTTTGATAACTTTTCTTAGCATATGGCTAGTCTAGACGATAAGTCTATAAAGGTGTAGTAATAGTTTTTCTTTAATAGAAGTGATAATTATATATAGCGGCCACAAATAAATCAAACCTAAACATATAATCGTTTCATGAATTTATGTGATATTTGGTTAGTGACAGTATTAATTTTCTTAAATATGTACATATATAAGTAAACTCTCATTAATCTTAATAAATCATACACATATAGTTATTTAAACCACATATAAATTTCATCTCCTTCTTTCATATATTATACTCGTATGACTCGTTGGTAAAAGATAAACAAAATTCTTAATGTTTTGTATGTGTATAGATATTTTTCCAAACCGCAAACAAGACCTAGAGACTAAACCAGATTTTAGTTGTTTTTCCATTTATATATACGTAGACGTACATATATATTATTCCTCCAGTCACATAACAGCAGATTCAATTATTATTAAATATGTGTTAAGATTACGTTTGAAATGAGATGAGGATAAGCATATATTTTACATATTTGGGAAAATTTTGTGCGAACCAGAATTATCTGGTTTGGAACATTTTCATTTTGTTTTGTTTAACTTTATTTTTTTTTGAGTGAGATATGAATGAATGAAAATAATTGGCGGAAAATTAGTTTGCGTTAGACTAGATGTCTAGACACAAGTCTTACGCAAACTAAACACAAAAACTGGGTTTGATTATATTTCATAATGGCAATTACTAGATTTTACCAGATATTATTTTTAATGATTCAGAATTTGACTTCTGAAGAGATGATTATTTAAATAATTTTTCAATTTGAACTCTACTCTCTATGCCAACATACATATATACCATTGAAAATTGATCCCTCTTTATAAACTAGATTCGACTAGTTTTGAAAAACTTAAAAGAAAATTTAAATGACATTTAATTGAAAAATTTTAGTTCACACCAGATATAATAGTGTTTCTAGATGTAAGCGGGTGTATTCGCTTTCGTTATGAATTTAAGTTACAAGTAGCAACGAATGGAACCCCATACCTAGCCGAAAACCTTATTATGTAAATTACTCATAGACTTTTATTATGTATTCTGAACTTTGAAAAAATTTCATCAACAATAATCTTTGCATGTAAAGTAGATAGTAACAACAAAATCTAAAAATGTAAAAGTAAATATTAAATTGATAAAGAGGTATTTCTTTTAAAATTGTATTTACAAAGACAAAATACTTACAAAGATTTTAATAAAATTTTCGCTAGAAGATCATAAAATTGCTAGAAATTTGAATACTGGATTTTTATGCAAATTTATACAAATTTATTTAAAATTTTTTTAAATATTTTAACTGGCTTACAGGTTTTTTATCACTCAAATCATCATGACTTAAATGTATACAAGTTAGTGTTCAAATTTAAGAAACTTATAATTCTTCGAATTTTTAAGATTAGTTGCAATTTTTCAATCAAATTTGATGTACTGTAAATGAGTTAAAATATACGTTGACTATAATAAACTAAGAGTAATAAAAAACCATTTTTCGTAGAATTAATTAATTTATTTAAGATACGATATATACATTTGTGATCTGAGAAAGGACATTATATTCTTTCTTTTTTTAGTTATAAAACTTAATTTTTATTTAATTGCAAATTTTGGTATAATGGAAAATGGATTGCTTTTTCCGCTCTGTGTATATTATGTATATACACACACACACATATATATATATATATATATATATATATATATATATATATATATATATATATATATATATATATATATATATATATATATATATATATATATATATATATATACATATATATATATATATATATATATATATAATTCGCCTAATCTAGAGAACGACCGATCGATTTTTAAACGATTTTCACTGAATACATTGTCTTTAAATAGGGTATCTTTTTAGATGTTCACAACTTATTGAGTTGACAACACTACTTTATTTAACAACTCATTTAACCGCTGATAGTTGCTTTTTGATTAGTTTGGCTTGACATTTCATTATGGATAGACTTACATCAGAGCAACGCTTGTAAATTGTTTAATTTTTTTATCAAAATAATGGTTCTGTCCGTCAAACTTATCGTGCAGTTCGTCCATTTTATGGCGTACATAATCGTCCTTCAGAGCGACTAATTCTAATAACAATAGATCGTTTTCGGACCACGTTTACTCTTAATGGTAATGTGCATCCCGTGAGACGACGAACAGTGCGCACTGAAGAAGCTGTAAGCGCTGTACAGGAAAGCATTGAAAAAGATTCAAATCAATCTATTCGTCGCCGTTCTCAACAACTGGTGTTGTGTCCCTCTACTTTATGGAAGATTTTACGAAAGGATTTTGGCTTAACAGCTTTCAAGATTCCACTTGTGCATGAATTAAAGCCAAACGACCATCGTATGCTAATTCGGCGAATGGGCTGAAGCACAAATTGATATTGATGTTGAATTTCCATTCAAATTTTGTTCTCCGATGAAGCCTATATTTATGGTTGAATAGATACGTAAATAAGCAGAATTGTCGCATTTGGAGTGAGGATAATCCACAAGGTGTTGTCGAAACACCGTTACATCATTGGTCCATATGTCCTCAAAAACGATAATGGTTATTAATCTTGCTGACATGTGGTTCCAACAGGGCGGAGCCACATGCCACACAGCGCGCGCTACAATTGATTTACTCAAAGAAACTGTTGATGAAAGAATAATTTCGCGTAATGGTCCAATTAATTGGCTACCAAGATCGTGTGATTTAACCCCATTGGATTATTTTCTTTGGGGTTATGTAAAGTCACTTGTCTACGTCGATAAACCAGAAACAATTGAACACGTGGAAATCAACATTCGAAGAGTTATGGGCGAAATACGGCCGCAAATGCTGCGAAAAGTTTGTGAAAATTGGTGTACCAGATTGCGCCTTGTACGCGACTGGCTGTTGATAGAAAAGAAAAACATATTCATAATAAAATTTCTTCCATTTCTCTAGTTGTAGCTATATAATTTAGGTTTATGGTGGTTTATCTTATTGTTGTCGCAATTTTAACCCAAGAGTGGATTAAAATAAAAAATTAAAATAAACACCGAGAACACCGTGATTATAATATTATTACCAATGTACTATTGTGACAGTGAAAACTGTAGATAACAATGGCCTATGAAACTAACATGCAGTATAACATAATTTACTCATCAAAATCGGATAATAAAACAAAGAAAGGAAATGCAAAAAATAATACAAGACGCATGAACTGCTTTGTACGCTCGTAGCAATGACAATCAGCTCCATTGGGGTATTTTTGACCTAAACAAGCTGTTAATTGTTGAAATAATTTATCGTTTGCAGAAGGACGAAAGTGAAAAAGTTGGATTACTTGATTTTTACGTTAAAGATGCTAAAGAAAGCAGATAAGCCGTTACATATTAAAGTACAATAATTTAAGTATGTTTGTGCAGATAGTAATGCTTCCGTCAATAATGCGGTCACCACTACTCTTTAAATCAAAATCTGTAAATAACAAAAAAAAAGTTTATAATTAACGAAAATTGCAACTGCTTCTAATAGAAATACCAATTCAGGCGTAAACATTTGTTCGCCTAAACAATTGCTTAATGAGATTTCAAAGTTTCAATCCAAAAATCTTAAAGAAATTCAGTCCAAAATTCAATATTTTATCTTTGATTTATTCGTTCATTGATTAGTAAACAAACCAATTTGACCTTTTTTTTTTTTTAAAAAAAATTTGACCTTAATTTGGCTTTTATTGAAACCCGTTTAATACCAATTTTTTAGGGGATGCCCAATTTTTTAAAACTGGCGGAAGACGTATTTAGTATACCGATTAGTAATCTATTTTGCCAATATTTTGGATTTACAAAAGGTGACAACCCTACCATGCATCCAGAATATTGTTGGTTTACGTAGTTTTAAATTATTAGTAGAAATGTGAAATTGATGTAAATGTGAAATTTAGGTGATTCTAAGGCAAACTTATCTCATTCACCGAAACTACAGAAGAATAGATTTTTTGATTGTTTTGATGTTTAATAAACATTTGTACTAAGTAAATCTAGTAACTTTAACTCTCTTTACGTCACCTTACACAATGCAAAAAATTTAAATTATCACTGTTTAGTATCACCCTGAGTGTCATCCCTACATTTTTGAGAGAACGAACAGCAAAGGGTGACAAATCCCTAGTTTCTAACATAAACCAAAGGTCTTTCAATAAGAATTTTTTTTTTAAATCTATACCATAATTCTTAAAGTTTGGAGTTCCGTCCCTGATTTCTAGGTCAACGCAACTATTTTCAGCTCTTCAAGTTGAGTCCTAAGGAGTTACGGACATTTGAATTTAGTAAGAGTATTATTGAAATTTGACGTTTAATTTTAAATTTTAAAAAAGCAAAGTTATTCTTCGTAGTAGGTATCTTTTTAAAAAAGAAAATTTTACTATGATACGGTGAACGGAAATGCCTGTTTCTGTTTGACATGAATTTTCAAATGTAATTCACATTTTAGTGAAGCAGTAAACAGTGAAGTCATTAAAAATAAAATAAGAAAAAACGAAAAATGCCCAGAAATCGACGTACCGTGTTTAATCCATTAACCCGTATTGATCACATTGAAAAGAAAAAAGTATCACGCGAAACTGCTTCAGAAGATCTAAAAGAGTAAGAGCTTGAAGCAGCCAGACGTAGAAAACAAACCTCATTTCAAAACGAAACTGTTGAAGAAAAGTTCGACCATCTTCAAGCAAATAGACAAAGGAACATTAAGTCACGGCAAATAGAAACACCTGATGTAACTCATGTCCGCCTACAAATACAAAGGAAGCGACAAAGAAAATTGAGAGCTAACAACTGGCTTTACCCGAAAGAAGAAGCATTTCAATATCATCCGTCATATTGGAATACATGAATTTTCCGCAAGTTCTTATTGGTAAGATGGACAATAAGTGTAATTTCCGTGGAGCACTTAAATTTAAAGGAAAAACACCCGGTTTATGTTGTTCCAACGGAAAAGTCAAGTTGCCCAACTACGACAAATTTACTAAAAATATACCCGGCTAGTAGAGTATAAACTATAAAGTAGCTATTTTAAAAGTTCAGTTGTTTTAAAAATGAACAATTCACCTGACCATCTAGTAAAATATATTCAATTTCGCTTCAATATCGTATTAAAATAATTTAAACCCATTATGAAAATGAAAAAAATGTAAAAACAACATTTCGTAAAATTCGTTATTTTTGGTAGGCATAATCGCCCATCTGAGCCCGCTATTAAAAATTTAGTGCAACCATTTGGTTCAGTAGCCGTGCTCTCAGGTCGTTCAACCGACAATATTGCTACAGTGAATGTTGCACAGAACCTGATGAAGCTCATTTTCATTTATCTGGTTACGAAAGCAAACAAAATTGTCACATTTGGGCTTCTGAAAATTCAAGGGCAGTTTTTGAGCAGCCGTTGCATTCTTCTCGTATTACTGTATGGAGAGCACTATATTTACCGGAGGCATCATTGGTCCGCATTATTTCGAAAATGATGCTTGTCGGTTTATTGAGAAACAGATTTGAAAGATGATTAATTAATTAAGAAGGTATGTTATATTTGGCCACCCGTGTAATCTAACACCATTAGATTATTTTTGTGAGGCTAAGTGAAAGCTAAATAAGGTTTATGAAAATAACCGACAGTCAACCAAAGGTTTCAAAACCAATATCGATCAGTGTCATTGTGAAATGTGATCGAATATTGCGACCAAAGCATCAACTTCCGCAAACCTGCCCGTGATGGACATTTGCCAGATACTATTTTTCATAATATATTTTAACAAAACGTGCTTAGTTTAAAATTTACTCTGTATAAACTAATTTTAAGCTAACTCACAAACCTAAATATCAAATCGCAACTCATTCAATAGCAATGTTTTGGTCGATTTCATTATCTTTTACAACTAAAATTTCAAAATTACTTTAATAACTTCATGGAGTTCAAATTTTAATCAAACAAGTGCTGCGCTGATAATAAAGTTTGACCAGCTTATCAGTTGTAAAAGTCAACGAAATAATACACAAGGCAAGTATGAGTTTATTGTCTATGGTCGCATATAAAATTTTTAAAATTTATACACAAAAATTATAATTTTTATAATAAAATATAATCTTGTTATATTTTATATCATATTTTATCCCGCGATTTGATTGGAACTGATTATATATACAAAATTAATGTACGTATACTTATTTGCTTATTTTACTGCTACATAACAACAACAAAACTACAAAAGAAAAACATTTTGCAATGAAAGTAAATAACCGCATAGCGTTACCGCTTAAAGATATATGTACATTATGTACCATTAAACGTCATTATTGTTTTACTGTTAGAGGTAACTACGAACTAGTTTTCTTAAAGTTATTTATTTATTTACACACGGAAAACGGTAACAAACAAAACATCTTAAAGACAAATAACATAGATTTTACATAGAAATTACAAAACAGGTGATCAGATAAAAAATAAAATAAAATCTGGTTGGAGATTTACTGTAATCCTCTATATAATGAAAATGTAAATGACCATCGATGGATATTTCATTGTCTTTGCGAATCGCAAAATAACATAATAAATACTTAAGTAAATATAAAAGAATAAAATGTTTATATAGGAAAATCGAAATATTATTATTCAAGGTTCGTAAACACGTTATTCGCGTAACAATATTGATCACTTACATATGTATGTATTAAAGCGGTTCCACACACGACTGTTGTGTTATTCAAGTTCAAGGATCCAATAATCGATTTGTTATTTTTAAAGTATCGCAATGTTTAAAGTAAATTATGCAAAATTTTGTTGCATATACATGTATATACTTATTTGTGTTTGGTGAAGCCTAAAAAATGTATAACGACACGATGTTTAATTAAATAAATATCGGTTTGAAATATGTATGTGTGTATACACATGTATATAACCAGGAACTTGGTGTAAACAAAGAGATATCTTTTAAATTAAAAATTTTTAAAGGTTGTTTTTTTTTTTGTCTCAACAAACATGTGCTTTTTCAACCTATGTACATAGATATAGCTAGAATAACATATGAATTAAAAATTTACAGCTGATGAAGCATTTAATATTTAGGTTTGGGAATGAAACTATATACATAAATGTAATATACCATGGGAATTGTATTGTAATCGTAGTTAGGTTTGTACTGCGCTAATTGAGTAGAATTATGCCAGATGCTTATACATAGTGATAATTTTATGGGTAATGCCAAGGACTAGTTTTTTATCAGGTTAATTTATTCAAACCTTGAATGTTATCATATGGACACATAACTTCCTCAATTCTAAATTGCATATGGTCGAGCAAACCTGACTGGAATAAATAAAAATTACAATACACTCAAAATATAAACATTTTATCTATATGAGGTACCATATTTAAACGAAATCATCTGAATAAATTGCGCGACGAGAACCTTGATAGAATAGAAATCGCTCTATAAATTAAAAACGAATATATGTAGGTACTCGTTTGTAGACAAGAAACAAAAATTAAGGAAATTTATAATTAATCTAATGAACATGTTGCGAATATATAATTAAGCGTATAATCAAATCGACACATTATCGACTGTCATGGTCATATTAGATTATGTATTATGTAGTTTTGAAAATTTGTTTGTTTATATATACTCGTACATAAATACGGCCCCTGTGGTCGGAGGGTCATATGCCTCGTAAATCTAAATTGCACGAGCTTGTTTTCCAAGATACCACAGTATCCTTTGTTTGTCGTAGCAGGCGACTAAATGATTGGATCGCACGGCTAAAAATCCACATCCGTAAAAAAATTAGCTGTTTATAATGTCAACAGATGAAAACATTGATACCGCCAAACCAACACTGGACCCTCGCTCAAGTACTCAAACACGAGAGGTAAGGAGTAACGCGGTACAAAGGTCCGTACTCAATACACGAAGCTGTGACCGAAAATGGCGAGAGAATGATGTACTTTGCAATTGCTCACGACCTTACTCATGGCCCATCCTCGCAAAATCAGCCGCAGCCTAATTGACAATGTGTTAATTTCTAAAGAGCGAGCTCGGTTTGTGCGGGATGTAAAAACTTAACCGGGAGCAACCAAATAATTAGGCAGCGATCATCAGGTCACTTACGATTGAAGTTTTCGCAAATGTCTGTGAATCACCTGTGAAATCCATGGAACGTTGCGGCTATAAAGGTCTGGCAAAAGAAGATCAGAAGAAAAGATATCAAGATCTTTTCAGTAAGAACATTGAGGAAGTAATCACAGTAGTAGTCTGACTATGTGAGCTCTGTCTGGGAGGAACTGAAAACTTCGGCTGTCACTGCTGCTCAGCAGACTTAGATACATATTGAAAGTCGGACCCAAGAATGATTTATTTGATGACGGATGACGTCTTGCGGTCCTGCAACAAAATATAGCCCATAGTGAAGTACAACAACAATTCATAATCGCGAAGCAAACCGACGCACCTCTTGCTAGAAGGGCAGCTAAGCGGATTTGTAGACCGAAAAGCACGAATGGTGGATGGGCTAGTTTCCAAAAAGATAACAACTTTACCAACCTGCTTGATGTTCAATATGATTTATGAGTCCAAAATAAAATACAAAATCTATGGTTGTAGGTTCAATGGCACACTAGATTTTAATAGTGGTCACTCACGATAACAATGAAAGTGAGGATATTAAGGAGCGGCTGGCAGCGAGCAGTTTTAATCCTTTAAGGCCACTGCTAAAATTGAATCAATTGTCGTTAAGATGAAGATTTACAGATCTATGTCAGTGTTGATCAGGCCCATTATTATGTATAGAGGGGAACTATGGTGACTGACGGTCGAGTACGAGAGATGGCTTCTTACATTTGAGAGAAGAATCGTGTGTGTGATTTACGGCCCAAAACGCAAAGATTTTCTGCGTGCGGATCCGGAACGAATTGTGCAGCGATCTCTGAAAGAAGATCCACCATATGGTAGGCGCAGAAGTCCTTGCAGGTAGTGATGGCTGCACGGTGCACAGAACGAATATACGAGTAAACCCAGGAAAACAAATAATCGATAATTTATTTATTAAAACATTTTTCTAAAAGTTCAATGTCATTTCATATTTTGAATTTGTAATATACTATACCAAATGAGTAATGACATAAATTACGATTGCATTATTTTATGTAATTATATGTACGTATACATACATATTACTTTTGTCGAATTATTTTTATTTTGTTTATCAAGTGTAAATGTAAATAGCAAGTGCGCGGTTGATTTTTACGCGCGATTAAAATAAACAAATTTAATAAACAAACAATGGTTTGATGTACATACATACATATGTTTAGTAACCAAAATTGTTGAATAACCGCAATATTTATGCAAATAATTCGAACCGCGCCTACAATATTTTTCCTTGATAAATATTATGGTTTGGTCAAATGGTTCTTTTGTTTGCTTAATTACTATATGGAGATAAATTTGGAAGTGCAATTCATTTTGGTGCAATTATAACTATATGTATATATTGTTCGTACATAATAATAATAAACAGTATTAAAGGCCATTACTGGCCCCTTACTGAGTCAACAACCCGGCTCCAACGGTTTCGATCCTGAGCATGGTCTTCATACTGTCTAAAACAATCTGAAGAGGCCAAGTCGTTCTCTACATCGTGGAGCCATCGTCGCCGGCAACGACCTCTGCGCCTACCATATGGTGGCTCTCCTTTCAGAGATTGCTGCACAATTCGTTCCGGATCAGCACGCAGAACGTGACCGAGCCAGCGTACTCGCTGAGATCTTATTTCATGTACAATATCGGGGATCTTCATCAGATCTCTGATCTCGATATTGTACAGAGCTCGGTAGGTACCATCTATTTCGCGTTTTGGGCCGTAGATCACACGCATGACTCTTCTCTCAAATGTTAGGAGCCATCTCTCGTATTCATCCGTCAGCGCCCAACTTTCACAGTGTAAACTTTCACAGTGTATTTTTCACAAGTGTAAATGTAAATAGCAAGTGCGCGGTTGATTTTTACGCGCGATTAAAATAAACAAATTTAATAAACAAACAATGGTTTGATGTACATACATACATATGTTTAGTAACCAAAATTGTTGAATAACCGCAATATTTATGCAAATAATTCGAACCGCGCCTACAATATTTTTCCTTGATAAATATTATGGTTTGGTCAAATGGTTCTTTTGTTTGCTTAATTACTATATGGAGATAAATTTGGAAGTGCAATTCATTTTGGTGCAATTATAACTATATGTATATATTGTTCGTACATAATAATAATAAACAGTATTAAAGGCCATTACTGGCCCCTTACTGAGTCAACAACCCGGCTCCAACGGTTTCGATCCTGAGCATGGTCTTCATACTGTCTAAAACAATCTGAAGAGGCCAAGTCGTTCTCTACATCGTGGAGCCATCGTCGCCGGCAACGACCTCTGCGCCTACCATATGGTGGCTCTCCTTTCAGAGATTGCTGCACAATTCGTTCCGGATCAGCACGCAGAACGTGACCGAGCCAGCGTACTCGCTGAGATCTTATTTCATGTACAATATCGGGGATCTTCATCAGATCTCTGATCTCGATATTGTACAGAGCTCGGTAGGTACCATCTATTTCGCGTTTTGGGCCGTAGATCACACGCATGACTCTTCTCTCAAATGTTAGGAGCCATCTCTCGTATTCATCCGTCAGCGCCCAACTTTCACATCCAAACATAACAACGGGCCTGATCAACGCTTTGTAAAGCTTCAGCTTCACGGCACTTGATAAGTGTTTAGATTTTAGCAGTGGCCTTAGAGGATACAGAGAACGACTGCCAGCTGCCAGCCGCACTTTAATATCCTCACCCACACTATTATCGTGAGTGATAAGAGAACCCAAATATTTGAACCTCCTCACTCCCTCAAACGTGTGGTGGCCACTACTAAAATCTGGTGTGCCACTGTCCCTAAAACCTGAGATTGTACGTACATATGTTGTATAAATAAATTAAACCAATTGTTTACGTCGAAAATACGTCGAAAATAAACCTATGTGACAGAATTTTGATGCCTGTGTTGATTTCGTAATGAAAGTATTTTCTATTTCACCATAAGATTATAATTTAAGTCAATAAAATTAGTGATAACAAGGTTTTCGCTGATGATTTCAAAGAAATTGAATGAATATATAAAACTTTATAGCATATATATCGCGAATTCCACGTAAAATGATACCAAAATTAACAAAATTAAAAACAAAAATAAAAATTCTGATGATGCAATTCAGTAATTTAAATTTTAAAGATAGCTCTTTTCAATGTTTTATTCGTTGAAACTGAATTTTGGGATACACATTATTTGGAATAATTGTGCATTCTGCCAAGGTAAGGGAGCTATAGATGGCGTCGGAGTCATCGTAAAATGAAAAATAAGTAAGCAAATTGTTTGAAAGTTTCAATTTTCAACGCCAGTTAAAATAATTAAAATTAATATTCCTATTTGGTTTTAAACATTAACAAAATTGTTGGAATACCAAACATACACGAAGTTAATTAATTTAACTTTAAAAACCTCCAAATACGAAAGGTTTAGTCCATGATTTTCAAATTAGCATATATCTACCTTTAAACTTAAGTATACTAATTAATTTTTATTTTAAAAGATTTAGCAGAAATTTGATGAAATATGAATGGATGTCTAACTATTGTATAGTCCCGATGAGTACCAGCATTTCCTATAACATAAATTACCACGTATTATGTCAGTATCTATAATTTTAAGTTGGTAATATTTCTAAAATGGTGTATGATAGATGCCATTTTTATGGACTGAACACCTTTCAGAAAAAAAGAAAGTTTTGGGCCAAATTAATAAAACCAAAAATCTAAATGTTTATAAATGTTCGGATGCCTAACATGGAATTTTCGATATATGTACATAAATTTGATACTCGATATAGGAGCGGAGTATAGCTGGTAGCCATTATACTAAAACTATTATAAAACTTAAAAATGCTCTGCGCTTCCATAGCTAGAAAACCAAACCTTAGTTTATAGAAATGTATAACTTGACAAGTGCCGGAGTTCTTATGTTCTATTCTCTTCTTATAAAATTTATAACAAAATGTCGCTGCCCCCTCTAGTTACATATGCACTTAAAAAGTTACCATATTTCTCAAAATTATTATTTAAGATATTCTGGTGTGTGCAATTGTGCATCACACGACTTTATCATATAGACAAGTACAGGAAAATGAATTTATTAGATTTATAAACCATCTGAATGTAATTTAGACAATGCCCATCCATCTCGTTAAAACCTTAATTTAAATAATAAATAAAAAACCAATATTCAAATTACTATTTAGTTAATAGTTCATAAAATTGTTGAAAACAATGTGTACCAATAGATTGCCTATAAAAAACATGCGATATGGCCCAAATAAAATCAAATTTGTATCGATCATTCACCGCATATGCGTGTTCTATATAATTTTATAGACAACCTAGTTCCAGTTTAAGATTTTTGTTCTATGCAATTTATGTTGATAAGATATGTGAATATCTCAAGTTTTATTGGACAGATTTCGATCATAAGTGCTTTTCAACACAAGAATATTATATTCCGGGTGTCCCACTATTCCTTGAACAAATTGAAGGAGACTGTTGTTCACATTAGAACGCCTAGCGTTTCAAGTTATAAGCATTTGAAACGAAACCTTTTGATATAGTAATCTCTTGTATATTATTTTAAAATTCTAATTACTAGTTTAACTGTTGTGACAGTTTCTCCATCACAGCGTACTATGTCGGAATGCTCTAATCGAATAATTACCTTGAATTATATTTTGGGATTAGGCGAAAATTCCTTAAGTCGAATTTCCAAACAGACTACATATGTATATACTTACGATTAATGAGGTGGATTTAAATGACTTACCTGAAAATAAATAAAAAAATTATTAATAAAAACCTCTCACAATAACACATCTAAAGTGGAAAATAACTTCATTAGATTTGACGATAAGATGCAATTTAAGTCTGATATAAAGATTTGAACGATGTAAAATTATTATTTACAAAAATTAAATTTAAGTGTTAAGTATTGTTTTCTTAGCGAGTTCGCTGGCTCGGTCACGTTCTGCGTGCTGATCCAGAACGAATTGTGCAGCGACCTCTGTAAGAAAAGCCACCATATGGTACGCGCAGAGGTTGCTGCAGGCGAAGATGGCGCCACGGTGAAGAGAACGGGGCCAGCAATGGCCTTTAAAAACTGTTATTATTATTGTTTTCTTTAATTTAACATACAAGTTTAATTTAACATACAAGACGAATGTAAACTCGAGACGACCGTTAATATGAGTGATCCCTAGTCAGGAGAATTCTTATTGCATATAAGATTCTGCCAATAAAATGAACTTGCAATGAAAATGTATAATGCAACCGGATGATGATGATCCTATAGCATACGGAGTTGTATTTCCAAAGAATATTTAAGAGATTCAACATACTTTTACTATAATGGCCACCTCCAGATAATTAGATGGCCCAGAATTAAAGCAGTAACAAACCACATTCAGAATTATACTCTATTGCAGTGTTCATGTGGTAGCATTAATACCTTTATTTGTTTTTTAACTATAACAATTGTCATAAGTTCTATATTACTTAAGTGGAATATTTTTAAATCAAGTAAATACTATCTAAAAAACTATTTTTCTAATAATCTTTTTCGGAAAAATTGGTATTTTCATTACAATCGTAACGTTGTTAAAATATTTATGTCCGATATTTATATCCGATACATAATTTTACCCAAGCCTACAAAATCCTTACGATAAAAAAACAGTTCTACACCACATCTAAGGTTTGCAAACACCTCCAGAAGCTATATTATATAGATGCAAAGGCGTTTAATTTGATATCAATAATATTTTAATAGGATTTAAAATAATTTAGTGTAAGTTTGGTATACATACAGCGGTAGACTAATAAGATTTTGAAGAAATTTAAAAAAATAGATTTTTGAAACTCTTCAATTAATAATTAAGACCGTTTCTAAAAATTCAGAAACTTATAAATTATGGCCATTTTAGCTCGTAAACGTCACCAATACCGAATAGATTGAGTAACTGAATTTTCTTGTATATATATATGTATAGATTAGATTGTACATATCTCATATCATCTAAAAATCCTTTTTTTTACTACTTCTCACATTCCAGTATCTAGCCCATCCAAGGTAATATTTTAATATTGAATATTCAAAATACCAGCATAGCACTCACCGCGAGTCAAAATCACAAAAAATACTCTTGCAATAGCTTTTCATGTCTTTTACTATTTAAGATCAAATAAAATTTGGCATCGAAATTTTATTTTTTTGCAAAGTTTCATTTACTAAGTATAATTTATAAATGAATAATAGTCAACAATAATATTAATTGTAGCGCAAAGGGTTAAGCTTCCAAATTTGCCTAAATTAACAGTACAACGTATACTAATATTTGTTTGATGTCGATGGGTTTATGGTGTTATAAATAAATTGTTGATTGGGTAGTGAAATGAGTAGCTACTGGGTAGCTTGGCCAATATGACGGGCCTGCTCTATATCCTATATATAGTTCAGAGTAGAATGTATACTTACTCTAACTCAGGTTTAGTAAAAGTTTGATAAATTATTTCAATTAAATTCAGTACAAAACGCACCTGCACAAAAATTAGACAGCTCGAATGATAAATGTCAGACCAGATAGTCCCGAACCGTTCACCGTTTACGAACCGTTTAATCCACCTGACTCCCTACCCTAAGATTCGTGTTTTTGATATCTGCAAATGCCATTATATATATCAATTTTCCCTTCCTCTTTTCAAGTTTATTCTTAGTTAATATTGGAAAAATATTATATCACTTGGTATGACTTTTTCTCTAGAATCGTATATACAAGTAACTATACCAAACATCATGTTTCACAAAAAATTGTTTGATATTTTCTTTCGTTTTTTTTACTAATTGGCGTTATGATTGAATATCTATAGCAAATCTTCATTAAAATTATTCTGCCACACAGCATTCTATCATACACATATATATACGTACATATGTTATGTACATATGTATACAGCGATGTTCAGTATGTAACAGAAATTATTCTTCATGTTTCAAGGATAATCATATATAGATAGACTATGTAGAAGCAATTTTAAAATGCGTCATCTAACAATACATTTCTTATACACAAACCAATTTCTTTCGTATTATTAACATACCTTTATACGTATGTACGTGTTGCACGTGCTTTGTGTTCCTAAACTTTTTAAGAACTTATCGCAAAATATATCAGTAGTGTACAATAAAATGGATGTAGTATATGTACTTCATAATCGCCTTAGTATAAAAAATTTATTATTTTTTTGGTCGTTAATTGAAGTTCAACATTTTTGAAAATAATTATCCCACACTAAACCAACACATACACACACATACGAGTACTACAGTTTGTGGTTTATAATTAAAAATCATATATACTTGATTATGTATATACATATATGTATATATGTATGTCTAACGGCGCATAAGAAATAAATAAAATGTGGTGGTAATTATAGTTTGGGGGTGAGGTATACAATACACGTGATTGTATTTGAATAAACAATAAACAAATAAAATGTGATTTTAATTCCTTCTAATTCTCTAAACTAACATATTTTTTGTTATTCTACTTCAATGAAGACACGAGAAAATATATGCGTGGTGGAATTATAATAAAGTTGTGCCATGACTTTTGGTAGTAGGGGGCACATACGAGATATACTCGTACAAACAAATTTCTAAAACATTTAATCTTATGGTTAATTAGGTTTTAGATTACATTTAATGTGAATTTAATTTGTTGTTATGTGTATATATTCATACAAATATAAATAAAGACGTATGTGTTCTGTTGTATATACAAAAATTTTAATATTTTCAAAACAAAAACACATGATTACAAATTCGGGGGTATAAGTTTCTTTATATTATGTTTATAATGCTGTAAATTACCAGATGCCACTTAACGATTTTTTCTTTTATATTTTTGTTGACAAAATGCTTGCATCTCTATATAAGTCTACTTATACCGATGCGCCGCATAGAGAGGCATGTGTGCATACTCGTTATTTAAACAGAATAAGTGTTTTTAACGACAAATTGTTTATTTAAAAAACAGCTTCAATCATATATCTAATCTTTCGCACATTTATAAATCTAGGATTTGAATAACAAAACACATTATACTCGTACATAAGTACATTGACCTAAAAACAAATAGAGTTTGGTTGCATCTGTTTCACATTTTTGTCAGTCCCTTTATATATTTAAAAAAAACTATTCTCACAGTTAAAATAATAATACCGCGACGACCATTAATTTACAATATTTATTATTATTATTAATTAGCGCATATATATATACAACAAACAACATTCCGCGCTTGAAATAAATTCATTATCAGTATCGCAACTCTAAAGTCTAAACTCCCTCTGCGTAACTCAAAACAATAACACAATTAAATTCAATGCAGAATTAATTTCTTGTCTGCGTACTTTTATTTATTCGTCAGTTAATTTTTCTTTTGAATAAATTACGCATGACTCATGTGCAATGGGCATATGTTTTAAAACAATGTGTCTCTTGATTTCAAATATTCTGACATCATTTATTTAGTATGCACGCGTATTATTTTTAAATATGTACATTTATCGAAGCACTAATCAAATAATAATTAATGAAATAAAAGTTCTATGCGATCATCAGTTGTTGTGATATAAAACTGACCAATGAATGTAGACTTTAGTTGACCAGTTAAAATCAGTTTTATTGTTATATTATAATCGAAAGTCTCCATTGCAAAAAGCGTAAAATTTTAGATGGAATTGCCGTTGAAAGAGGTGTATCGGCAGCTTGAGTAAGTCGTCGTCGTCAAAAGTTTGGATAACGAACGTGTCAGCATTCTACCAAACTACCACAAATCATGACCTGAAAGGAATGCTGCTATGCAATGAGCTAATTCGCCGATATGGTGGAGTGGTTCGTGTCAAGCCTGTGACAATTATACGCACTAAATGCTGGAATTGACCATCACACAGAGAAGCTACGAAAGAAAAACAGTGGCTTTGAATATGGATCGAAGGAGCACTTGGTGTGTTCGAAGAGAAACAAGAAAATAAATGTTGCAGATGCAACCTGATGCCATCTTTGCTGGAACACAATGATTGGCAAAAATTGGTACCATGTGCAAAAGCTAAATGTTTATTTTGTGGGAGTTTCGCGACTGCCACTTATTCTAATATAAATGTAATTAATAAAATAGAAAAAACGAGATGTCTGCGTAAAGTTTTTCACCATCATTGAATAGGCCACGTGAATGCTTTGAGCCGTTTCCATGTAACCGATGAACATATTGATTTTACATTACAGAATGCGCAGAGTATAGGGACAAAACCACCGGTACTATATTCAACTGTATTAATACATCACAAGCATGAGAAAATTGGTCATTTATGGGTATGGTTGAGACTTATGATCGGCTAAATACGTAATTGAAATTTTACAGATCCTGATTATTTAATTTATAATTTGAAATTCGATTTTTATCGAAATTTTTAAACACTATATCTTAAACTTAAAAATATTAAGTTTGAAATGTTTTGGACATTATTTAAGTTCTAAGCTTTGAATGAAACAAAAATGTTTTTCTTAAGTGTTAAAGTAAACGGATTTGCTGAATAATTCACACCCAAATTGATCACATAAAAAAGGTTAGGAAAGCACGACGTTAAGCCAGAATCTTTTTTTCGTTTGTTTTTATTTAATTTTTTTATTTTACAGCAGAAAGAGACTAAACTCGGTCACAACAAAATTGTTGAAGAGATAGGTCATAATTATGCACACCATATCTCAAATAAACTTACATACATCACAACGACATTAAGATTTAATTCATTTTGAATGTTCACTTAAAATACTTAATCGAGTAATTTATTGTAAAAATTAAAAGAACCAGTAATAATCTATGACAAGACAAGCATGAAAATTTTTGATTGAGATCTTAGTTAACATCAAAAATTATATCGAATCTAGAGTTCGAAATGTTCAGCGTGAACGAGCTTTTGTAAATATTTAATTATTTAAATGTTCAAAAGTTTGCTCTTCATTCACAACAAGGTTATTATTATTTGGAATATTTGGTGTATACTGCTTAATTAGCAGGATTTTTTCTGAAGGTGTTTACTCATTTATTGTAAAACCTTTCATCTATCGATAAAGTAAATGTGGTGCCAAATTTATTTTAGTTGTTTATTTTAGGTGATAAATATTGACGAAGACCAAATAGCTAAAACGAATTGCAAAATAGACTTGTGGCGGTCCTAAACTTTATCAACAATTTCGATAAATATGTATGTACAATAAGGTATATACATATATACATATGTATATGTATATAGTCAAGTCAAAAAATTAAATTCAAAAAGTATATCGAATTACAAAATGGAATTCGCATAGTACCACAAAAACTGATTTATACTGAAATTAATTTTGTTATCAATTCAGAATTTTATCAAAAATGATAAAATTAATTTTAGAACATCAAGTTTACAAATATAGTATCAAAGTTTTAGAGCTACAAAAACAGGTGCTGTTCCAGTTCTAACCAGTTCACAAAATTTATAGCAATCCCGTATAAAGCTGATGCTTTACATTGGCATGATGTTTTATTTTAAGAAAGTATTGTAATAAAATTTATGTATACACACAAATTTAATAATTTTTAAGTATTGTAACCAACGAACTAACCATATTAGTTCTCCGCGTTAAAAATGACGAAACTAGACTACAATGTACATACATACGTGTATTATATATATAACAGTTTAACATGATATAATAACATAAAATTAATTCACACCTTAAATAATAATGATTATCAAAATTGATTATTGCTCACATAATCCAATGAACCCTATAATTACATACATACAAGATACATTCTACAACTTTCACGCATCTATCGTATGCGATAAGAACTATGCTACACTGTGGGATATTCTGTTCTGGCTCCATTCCAAATTGCATACAATGTATGTAAGAATACAAACGCGAAAAGAAAAAAATACGCAATGTATTGCAGGTTACTAACATCTCACCTATAAAACAATTTATATACATTTTCATGACGTACTCTTACCAATTCTGCTTTTATACAGTAATCGCATGCATAGTTTTGTTCAGTTCTTAAGCCAATTAACTTTCAGTAGTAAAGTAAAAATATATATACATATATATACATATATTTTAAACCGTGTTAACATTTGAATTACTGTTGATTTAATTATTATAACCTTTGGATGCACGCCAACCAGGTTATATCAATTTATACGATATATACTCAGTAAATATACAAACAGAGATAGATAGGAATCTTTTATAATTGAAGACCTTCGATAATAATCTTGTCCCGTTATAGAATAAGAAACTGCGAGCATCTCGATAAATTGTTTCAAGTAACATAAAACATAAATTATTAAGCATTTTTATTTTTATGTCTAATTCTTTGAAACCAATGACCCTTTTTTTTCTTATACATCGTATATTTGTTTAATGTTCAAGAAAAATTATTTTCAAATTAACAAAAATTGACTCATCTAGCGAATAAGATGCAAGCCGCAATATAAATAAATAAATTGAACATAAACAATACAATATATACATTAGACAAGGGGATTAGACATAAAGGACAATCAAAACTAAAAACTGAGTATACAAACTGACATATACACATAATAGTGTTCATTTTGGGGGACTTTACGAGTGTTTACACAATAAACTCCCGACCGAAATTGAAGTAAATTGATTTAAGTATTGCATGAATCATCCCACGCGATCCCTTTAATTTCTTATCACGTCTTGTATAGTAACATAAGTCTTCAACTCTGGGTATATACTGTCTATATGCACATATAGACATATAAGCGTATAATGCAATGAAATATAAAAATGAATTACTACACTCATCTACATATTTCGTGTACGTGCTGCGTTAATAAAAATTATTTTACGGAAATTAATTTGATTTTTATTTAACATAGGTGAACGACGTGCATATCAGACATAGGTGGAGCTAGGCTGATTCATCGAAAACATATATATTTTGCTGCCAAGGTTAACAAAAATTGAAATTCGAATTTTTAAAAGTGCAAAAGCATTTGTATCAAGCCATCTTATAACTAAGTTTTCGCCGAATATTAATAAAAACCGCATTTACCTGATTAAACTTATTCGAAATAATAAATCAATCATTTAAATAAATAAGTATATAGCATAGAGGACCCAAATAAATGCAACGAATAGTAACAATCAACAGTTACATGACTCAACCATTAATCATTAAGATTTTTCGAGATCATTAGACAACAACGGTCAATGGGAAAAGAGAAATGTTGTCTTTAATACAATTTTTTTTTTTAATTTCTAGTGAATCAGCAATATTTAAATCACGCATCTTCCGCATTATCCGATTTAATGAAGATAATCTTGTTATAAAAGTAATACTAATTGCAGTATTTTATACGGTTATGGGGTCAATTTATATAATAGTGAATACATAGGTACATAACATGCGTCTTGAGAAAATAATAAAACTAGCAAAGTTTATATTTATGTTAAATTTAGCAATGACTCAATTGCCTGCAAAGTGTTATGGTAAGTTATGGTACCCAACGTATTTTGACTAAAAAAAAAATCACATAGTTCTCATTAGAATTAGAGTAGAGCTATTGAAGCAATTATGTAATTAAGTAATTATTAAAAATACCCTGTTTTATTCTGACAACATGATGACAATTTTTGAAACTGACTTAATACATTTTATATAATATATTAAAAATGACTAAAACTTCTAGTCTGTTTTAAAAAATTTGGGAATAATTTAATACAGCCGGCGGTTATCACACCGCATTAACTCGATGAATTGTTAATGAGCTATATACTCGGTATATTAATATATATAAAGTCATTGTATTTATTACACGCACCTTCATTATAGTGATAGTTGTCGTTTCACAATTGTGTGCAAGTAGGAAAATATAAGCAGATATTACATATTAAACCCATCATTTAAGTAAAACATTAAAGGACTACTTAATGCGGCTTGTATCTACAGTGAACTGTTATAATATTAAAAACCATAGTAAATTATAGACATATGTATGTGCTTAAAATTAAGTATTGAAGCAATTTGAACGACTTTGACCTGCGACAAATTAAGGTCACAACACCAGTATAACATGAACATGACAATTATTTATATATAGAAACAAAAACAACCCAACATCTTGATGTGATTTGTACATCATTTTTGGAAAGGTATCAATTTAATTAACTGTCCTACTTTAATATCCATTAAAATTTGATCATACTACAACAAAATTTAAAAATTTACTACAACCGACCTTTGGCTATTCCACTCAAACCGTTACGCCATATTAACAAGCTGAATTTAAAACGCAATGACTAAGTAGCGTGGCAATAAGCAAAATATATTGTTTAAGCGCCACTTATAATTTATTTAAATAATTGTAAAAATGACGTAATACAGATTAGCGCCACTTTGTATACGCATAAATAAAATTCTAAATTGAAATGAAATTATAATAAAATTGTATGCAATTTTGTTTACAAATTAATGATTACTTTCAACCTTTAAATATTATTATTAATTAAATAAACTTCCTGGTAAAAATTTAAAAAAAAAATCCAAGATAAACAAATAATCGAGAAATCGTTTCGATCCCATCAATATGGTTCATAATATTACAGATGGAATGAATTGAATGGTTAGTACTTACATATGTGAAAATAATTATTGTTTACCAAGAAATAGATCTTTTACATCAAAATACATATTATTTAATTGTGAAAATATAAACAATTGAAAATGTTACTCATTACAACAACACATGTACATTTGAATTCCCAACAAAATTGTAAATAATTAAATTCTTAAAAGGCATTTCTTCAAAATAGTACCTAGTTTGGTTAAAATTGGAAAGAACACATTGAATGCATATACCTTAAAATTAATTGGTTAAATATTTGCTTACCCCACTTTTAAGCACCTTACAGTTCCATTCTAAAGTAACTATTAAGTTAAAAACTTAACTTTGTAAGTATTAACTAATTTTAATTTCTAATAACTGCGGGCATTTCAGGTTAAAATTGGTCCTTTATTTCGTAGTCGACACATGTCTGGTTTTCTTGTCAAATATTCGCCAATATTATTATATTGACTGTCTTATATTCTTTTCTAGTGATCGAACACCTTAACGTAAGAATTATTTTAAGACTGTAATATCAGTCAACTGTCACAAGTTAAAAATTATGTCACTGTTGTGATGAGGCTTTAAAGTATCATTTATAAATATCAATCAAATATCAAACTCATTTGAGACCAACTTGAATTAAACGGGATAAATTACTTATACAAGCCTAAGGTAAAAGAATTAAAAATATTGAAAATATTCAATTTCACGAACAGAATTTAAATTAAACAAAGATTTTATCCAAAGTGGGCTCATCCTTTGGTTTAAAGTAAGTTATAATTAATTGCCGCAGCACATTTGATGGAAGTAGAACCCAGATTTCCGCACTTGGCCTAATCGATTAATCTATTTTTAGGATACATTTAAATTCATTCAAACAAAATCCATATCGAAGAACGCTTTAGAACACTAACTAAAATCAAATTGTATTTATCATGAATGCAATACACAATCCGTTGAGAATAAACAGCAAAGGGTATTTAAACTGATTCGATTATCGCATTATTTTTTAACCTACTGTACATACAATAACAAAAAAAAAACCAAAACAAATATTTGATTAAAAGTATAGAATAAAAATAAACAACTTACATTCATTAAACCTGCAATGACTCAATTCGTTACATATATAAACTACACTTAAAATCACTATATTACAATACAACTACTTTTAGTTATGATTTAAATAATTTTTCACTAATATTTTCTTTTGCTTTTACTAACTAGTTGTACAAAAGCATCAGCAGCAGCAGCAGCGAAAAACATAAATCTCTACGTGTGGCAGCACCAAAAGCACAATTTTTCCAATAGGAATAAGATACCTACTATCTCTTTCCGCCCCGTTTTTATGTTTTTGGGTTATTTGTTGTTGTTTATGGAAAAACAAATGAATTTTCCCGTATATTAAAAACAAATTTTCACTAGAAATTCTTTTTTTTTATTATACTTGATTTTTGTTTATCCAAATGAATCAAACTACTTTTCTTTTATTTAATTTGCTTTTTATTTTGCTCAAAAATTTCAATTCACAAAAAACTAAACACAAATTTTGATTAAAAATTAGAATTTTTTTTTGTTTGTTATCTGTCACGATTCACGAACCACTTGGATTTTATGTTTTATTTAATTCCGATATTACGATACAAATACGAAAAGCACTTTTGATTTAATTTAATTGATTACTTTAAATTTTTGTCCTACATAAAAAAAAACGTTTTAAAACTATAAAAATATAGTTTTCATTGTTTTTTTTATTTTGGTATGATTAATAAAACGTTGAAGAACCCAAATCCATACGCACAGAAAGACTATTCAATGGAACAGACAGAAAGGAACTAAATTGATCTGGATTTTTTTTTGTTGACTTCGCTTCTTTTTATGAAAGAAAAAGAAAAACAAAAATCAGCTGCGTTGCGCTATTTTCATTTTTGTTGTGTATACATTTATATTGTTGAGTTGTGATTCTTCAGGGTGATGAACCGGGGTATTAATTGTAATCAATGACGTCTGTGGTAATCGATGATAAGGTGCTGGAACTGGATTGTAAATGAAAACAATGAAACAATGTGATTTCATTGCGACACTTACGAATATCTCCTATTCTATCTATGATAATACGTTAATATACTGTTACTGTTACTAAAATTTGAATGGAATCTAAAATTGATTTAAAATGAAAATTTGGAAAACAAGGGATAGTGAGTGCAAATTTAAAATTCCATTCCTTGCCACAGTGCGGTACGTTTATTAGTCACATACTAGTACGAATCCCTGATGACAAATACAATTTCATTCCGGCCATGATCGATCAATGTGTTGGTGTTAAAACGTCAATATTTTGTGTCGAAAAATAAATAAACAAAACACTCGTACATGGCATAACATTACATGTGCGTTGTAGTTGTTCTGTAAATTAAATTGTAATACGGTTGGGCGGTATCATCCAAGATCCACGATATTCCATATATTTATGTTTTCAATATTAAAATATATGTATTACCATTAAACCTGTGTTTAGTAATTGGACTATCGTGGGATTCTATTTTTCTCAAAATATCGGTATCACGGAATTATTTTTATTGGTAAACATACAAAAGTATAGTTCGTTATCACTGCGCGGTGTTATCTCTTTTACGATTTATTTTGTAATGCGTGTAGATTTCTTTTGATTATGATAAGAATGAAATAATATAATTAAATATGTACATATTATGTATGTACAAAGAATATATTTATTATTGTTATGAATGTTTGAAATATTATGACGATTATTCGGCTTGGGGACATTTTAAAATATTTGGGATAAACATAATTGGAGATTAATGCATGTATTCCATATAAATGTATTGTTAGCCATCTTCCAAAAGTAGTTGTAACTGTAAATTATTCGATTAGTTTCCATTTCACAATCATGTATGTCACTCGTGCTTTTATTAAATTTTGAATTTCAATGATTACAAATAGGTCAACTCAACATTATGTTTTCATTTTTCCTAAATTATTGTCTGCGTTGGATAGTGTAGTTCATCCTTCATTAAAAGGTTTGAGTATATACTAATTATGGTGTTAACTTAAATTTATTTTAGTTAGGTGTCACTTAAGTTTAGTACACGCCATTTTTGTACTCTATTTAGTACAATTGAAGCAATATAGTGTAGTGTAAAGTAGCCTTTAGCCCATTTTTACAACCTAACATAACTTGTCATTTGTGTTCAAACGTCAAAGCGCGTTTAACTGCTAATTAATAGTTAATTAAATAGGTTTAATTTTAATTAAATTTTGTAAGCAATACGCGTCAACATACTTATAATTGATAGAATAAAATTAATATGAATATAAATTCGTCGTACCTTGACGGATTCGATAGTTCCGATGAGAATGGTAAGTTCCAAATTTTGACGCTTCCAAATGATGTTTTTTAAAACTAATATTGGATATTGCAGTTGACGATTATGATGTGGATGCCGACTTGGATCGGATGCTGTTGTTGAACGAGACAACATGTGATGTTAATGTACGTGATACCTACCTTATGAAACTCTACGAGTTTTACAATAGAAAGCATGATGAATCTATGGCAGTATGCTGTCAAACTCTTGCTATTGCTAACGGGATTGCGATGACTTATTCATTTGAAAAGCGTACCGAATGTGAGTATAAATGCAGCATATAGCGTAGCTCTGAGTAATAAACATACAATATATAGTTAATTTAAGTAAAGAATTGGAACGGCTAGAAGATGGTGGCCACAAATGGTCGAATGTAACAGAAATGCTTCAAAGTAAGTCGGATGAAATTAAAAAATCGCTTAGAGAGTTTCCAGATGAGTGGACTATAATTCAGATGTCCCGGGAAATAAATCCATTATCTTACCTTAGTACACGAGAAGAAATTGTCCGAAATAATTCACCAATCTATTTGTCGTTGCTCAAGTACCCGCACTGGGAGTGCAACCATTGGAATCCGATTTGCATTAAAATTCAGCCCAACCGGGAGTTTAATATTTACGAAGATGTGCTCGATTTTATAGACGAGTACAGCAAACTATTCCAAGAGGTGAAAGAGACTACAAGCGAGAAATCGAAAAAATCTTATCGGGATTTAGTCATGTTATTGAAGGAAAAGATCAATGTAAGATGTAAGTAATTCTATCGATTATATACGTTTATTTAATCGATTTTTTTTTTACTACAATTTGCAGAAATTGAACAGTGACATGAAAACACGATTGGGCCCATTAGTGTACCTGTTTCAAGGTAAATCAAAAGACAGTACAAGAGATAATGAATTCTTTAGAAGATTAGTCAAAAATTTTGGCAAAAAATTAACCAAACGCCAACTCGTACTGATATTTTTATTTAACCGTGGACGTTTAGCACTATCGGATAATGATTTTATGGAATTTGTCGACCCAATTGAGAGCTCAGTATTATCGCATCTTAATTTATTCCTCAGCGAATTCATACAACGATATCCGACGGATTTAACATGTGATCGCTTTCCTTGTATTATGATAATCGACGAACTTCTTGATCAGCTGCCCTGGGAAATGATTCTACCGTCACAAGAATTTACTCGCATATTCTCGTTTAGTATGCTAGAAATGCTTCACGCGAAGTATAAAAATCAAATACGAAATGGCTATCTAACAAAAAAACTATCTTGTGGCAGTTGGGTTATCAATCCGGATAATGATTTGCCGAGTATGGAAAAGCGTATGGTATTGTTTTCGGAATATTTTTGTCCGGAGTGGAGAACATTAGTTCGAACAGTGCCTAGCTCTGATGAGTGTAAAGAATTATTGAAAAGTTGCGATGTCTATATGTAAGTACAAAACTATTCAACAAATATCGGAAAAAAGACGATTTTTTATTATATTTTCTAGATACTCAGGCCATGGTTCTGGCCTCAAATACCTTCGAGGACGATATCTTATAGACTTGGCACTCGACTGTGTTGTGTTCCTCTTTGGATGCAGTTCCGTCGCTTTAAATTCCAATGGACTGAACAATTCGATGATCGGGTCTCACGTTTACTACCATCTTGCTCAGTGTCCAACCATCGTAGGAAATATATTCACCGTCACCGATTACAATATGGATTTAACCACTGCCATTATATTAACTCGTTTCATGTCTGGAAATAATAATTGTGTGGATGATTTTATGTCAGTAAATAGAAAACAGTGGCAGAATGGTAAGTTAGAGTTTAACAGCAAGAAAAAAGTGAAAACAGAACATAATTTAAATAAATTGCTAACGATTATCCGGTGTGCTGAGGATATTTCGATTACAATGCAATCGGCTATTGTTGTACGGGGATTGCCACTGTGTAATGATTTGTGAATGTAATTTAGGTCTGATAGTTTTTAAGTTATTTATTTTAAATAAAAATTTAGTATACATTTATATAGTAAATCTTTATTTTGATTTTGAAATTCAATTAAAATCGTATTTCGCGAATTTGATCCGATATTCGTAGATCTACGGAGATAACAACGATTGGGGCTGAAATTTGTCACATTATTTTCTGACATTTATTGATTAATCGTAGAAAATGGTTGCCTATTATCTGAAATACATCAATTAAAACAAATTCATAAGCAAGTATTCCGGAGTACTGCGTCCCATAGGGCGTAGATTGTAGATAAATTAGAACTGATACATACAGTTACAGTTGCCATTCAGGAGGAACAACCAGAAAGTTTCATTCTCGACCGGCGTTCTAATGAAAATAATGTTATGCTGCCTTCGTTCGGAACTTTAAATATGCGACTGTAATACTTGAGCGGTACATTAGTTTTCAGATTTTACCTGAGCTAATAATTCAGATGATTGGCCTTCAATAACTGAGCCAGCCTACAGTTGCGCATTCAACCACCGAGTTTGAAGGTTGGAGTACGAGGATGGATAAAAATATTTTAACATTAAAGAGAGAAAATGGATGAATTTGTTTGGTGATTTTGAGAGATTTTATTGGTTTAGAATAGCTCGGGTAAATATCCGTTCTCGTGAAATTTAGAATAATAATTTGGAGTGAATTCATCTTTTTCATTCAATAAGCCCTAACCCCAAACAAATTTGTTGATTGAATTTAGATATTAGTCAAGAGTGATGATGCATCCTAATGAGCTTCAATCGTGCCAAAGTAAAATACAAGGATCGAGATACAACAAAAAGAAAAAAAAAAATGAGTGCCACCTAGCAGCAGCATATCGGTACCTAGTAATATCCTAGTCTCTCTAACTGTCACGCTGTTAGAATTAGTTTGAATTGAAGTAGCAATAAAAAACGTACATTGATTAATATTGAATTGAAGTTTGAATTGAAGTAGCAATAAAAAACGTACATTGATTAATATTTTTGTAGGATTCATCATAATCAGTTAAGAAATAACTAGTGCCGCTCAGAACTTTATCCATCAATCATTTTGCAATCGAATTACCATCGAACAAATTGAGTTTTTCATGTCAAGAAATGATCTAGCACGGTTCTAGTCAGTGCCGCATTATGGATACTGCGGGCCTTGAGGCCTGTAATAAATAAAGGGTATCTTAACTAATTTTTATTTTCTAAAAATCATGAACTACCGTGTTTATCTAACATGTCAAAACTTGGTTTGAAGTTTAAGGCGCTGCCAAGTCTCTCTTTTTTTAAACTTGTGATATACAAATCGTCAAGGAATCAACCACGTCTGAATCATAAGTATGCGTACTGTAGATGTTGGGTTTCTTGAATCAATAAAATTAAAATAATTTTGAAAATTCTGGATTTTATTTAATTTTTTTCGAATTTTTGAAGCAGACTTTTTTTAGCATAAATAAAATGTAGTGGGTTGAATTCTCAATGCATCTCTGATATTTCATACTGTAATTTTAACAAATTGAATTATCACTGTAGGCTTACGCGTTCTGGTGAAAGCCTACATTTTTCTAAAATTCATGGAATTTTATAAATTTTGATATTTTTGAAAATTCGTTAAAACATGACTCATTGAAGTTTTGAGACTGTAAGTAAAAGTTTGTATTGTTATAATACGTGAAAATAAGTTTCGAAATTTTTCGAATTTTAAAATATAATAAAGAAATGTAAAAGCATTAAAAAAATTTCGTTACTCAAAACCGAGATAAAATTCAGAATTATAAACGCCAAATTTTCATTTCGTAGAATTTTCATAATGTGTCAAAATTTTGTCAAAGATCAATCACGCGTGAATAAAACTGTACACCCAAAAATCATTTTTAATCCTATTTCTAACGTGCCGGTTAAGTTTTACTATAGACGCACGGTTACTATCTCAATTATCCACAATAATTTTTCATGTGGTGTGCTTTCAATTTATAAATAAAACAACAAATATTTTTATTTTTTTTATCGATTTCAATTGTTTTTTCATCTTTATTTTTAAATAACAGTAAATATGTATTTTTTTTTAAAGTGCCAATTACTTATTTTTGTTTTGTTTTTTTTCATTTAAACTAATTTAGTAATAATAAAAAATAAAATTAAAATTGAATAAATAAAAATTATGTATAATATATGTATATACTCGTACATACATATATATGTATTATATATACCTATATAAAATATTAAATTACAAAATTAAATTTCCACTCACATTTCAATTATTAAATATTTATTTTTATTTAACAATATAATTGTTTAATTTTATTTAATTATTGTTTTTTTTTAAATATCTCACTCAAGAAATAATATTTTTATAATAATTTAAAATTAAACTAAAATAGAGAGAAACAAAAAAAACAAAATTAAACATTTTATTTATTTACTTTTTTTTTTTTATTTATCAATTCGTACAAACTAATTTTATGTATTAATTTAATTGGTTTGTTATTATATTAATTTTAAATTTAATTTAATTTTTTACTTTTTCAAAAATTATATATTTATATAATTATATATAATATATATAATATTAAAAATTACAAAATAAAAATATTTATGATGAAATCATCATATCACAATATACATATTATAATAATAATTTAAAAATAATAATAATTTACATAAATTATTTATATAATTTAATTTCATTTTTTGTGTTTGTTTGAGCCTCTTAATAAATAATAATAATAATATTTATTATTATTATTATTATTATTATAATTTTATTATACATAATATAAAATTTTGTTATTTAAATTGTTTTTAATTTCTTTCTCTTTTTTTTTTCAAAATAGTATTATAATTTAAATTAATTTAATTTTAATGTATTTCATGTTTTGTTTATATTTTAAATTACCCTGTTTTTCTTATAAATTAAATTAAATTTCTAAATATATATTATATATTATAATATTTTTCTCAAATTTATTTTTTATACAGAAATTAAAAAAAGAAGATATATATTTTACTTTTAATTCTAATGGTTTTGTTATATTCAAAATTAAAAATTAAAATCAAAAAATTGAAAAATAAAAATAATATTTTTTTTTTCACATTTCGTCTAAAATTTTAAATTTGTTTAAATTTAATAAATTTTTAATTTAGTTTCTTAAAAATTTTTTTGTTTTTTATTTTTTTTATTTTTATTTTAATATTTTGAATTTCAAAAAGGAAGGGAACTAATCCGTGCAATTAATTAATTTATAATTCATAAATCGTAATGATAAAAAAATAATAAATATTTAAATAATAAAAATTAATTAATTTTATTTTTTTTTGTTTATATAATTAAACTTAAAAATTAATTTATTTTTGTTTGTTTTAATTTAAATTTGTACATGAATTTTAATATTTTTTTATTTTGAATTTAGATTAATTTTTTTTTTGTTTTTCACGCGTATACTTAATATTTTTTAACTATTTTATTTTTTTGTTATTTGATCCGCTAAAAACTATACATTTTTTAATTTGTTTTTGTTTAATTTACACACAAATTGTTTTTTTTTTGTACAAATTAATTTATTTTTTATCTGAAGATGGCCGAAAAGTTCCAAAATTTTTATTTTTACTTAGTTTTGCGTTTCGTGTTATAAATAAATAATAACAAAATAAAACTAATAATGTGTTAAATAATATATATTGTTTGTATTTTTATAAAAATATTATTATATTGTTTTTATTTTATTTCTGTTTTGATTTTTGTAAATAGGAATAAATATATATATTTATGTCTATATATATATTAATTTATATATTATTTTGTTGTTGTTGTTGTTTGTTCATAAATAATATAATGATAATAAATTAGAAAAAATATTTTATCTTTTATTTAGTTAGTTAATTATTATAAAAAAAAATCCGTTTCTATTTTTATATTTTGTATATTTTTTAATAATAATTTAATTAATAAAAAAGAGGAACTATTTGTTTGTTGTATTTATTTATAATTATTATGTTTATTTTTTAATTTTATTTATTTCGTTTAACAATAATAATAATTAAAATATTTGGGAACTTTCTGTTACATAATATTATATGTTTATTTAGTATTATTACATTATAGATAACGTAAAATAAATGAAAATAATAAAAACCTAATACAGTTTGGAACTTTTATTAAATTTATATACGTTTTGATTTAGCTTGGCCGTCTTTATATTAATAATAATAATAATAATAATATGTTGTTTTATTTTATAAATAAGAAATTAATAACTAAATTATTTTTTACATTTTAATTCAACTTTATTTTATTAACATTAAATTAATTATAATACTTAAAAATAAAATTCAATTTTTTTTTTATTCTTTTTAATATTAATATTATTTTGTTTTAAAAATTAAATTAAATAAAATAAAAAATTAATTAAGAAAAAAATACTATTTCAGTCTTTGAGTTGGTATTATTTTTTATTTATATATTTACTTATTTAATTAAGTATATTTTTTTTTTTTTTTTTTTTTTAAGAAAAATAATAATTTAAAAGAAAAGAAAATTATTTTGACAAATTATTTTAATTATTATTATTTACTCTCTATATTGTCTAATATTTGAATTCATTTATTATTATTACATATTTATTGTTTAAATATAAATTTATTATTTTTTTATAAATATTTTGTTTATTTTTCTTTCTTTAATTTATACCCTGTATTCTGTTTTTTTTTTTTTTTTTTTTTAATTTAATTTAAATAAAAAGTATATTTACAAATTTGTCAAAATAATGCGCTATATTATAATATGGAGGGAAGCACTGTAAATTATTATTAAACAAATAAAAATAAAATAAAATTATAAAATAATAAAAAGCACCATATTTATGTTTTTTGTTTTAAAGAGTATTGCAAATTATCACGTGATTGCAAATTATTAAAAAATAATAAAAATTATAAATTGCACTGAACTTAATAATAATATTAATTAATTTTGTTTTGGTACATAATAGCAGAGATCTTAATTATTTTTAAGAACTTTATATTATTATTTTAATTTATGTATATAACACAAAATTATTTATTTATTTAGTTTTCGTTTTTACTAAAAAAATATTGCCCCATTTTAAGAAATAATGATAAAAAAAAATATATAAAAATTCACGCTAAGCGTTTTATTAAAATTAAATAAAAACATTTTTTTTTTCGTTTGAATTCGGAAAATAATAAAAAAATAAAAAATAGGAACACAGCCGATTAAAAAAATTATATAAAAATAAAAATTTTAATAAGAAATTAATTTATTGGTTTGCTATATATATATATTTTTAAAATTTTTTATAATAAATTCTTTTTTTATTATAAATTAATTTTCATTCTTGCCCATTTTGGTGCAACAATTCGCGTCGCTCGTCCCGATTTAGCGCAAGCGGCTGCGTTGGAAAATCATCTTCGATCGATTGCTTCGATCGATCACTTTTACAATCATCATCGATCGACATATTGCTGCTCGCATGATGTTGATTATGCCGATCGGGTGGTAATAAATTTAGTACACTTAATGGTAGGCCCGGAAATCCACTTGTAAAATCGGGATAAAATCCGGGCGGAAATGGGTTAAACATTGTCGGACTCGATATTAAATCCGGTTCGGATGATGCCGATCGCGGTAAATTTATATTTGTATTCTCATCTTTTATTGTATTGCGATTTTTATTTTGTGATGAATTTTTATTATTATTCAAGCCCATCGTTAGTAATTCAATTGGTGGCCCACTTATACAGTCTTTCCGTAATTGTTCTAATTTTAAACTTTTACCATATTTTCCTCGTACGTACATTAGTAACGAATTGTATGGGATGCCAAAAATTCGTGACGCTTGACTTGTGGTCATTTTTTTATTCCATACATGTTGCAGGGCTTCGGTTAGTTCGGCGTTTGTCCATGAACGGGGTGGGCCGCCTCGTGGCGCGGAATGCTGTCCCTTTGGTCGGCTCACTGCAAAATAAATCAAGAATATATATTAATCAGTTTCTTCGTTGCGAGTGTGTGTGAATTTTGTTTGGTTTTTTATAATCTTGACCCGAAAATCTACAGCAAAAGGTTATTTATTATAATAAAAAAAAAAAAAAATGTATATGTAAGGTGATTGCTTGATTCTAAATTCTTATGAAATTGTTTAGGTAATACACATAACAAGAAACAATATTTTTGTGTTATAATTATTGTTATAAATATTATTATTATTATTATTATATTTTGTATCGAGACGTCACACCCACAAAATCTAACATCTAGACAAAAATCTACAAGAAACAAGAAGTAACAAATTTTTTATTTTTAAAACATGAATGTTTCTATTATTACAATTATTAATATTATTCGTTTCGTTACTATATGTATATGTATATAGTTTATATATCACGAAATTAATGTTTTATATTTTTTAAATTAAATTAATAATCGAAATATGTATGTATGTACGTATGTATATGTATGTACGAGTATATAGGGTTGCAAAAATTGAACACGAAATTATATCTAAAATGGCTGCTGAATTTTTAACGATTGTTTCGACTGCCGCAGCGAGTCATCTTCAATTTGAAAATTTATCACATATATATCCAACTTGTTTAAATGCATTCAAGTCTTTTACAAAACTCGTATGATTGGTTGGCAAAAATACACGTACTCAGCATTATATACCCATAAAAAAGGATATATATAACCCCAAAACACCACCGATAATATCCACTGGAAGGAAACTTATATAAGAGTATGTACATATATACCCCGATATATCATATGTACATATTTATATGCGGTACTCGTATCTCGTATATACAAATTATGTATGTACGTATATTTTATCCTTTTCTATCTCTTCACTCTCTATATATATATATAGGATAATTTAATTTTATATACCATATAGAATATATATGTACATACTCGTAAAAAATCAGCCAATAATATAACAACAAATAATGTATATCTGTATACATACATATGTATTTATATACAGTATAATGTCAATTTTCATGAAAAGCTAAATTTTCCAATTCTGTTACAGAATACAAAAAAAAATCATATGTGAGAAAAATATATGTATCGTACATAGTATATAAAAGAAATGAAAAACATTTCCACATTTTCCGTTTTTGTTTTTTTTAAATTTTATTTTTGGAGCTGCGTGATGAGTGTGATATACTACAGTATGTATACTTGTGTATATATATACATACATATATATATGTATGTATGTATATATTGTGTTCATCAATTTTTTTTTTATTTTTGTACTGGGGAGAATGTAATATCCAATCATATATTATGTTTGAAAGGAGCAAAAAGAATGGAAAATTAAAGAAAAAAAAAAGGGCGGATATTTTTTCCAAAGTATTTTTCTTCTTTATTTTATATACATACATATGTATGTATATGTGTATGTATGTACGAATGTACGAATATATAAATTTTTATTTATATAATTCAATTTTCTTTTTGTTAAATAAAAAAAATAGTCACAAAGATATATTTGTACGATTGAGATCGAACGATTTCTCGTTTTGTTATAATGAAATGACGTCAGGTTGCTAGCGAATCGATATAAAGAAAGTAACCTGAAAATCGATTATTTATATAAAATATATTTATGTTGTTGTGTACATAGGAAAACGAAAGGTAGTGTATGACGTAGCAAATTTTCTAAAATCAATATTTTTGATATTTTAGAGTATACATACCAATAATGGTAGAGTGTCAAAACGATATATACAAAAAATATGCCAACTTCATTTTGAACCTATACAGTTTTATTGTTACTTAGGTGGCCCTCCAATAAGTTTTAAGAACATTTTTGAATTTAAAAATCGTGTACAAGTGGAATTTGATAGTTAATATTATGGCTAAGAAATTATAGCATCCACAAAACTTCATTTGAGACAGAAAACACTAATACTGTTTTTGGCCTATTATATCTATCTCTATATACAGTCCTTAACAAAATTATTTGTACATCGCAAAAATTTAACAAATCTCTCGAGTAGGTTTGTGTTGGAATTTGAGCCAAGATATTTTTTAAATAATTCCACATATTCTCAATTGGGTTTAAATCCGGACTTTGCGCTGATTTTACTTTTGTGAATTGGAGCGTTGTCTTGCTACAATATTAAATGCTGGCCGATCAAATCACATCCGGAAACTAATGCGTGCTCGTTCAACAGTTCCAAGTACGTACTTAAAGTTACATTTTGACGTAGCATTATAAGATTACCAACGCCATTCTAGCAGAAACACCACATACCATTATTGTACCGCCACCACTATGACGAGTTGGCATAATAACGATATTTTTTTTGTTCGGTATTCGAATAAAAATATTTTTTACCGTAGGTTCCATCCAAACTAAAACATGACTCGTCTGTCCACAAAATATTACGTCAGAACTCCACAGGTTTTGACTTGTAGGTGTGTGCAAATTTTAGTCGCTTCCTCTTATTTGTTTGGCTTATGAACGGCTTATTTTGAATATTATAGTCATCCGACAGATTTTGAATTTTCGATTGATATTTATTTCATTCTGAACTTGTATTATTTTTTCCTGAGGGTTGCGTTTTAGGAGATTCACTATTATCGGGTTGTAGCTCGTTTTCGCTCGCTCCCTTGCAAATTTTTAAAGCTGTGCTTAATTTTTTACTTTTTTATTTGATAAGCAATCGTATTTCGATAGCAGTTATACATACGTGCTAATTATTTTATAGCCATCCCGGCAGAATAGCTCCCTACAATCGCGGCTCTAAAAATAATTCCTTTGTTTTACCCATTTTAAAAATATCGATTACAAACTTGTAATAGAAAATAATAACTAAAAGGATAACATTTTTATCAAAACATTAAAAAAAAAAACGCGAATTTTTTCTTGCGATGCACAAATAATTTTGTGGTTTTGTTTTTAATGAAATATTGAAGATTTTAAGCAGCTTGCAAAAGAGGTTTCCGATCGAATAACTCAAAAGCGACTGAAATTAAAATCTTTGATTAATATTATTGTAAAAGACAACGTTTTCGGCTCAGTTCGATGTTAGATGTACTCAATTAAGGCAATGCCACATGCAGTTGTATTTCCGACCGATTCGGTAGAAAATATGGTGAGACACGCCACATGAGCAAAACAATAATCCGATCGATTTTTACAACACATTTTTTTTGACATTTAGTTCACCGAAAATAAATATCGGTGATATTTGATGCGTTCGAAACCGACAAAATTTTTATTGGGAAGCGCTGGGAACCGATAAAATTTTTACCATTTAAGTAAAAAATCGAGTAAAAAATTGTCGAACCGACAGAATAAAAAAACTCTTATTATTCAATTAAAATTATTATATTTTTATAAATTTATGATTTTAATTGCTAATTGTAGTTATTTCATATATTTTCTCAATTATTTAAGGCCAAAAAATATGCAATAATTTAATCATAAATGAAGAAATCGGTCCCTGGCTTTCGCCGATGCAACAAATGATCCTGAACTACCCCAAATTGTTACTCAAAATATTGTGCATGGCCCATGTGGTGCATATAACATAAATTCGCCATGTATGATCGATGGTATAATGGCTCTAAAAGATATCCCAGAAAATTAATTCCTGAAACGATAACAGGCAACGATGGATACCCATTGTATCGCTGACGCTCCTTCGAAGATAATGGAAGATCAATAACAATGCAAGTACTATATACTAACGTTGACGTTGATAACCGTTGGATAGTACCATATTCACCTTTATTATCAAAAATATACAAAGCTCATACAAATATAGAATATTGCAATTCAGTGAAATCAATAAAATACATCTGTAAATATGTAAACAAAGGAAGCGATATGGCCGTTTTCGGAGTAGCACCAACAAATAATTTAGATCAAATTAATCAATATCAAATGGGAAGATAAATCAGCGCCGCAATGAAGCAGTATGGCGCATATCAAGTTTTCCAATTCATGAGTATATTTGGCTAGTATATTACATGTGTTACACGTTACTACACTTGGAACACCTCCCGAAAACGATTTGAACGTAACAAAATGGGACACGTAGTACTTGGACATCTAAATATTTTTTCAAGCGATGCATTAGGCAGAATATATACACAGTGCATCCAATAATGTGGAATGCTACTATTTGCGTTTGCTTTTGATGAATGTTCGTGGTCCAACATCGTTTCAGCATTTGAAAATCGTAAATAATGCATTGTGCGAATCATACGAGAACGATGAACATTAGCAGATGCAACACTTATTGCTTCCGCCAATCAAATTCGAACATTATTCTCTTAGGAATGCCGTCACCAAATCGAAAATTTACTGACATATTGACCGTGATATACAACGTGAAAAGAACTACAACACTGATGCATTAAATGCTTTTGTTTAGCATAACATACCAGTCATGAATCAACAGCAAAAATACGTTTACAATACTATTATGTAATCATTTCATGCAGACAATGGTGGATTATATTTTGTGGATGCTCCCGGAGGTACGGGCAAAACTTTTTTAATACCGTTAATTTTAGCTTCCATACGAAAAGACAACTTTATTGCATTGGCGATTGCCACCTTTGGAATTGCAGCCACTTTGTTAGATGGTGGAAGAAATATGAACTAACAGAACCACCAACATGCAATATTTACGGAATGGCAAAGGTACTTCAACAATGCAAGGTTGTTATATGGGATGAGTGTGCAATGGCTCACAAAAAGTCGTTAGAAGCTTTGGATCGAACATTGAAACAGTTATGCAGCAACCGACAACCATTTGGGGATGCTCTTATATTATTGGCAGATGATTTCAGACAAACATTATCAATCATCACAAGGTCAACACCCTGCAGCAGATGAATTAAATGCGTGGGTAAAAGCATAGTATTTGTGGCAAATTTTTAAAAAAATAATCACTTTCACAAAACATGCGCGTGCGATTACAAAATGACTGATCAGGCTTTTTATTGGAAATGGAAAAATTGATGCAGACAATACAACAGGATTGATAACATTTCCGTCAGATATTTGTACAATCGTTAAATCCAAAGACAATTTAATTTCCATGGTTAAGCGATCGCGCAATTTTAGCCGCCAAAAATAAAGATGTCACTGAAATTAACATTGACATTCAAAACACAATTACAGACCAAATAAAAACATACAAATCGATTGATAGCGTTATGGATCCAGAAGAAGTTGTTAATTACCCAATTGAATTTTTGAATTCACTAGACTTGCCCGGAACTCCACCTCACATTTTACAATTAAAAATTGGTGCGCCAAAAATTCTATTACGCAGTTTAAGCGAACCACGCCTTTGTAATGGAACAGGATTGGTTGTAAAAATCATTACTCAAAAATATCATTGAGGCCAACATATTAATTGGCAAATACAAAGGTGAAAACATATTAATTCCACGTATACCAATTATATCATAAGAACGCATCCAATTTCCTTTATGCATGGCATTTGCCATGTCGATTAATAAATATCAAGGTCAGTCGCTGAAAGTATGTGATTTAAAATTGGAATAAAAGTAAGATAAACCACGATATCATTTATATACATTAGACGTAGCTCATTCACACACTTGCCTAAATTATTAAGAAACTAAATATAATCGGAACAAATGATAGGGCCAGCAACGCGGTCAGGGTTCTGCTACTTTAGTATAAAATGTATTGTTTTGCTAAAATATTACAGTGGATGATCGATCGGTGGCGCGTAAAATTTAATAATTAAATGATGCATTTTCTCAATTTAATTTGATTGAAAAAATATTAAAGATTGTTGAACGGTCGATGAAGTTCAACGAAGTAATAGAAGAATGAAAAGAAAGAGATGATAATGAGATTCTAAAATAAATAATTATTTTTCCACTTGAAAAATTCTAATGCATGTTTAACTTAGCCATAAGCTACAAACCCTATGTGGCTATGTAAAACCATCCCGAAAAAGGCCTTTTCAATTTTGGTATTGTGTCTATGCTAAATTTTACACCAGCCCGTACAAATATATGAAAAATTGTAAGAAAAATTCATAGCATCCCGAAATTTTAAATTGGTGTACATTTTTAAGTAATAAGTTGAACAGATAAATCAGCCGATGCAGTTTTATTATTTCAGTATCAATATACAATACAATATAAGAACCAACACCAAAATTTAACATTTTTTTGCGCAATCTAAAAGATGACCCTCTCTCGGTTATGATCTCTAAAAATAGGTACATTCATCCTACAAATAATGACATATAGCCTATCTTCTTATCATGGAGCTAAAGGTATTTTGGTGCATCCATTGCGGAATCTCTTCAAGTTGTTGTTATTAACCGGCGAGTTTCCAGATAAATGGAAAATATCGAAAATCACACTAATCTTTAAATCGGGTATAAGAGATGAAATTTCATATGGTACAGACGGATTTCAACGACATTCCAAAATAAATCTATATAGATACCAACGTTAGTTCAGTTACATTTTATAGCGATTCATGTCCAGAAGAGAACAAAAAGACATATGTTGCTATTATGTTTCTGGCATTTATCGAAAGTTGTGATTTTGAAGAGACGAAGGATCATAAATTTTTAGTTCCAGGTCATACTCACATGGAGTACAATAGAACGCAAAAAGAAAAAAACGTCTATCAAAATACACCATCCCAGGGACTGGTATCAGTTTATTCGATCGATTATGATTATGACAATGCAGAAAGGTATGAATGGAAAAAGGTTAAATGGCTCAGATACACGAAATGAAAATTCGGTATCATTATGTACAAAAACTCTTTGAATGCTGAAGAACCATTTAAGCACCTAAACATACGCCGTCGAGGGATTAATACGCTCAAAATTGAAGATATTGAAGTTCATAATTATCCAAAGACTATCAGTGTGGAAAAAAAGAAAGATTTGATAGATTTACTTCCAAAAATCGAGTCATGACTTTTATAAAAATCTTAAAATCGCGGATATGGTGAATATCCACCTAGATTTAGCGGAACAGAATATGACTAAAACTTTGAAAACAGTATTGAAGTTAAATAGACATTAAACTTTGCCACTATTAAATTGGTATGGTGTATCGGAACTTCAATTATGGGCACAAGACAACTTCCAAATTTGTATTTAAATACCATTACTCGTTTCAGCTGGTGACTGGCAAAATAGTATAGATGAATAATAACTGCCATTTGTCTTAAGAAACTTACAATCTTGCACTTACTCCAATTTTAAGTATAATTTATTCCCAATCGATTATTTATATAGAAAGTCTAGATCACATTTCATTACACTGTTCCAAATCACAGTGTAAAATGCTAGGCAACATACAAGGTCTAATGTGAGAGCCTTCCAAAATGAACTTCAATCACCTTAGATGTTAAACCGTTTATTTCAACTACCAGCTTCCGATCATGCAGATACGACTCAATGTAATCCAAAAATAATTTACTCATTCCGAATTTATCTAGTTTGGAGAAAAATAACTCAAACTGAGACGAGTCAGCGCCTTAGAAAAATATGTGAAATATGTAGATCAAGCGACTTTTGGAATTGAATACTAATGCGTTTACAAAAAAGTTCCAGGCCGTCAAAGGGTATTTCTAATCCACTGTGGTGTAATCTATCAGGAACAAAATGTTTAAAGACAACATGTTAAAGTCAAATAACTTGAAGAAAAACAAAATTGATCAAAAAGCTTTGATCTCATTCAATCCAAACAACAGGTGTTTTAACACATCCAAAAAAATATTTTCTGGTCAAATGCCACGGAAAATTGATGAAAGATTGAATTGACACTTGACATTAACGACATCAAAATGAAAACTTTTCTCAATGTTATGTGAAGTGGGAACAAAATAGTACATTACTGGAACGTATATGCGTGTTTTGAAAATCGGGGTATTACAGCGAACTAAAATGCACATGTGATTATTAGTTCCAATCAAATTGCTAAAATCGATTAAATTAGTAATGCTGGGTTTTATTACCATATAAATCGCATGAATAATTTAGCTACGTTCGCTTTAATTATTTTACATCTCATAATCGTATAGATCATGAACAATTACTATATATGTATGTAGTTAAGTGATTGTAAATTGTAAATTACACTTTTCATAAATCAGAAGATCATATGAAAGTCGATCATTAAAATAATGAAAAATTTATAGATTTATGTTAACGGTATTTAAATTTTCGGTATTTAAATATTCAAAGGCGATACTACCGATGATATATGATATCATTAAATGCAATTTGGCTTCCTACCAGAATTTTTGTACGAGGCAATAATTTGATTTAATACCCTCGGCTTATTTTCCAGAATCATCTTAATACCAAAATTGTATTCATGACAACTTTTCGAAATAAAATTTGTATTTCTCAGTATAGTAGTCACAGGCCATGTATTTTTCTATTTATTAGTGCGGATGTACTCCCGCAGGTCACGCAGTTTTGCCACTACGTCGACATTTTATTTGTCAATTTTGTTAAACATAAATGTCATCGCGGAAAGATCAAATACCTATTTTAGGGTTTTGTATAACATAAAACGGAACCCTAATGGTGGCACATCCCATTATTCATCCTATCTGTAACCGTACAAAAAAACAACAATTTTTCGAATACAGAACCATAACACTATACTTCATTTTCATTAATTTTTTAGATGATTTTATATTTCAAACTTGCATTCGTTTTATATTGCTTTCATGTTGACAAAATAAAATTTCGAAAGTAGAATAATCTAATTTCTGTAGTAACTGCGGGCATTCTTCTTTTTATTCTCAATCTAAATAGGCAAGTTTTTTTTAACTTCTGCAAAACCTAATAATATTTACAGTAATTGCATTTTTTTTATTAACTAAGCTTTTGTATTTATTGCGCTTAAACCAGAAAGCTTTAAGTGACTTAGGAGCTTTCAGACTTACATTACAATCATAGCTCTTAATTGAAGTTAATTAAATTTAAATTCTTCTAAATGGCACCTGCAACATTTTAATAAGATTTACCTGAAAGCTTTAAAATTATAAATTTCTAAAATTTAAATAGCTACTTTATATTGCCTTAGTGCTGGTAAAATAAAATTTGAAAACAGAATAGTTTAACGGCCCTAATCGCTGGAAGCTTTAATTTTCAAACTTTTAATAAAAGTTGTGTTGCTTTAATTTAACTCTTGTTAAATTAAATTGTTAATAATAACATTCTTCTGGTGCTTCTAAAAATTATATTATTAATTGAGCTTTTATATATTTATATATATTATTTGGGATATTAAAAAGCTCTGTGTTAAAAACTTGCAGTATATACATATACAGAGTTCATTGGCATAAGAGTTGTTGCGAAATGATTGTGCAAACTTCATAAAGAGATAATTGAGCTTTTTACTGTTCTCAATGATTATCAGCTTTCACGGCTTTTTTGTTTAAAAAAATTATAACCGTTTTAAATAACTTTCGATTAGGAAAAACTAATAAACTTTCAGCCAGATTCACCTATTTAAGTTGAGCTATTTAGCTGCTAATACAAAGAATCTGAAAGCTTTCAGTCAAGTATTATTATTTATTACAATTTGTTAAAAGCTTCTAATTTGGCAATATACGTAATATACAGTAATTGTTAAATTTCAAAAAGCCGTTAGTGCTAACATTAGGTTTTAGTAGGTCCTGCAACCCTCCAAGCCCAATGATAAGGATGGCGTTGGGATTAGTGATTATTGTAGTTATTCAAAAAGAATTATGCTCACTATACGGAATTTATTTGCATGAAATTTGTTGTGATCTGCATGTCGATACGGGTAGTACACCAATACTGACGAATAAAAAATCAACTGATCTGCCAGTGGTACACCGATACTGACGTATAAAAAATCGAGTAACTTGTCAGTGGCGCACCAGGAATTTATTGAAAAACGACAGTATTAAAGCGTACGTAATCTTCGATTGTAGTAACAGTATAGCCATGTGCTTTTGGTTGATCGTAATCGTAACGTCGTTTGCAACTCTATTCAATACTGCCTTTCTATCAGTAAAAAGCATTTGTTATTTTGTTTAAATCAATGATGCCAGCCGAATCAAGTAACATCACCATAATAGGTATATGTAGGTAAATTATGACCGGCGACTGATGTATGAACAAATATGGATATATTTGGATGTAATTTATTAATGAAGCAAGAACTAATATTTTTAGGAATACAACTTGATTTTAGTTTTGACATTTACAACAATATCGCTTAAATTAACTATAAGTCATTTAAACTATGAACCAGACTCCAGTATTGACGAATCAAAAATCGAGTAATCTACCAGTGATGCACCAAAAAAATTCTAAATCAAACTCGAATAAAATTCTAAGAAAAGATCAAAATGAAAAATTAAATTTAAAATGTTAAATTAATTTTTTTATATCAAGTTCCATAATCAACTTGTCAATGAAACTCTCAAACAAACCTGTCCATTTATGTTATGTATATATTTTTATACCCCTTTGAAGTTATGCCAGGATTTCATCCCAGGATTTTTTTGAAAATACCTCTGAAGCGTAAATAATCTACTCCATACTTCCTTAATATATAATAATCCATTACATTTATACTATCCCAGACTTTTTCGTCAACAAAAATATATACAGTTGGTACCAAAATGCTCAACCCAGACTTTTTTAATATGTAAAATTTATTTGGTGGGAAATAAATTCTTCTTGGCAAGTCGTTAAACGGACGGCTGTTTTCTCTTTGCGATTAAGTTGGGGACCCTGTTTGCAACCATAACACCAGCTTTGATAATTTTGTGACCATTGGACAGGGGTGGCCAATAAGGTCCCTAACTCAATCGATTTAAGAAAAAAGTCGACCCTACAAAAGCTTGGTCAAACGATTTTTTTTCGATTTTAGTTTACTTTGAAAAGTTGGCAAGGGCGCCACATTTATTTATATAGTGGAAATTCCAAAGGTCAAAAATGTATCACCGCTGGCACAGTGGTGGCGAACAAGATTCCAAACTCAATCGATATGAGAAAAAAACTGACGCTACAAAAACTTGGTCAAACGATTTTTTTTTTCTATTTTAGTTTACGTTGAAAAGGCGCCACATCTTTTTATATTGCGGAAAATTCGAACGGTTAAAAAAATATTAACGCTGGCACAGTGGTGGCCAACAAGGTCTCAAACCTAATCGATATGAGAAAAAAGCCGACCCTACAAAAGCTTGGCGAATCTATGGAATGGATTATATAGGCTTGTGTTGTCAGAGGTATTTAAAAAAAATCCTGGGATAACTTCAAGAAGGTATTTTTATTCCTTCCATAACCAAACTGGGATAGATCATCGAGTAATTAACAAATGTACTCCCTCACAAAATTCAATATTTTTGCCTTTCAAATGTCCTCATACAATAAAATCTGTGGCCGTTGAATTGAGTGGTGTTCTGGTGTATGCCACTGCATAGTATAAAACATAAGATTTCTTAAAGATTTCCAAATTCGTAATATTTTATTTGGTAAATCTAGAAAACTCTCCTGACTTTCAAATTCGTTAGCCTCTTATAAGTCTCTCTTATATAATCCACTTAATCATGAACATTTCAAAATCTTGAAGTGTTTCAATTTGGATTATTGAATTCTCAGAATTAAAATTAAAATTTTCGGTATTATTAGAATTTGAAATTTCAATTCAAATTTTTAATATTGTTTTGTCTGAATTTAATGTCAATTCAATAGAAAATATGCGAAATTCCGAATTATATTTCTTCTTCGTTTATCGAATTTTAAACTTTTGAAAATATGAATTTATTGAATTCGAATTTTGGAAATCATTTGAAATGTTGAATTTCCTATAACTCTGAATTGAAAGTGAAAGTCAGACGGTAATTCAGAATTTTAGTTTAACGATTTTGAGTTTTCAGAATTTGTTGGAATATTTTAATTCTTTTGAAATGTCACATATCGTTTGGTCAGAATGGATGGAGTTTGAGGTCGTTCCGTGCCGTACAAATCGAAATGTTGTAAAAAAAAAAATTTAGGGATTGGCATGTTTTCTAAAAATCGCTAATTTGTTAAATTAGCATCGAGTTAAACCAGTCTTTATATTTATGAATTAGCAATAGCGAAGAATCGAAGAATTGAATATTCTTGAAGAAAATAAAATATAATAACGGGATAATGTATGTATATATTAATTTTTCAATTGAAAATTTTGACTACCGTAACATGATATATCATTTATATATAATATAGATTTGTTTACAACAACAGCAACAGCTACAACTAGAAAAATACACTTTCAAAATCGTATATAATCGAACAATAGCAAGCAATATGTAAAATTGCGCGACTACGGTCGACTAATTTCTCTTAAGGTAGTTTATATTTGATTTGAGAAACCTGCAGCTGTAACAAAACCAAAACATTTTGATGAAAAGAAAAATCCCAAAATTTCCACGGTTTATTATATATTTCACCAGTGTGGCGAATAATATAATAATAATTATTATTATTATAATTTATAGTACATATAACACATGTTTGCGCGGTATATATGTATGTAGGTACTATACTTATGTATATATACACACCGTCTCGTGATTTTTTGCCAATATATATAAAATGGTTCAATAACCTTATCAATTGTTTTATTCAATCATTCGTGAATTTATATTGTTTTGTTGAAACCGCAACCGTTAAATTAATATTTAGGCCTCATTATCGAAATCATAATTTCTAATTTATGTATATTCATATTTTATTTGTTTATTTGTTGTTGTTTTCTAAATTAAAAACTATATACTTTCATAAAAACAATAAATAAATTTTCCAAAAAAACTCTTAAATTAAATTATTGTCACACTTGTAACACGGGTAAATCGGTTTAATTTTACAGTTCAATTGATATTTTCAATCAGTTCAAATGTAGCATATACCTGTACAGTGTAGTGTATACTATATATATATGTATATACGTATGTACATTATAGTTTTCACTTGAGATTTTAATTTTTCATTGTTTTGATTTTTTTAATTCGCGCAGCCAAGCATGGTGATTTGGTTTTGTTTCGCTGTAAATTTGATTTGAAACAGCTACTTGAATTTTATATACCTACATCTATATAGGAATAGTGTGTTTGTGTGTGTGCCCTTTAGAGTGTTCAGGATAATCTGGGACCACAGTTTTGAAAATAATTACACATATTCATGATTGGAAACTAGAGGTTCTGAATAATTCAAGATTTTAAAAATTTATTTCGTTTTTTGCGAAATAAAATTGCAAACGCAATTTTTTTTCATTAAACCTAAACCGAATAGAAAGTCTATATAATTAATATAATCGTTACTGTTTCGAAATTCTGTAACGCTGCATACATGATTGTGTATCACAAGAGCAATTGTATAAAGGCACATTTATATATCTGCTTAGACTAGAACCCAGAACAAATGTTTGTGCCCATAAAGAGCTCATATGAAAATTATTATCCAACAACTATATAGACATGAATTGCATAGACATATTGCAAAATTGTTGACGGGCATGTGCCTGATCAATTTGTTTCGTTTCCTGATACTCCTCAAGTGCCTTGTAAGATTATTTTCCCACGATTAAATTGTAAATCATTAATAAGTTTCGGTTAATGTGGATGGCATTCAATAGTTCGCCTTATTTAACGGCTCCCGATGTTTTTCTTTGGGACTACCTAAAGGGTAATTTGTAAGCCAATAAGCCAAGAACCATCCAACAGCTTAAGGCTACTATCCGAGAAGAAGTGACAGCGTTGTGACCTGAAATTCTAAGAAAAGTTATAGAACATGCTCTGGAAAGAGCACGTCAGGTCGAAGCAATTAATTTAAAATTTTAATAAATAAAATCAAAAATAAATATAAAGTTAACATTAATTTGTTGGCTAGCCTCCTTACCTATATCAGTATCACTCAAAATTTATAATTCTACTCTTTTCTGCTCTTATAGAGGGTGTAACGGGTAAATTTGTATACACCCCAAAAATTCAATTTTCACCAAAAGGCACCACCGTCGATGTTGATCTTAGCCTAGACAAAATGTTGAGTGATACCCAAGCTGTTTCTATATTTATGCAACGCGGTTATTCATAATTACTTCAAAAAAAAAAATTGAGGAAAAATAGACACATTGGTACGGTTAGATACTCCATATATTAAACAAATAAAAACATTAGTTCGGGAATTGACGATAACACTACAACACTGATTACCGCAAATTTATTAAGAAGTAGAGAATGAAATTTGGTTACAATTTGGACCAATACTTCTAATCGTTGACCTGGTGTTGTTAGTTTTAATTTGGCACTCGAGATAGATATACAGGGTGGACCATCTGTTGATCCTTTTATCAACCAATGAATTTTAGTACTAAATAAAATTTGTTCTAAACAATTCTTTAACATATGAAAAGTCGAAAATATGCCATTTATCATCATGGAGTCGCTAACAACACAACAACCCATTTTGATTGTCCCGAAGCACATCAACCACGCATCGTTCATAAGAACTAAACATTTCACGCACTACATTACGACGCAATTTGGATGTTGATCTTCATTTGCAGCCATACAAAATTCAACTATAACTCAAAAATTGAAGCCACCACCCATTTAAATTGTCGTCTCTTTGTTAATTGGATGGTTTTCCATCAAAAACCATCTTAAGCGATGAAGCTTATTTTCATCTTAATGGGTACGTCAATAAGCCAAATTTTCGAATTTGAGGAGCGAAGAATCCTCATGTTGTTCACGAAGCAGAACTTCATCCTCCAAGTCACTGTTTGATGAGGTTTATCGGCTGATGGCAACATTGGGTCGATTTTCTTTGAAAACGAACAGGAAAATGCCCTTACAGTGAATGGAAAACGTTATCGTAACATGTTAACTGGCTTTTTGTGGCCTAAAATCAACGAATTGCGTGTCAACGACCCACGCAAATCGGCCAACAATCTATTTATTGTCAACAAACTTTGCTGATCGCATAATTTCAAGAAATTGTAAAGTTCCTTGGCCACCAAGAAGCCCGGATTTAACACTACTTGATTATTTTGTGTGGAATAATTTGAAAGGTACGGTTTATACTAATCATCCACAAATAATTCAACAGCCTAAAAACAACATTCGAGCTGACATTGAGGTCATTGATCCGCTTTTATTTGATAAAGTTGCAGTTCGGATGCAGGTCTGTACACGAACCTGTGGTGGGCATATGAATGGTATTGTTTTTCATACATAAATGGCATAGAACCACCTTTCATTATCAATAAAACAAATGTTTTATTTACGAACAGAAAATGGACTAACAGATGGCCCACGCTGTACATATATTTAATGCATGCGGAACTTTTGAAATCTCAACGATCAATATATGATTGCCAAATTTTAAGGTTCAATATAGTATTGACTGATTAGTAGTACTTTTGGTCAGACTCAACAAACTTTCTAGGCGTACACAATACTATAATAGGAAATAATACTTCCAACTTCAGCAATTATTTTAGTTGAATTTTACAAAATTTATATTCGGCTAAATTTTTTAAATTCTCAAATTTGTAAGGTTTGAAATATTAAATTGCAATAAAAAAGTAATTTTTTACCTAGTCCCCAAAGAAATACTTATAAAGTTTATGTGGCCCATCCAAATAATTATAATTGTATTGTGTAATAATTTTAAGGTCCTAACACCATACATCTAAGAACCTGAATAACCTGATCACATTGAATTAATTGCAAATGTTACGTTATTATACACGTTATTAGATATACACAGTCCTACAACTCTCGAAATCTCGAGAATTTTAAGTTCGTATTTTTCGGGAATCTCATATCTCGAGAAAATTTGGTCGGTATTCTCGGGAACTATTATTAATTTATTCAAGCTTTAGTATTTTCTAAATTGGCTGTTGGACAACAAATATTATTGGATTATACCCAATTGAAGTTATCCCAGGATTTTTGAAAACTACCTCTGACAAGCAAATTCATCCGACTTTTAAAAAATATTTAATTTATACAGTTGGTTCCCAGGATTTTATACAGTCGGCTCATCCCAGAATTTTTGTCATACAAAAAGAATACAGTTGGTAGATAAAAACATCTCATCTCAGACTTTTTTATTAAGTAAAATTTTAAAAATAAAAAGGTCTTAGGAAATTTTTTTATATCAACTTTATTCTTTGTATATATGACAAAAACTCTGAGATGAGCCGACTGTATAAATTTAATATTTTTAAAAAGTCTGCGATGGATATTTTGTGCTTGGGTTGTCAGAGGCATTTTTTAAAAATCCTGTGATGAATTCCTGCAGAGATAACTTTAAGGGTGTTTGGTTTGCAAATTATTTTTTGAGAATTAAATCAGAAAAATTTTACGCGATTAAAATCTAAGTAATTTATGGGATGCTTCTTGTACTTTGCATCCATTTCAAAAATTACTAATCCGCCAAGTGCTTCATTGTTAATAGTCTTCGTCATTGTTAAAAAGTCTTCGAAAAAACTGTCAAAAGACAAGAAAAACAAACCAAGCATTGAAAAATTTTAAAGCCGAGAAGTGCAAATATATCTCTTTTTGTTTGTTTCAAATTGATTTAAATTGAATAACCAAAACGCAAAAACAGTTTTGAGACGATTATTCAAAACCTCTGATAAGGTAAACCTCTGATAATTCTGTTGATTAAGATCTTTAAAATTGCTTACGAGATAGTTGACAACCGACGACGACTTCCTCCCGTACACATATATATGAAGCAACTGGTAGAATTACTCACAATAGTCTATAGCTAGTCAAAACAATATTATTGATAATAAAACTGATCTCGACATAATGAGACATTTTGCAATTCCGGGTATTTCTGCATTAAGCGCAGAAGACAATTGACAAATGGCCAACATATTGAGATTTTACTGTATTTCAACTCTTACATTAAACATTTTATATAAAATTTCGTTTTAAGATAAAACCTCGAGATTCTCGAGAAGAAAGTGTACTGTAATTCAAGCATTCTCGAGAATAAACGTAATTGGCGAAATCAAGATTCCTGGTTCTCGAGAGTTAAAAAACCTCGAGAAAAGAGAAAGTATTTTTACTCCCCGACCATTGAAACCGAGGATTAATTAATTTTCATACATAAATTTACAAAGCAAAAGTTTTCGTATATATTGATCATTACCATCTTTAATCTTGAACTAATTTAAGAAAAAAATGTGATTTTAATTCGAGCTTTAAAATGAACGATCGCTTCTGAAAAAATTATTCAAACTATAATCGTTTAATTTTGATTTTTCTTAAATTGTGCCTTTTGGTGTCTACTATAACCATAAATGAAATAGTAATGTGGTGCTAACCTGAACCAGAAAGATTCTGACAAAGTGGACTTACTTTAGCCCCTTTAATATTTGAGTTCCCTTATCCAATTTACAACGCATTCATATAGAAGTGGAAGTAGTGTTATGCTTTGCTATGATCTTGTCCCAATTTCTTCATCAAGGACTAAAGTTGTATTTCCTATATATGTCTATAATATTGGTGATTGTTAAAGCTATTAGATTTATACCAAGTAAAATCCGTAATGAATTAAATAACCATTCTGTGTAATTATAAATTGAGTTACGACTGATGATAAATACTAAACAACAATAAAACATGGTGGTCAACCAAATTCTGATGAAAATGCTTTTGGCTAATAAAAAACATGAAAATCTCGTCTCTTGAAAAATATCAAGCATATAGCTCCATTTATACACAAGTCACAAACCATGGCTGCACCAACAAGATACACAAAATATACATATATTTAACACTTAGTAATTCACCCTTAGAAGATTTGAAATTTCGTGTAAAAGGTTAAAGAATTTTTTGTTTCGCTGCGGAACCGTATACACGTAACATGGCAACGTTTTATTTTTATTTTTTAACAATGAACGCTAGTTGTTTATGCGGGAGATATGTAGGTTGTGCTCAAAGGGTTAATTAAACATATATATTTAGAAATAAATATTATATGTGACGCAAGCTACACAAACGTAAGGATATCAAATAGTTTAAACCTTGACAAGTCATAGCGTACGAGTATATACATATGTATATATAGATATACGAGTATTATCGTAAATGGTGACATGGGAAAATTTTCATATCTTATCTTTGCACATCTTTTACTTATTCGACTTCTATATTAAACCAACAAGTAAGCTTACAACAATAATAAAAAATTAAACCAAAAATATAAGCTATAATCTCCTATCTGGATTTATAGAACAACACAACAAAATTTGATCAATTTTTATAATTTTTATAATCACACACACCAAAAAAGTTTATTTATTTAAGACAAACTACCTTTCTTAATAAAATGCTGTTGGCTGACTGGCACACTATAATACATATATACTATATACATACGTATACGAGTTATGACAAATGATCTTAAATATTGGTAGACAGACATTAATTATTTCTTTAAAGGATTTTGTTGTTGTACCATTTTATTAAATAATAAAAATGACATGTCACTACTTACAAGAGCTTTTTACGATTCTTATTTTGTGTTTTGTTTTAAAATTTAAACAAACGACAAAAAAGTTTCGTGGATATACAATTTATGTATGTATGAATGTGTATCGATCGATGTACAGTGCGCGGTATATAAAGCTTATCATCTTCGTATTTTTTTTTTCACGACCTTGTACATGACCTATCCTATGGTAGGTATATACATATATACATACGACATGTGAAGTAGCAATTCTAAAATCTATTTGTTGTTTTAGAAAAATGATTGTGTTAAATTTTTTAAAATTATTATATTGAAAAATAATAACAAGTAAAGGATCATTAATCAACCATGAGAAACTATAAAAAAAAAAATTACCACTACATGAAGTTACTAACATCTTTTGTGACCGTAGAAAAATAAAATTATTATTGAACATGGACATTGTTCATGCGTGATTACATGAAATGAAAATAAAAAAAAATTTAATTCTAGAAAATATGATGACAGATTGCTATTGTATTGTATGTGTGTGTGTGTACTAGCTTGTTCGATATGGATATATAATGATATATTGTGATCGTATTACTAAGCGCGATTGCTATCTTTCCAGATACCGGCCAAATTAATCATATACATATATATATGTATAATTGTATATGCGCCAACGATTGATACAATTTTTCTGCAGGGGTGAAGAAATTCCAATTTGGAAATCTTAAAATTTATATACATATGTATGTATACAGTAGCGCTGTTTGCTCACTAAACCGTTACCGCCTTCGTTAAACGTGATCTATGGGTATAGTCAAGGTAAATCTTGTTGGTCTTATATAATATCTAAATAATCACGTTTGTTATAATTTTGCTTATTATTATTACAAATATTGTGTATTCAGTCGTTTTTATATATGATGTAATTATAAATTTAATCGATTAAGATTTGGAATTTACATAATATGAGAAAAGGACGGCCAACGATGTATTTCATATAGAGTCCACGTAATTCACATATATATTCTCCCAAATTTCTATTAATTTGAATCATTCTACACTATTTGGTAATCAAATGGTCCTGAAGACACTAACCAATTGTTCTAACATTTAATTCACAACTTTTAAAAATTGTTACTGAACACACATACATAAGTACGTATTTAGCTATAATTATCAGACTGAGTAACTAACTGAGACAAAATAATTTGAACATTGATAAAATTGGATACTAGAATATTGATAAAATTGAATTACAAATAGAAGATAATGGCCAGAAATCATTAGAAATTATTAATTTTGAAAATTGTGCATACAAATATTAAATTGGTGGTTAATGCTTTGGCTTTGAATTTAATCTGATCTGTTTAGAGTGGTATGAAGAGCATGAAACAAAATAGCACTTGAATCGTCCACAACTTGATGAACATTTATTCTGATCAGGTATGCTGACCAGATATTTTCAAATGCAAAAGAGTATAGTTTACAAAATGTTAATATTCGAATTAAAATTTAATTTATTTTTTTTGTTTATTACATACAAACGTTTCAAAACTGTCAAATTTTTTAAATTTTATCTTTTTAAAATTTTTTAAGTAAAACAAATTTTTAAAATTTAAATTAAATTTTTAAATCTTGGATTATATATAAAAGTAAAATTCCATTTCTAATTTAACAAATTAAACATAAACATTACACCTGTTGGTATGTTAAAACAATTTGAATATGAAAATCAAAGGCAAACCTAGTTCGTAGATATATGTATGTATGTCAATTTAACAAACCAAACATTTTGAAGAATTTGACATTTATTTTTAAATTTTGTTTGTCGCTTTAGAGTTAGGTACTTAAATAATCGGTACATTTGACTAAACTTAAGCTTTCACAATGTCTATGGTAAAGGCTGATGTTATATCAGATTTTACTGGATTCTCCATTCTAAATTTGTTTAAACGTTCAGCTACACATATTTTATATATCGTCCCGTTCAGCTACACATATTTTACTACAGCATGTTTCTTAAACAGGACATTAATTCAAAAAGAGAATATTTTTGGTGATGTCTGTCTAACAAAAGAGTAAAGAATAAAACGAACCAAAAAGAGTACTAGTACTCTTGAACAGAGTATATCTGGTTACCCGGCGTCAGGACTCTATAGAACGAATTAATTGTGAAATAAATGTAGAAGTGGTATAAATAATTTTGAGATGGATTGAAATTGTTGAGCGATCGACTTGAATTTCCAAAGAAAATACTAAGTATCGCAAGGGAGGCAGATTCCTTTCATTTGTAGGAAGAAAGCAGTGATGATTTATGTCAAAAAACAAGAATGGTTCAAATTAAAAATCAAAACCGTATCGCAATGCTCCAACTAAACATAATACCACTTTAAGTTGGAAACATTTGGTGACAAATTAACAATTGGCAAGCGATTTGCAGTTGTGAACTTAAAAGCCATGTTTTCTAATCGCACACTTCACAGTGATGTTCTTATGTATACATTTATACATAATGGCATGTCTACAGAAACATCTTTGAAACTTAATGTAATATGTAGCCTTCTGTGATGTATCAGCATCACATCAATGTATTTTTATTGGCTGAACTTTGCTACATTCATTCAAACAAATATCTGTTTTTCAAGAAGAATCCAGATCCGAGAGTTTGTAAACCTAGCACATTGTGTGGAAATATGTCAATCACTGTTCACTGTAGCTGTATATACCGAGAATTTGGTACCAAAAACGAAGGCATCAAATCTTAAACATTCCAAAGAATCCGTGCCGGCTTATCTCGATATTAAATCTGAACAATTAACGCATGCCATCATTTGAAAGGCTATATCCTATGCAAATTAGTTGAAATTTTCATGTACTGATACATGGTAAGTCAACGGTCAAGTCGGTAAATTAAAACGGTAATACAGCTTTAAACGTGAAGCCAGGCACTAATAACAATAATTATCTAATTTGTATTAATCATTTACATTGAATCGGATTACTTTTATTCAATAAAATTGATTCCTTGTAAAAAATATCATTTAAATCAAAGCCTTTCTTTATCAGCGACGGAGTTTGTGTGGAACCCAAACTGAGGACCATCGCTCATTTAGCTGCTCAAATTAAGTCCTATCTTTTATATGCCCATTTAATGATATCAGCTTATTGCGGAGTTTATCATAAAAAAAAGGCTAAAGTAATTTCGCAATGTCGCGGTAGCGTCGGGAAGTGAAATAATAAACTATCATGTCATCCAACATGTTTTACTTGTTTTTTTGTTTTCTTGGTCTGGGCCTCAAGGCCCTCCCAGGTCTCTCGCAGTTTGCTTCGATTACAGGTCCAACTTAATTCGAATCTATTTTGCACCCTGCGTCTATTGGGATTCTAACCTATTTGCTATTTGTTCGGTATAATTCGAGAATGCTGAATTTCTTATAGCAAATAATTTTAATTCAGATTAAAAATTGAAAAATATCCCAAAATTCCCACAAGTCAACTTTCTCTAAATTAGTGAATTTCGAATTTAAAAATTTAATTAAAATATTTAAAAATTGCTGTGAACTGGTAAAGTTTAAGAATTTTATTTTTTATCAAGACGGAGTTAAAATTCAGAATTGTAAACGTCAAATTTGATTTCCTTTTTTGATTTTATTTTGCGCTCTATAAGTATACATACGGTACATCAATAAATCAATAAAACTATAATAATCATAATATTCGAAACCAAAAATGAAAATTTTGAATTTCTTTAATTTATTTCGAAATTTGGAAAATTTTTCATATTGATATTGAGACCTTTAACGTTTGATGTAAATTCAATGTCGTGTGTTGAATCCTCAACGCATCTGTAATATTTCATACTGTAGTTGATGACAAATTGAATTAAAACTGCAGGCTTGCTAGTTTTAAAAGATTACAACGAAATTTAAAAGTTACAATTATTGGTTTTAAAATTTTGCAATTAAGACAAGTATTTTACCAACGTACTTTTCAACTATATTCAAATTAAAACTATTGTGTTGCTTCTAATCCCTACGATTAGATCATTATAAAATAAATTAAAATACTTTTGAAAGCATAACTCGTTTCGCACCTTTCCTTTCAGCGTGGTATACAGCTTGATATCGACTGGCCACAGCATATAGACAGTAAATCATAAAGAAATTATGGAATAAAATATTTAACGGTAGTCGTAAGGTCTTTGACATAAACCTTGATAAAATGGCTCCCTCAAAAAAAAGTCTTAGAAATTGAAAGTCAAAAAGTCAAAAAATTGTAGATTTCAAAAAAAATTACTTAATTTTAATTCGTATACGAACCAAGACGTTGTTATAAAAATTGTATCCGTCAAAATTTTGGGAAATTTTCTAAATTTCTGCTTAATTTTGTAAAATATTGTGAGATTTAAATGATCGACGTAGAATTCATTTTTAAAATTGATAAATTTGCGAATTTTATAAATATTGATTAATATTTGAAAATCCAATGAAACTTAATTCATCGAAGTGCGATCGAAGATTTTCATGATCGTTTAATATGACAGTAATGTCGAAATTTACAAATGTAAATATTTTTCTTAACCTGCCATGCTACGAGGTGACGAGATCAACCACGTCTGAATCATAAGTATAACTGTTAAAAAAACAATAACTAATTTTATACCTCGGCTCTACACTAAAATGGATCTTGGGGCCCAAGTGTTTCGGCCCCCATTATTAGGTATTAAATGCGGCTTACCCACGCATGGCTAATTTTGTCAAGTAGCCTAAACAATTTAGTTAAGTAATTTAGTAAAACTATACATATTTAATACAGTCAATTAATGCTATGTGCTTTGATCGACTAAACTATAACTAAACTAAAGTAAGACGAGTTAGTTATTACAACATTTAAATATATAGCACTAGTATAAAACAATAAACACATAAATTGACTTTTCAGCTGGCGCATATTAGACATAATTCGAAACAAGAACTAATTGAAAATTAATTTCCAAACCCAACGCTCATAAATTTCAGTCCAAACATTCATATCCTCAGAATTTCAAGTTCCTAAATCCTGTAATCCTAATTCTCTAAATTCATATGAAAAATTGTACAAATTGATAGTCCCAGAACGGTTTTAACAAAATTCTAAGTTAGGTATAACATTTACCTCCATACAATTCGTTATTTATTTCCCGCAAAGTTACTAATTTCCAAATGCCTAGTATTAAAATTTTATTTTAAAAATCAATTCACTAAGTTGTCAGTCTTGGAAATTACTATTCCAAGTATCATATGTCTCTAACATTTCTGGTCCCACTCTAAAAAACAATATTTTTCTCGTAACGCATTTGTTTTTAAATTTGATTTAACTTCAAATCCGACGAAATTCCGAGTATCAGAATATTTAATATCATAATTGTGCCATTCTCGAAAATCTATTTTCAAAAATCTGTTTCACAATATTAATTACAAATTCAATAAATTCTCAGTACTTATATAGGCCTCATAGGCGTATTTTGTAAATGCGACCCACTCAGTTTCAAAAGAATTGAAAAGTTTTATTTTTCAAGCAGACAAAAAACAGTACCGAAATGCCTACCCACAAATTTCATATGTGTGTGAAGTTAGTTCGAAAATTATACCAAAAAATACGATGGCAACACTAACATACCAATATTACGTTATTTTTTAATATCATCCCATCAAATTTTTTGATATCAGCACGAAAATGAAATTTCTGTAGCGATAGTTTTGAAGATCGCCACGAAAAACTGCCTCGCTTAGGGCTCGTACATACCCGAAAATATATAAAGGTTGTGTCGCTTATATAATTCTGTAGATCGAGTTGTTTTGTAAATCTGAAGTCCATTCTATCTGAGAGGTTAGGTTAGGTTAGGATCTAACGTTGAGTTAGTGAAATGAAAATCAATCTCAAAAATCGGTGTAGATTTTTGCAAATCGAAAAATCCGATCTAATCAAATTGAACGATCAACGGGCAGCAAAAATAACCGCTTATGTCGATCTGAGCGAGAAGCACCTAGTGATATTTAATTGTTGTAAATATATTTTTCGCAACTAAGCGAAAACTAGGCGTTTGTCTGTTCGCTGGGTGTTGGTTATAAAATATTTTATAAGGAGCACCTATAAATACCCAATATTCAAGTTCGCTTACCACCATTATTTTATTTAGGATACATTTAGGAACTTCTGCAGTTAATCGGAAACCGTTTTTCTTCAAGCACCACAATAAAAAAGTTTTGTGCTGTCCACCACGGTTATTCCCTTATTATTTTGACTCGGAAATAAACGTATTAAAAGCAGATCAATCTAATCTTTCGTCGTAACTTTGTATGAATAATTTAAAAACTCGTTTCGTCGAGATACCCGACGTTATTACCTGGGTAATGGGTATTCGGGTATTCTTTTCTTCTTTTGCCATACGGAAGGTGTCCACTACCTAAAAATTCCATATTAATCGAAACATGGTAATCAATATCTAGTATGACTTTACACGACTATAACGAGAATTCGGTTAATAGTTAATAATTCCATATCAAGCGAGGTTTAGTAATTCATATCTGGTATGGCTTCAGACGACTATGTATAAGGAGCATTCGGCTAATAGAATTTTGTTCTTGCCTTACCATAAGAAAGATGCATCCATTACCTAAAAATTCCATATCAAGCCAGGTTAAGTAATCCATTTCGTTCGTTAGTACCTACGAACAGCATTAAAACTGCTTTTATCGATCTGAGGGAGAAGCGCCTATAGGTACCGGTATTTAATTGTTGTAAATATATTTTTCGTCACTAAAAACACCTGTTCGCTGGCTGTTGATGAATAAGATATTTTATAACGTGCACCTACAAATGCCCAATATTTAATTTCGGTAACCACCATTATTATGTTTCGATAAATTTAGGAACTTCTGCAGTTCATCGGAAACTGTTGTAGATCTTTCGTAGTAACTTTGTATGAATAATTTAAAAACTCGTTTCGGAGATACCCGACGTTAATCCTTCTGAAAATAAATGGGCATCACGAGGATTCATACACATATCCACAAATGTGTTTGGCGAATGGCCTAAGTACGAATCAGAATCAGTACGAAACAGTATCAGATCGTCGTTGACTGAAATTAAAAATAATTGTGTTCTAACTTTCGGTACCATCAATTACTAAAAACGAGACTCTAAAGTTTTACAGTATGGGGCAGATTATTTGCATCAGCATCATAAACAATTTTACAAATTCCATATTCAAGGAGAATTTATGGAAATCTTTACGAAACGCATAGATATTCAATCGCACGGACACGAGAAAGAGTTTACTCAGTTAAGAGGGACAGTACCGTATGGAGTTGCAGAATAAAATGTTGAATAGTCTGCCATATCAAGTATATCTACAAAACAACACAAAAGCTAATAAAGATTTGCTCTGTGCCGGTTACTCAAGCAATAGTACAAGCTTCAGTTTTGAGAAAGGCAGGTTCAGTATGTATGCTCGAAAAAGACTTAGTTAAAGGGTGTGAAGTGATTGATGCGCTATCACGGTACAATGATCAATACCAGCAATTAATAATCAGCGACAAATATACAAAAAAATTGAAAAATTTCGAAAAGAATTGCGGGAATTCATTATGGCAATTTTCCTTATCATGATTCAAACATAAATTGTTTTTGGATGCCTATGAACAATTATTAATAATCAGTCTTCTGAGTTCAGAAATCTTCAGATTATTCAATATATTCCTTCAGAGGAATCGAACAGACGCAAATTGCCAAATTCCCCAAAATGGTGAAATAGAGAAAACCGAAAAGGAAATACTGTAATGAGTATTTTGCGAAAGATTTTTTTATATTTTGCCTAAACAAATATTTTTCTTATTTACCATTATGGACTTCCATAGTTTTAAAAAATATCGGTGTTCCTACTAGGCCAGCTAACGCAGTCGCTGAAAACTGGTTCAATATAGTAGAACATAATTTAATTCGAAAACCAAATATGAAATTAGGGGATTCATCGACGAACTCAAAAATTTTACAAAGCTGTTACAACGAACTATTGATCTAGAACCTCGCATGCAGTCTAAAAAACGTGTCAAGCAAGTAACACGTCAATCTACACCAAGGTCGAGATGAAATGATGAGGATGACCCACATAACGTTAACTTGGACGAAATGTGTGTAAAGAAAAATTCACGAAATAAATCGAGATATTCTGGCAGGCACACGCTAAATAAAATTATTAAACCAAAGTTAGATTTGAATGGAAAAGTTTAGTTTATTTTGAAAATATAAACAAAATAAGGCGATTGCTTAAATATTTGCCAGTTTAATTTTAATGAGCGCACTGTACATATTCGTCCCTTAATAATTAAAAATATTTCACCGCAAATGCCTAATTTGTAGAGTGTAATGAACAGGAACATAAATGGGGTAGAGACAGTATAACTTTTAATTCAAATGTAAACTATAGCCTACCTCTTCAAAAAGACAGTTATAACTACTGCCAACTCTAAGAATGATGCAGATATTACATCAAATAAACGAGGAATTTATTTAAAAGGGATGACAAACTACAGGATTAATTTAAAACAACTTATAATTCAAAATCAAATTCCGATTTATTTACTATATGTGACTATATTTTGAATCTAATTTAAGATGTCTTTAAATTATGAAATATTTTAGCCTCAAATACAAGGTGTTGTCAAGAAAAACTTCCGAATAACTATCCGTACAGTTATAATTACAAAAAATTTATATAAATAGTATTACCACATTTAGTTATAATCAATTTTCGGGAAATGTTTTCGGTCTAATTTGAGAGTGATCTACGTTTATGCCCAAAATTATTATAGCCTCTAACATATTCATATAAAGGCCGATCTTAACATTATAATAGTTAGTAACAAAAGCACCAAAAATTAAACTTCTGTGAACTTAAACTCCCTTATGGCAAGGCAACACATTAAAAATACTTAATCAGTACCAAACAAATTTAATTATGCTTTTCCCATGTAGCCATTAAAAATCGCACCAACAATCAATCCCAATAATACTAATAACAACAACGGCAACCATAATAACAATAAAAAAATAAAAATACAAAATCATTGCAATTGAAGACACCAAAACACTCAATGCACTATATAAAACACTGAAACGTTACCAAATTGCATTACAACATTATGGTGTATGACTAACTCAAAAAAATATATAAAAAAAATCAGGGTGAAATGATTTCATTAGATATCGCAAATTATTTAATTTTTTTGTAATTAACTTTAACTTTTTTATAATGAATAACAAAACAAATTCCCATGCATCATCATCATCATCATCATCATCATCATCATCATCGTCATATCATATTATTGGCTATATGTACCCTCTGCCTGCGCCTCACTCGACTCGATTCATCTCAGAAAAATTGAAACTAAATTAAATTTTAATATCCATATATAAGATGTGCACAGTAGCGCGGTATAATAAAAAAAAAAATCCTTTATTATTATAGCCCGAGTAATACATTATATAATACAATATAATATTATTAACCCTTCAAATGACATTGCAAAAAATAACATACGATGCATATATATTGTATAAAGATGTTTTATCGATTTCGATTAAATGTAACGTGTAAAAATAAAATGGAATGAATAAACTTTAAGTGATTTTTTTTTTTTTTTTTTTTTGTTCAACTTCTTAACTTCTTCTTTATTATGATTATTATTATTATTATTATACGAGTGAGTACCTTACATGTATATATGTACGTACACATATTTTTTTTTTGTATTGTAATTTGTAATTTAATCAATCAATTGGAAAATTTTATATATCTACATTTTTGTTTTGTTTTTATTTTCTTTTTGTGTGTGAAAATATTTGAAGTTTGAAGATTTTTTTCTTACAATTAATTATTTTACGGTGTTTACTTGTTGTGTTCATGTGAAATGAACGGAAGTATGGAAATTGAAATTTTGTATGTTGAATTTTTTATGTACTCTCGATGTACATATAAAATATTTTAATACAAAATGTGTATATTGACAAGAGTAAACCACAAATTTATTGTCATTACCATTTGGATTAGTGATAGATTAATTTTATATTATGGAGCGAACAAAAAATAATAGATTTAATAATGTTGGTTATAGTGGTTAACATCAGCCAACAAACAACTATAGAAATGTATATGGATTGGAATTCATATATCGATTCGAACACACATCTATGTATGTATGTATAAACGGATGTGAATGTTTGATACGTTTTTTAATTTGTTTTGGGAAAAAAGTTTCACAAGCAGGCACCCCACTGTGAGGAGGTCGCTCTCTATCTGATTCGCAATATTGATCAAACACTAAAAAATTTGTCAATTTTTTTTATGGTCGTTTGATCGCGCACGCAAATTATTTTATATTGGTGAAATTTTTTTTTCCCAAGGTCGGTTTGATTACCTGCTGATGTGAAAATTTTCATTTTATTCAACAAAATTCGATCACGCGCGCCCGCTTTTATTATATTTATGGTGTCAATGCGTTTTTGCTCAATTACAATTTTTCCATCAACAAGGTAATCAACAATTTGATTACATATTTAATCGACTTGTGCAGAGCCTGGATTATTTTGGCACAAACTAATCGAACAACTCTGTAAAACATTTGTTTTTTTACCGAGCAAATACCGCAGTGGCAAAAACTGCGACGTTTGGATCGGGAGGTACCGGGTTCGAATCCCAATAAAGGCGGGATGCAAAAGGGATTTTTCATCTCCTGATTACGATCGGTGATTAAATTGAAAACATCTATGATCTGTTGGAATGTAAATCATGGGCCCGACTCATGGTTCATGTTAGTACAGGCTACACCATGGAACTATGCAGTGTGGTGCAGATGGCAATTAAAAAGTATTCTGTATATGTATGTATTCGGGTATGTATGATGAAGTAGGCTTAAGTGTTTCTTGTGTTAAAAATTTGAAATATTGATGCAATTTCAGATGTTAACAAATTACTCCAGCCGCCTCTTGATTCCATTCCAAAATATTTTTAATAGATTTAATTATAACGATTTTAACTTTGGCCATAATTGTGCTACCAATTAGGCTATCGCCACTCCACACTGTTGATTAAATTGACGTGAATAAATATTTATAATTGATCGTAAATTGATTTTTTTGGATGAATCTAGGCCCGATCGTATCAATGGCTATGTATTGGGCGTAATAAAAGCTTAATCAGTTTTTACGTTAGGTTTCACCATAGATATTCTTTGGCGAGTTTAATATTATTGGATTACACGAACATTTTTATTATACATATTTTCAAAGCTGTGGATGTAATAATTTACATAAAAAATTTCTCCAACGTGTTATAACAGATAGAGGTAGTTTTGAATCTGGCTTCACTGATTTAGCAATCTGAACCCAGCAATGTTGCTTTCAATAATACACAACCAAACGATGCACATCAAAAACACACGTTTATGGCCTGATCAGTTTTTATCATGTAAAGGTACGGAGCTGCATCAGATAAAAAATTCAATCCATTTCAAAACTGTCGATAAATATGTGAAAGCCCGAAAAATATGTACACCAAGGCGTTTCCAGAATAACCCTGTCTCATGAACATTTTAAATTTGTTTCGAACAGAGTTTTACTTCTTAAACTATTATTGTTTTAAATTTATCTGGAAAAGCTTTTGCTGCAGCAGAATTTGAACTATCAGCTTCCTCAGCTTTTTGGAACCTTAAACTGTCAAAGAATAGTTTTGTTCTTGTATTCATTATGTGAGACGTGATTCTATTTTAACCATTATAGAGGGTTTATTGCGTGTATATTGTTGGGATACTTATACATATGCATTATTATTCTCATTAAATGTTCTCATGGCAATGAGAATTCACATTAATTGTATGACAAAACCAAATATTACAAGAAACAAATAATGGCGCATAACGAAGAAAAGACCTAAAGCGGATGTTTGGTTATTTTTTAAACCGACGCAAGAGCGATTAGACGCACATAGAATAAACGCATAGCGGGAACTTGGTGTATGAACTCGCAAAATTAAATGAAAATATATAAAAGTATGTGGTATCATATAGGCCTCATTCGCTATGATTAGTTCTAAATCGATCAACTATACAACAGAATTTTCTTGGAATTCACAAAAGAAAAATGGTTTTGACTTGCTGGTGACTGGTGAGAAGGTGGGAAATAAAATATACCAGCGGTTCAAAAGTAGCGAGAAGCGTCCATCATTGCCCTATAAAATGCGGGGATGTATATACTTGATCAAAAAACCACCATGTTTAACAGAAAAGAGAAAATATTTACGAACCAGGGACTCGAAAACCAAGCACCGGCTAACTTATTGAGTGCGCGAATTCAATGCCATCGAAATCTAGAGACCGCAATGCCCCAACAGTTGTGGCAGATAGAACTAAGTATAGGGACAACTATATGGAGGTACTGCGAGATCAAATTATCACTTAGTCCAGATTACAAAAACTTTATGAATAAAATTTCATGAATCACATATCTTATGGTTTTATTTTTATAGAGAGCCCAACATTTGAAGTTCCGTAATTGAACCAATCCATTCGAAACAATCAGTAAACTACCTCAATTGCCTAATTGTCGCCCAAAATCCCAAAATATCCGGTTCACTATCGTATAATAATTCTGATGCTTTTAATCGACTGGAACAGAAATTTGGCCTTCTCTAGGACTATACATCAAACAAACCAATAAGTAACGTACACCACGAAATAAAGAGACTTGTCATTTCAATCAGAAATCTGTATGTTGAACACTCACAGGTTGAAAAACTGGGAGACAGATAACAGTACGTTCTAAGATTAATTTTTTTGCAGCAAAATTAAATTGACATTAATTTTTAGCAGAATTATATGAAACAGATTTTTGTGAAACCGAATTATATACAACAGAATTTTTTAGAACAGAATTATGTAAAACAGATGTTTGTCAAATAGACTTATAAAAAACCGAAAATGTACCCAATCCGATTTGTAGTGATGAAATTTAGTGGAAGGCTATTGAAGGACTTAATATTATGATAAATTGGAATTTTATTTATTTGAAAATTGGAAATTGAGGTGTTTTGACAGTTTTTGCTGCCGACTTGGGTTGTGTCAAGCGGAACTGGATTAGGTATTCGATTTTTGCAGAATTTTGAAGTATCGTGATTTTAAATAATTTTCATTGCTGATCCTAGTCTACGAATACTCGCCTATATTTTCAGAGAGTTTAGATCGATTAGCATCTTCGTGATCAAGGAAATTAAATTCTGATTAGTTCTACTATTTTTTTTACAGAATTTAGCATTTCAGTGTTATGAATAATTTTTATTATTATTCTCAATTGGATTCTTTGTTGTGTTGCCTAATTGGATTATTCATTATTGTTTTTGAATACATATTACTAATAAAAACAAATAACCAAAATTCCAGAAATTCTAGAAAAGAAAATTAAAGGTAAATCGAATTTTAATATTTCATTTCGATTTATTTATTTAAAAAAAAATTAAATTCCAATTGGGAAAATAACAAAAAATCCAACTGAGAAAAATAATAAAAATTATTCAAACCACTGAAATTCTAAATTTTGTAAAAAATAGTCAAATTTGTCAGAATTTATTTTGTTTGACCACACAAGTTTTAGTTGGTCCAGAGTATCCGAAAATATAGACAAGTATTCGTGGACATCTGTAGAATAGGCGGAAGAAGTTTTTCAAAACAATTAAAATTACGTAACATCTAAAACTACTATTATAAACTACTATTATAAAACTACTATTATAACTACTATAACTAGTCCTTCAGAATTTCCATGACCACAAAATTTTAAATGAATAAAATTTACTCACAACACTAAAATCCTAAATTCTGTTAAAATAGTAAAATTCAATCAGAATTTAATTTCCTTGACTGCAAAGTTTCTAAATGGTCTATCTGAAAATATTGACGAGTATACCCGAAAATATTTTTGGGAGCGGTGGTTCAAAATTAAAAAATTTCGTTAAACAAATAGTGAAGTTCAGTGTAGTGCGCTTGATCACAAAAATTCTAATTGATCTAAACTATCCGAAAATATGTGTGAGTAATCGTAGACATCTCTAGGATTGGCAGTAAAAATGATTAAAATTCGTTTAAAATCAAGATACTTCAAAATTCTGTGAAAATCGAATAGCTTATTCTAATATAATTCCCGTGAACAAAAAGATGGCAGTTATTCTAGGCTATCCAAATAAGTCTTCGAGAGCATCTCTAGAATCGGCCCAACGAAACTTGCAAAACACCTCAAATTAAAATTTTCGAATAAATAAAATTCCATTTAGGGAAATAGCCACATGTAACTTTTTGTTGATTTTAGGTTGATTAAAAAATGCGCACACCATTTCACATGAATTTGTACTACACATTTATTGGAATTATCAGTGTTGATGATCACCTTTTAGTGTCACTAACGTGACCGTTACTAATCTGCACTAAATCAATGACTTTCTATTAAAATACATTTTTTGTGACTTTATACTAAAATTTTAATTGCAATAATCAGAAAACACAAGCTGCTATAAATGTCATATTCATATCTTAAATGGCTCCCGTATCTCATTTAATCAGAATTTATTCGAAATATTTTAAAATTCCAGATGAATTCTATTCAAATATATCGCATGATAAAAAGACTGCAACATATAACTTGGCTTTAAACCACTTCATAAAACCCTCTTATCTGTGCATACGAATATATAACGGCACACAGCATTACAAAAAGATGAATAGAAATAACAGTTAAAAGCCTATCATCGGCCCGTCGAAACTCACGTGCTTATATTATAATTATTTTTACACTCAAATATACTTATACATATTATAATTATTTTTACACTTGAATTAAAAATGGTACAAAATGTCCTAAAGATAAAGGGAAAAGATTCGGATCATGATTGGGCATCAAAATGCTAAGTTATTTTGTGTTTTCCGCAGTCCAGATTCATTTTCCAGAAACACTCTACTATAATCAGAACTCTTTTAGATTGTGGGAAGAAATAAATAACTTCCACCCGAATTACATAAATTGTGCCGCAAATACATCGCGTGCATGTTGGTAATAATTTTTTTTTTCATTTACTTACCAAACCATGGAACTCTGGAGAAAATGAGCTCTGTGGATTGGAAAATTATACAATTTTGTTTTACGGTTTTGTTATTCAAATTGAAAATAAATTAAATCAAAAAATATTGCAAAGAATTATGAAAAATTACTTTGGAATGAACGTACATTACCAACAGGCTTATATAGGCGGAAAATAATCAAATATGACAAAATCAGAAGAGGAGCACTTCATGCCTAATTGTTTAAGGGTTATACATAAGTATTGATAAACGACTTTAATGATTTGCAAAATGAAATTTTACCATCGTTGAAATATTATAAGTCAATTCTTACAATACTAATAATATCGAAAATGTGCTAAAGTAGAAAACTAACAGCGGCTTAACAAATTTTAAAGATTTTAGTCTTATTTGAAACCATATTTATCATTCATAAAATAAGTTTAAGTTTTCATTTGTTAGTAAATACACTGTTATCATGGTTTCTCACAAGTGTTTAGAGAAAATTCACCGAGGAGAAAAATGATAATCATATTGTATACATATATTTGATATTTTTTGCTATAAACTTCACAGGCATAACTTTTCGAACTTTTTTTTAATTATCATCGTTTGCGGAATTGATAACAAAAAAAAATTCACAAACAGAAGTTAGCCCCATAAACTACTTGTGAGTTTAAATCCGGATTTTAAAATAAAACATCCGGTAACTCTACATTATGATTCATCAGAATTCTGAAACCAATAAAATGTACTATAAACAAATATCATGTACTTCTTCTACAAAAACCAGTCAAATTAAATTATCACCATATCACGTTCTCATTACACAAAATACAAAAATATATTCCCACCTTATATATGTATGTATATCTATGTGTACATTTGATTGAAACCGATTTTCCATCCAGAAATAATTGAACGGTAATAACAACAACTACACACACACACACACACAATTTGAAACAATTATAATTTGACGGTTTCAGTTGTCGTCGTAGTCGTTCTCGTTGTATTTATTCATTTCCCATTTAAGATTATGTTATAAAAAAAAACATTTTTTTTTATCTGTGGTCTACCGTTTTTCTTCTATCTGCTGTTTGTTGTGTGTGTGTGTGTGTGTGTGTGTTCAGTTCAAAAACAGAAGAAACTAAAATATAATATAAGACAAAAAAAAAAACTTTTTGTCTTGTCTTCAGTTAAAATAAAAATAAATCTATCTATTCTAATTTACAAGATCATTACAAGAAAAATTATAAGAAAAATCAAAACAAATAAAAAATAAATCTTTTTTTTTTATAAAGGTGCACACGCACAATCCACATATATACAACAAAGATTGATTTTTTAAATCTTACATCCGAGAGTATTCTTATTTATTTCTTATATAAATTTTTGTGTAAAAAATAAATAAATAAAAAATTTAGAAATCGAACAAGGTGAGAAAATGACGATCAATTTAAAACATAAAAATTTTTTTTTTTTTTTACATTTTCTAATTAATTAAAAGAATGATCGATGGACCGAAAATATTTTTTATGTAACATGTCATTGATCGTGTGGTAAATTGGTTTGGTTTTATTTTAGTATGTATGTAGATACGATAGAGAATTTTTTTTTTATCTAACACCAAAATTGTTCAATTCAAAAACACATAACAAATAATGTATGAATGTACGAGAGTATGTACCTATATGTATGTCTGTATTATGTATATAGAACGTAATGTGTACTTACTTTTTTTCTTTAGAAATGTCGGTGGTTCAGGATGCATAACGCCACGCGGATCAGACATATCCATTAGTGGGGTGTATAATTTGCCGGGATCCATTCCCGGCGGAAATAATCCAAGCGGTGAGTCTAGGCCGAACACTGTATGGAAGAAAAATGTAAATTTATTAATTTAATACTTTTAAGTGCACGTAAAATATAGTTTCGCTTGTTTCGTTGATGGCTTGCGAGCAATCAATTTAAAAACGTGGTACAAAAAATAAATTTTAACTTTTACTATTTACTAATAGCTGCGAAGTTTGAAACGAGAGATACCTAACACTATTAAATTTCGAAGTCAAAATTTGCTACATGGAAATTTGAAATCCCAGAATTGAAGGGATGCAAACTTTTTATACAATAAAGTATTTATTTTATTGATTAGATTGGTGTTGGCAGATCAGTAATAAATCTATACAGGTTGATTTGTTGTTGTTCAACTCAAATAAACTGATAACTAAAACAAAAAATGCCCTCGTGAGGAGGCTAAATTAATTAAGCAATTACGTACCGCCAGGTATTTAGCAGCATAACTTATCGTTATCATCAATTTAGACATAAGTCCTGTTGTTTTGGTTGAAACTATAGTGATAAAAATATATCTAAACTTCTGAATTCGAACCATGGAACTGAACACACTAAAATTGGTAGAATTTAGAACATCAGAATTCAGAATTTTGTTATTTTGAAATTTTAAAAGTTGTGTTTTGGAAATTTAAATTTATCGAAATTTTTCTAGTTAATAATTTTACAAAAAAAATTACAAAATCGACAAAAAATTGTATCTTTAATTAAAATTTCATAATTATAATTGTACCGTACGTCTAGAGCGCATATGTAAAATTTTGGCAACTCTTTCATTGTGCATCTTATTTTTTAATGTAGTTATCGCGGTCCTAAACAAATTATAGTTAATTTTACTGTCTTCGGTAGGCCACTGTACCAATTTAAGGTAATGCCCTTCGGTTTGTGCAATGCGCCACAGACCATATCTCGTCTTATAGACAAAGTGGTGCCTCATGAGCTTAAACATAAATTTTTTGTTTATCATGACGACTAGTAAGGTTGAGGCCATCTGTAAATATCCGTCTCCGACATCTATTAAAGAAACACGTTGCCTTTTAGGAATGGCTGGATAGTATAGGAGATTCATACCAAACTTTTCAAACCTATCCGCTCCCATTACGAACCTATTAAAAAATCAAAGAAGTTTGAATGGAATGCGGATTGCCAGGCAGATTTTGAAAAGCTAAAACTAAAACTAACTAGTGTGGGAAGCCGTTTCATATCCGCCGTGACGCTAGTACCGAAGGAATAGGAGGAGTGTTGTATCAAATTGATGACGAAGGCAACGAAAGACCTATTGCCTATATGCATCACAAAAATTAAACGGAAGAAGAATTATTCCATCACGGAATTGGAATGTCTCGCTGCATTAGTATCAATTCAAAAATTTAGACCGTACATTGAATTATTCCAAATCATCGTGAAGACAGACCATGCATCTCTTAAATGCCTGATGTCACTGAAAAATGTGCATGGCAGCCTAAACGCGATGGAAACTCTCCAACTGTACAACTTTACTATCGTATACATGAGAAAGGTGAACTCAACGTCGTACCTGACGCACTTTGTAGAGCTTTCTGTGATACCCAACACAAATTTATTCATTCTATATCCTCAATTTCGGCACTTGATCTCAAATCAACCCATTTTTTGGATACCGATTACGTGTGCTCCACAGAAAATGTTTTAGAATTCCCCATGAACTACCCAATCCTAAATATACAAGATAATCTAATTTATATCCGCATAGAACCAGGTAATACCGTGCACTTATCCGGTGTGCCGATTTGTAAACGGTGGGTTTCAAAAGGTTAACAAAGTGATTTGGTATTGCAGGAGCATAGTGATCCTACCGTATCACACTGTGTGATTAAAAAGACCATCGAACGTATACTCCGATTTTATTTTTGGCCAAATCTCAACAAGCATGTTAGTGACTTTATTTCATCTTGCGATATTTGTAAGATATCTAAAGCTCCTAACAAGTTTCTCAGATCCCCATGGGCTTTACAACCTTTACCGAAACACCAATACAGAAACTATTCGTAGATTTATTAGGCCCCTATCCACGTTCCAAAGCAGAAAATACTATGATCTTAATAGTCACCGATAAACTTACCAAATTCGTATTTCTAAAGCTTCTCCATAAAGGTTTAGCGTTTAATCGTTGACTTTCTAAAAGACTAACTATTTTACGTGTATGGTGTACCCGAGGTGGATACACTCGGACAATGCGCCACAATTTGTGGGCAAAGAATTTAAGCAATTAATCGACCAATTTGGGATCACGCACGTTAGAACGGCAATTTACTCACCGCAATCCAACGCCTCCGAGAGAGTAAACCGCTCTATTGTGGCCGCCATTAGAATGTATGTGAAAACTGATTACCGTTAGTGGGATTTATCCACACTTTATGCTTTTCAAGAATATAAACTCCTACGTTAAATAGAATGTCTTAACGAAAGCGTGGTGGAAATTAGTTATCTTGATCAGAGAATGCAAGACATTCACGCTCAAGTAAGGAACATTTTAAAAGAAGCCCTTGTGATTATTATTTCAACATTAATGCATTTGCATTGAAAAAGGAGTAACAGATTTATACAGTTTGATTTGTTGTTTTTCAACCCAAATAAACTGATAACTAAAACAAAAACTGGCCTCGTGAGGAGGCTAAATTAATTAGCCAATTGCGAACCACCGGGCTAAAAGCAGCATAACTTGTCGTTATCATCAATTTAGACATATGTAAGTCCTGTTGTTTTGGTATAAAATATATTGATAAAAATATATCTAAACTTCTGAATTTGAACCATGGAGCTGAACACACTAAAATTGGTGGAATTTAGAACATCAGAATTCAGAATTTTGTTATTTTGAAATTTTAAAAGTTATGTTTTGGAAATTTTGATTTATCGAAACTTTCCTAGTTAAAAATTTTACCAATCATTACAAAATCGACAAAAATTTTTTATCTTTAATTCATATTCCATAATTACATATAATTCTATCGTCCGTCAAGAGCGCTAATGTAAAATTTAGGCAACTATTTATATTTGTAATTGCAACTATTTATATTTGTAATTATATGTGAAATTCAAACTCTTTATACAAAATTTATTATTAAAGCAAACAATGATTTTCTATATGTATATCCTAACTTCTCAAGACAAATTCTAATTCCTAAATCAGTAAAATTATTAGTAAGTAGTCCTAATTTGATTTCTAAATCAAATTCCAATTAAAATTCTAACTAGAATTAAGAGTTGAGTTAAAATTGAAGTTCTCCACTTCAAAATCACATCTGGAATTTATTTTCCATTTCATGTTGGTCTGTATCATAATTCACATCCCATAAATTATGAAGTTACTGTTCTTCGAGTTGCGAACCTCGTAGTAAACTACACATTCTCTAAATTTGTTATGGCTCTCTGAAATCGAAAGTTAGGACTGACCACCATAGGATACAAAAAACTTGGAACTGGTGCCAAATTAATTTTTTTATCTTAATTTTATCTCTTAATGAAGAGACAATGCACTCTGTCTGTAAGTAAACTATACTACCAGTTCTTGTGAATGTGTTCTCCTTTAATGAACTGGATGCGGTTAAAAGCGTTACATTGTATCACTAAAATTAGGAATGAATCAGTCAACAGTTTCATGTAAAATATAATATAAGCAAACTCAGAGAATTGAGGAGTATAGAAGAAAACTAGGACAAGGACGTAAAAGATGATTAACCTAGAATAAGGACGATTCTAAATTACACTCAATAGAAATTTCTTAAAATTTTTAATGTGTAATCCCACTCAATTTATTTAGGTTTCTTGGCAAAAATGTAAAGCCTAAATTTTCAATTCGCTTGACCATGTTTGTATATAGTCATTTTGCGATATTAAATTTCCAAAGTTAAAATTTCACTCAAAATACTGGGTTCAAATTTGAAATCTGGAGATAAATAAGCACCTCGCATACAGATCTATAATTAATATCATCAAACTCTAATCGTCTGGTACTTAAATTTTACAAACAAAATCGATTTTAAATTCCACTCAAACAATGAACTTGTTGAAATTTAATGTAAATAAATTACCATTCAGTACATGAGCATAATGTCAATAAAACCAATTTCTAATTATTTGAAAATTTGATAGAATGCTCAATGCTATCCTAGCCCGCATTTGATAAAATAAGTATATAAATATATTATGTATTTAATATTTACGAGTATTTTTATATTATCTCCTAAGAGCTTCTCGAGGTCGGAAATAATTCCTTATGTTTTGAGTTGGCCATAGTAAGAACAAGCTCTGGTAAAATTCCCAGTACCAGTCGTATGATCCCTTACAATATAAAATGAAAAAAATTTGAAACGATCATCTGCAGTATGAGTGGGTCGAGTTAACTGAAATCGTTAGATTCAATTTATTAAGAAACTTACTGGTGGTTTTCATTTTGCTAGCTGTGACTCAGTGGATGAGGTGGGTGTTTCGCTAAGCTTTAGTGAATATTTGGTTTTACCTCCATAAGAAAAAATTATTAATACTTTTTGTTAGTAAGTTTAGATAGGCTACTTCAGCACACTTAGACCTGGCGATGGTCCGTTGTGGCACCACATCTTTTTAACGGCTACAGGTCTGAGTTGTAATTGTCCATCTACGTCAACCAAATAATTTGGCAAGAAAAACTAAGTGTGACCCATTTGTAAACGTTTAATATGAAGAATTTTTTCGGAACTACCCCGATAAGAATTTTAGTGTTTCCCGGAGAAATAATTTCTGTAACAGAATATGGATCTAGCCATAGTGAATCCAATTGATTTTTTAGTTTCGTTTTTTAAATAAACTTGTTCTCCAATCTCGAACATTTTAATAGCACAATTCTTGTCGTAGTACTGCGTTAATTTTGTTTTACATTTCAAAAGTTTATCGCATGAGCTATTTGAAGTGATTGTTGAAGTTGAAATTTTAAATCGTAGAGGTAATCGTCATGAGTATAAAGAAGATCGACTTTTTTAGAAATTGAGTCTGAATACGAATGGCGTAAATCCAGTGGATGTATGCGGAGTTGTATTGTATGAGAATGTAGCATATTGTAACCGCATGAGTACTAAGCAAGTGGATCTTTTTCAACATAGTTTCTTAGGTATTCGACAAGAGTTTGCGAATGATACGCACTTGTGTTCAGCTTTGTCATTTTTAACATTTTGCAGATTTGTTTAAATAATTTTCCCATCAGTGAAAATTGAAATAGGACAACCGAATATACAAATAGAATTTGGAACTAAAACTGTAGCACACATAAGGACGAAAATGATCTGTAGCCCAGATGATCGCAAGAAGTTCGTTTTCTATAGTGGAATAATATTTCTCGGCACAGTTCAAACTACCGTTATCGGAAGCAATCGGTAAGTTAGCACTGTCACAATATCACTTGTATCGCGCATAAGAACGAATTTTTTAGTGAAATCAGGATATTGCAAAACTAGAGTTTTCATCAAAAAAACATTCATTTTAGTAAATGCTTCATCACAGGAAGCATCCCATACGAAAATTGCACCGCCATAGTTGAAAACCACAAACAAATTGAAAATTTGTTTGCTCGATGTGCTCATTACAACCAAAAATACAGTTATATTGTTAGAGCCAAAATGGAAGTGTTTCATTTGAAAAAGTAACTAAACCTTATAGAAATCATATTTGAATCAAATTTATTTCAAAAACATTTGAACTAATTAATTAGTTGTTAATTTTTTTTCTGTAATTCTTTCAAATTTTTATCAAATTTGATCAATCTCACGTATATATACATTTTGTTAAATTCTTTTATTTCAACTGCAAGATGTATTTTTTATTGGCTGTTTCGCAAACTCACTCTTTGAAGTCTAATTTCGATGTTGAATCAAGCGATATGTTATTTAAGGGTATTATGGTAGAAACGAGATAATCTACGAATAAAATTTGAAATTTCATTGGAAAATTTAAAATTATCAAATCTGGGAATTTAGAAATTAAATACGTTAATGAGTTAACGTTGAACAGTAAATGTGTTAAAATGTTATGAATTTAAGAAATTTAAAAATAAGAATGAAAAAACTAAAATTACAAAAATTAATCAAATTTGAAGAGTCAGGTGTTAGATAATTATGAAACTCTCTAATGTAAGTTATTTTTAGGGTTAAAGACGCACTTTCGGTTTTAAAACAAAATATTGATATATCTTGGGCACCTCCAAATAAACTAAAAATCCTTCCAACATGCTCGCCAATATGGGTCCGATACTTTATTTTACGGGATGATCAAAAAATGAAATTTGTACGGGCAGATGTAATCTAAAGTTTAGATTATAATTGTTGACTTGTTGAATTAACAATTTATGATCGAGTACGATCGTAGATGCAGTACTAAGTTTGGTCTGGATGATCGCATATAAATAAATGCAGATTGCAGGATAGAATTAGGTAAGAGTCCGATCAATTTCATTTATTTGATCGTATTCTGCGATCACCTATAATAATAGTTCTCTCTCGCTCATAGACTTCTTTTAAATCCGACTTTCACACTATTACTTAATTAATAGACGCACAGCACTATGTTAACACTCTGATGAGAGGTTATATGACTCGATCACATGACCTCATGACAAAAAAATATGCATTATCATATTTTCGCAAACCTTTCTTCATATGAAATAATTTTTTTGCAATCTTTTCGAAAGAAGCAAAAAACAACGTTAAGCCCATTTAATGTATGCGCGATATCTCTTGCGGTTTTCATAGCGCATAATTTAAATTAAATCGTTTTTTTTTATTATTATTATTATTATTATTATTGTAAGATTTACTTCCAATTATTGTCTTAAATTTTGGTTAACAAAAAGTTCACACATAACATTATAATATTTTTGACTATATGTAGTTATTTTTTTGGGAACTATCACAACATATTCTATATGAGCTGCAAAATTTATCTATTTTATTTCACTATTGTCTTTTTTCGGTTGGTATTGTATATATATATATAGGTATTGTTGTTGTAACAAAGTGATAATAGACGCACATAGTAATAAGAAAATTAAATTAAGAAATTTGGGTTGATTTTGTTGTTGTTGTTGTTTTATAACGGGGAATTTTACTTATTTAGTCCGTATATATAGTTTTGGTACTAAACTATATATCTATGATTGCCATATATAGTGATATCATAAAAAATATGTGATATATATAGACAAATTGACATGTGTCGACACAACAAAGGTATTTAGATAATAATGTCTAACAACATAAAGTATGCATAGGTAAACAATACAACTAGTACCTGGAATTTTTAATTAGTTTTGGAAATTTATTTTTTTTTTTTCTCAAAAGGCGTTTCATATTACAGCAAGGTAATGTAAATACACCCCTTTTTGTCTTAAGTTTTTGTTTTTCATTTGATTTTTATCTCCAATGTCTTAACTAACAACTAACTAGGCAATATACCCATAGATGATTATGGCTTACATATATTAGTACTGTGTATGTCGTATATTAGGTGTGTAGACAGCACATACATAATTTAATTATAATCGTAAAAAATAAGAAACGAAATTCGCACATAAAATTAAAATAAAATTTGTTTATGAGATATTTTCGGTGTCGTCAAACTGTCGACATATTACTAAGGTTATATTTGGTAACGGTAATTTAAGGTACATACATACATATGTATATAGGATGATGAGTAACCGAGTAGGCGTTTAAGAAGGATACAAAATTAAAAATGTGTCATACTTATATATACGTATATGTATGCATGAATTTGATAAGAATTCGGAGAAAATAAAAAATAAAAATCTACTTACTATGTGGTGGTGTTAATGTTAGTGCTGATACAGATGGCATGTGTGGAAAATTGAGCGGACTATTCGGATGGTGGTGGCCTAGCCCGCTCCCCGGCCCGTTTCCCGGCTCGTTGCCATGCCCAAAAGGATGCGGTAAACCCATACTAGCCGTTGTAAAATCCTTAAATTCCTTAAAATCTTTAAACTCTTTACTCAAGCCAGTTAAATGTTCTAGGCCATGGCCACCGTGTAATAAATTATGATGGGCCAAATCGAGCTGATCGATAAATGGACTTTCACGATGTTCCATCGGATCACGTCCGCCATCATCGTGCGCTTCCAATTTTAAATTATTCACCGAATGCAGTATATTCGCCGAATGATTATTTAAATTTAATGGTTGTGGTATGGACGTCGAAATCAATTGATTTGGTGTTGATGTTAATAGTGGCGGTGATAATTGCATATTGCCATGATTTTTATTTGAACTCGAATGATGGTGATGATGATGCTGTTGGGGCAGGATTTGTGGCGGCGGCGGTGGTATATGATGACCATGCAAAATTCCACTACTACTGCTACTACTACTTATACTATTTGGTAGCGGTGGCAATGTAGGTAAATGTGGTCGATGTAATGATGATGACGTTGATCTATTCAAATGTCGAATATCTTTTAATGATAACACTATTCGACTATTATTGTTATTATTTATATTGTTACTATTACCACTATTAAGATTACTACTACTATTATTGCTTGGATTGTCCATTGAACTATTAAAATTTAGTTTATCATTTTCACTATTAATATTACTACTAATATTACTATTATTATTTAGATTACCACTATTGTCCTTATTACTTTTCATACATAAATTTTCGGGCCCCTCAATCGAATTTTGTGATTCATCCATGTCGTCCTCCTCCTCCTCCTCGCCACCATCCAGCATATCATCCTCCACGTCCTCATCCTCATCCATATTATCATCCTCGTCCTCATCGGCATTATCATTATGGTTATCATCAATATCACCCTCAGTATTATTATTATTGTTATTATTATTATTACTATCGTTGCCATTATCGTCAAACCCCGGATCATTATCGTCCGGTTCCTCCGTTTTCATGAGCTTTAAATTTTTCTCAACTTTTTTTAACTTTTTTAAATTATCTGACAACGTTTTCATAATTGTATCGGTTTTATCTAGATTTTCACTGTTGTTGTTATCACTATTGATATTATTATTGTTATTATTACTATTATTTATATTACTGCTACTAATATTACAATTACTATTACTACTATTTATACTACTATTATTTGATAGTGGCGGTGGAATTGGTGTACTCGGCTTCGATGTTAAATCCTGGGGAGCACATTCGCCCGATCGGCGACGCGGCCTTGCCTGTTTCCGTCGCGGCATTGGTGACGTACAAATATCGGGATTCGATAAATTATTACAATTTATGCTCGTATGACCCACGGTCGTATCCACAAATACCGGTAAAGTTGGTAATAATAATTTTGTTGCTTGACTACTACTATTATAATTTGGTTCGAGATTTTCGTCTATTATACTACTAAAATCGTCCGGCGATGCGGCCGGCGTTGGTGTATTTCCAGCGACTGGATGATCAACTAAACCGCGCACTTGTAACGATTCACCCGCTTGTATTAATGTTTGTAAACGTTCTTGGGGTACACTTATTTCACCGCGATACATAAAATCAACAATCGCTTGGACCACCCAGCCGCGAAAATCTTTTAACACAATCACCGGATGTTTGCATGGTGTTTCACTAAAAACACGTTGAAAAAATGGTGAACACGCGGACAATACTACTTTATGGGCACGTATACTTAAATCGGCGCACACTAAAGTAACATCAACTAGAGTTTTGGTTTGTAATAGGGCATCGAACGCACGTAATATATGATTCTGATGATTATTCCATCTTAAGCTGTAGTGCTCTTGATTTGCCATAATTTAATTTTGCTGTATCGAGATTTATATTTAATCGCGAGTTTAATTCCTATCGTTTTTAATATTTTAACTATTTTAGGTTTAAATCAATTAATTGCCATTTTAATAGTTTTTTTTTTTTGTATGGTTGCTGGTGTTTTTGTTGGGATTTTAATTCTTCTCCGGTTACAAAAGTCTGCAAATAAATAAAAAAAAAAAAAAATAAAAAAAATGTAAGTAATTAAATTGTTAGATGGAAGCAATATTTAAAACTAAAAGTTTACTTAAGGACAGAATTATTTTAAGTTGAATGATTATTGGAAAAATGTTCCAACTGAATTTCATGTTATTGGGGTTTTGTTTTGATTCATGACTTGCTGTTAGTTAAATTATATATACATATATATATAGTACACATCGTACCCATATAGTGGTGGTATATATACATACGGTCATGTGACTGACGCGATATATAAATACGTTAAAGATGACTTGGATTATTATTAGTTTTTGTAAAAGGATGTTTGGAATTTTTGTAATTTAAATTTTATTTCAGGATTTAGATATATCAATAGATGAATAATTGAGTGATAAACTGATAACAGTTTGCCGTGGCATTTATTGAACAATACGATGGTTCAAAATTAATTATCCTGCAAAATCCGTTTCTTTAAAATTCAACATATTTAAAACAAATTTCGAAACTATAATCAATTGAGCCAGTTATGGACAAACAAATCATTTACTAATTTTTACAACCTTAATACCTGGCCTAACACTTTAGATGGTTTACATCAAGAAGAAGATCACGGTTAGCGGGTAGCAATGCAAGTCTACACAATTAATCTTTCTAGATTGCAGCCATGTTTTAAAAATCGTTTGCGAAAATTCGAAACAGAGTGCTATCATAGAATCATGCAAAATTAAATTATTTTGCCACATACACATTCCACGATCTTTTAAAATAAACTCAAAATGAATTTCACAAAATCAAAATTCTTAAAAGCTGATAAGGGTTAAACATTTTAGTTACCCAGGTTACCTATTCACCAACTTTAATCATTTATAACAATTTTGATACAACTAATTTATTTATGAGTTTCTGTGATTATCAAATAGCCATTATGTTCTAGTAGGTTAGCCTCTGTGAAAATCAAGATTTTCTATCACATATCTCTAATTCAAGACTTAAGAATCCAACTAATCAAAACGGTCTAGGATGTTCAATCAATGTTACCGTTATGGTAGAAAATATGCTCGACCAATTTCCTAATAGGCCCCCTGATCTCAAAAAGAGATACAAGTCAAATTCAATGTAATTGTATTGCACGCACACATTATTTTATAACCGATGGATTAAAATAGAGAGTGTTGGATTTAAAAAGAATTTTAGCTCAAATTAAAAGTAAATTCAGCTTACAAATTAAGTTAGAATATTTCATAAACTTACAGATTCAAAGAAATTCAAATTATTTTATTTTTATCAATAAGTCAGATTCAGCTATTTCATCCCTTATTCGAATTTATTAGTAGATTTTAGATAATTTTTACAATATTGATGATTTTTTAAAATTTTTGTTTACATTTTCTTAATTCGTCTAAGTTATATAATCTTAAGACCAGCCTAGTCAAATCACAATGACTGTGGTAATCATTTCAAAATTATAGAAAATTTTAAGTAAAATCGAAATAGTTTCCAGTATTTCAACAATACGAACGACATTCTTCAATTCAATCTTAGATGATCAGTTAGTATAGAAAACTTAACATTGACGATGGATTTTCTCGAATCTAGAATATTACTAAAATAATCCACTGTGGCTAGGATTTCATAAAATAAATTTTTTACACTTGTTGACGAAATTTACAAGCCTGTAACTGTTTGTAAATTATATTTTTCAATTTTAGTTGATCCGAAAATATGAATTCAATTCAACATGTTCCATATATCATGCACATAACTGTAAAAATTATATTAGTTAACGCAGATATTTTATAACCAAATGCTAATTTATATAAGACTTGAATCTAAATTTAACTCATTCTCGCTATACAATATTACGACATTTTTAGGGTGAAAACGACTTTTGATTTAAAAATAAAATAAAAAAATATTCCGAGAAGTTCTAAGCAAGAAACCCCACTAAAAAAAAATTGTGTGGTGGCGCCCATAAAACAGTTTTTATTTTATAATTTGTTTGAGAATAAGTATTAGGTAATCATTTTGTTAAGACTATTTGAAACACGATGTTTATAAATACATAAAATATTGAGATCATCGGAAATATATAATGGAATACAGAGAGATACTATAAACATCAACAGGTTGCCACTGTAATCTATATGGCGTCGGCCATTTTCACTAATCACGCTTAACTTCGCAAATTACACATAATTCCGCACAAACCGGTACACTTTCGAAGGGGCGAAAATAATTAAATCACACTAAATTACCTTTTGGTCGTAAAATATAATTTCCAAAAAAATTGTTTTTGTAATCCACAATATCCACCAAATAATTTTGTTCACTATAAATTTTTCACTCTGTCTACACTATGCGTGTAGTTTCACTTAATCCTTTTATGTGTGTAAACTTATATAAATTTTTGCATATATGGTTATAATTTTTTTTTTTAATTACTTAACCCGTTTCTTGTAATTTCACAAAATAGAATAACACTTTTTTTAAATACAAAAAAAAAAATAAAATAAAAAAATTAAATTAAAAAAAATAAAAAAATTAATAAATTGCACATCCACAAAACACAGTTATTATTTTATTGTAATATATAAAAAAAAAATTGATATTCACATCAATATATGTATGTATGTATATATCCTTCAAATTAACAGTTAGATATATATTAATTAATTAATTAACACTTTAACAGTCATGATTATATCTAATTTGTTTAATTTATCCCATTTTTAAAACAAAATTATTTTTCTTGTATTCAAATGAAAAGTCCGAATATCGATTCTATATATAAAAAAATTATTTATTTTAATTTCACACAAAACTATTAATTTTTAATTAACTTTTTCTCAAATGTTTTTTTTTCTTATTTTTTTTTTTAATAAATAATTTCTAAGAAAAATAATAAATAAAAAATAAATCTATCATAACGCGTTGACTGTCTTAATACGACTGAGAAATAAGAATATCAAAATATAAGATTTTTTTTTTTTTTTACAAATATGAATTAAAAAGAAATAAAATAAGACACAAGAAAAGAAAACAAAACAACATATATACAAAAAAAAAATCACATAAATAAAAATTACAAAAAAAACGAAACGGGGAAGAGGTAAACAAAAAAAAAACAAAAAAATTATATTACACTAACGTAACATATATGTTGTATATGATCCTTTCTCTTTCGTTTAATTTAAGAGAATAACACATATCTATATATATGTATGTGCACACATATAAATATAAATTATCCTTTTTTTTTTTTTGTATTTCAATTCCCGAACCTAAACAATATTCCACCCTTTCCCCGCCAAAATCTCTCGTCTCGGTAGGTGATATAATATTTCTTAATAAACACAAAAATATTCCACATATAACATAACATAACATAACATACGTGTGAGTGCGATAGAAAAGGATAAATAATTTATCTAAGACACAAACCATCCCTACTACACTTTTTTTTTTTTATATTTTGCACATTACTCGTATCGTTCATGACGAAAAAATAAAAAATAGATCACACATACGAGTATATGAGTAAAAAAAAACAATTGATAATTACAAATATATTTCCATCTCACTCATAAAGGATAAATATTTTACAATCATATATTATATAGTACGCATTTAGGGGAAATATTTTTTTTTGTTGTTTAAGATTTTGTTTTAAGAAAATAAATTAAAATACTCGTTCGTAATCAAAGGCGTATATACGCGAGTAGTATACGGACTCGCACTTAATTGTCATGAAGTAAAAATAAAAATTAGATACATTATCCTTTTGCTTTTTCGGGTTTTCCCACCATTTTTTTATTTATTTTATTTTATTTTATCGTTTTAACCACGTGCAATAATTATATTTGAAATAAAGTGAGACAACTATATACGTATATAAACAACGCGTATTTTTTGTTTTCGTTTTTAAGGATATAAATTTTATAAGTTTTGAAAAAGGATAGGATGTATTGGTGAATATTAATTAATTAATATTTTTTGTATACATATATATATATATATGAGGAATGGAGTGAAATTTGGAAAATATCACTCACATTTTATTTTATCAATAATATGTAATACACAATAATAATAAAATAATTTCCCGTTGGAAAAAACCCAGACTGAAAAACTTTTTTTTTTAAAGTCTCATCCGTGTTGTGTTTTTCCCTTATTTAAAGTTTTCCGTTGTTATATAAATAAAAAAAAAATCCTCATTCCGTGATAAATAAAATGATAAAAAAAAAATTGAAATATGTGGAAATAAAAAATAAACATACATGCAAAAAAAATAAAAATATTATTTTAACTTTCTGGTTTTTCTTTTCATGGCATAAACGGAAAATCTCATTCCTTGCGCGATCCTTATAATATGTTGTACATTTATATGTATACATATATAGACGAGAAATAAAAGGATAAATTATTATTATTATTAGCAAGAGATACAGAAGATGATGATGTTGTAGACATAAGAAATTGAAAAAATTATGAATTTATATGAAAATGTATATGTATACGGGGAAAATTGAAAAATGCAAGGCATATAACCTACTATGCTATTATAAGGATATAGAAATAAATAAACCGGAAAATATTATTCCCGCGCATATACGAGTACAACATGCAAAAGTGTGATAAATGATTTGGATCTTGAGATTTTTTTTTTTTTCGAGTCGAAAAAATTTGTTATATGTAGTATTTTTCCCAGCTCCCCCTCCCCTATTGCAATAATTGAAATGTTTGTCTACCACTGGTTTTTTAGTTAGTTAGTATATGCAGACAAAAAATAAAATGTCATATGTTTTTGAGGTAATTGCAATGTATATAAATGTATATATGTATATGTATGTATGTACTCGTAAATAACATAAGGTATACGTATATACAAATAATATTCCGGTTTATTGTTATATTGTTATACATATTGTCATAACATGTTGAACGTCAAGGCAGTATGTGAAGCAAGGTTTTATGGGTTTGGATTTTATGCCCCATGCTAATTATGGCATGGAGGCCAAGTAACTTCGAAATCATTGTTCGATTACACGAAACATTTCGAAATAGTTTCATAATAGATGACATTTTTTGATATTGGACCGCAAGTGATGATATAAATGATGCTTGAAAAACAGAACGAATCTAATGTTTCGAAGAACCGGCGCTTTTTCAACAAATTTGAAATTTTGTCATCTATAATACTCGATTTATTGTATATATAGTCACAAACATTTCGTTTACCAAAGATCAACGCAGATTATTATTTTTAAGTTTTTCGGAACAAAAATGCGATACAAAAAAGCTTAAGGACCAAAATTTTTGTATTTCAAAATGTACTCTATTTACTTGGATATTGTACGTCAAGACTAAACTTGAAGGATTCGATTTTAAATTAGCCAATCATTTCTAACAATTAACTGAATTAATGTGTAAAATGAAATAATTAAAAGTTCGATTTTAAACCTAAATCCAATGTTTTTATTTAATTGTTCATAAACTATCAGCCTCAAAAACTTCGTTTAGATGTTGATGAATTTCTGGTTCCGGTTCTTCCAGAGTTAACCAGTCTATGGTGATATTATCGTTTGCGGCAATACATATATACATATTGTGGAATACACAGCATGCAACCACGGTCTTTACGCAATTTTCAAATTTTACCGTGTTTTCAAATGTCCAAAAGCACATTCAATAGCGGATTGTGCTTTATATTGAATTGGTTTTGGGTATCTTTCAATGGCCTCTTTACTTTATAAGGTGGAAGTATTTCGATTGGTGTTAACCGACAAGGATAACCACTATCACCTAATAAAACCCATGATGGTGGAGGATATAGCTTATTTTTAAAAATGACCGACCCTGGATAACCAACGAATATATCAAGAAATCGGAAATTAGCATCACATATCGCTTGGCATTGATAGAATAGTCTGATTTCCGGTTTATATATTGGTCGTGAAAATGTGTGGGACAAGCTATCACTATGTGTCCCATCGATTGCTCCAGCAACGCAATCATTAAAAATCGATGTCCTACCACATCTTCCAAATTTTCGCCCGATGTCTGGTAAATCACTGGTAGAAGGTAATCTAATCACTCTCGGCATTATACGATCGAACGTAAAATCCAGCATTTTATGGATAATGTCATTTATTGTTGACCTCGGTATATCCATGAATAAACTCACCATTCTGTAACTAGTACCACTTCCCAGCCATAACAAAAAGGCCAGCTTGGAGACCACAAAAAAAACATATAAGATGGGGAAAAGACATTTGGGGTGGGGGGATTTATTACACATTTCGGACGGCATAATCAAAAATTGTGAATGTAGGGGAATAATTCTCAAATAATGTCAAACTTCTGTACTAAAAAATATTTATTACAGGTTTCGGACACAGTCTTAGTATACAAAATTTTTAGGAAAGGTTTAGGAAAAATTTCACACGATTTTTTAGAACTGTGAAGTTTTTACTAACACATTTTTTTAGTAAAATATATAAGTATGTATAGGTGTGTAATTTTAATTCCTCCTAATAAACATAAACGCTATCACCCCTATTCCCTTAGTCGCGTCACTTCATTCGACATGACTAAACTGTCACTTCACTTCAAATATAAATTGGTATTCTCTTAGTCGCTCGAAGTGATGTGACACGACAAAAATAATTATCTGGCATCACCAATAAGTAGTAGTTTTTACTAAGATTTAAGCGTTTCTTGTCCCCAATCCAATTAGCCACTTATTTGAAACATATGAAAATATTAAGAGAAATCGATATATTTCAGTTCGATTACTTAGAAACAAAAATGACTCTAAGTAATGACAGTAAGTAACAGAAAACCTATATTTTGGAAATCCCATTAATTTTCTGTGAAACAAAAACCAGATCTATTCAAACATTTTTCGGCTATGATGGCCTCTTATTAGAAACACTCGAAAAAATTCGGACACTTCGATATATGTATTTCAGTTTTGTTACTATGAACCAAAATTGTCTAATCCTAAGTACCTGAAAGCCTATATTTTGGAAAACCTGAGTGGTTTTCAATTAGACCAGACCCACACCTATTCAAACATTTTTCGGCTATGATGGCCTCTTATTAGGAACACTCGAAAAAATTCGGAGACTTCGATATATGTATTTCAATTTTGTTACTATGAACCAAAATTGTTCAATCCTAAGTACCTGAAAGTCTATATTTTGGAAAACCTGAGTGGTTTTCGATTAGACTAGACCCGCACAATACCTTAAATTAGATTTTGCATTCGAATTAATTTTAGATTAAAGATTAAGTGTAAAAGAATGAATTGCTTATGGCTTCGTTAATAAATGAATATCGGTTTGAATTTCTCATGGGTATCGTTTTGTCCTTTGAAATAATTAAGCTCGATTTTATTAGTCCTTGTGTTAGCCCGATACGCTTTAGGCCCACTTACAATAAACTACCGTATGAATGATAAAGAATAGTATAGTTTGCGTGCAGTTATACGAGCTTCAAATTTTACTATTGCCCAATTGTCGTTGGATCTTCTGAAGCGCACACAAACGACAATTGGTTGTCTGTTTTTTAATTTTTTGCATGCTTCTACAGTTGAAACTGTCACAATTGTACGGGTGTCGTCCGCCTTAAAACAGGATAAAAAAGCAAATGCTAGGTGCACCCGTTATGTACAACAATACTCAAACATAGTGTTGAGGTGCAAGTTCCATATACAATATTATCCGGTCGACCGACTTCAGAGAAATTTTGGAGTCAAACTTGTAACAGATGTGTAAATTATGATCAAATGTATTTCCTGACAAACCCAATATTTTAGTATTTTCCAATTAAACAAAATGCATTATAGAAGATCCCCTTTTGATTCAATCCATTCCAAATGTTTGTCTGTATTTCGATGTGTATTTAAGAAGCTGGATATGATGCAAAAGTATTTCTCATACGATCATCAAGTTTCATAATTTCTAAAATTGTTTCAAAATATGAGTATGGCTTTGTGAGCTAGTGTAAAGTCCCTGATGTCTTGCAAAGCATATTGGAGTTCTTTCTAATATGTGGTTGTCTTGTCCGTTTTCTTACAGACGCCGTTCTAACCTATATCCCAGACGTGTTCTACTGCGTGCAAAATATTAGAAATGCCCATTGACAGCGTAGAATTTCCTATTGATTAGAAAATTTGTATTTGATTAAAAACAAAAGTCATGTATAGAAAGAAAATAAAAACAAATCGAATCACAACAACGGAACGTTTTTTTTGCGTAATGTTGAATAAATACGGTGCCCTAAAGCAATTTTTATAAATTGCTTACGCACGTATAATGGGGCTATATGGAAACTAGGGCTACGATTAAAAAATATTTTAAGACCTTTATAAGCATAACAGATTCAGTAATTGCAATAGCTTATCAAGCAAGAAAACTATAAATGTTTCATAGCGTACTCTTTAATGACGTACCGGACCGACGATATCTTAATATAGCAGCCAATAATAGCCGTGTTTCTTGACGTATGATCTGATCCGGATCAGATCATATCTGCTTCCCTTTCATTTGTATAGCCGCGTTTCATGAAATCAACACAAAAATTGTATTATTTTTTGTTTTTTGGTTATTATTTTGATCCTAGTAGCATTTTGGTTCAAAATTTTTATACAAAAACAAAAAATAGTACAATTTTTGTGTTGATTTCATGAAACGCGGCTATACAAATGAAAGGGAAGCAGATATGATCTGATCCGGATCACATCATACGTCAAGAAACACGGCTAATGATATTTCTAATTGTTAACCCAAATACTTGGACGAAACCACTTGTAAACCGTCCACAACCTAATTTTGAATTTATCGCTTACAGTATACCGGATGTTAAAATCACATTTTATTATAAAGAGTAACAATCTTTGAATTAAAATGGATTAAGAGTATTAATGGGCCGAAAACTGAATGGAAAACAATTTTAAGAATTTGAAATTAAATTATTAAGGCCAGGGTTTCCAAAAAACCGAAATTTCACCGTGATAAAATAGGGTTTGAATGAAGTTTGGACAAAATAGGGTTTGAATGAAGTTTGGACTAATTAAAAATATTAAATTTTGTATTTGATTAACTCCAAGTTTGTGTTTGGTGTGTCACTATCAGAGATGGGCATTTACGCGTCATGTATTATTTTCTACGTCACGATTGATAGAGTGATTTTGTGAACTAGTTCTAAATCTTCAATGCATTTTAATTTTTTCGATATAGGGTTAGGTTAGAAAAATTGTAGTCCGTTTTGTCCGTTAATCTATTATACAATTTTTTGATTTCACAACTATATAGGGAAGACAAAATAAAAACTGAGACTATCAAATTATGGTTTTTGTCATACGGCTTAACTGAATCCCAATTTTATAAGTTAATACAACTGTGGACACCATACCAAAATAAAATAAAATCCATTACTGATTTGAAATTCTGTGATTAACGATCAAAATAGTTTGCGATGTCAGCGATTTGCATACGACCTATGTTTGCCCACAGTGATCCGCTCCTACTTTCGCTAGACTAGATAATTTTTAAGGTAAGTAACACGGTTCAAATTAAAAATAAGATTCATTGCAAAATCTTATACCAACTTTAATAAGAATCTTGCAAACTATCAAACATTTTGTAAATAACTACACAGTTCTCGTTTCATTCAAGCATACAAATTTTGAGGTGTTCTTTAAATAAATTTTAAATTTGGAATGAGTTCGAAATAAACTAATTTAGAAATCGTATTGAAACTGTATTGGATTGGAAAGATCAAAACTTCAAATAATAATTTTATGAACTAGCGTGACCTAAACGTAAATAAAATCGAAAGAATATAAATTTTAATTAATTTGGTAAGACAATTCGGCATAGGTAGAATAAAGATTAATGTTAGCAATATCTGCTGAACTTTTAAATTTGCCTTAAAATATTAAAATTCGTATATTGGGAATTTAAAGCAACGGCGTTAGGTACTGTGTCAAGCAAGGGCTACTACCGAGCACAGGAAAAGAGATACTTTTTTTGCTTATCCGAATTTTAGTAACTGTTAAATTACATATCTTGAGTGGATTTTTTAAAGTGCAAGTCAAGGTAGAATTGTACTATGGAGTTACGTTAAATTTTAAACGTTTAAGCGTTTTACAGACTTTTTAACGAGATAGATTTCCACAAAATTTGAGTACAATTAAAATACGAAATTTGAGTGCATTAATTTAATCAAATTGAGTTAAAAATCAAATATTGAGTTGAAAAAATAATTTCTCTTATTTAAGTTTGCGTATAGATTTTGAATTATAATTTAAGGCATTAGAATTTTTTTCACTTTAGATAGAAATTAAAGTAGAATTGAAACCAAATATTAAAATAGTTATATTAAACGAGTGAATATAAATTAATATTTCAACTGGATATGAATAAAAATTGAGTGCATTTTAAATTTTGTTTAATGGTATTTGTATTTGAGTAGCTTTGGAAAGTACCTTGAGTGGATTTTCTTAAGTAAAATTCCAGTTAAAATTCTATATTGTAGTGCCGCATCGACAAACCGTATAGACAAAATAGACCATATCGACAACGTCGATAATGTAGACAATTCAAGTGTGATTTTATAAACACCTCTAAACTACGGTGACCAAATTTCTTTGAGATATCAATGCGATGAACGGTGACAGTTTGACTATATGGAAATAGGATTGACTATATGGAAATCGGGTTTGAATGAAGTTTGGACTAATTAAAAATATTAAATTTTGTATTTGATTAACTCCAAGTTTGGAGTGTCACTATATAATCACATTGAAAGTATCCACCGAGTATGTATATATGTCTGAGTAATTTTTAAACGCCATATAGTTCGCCCCAACACAATGATTTATTTGAGACATCTCAGCCCAGTGCATACTGTGCTTACAATAAATACGTATATATGCTCATTAGCCTACAGCTGCATAATTTTCCATATCCGCGCGCGCAAAAAATTCTGCACAAGCAAATCAGTTTTTTTTCTTCGCTGCTAACCGTAAAGATTCAGCCAAATGAAAAAAAAAAATAAAATAAAAATGAATATTATGTTTACATTTGAAATTCATTAAAACCAAATACATTTTAATTATATTCCAATTAAAAAATATGTTACTCGTCGTCGTATTTAATTTTTTTCATTTTTTTTCGGTTTTTTTTTTCTCAGAATTGTTCTCTAAAGTTGACTTAAGTTTATATTACTCGAATTAAAAATAAAAAAAAACTCGTACAATATAATGAATGAATGAAAGTCTATATATGAAGTAAAGTAACGATGTGATAAAAAGCGGAAGGAATGAATTTCTATGTTATATATACATACATACATATGTTGAACGTTTTAAAAACTATGTACACAAAAAAAAAAAATTAGTGAAGTGAAAATTACAAAACAAAAAAAAAATTGTGGTCAGAACACCTCGTTTGTATACGTATATAGGTACATACGCAATTAACAGTTTGTGTAAATGGAGCAGTGAATGGTTACAGCTTCCTATATATATACATATGTACGTGTATTATCTATTATGTAATCCACTGTATTTATTATTTCCACATATAAGTTGCCTTTTAATATATTATAGAGACGAGAAACCGAGAGCAAGGGGTTGCTTACATCCCACATAATTGACACCCTTCTGAATATGTCTGTATTTTTTTTTATTTTTTATATTTTTATGTTTAATGAAATTGACACAAATGTAATGTTACATATATGTATATGTATGGTTTTATTCCTCATGCGTAATTCTTTTTTTGTTTTTTGTATATTCAGCTTTTTGTTTTGTGGAAGTATAAAAGAAAACCCGAAGTTTTCCTGCTGCTGATATACAGATGATAATAAAAAAAAATGTACTTCTCGACGATGATGATGATGATGATGATGAAGATGCTGATACATATTATAGTGAAATGAATGACTTGAATTTTTTTCTCATCTCTCGCTATAAATTAATTTGCCTCCCCATATACATACATACATACATACTACATTCATATATCGCACAGAGTTTTAATATCAAAAAAAAAAATTATTATTCAAATATATGAGGGTAGTTTTTGGGATTCGGGTGTGAGTGGTCTAAAAACAAAAAAAAAATTAACATATAAGGGAGGCAGAATAGCAAGAAACAAAAAAAATGTTGTATGTACATTTTTTTATGTATATATGTGCTTCTGCTTTCTTTTAAAGCAAAGTTATATGAGGCAAGTACTTTTAATCAAATGTATGAGTGTGTGGGGTGCATTATGCTGCGGGATGAGTTGTTATGGTGGAAGTTTTGAGATTTTTGCTTTGTATTTACATTTTTTTTTATTCTTATTTGGCTAGAATTTATGTATATTCAACTAACTAAAATTTATATTAGAGTATTCAAGTCAATTTGAATATGTACGTACTTACATGGTATATACATATATGTATATAGGGATGAAATGAAGTGGATGTTCTTGGGCAGTGGCGTACGAATTCTTAATTTAAACAAATTTCCAAAATAGGGCCGTGCGCCAAGGTTTTTTTTAATTATCTGGCCTAAACCAAATCTATCAACAAGCTGTCCCTCCGTCAGTTTATAGGCAGTTTAATTGCCTATATTTTAGTTTTCATTGCTGCATATTTATATACTCTCAGGGAAAAATTAGAGTTTACAAATTTTTGCTATAGCCCTTCAAATTTCAATTTTTTAAAAAATCTTTTAAATGGGGAACTACGTGGGGCATTAACTCCTACTTTTGACAAATTTGAAATAAATTCGATCGGTAATAAGGAAAAATACTGTTACTACAACTGAAGCGTAGCGTTTTGGAGGTTAATGTTCAATTTTTCGAAATGTATGAATGTTACAAAATGTGTTAAACATTTATGGGGTCGAATTAAAAAACGTTTGCACGGCCACAAGTGACAACGGAGCTAACATGATTAAAGCAATAACTAAATTCTTATTGCTGATAAGTTAATTCACGATTGTTAGGATACTCAGTTAATGATATTATTAGTGTTCATTGTGCTTCGCATAGGCTGCAGCTAGCAGTTATTGACAGCTTAAATTACAAAGAAAAATCACTTTCATATATTCGCACATTAGTCAAAAAATTACGATTGTTGTATTCATTTCACTATTAGATTGCATTACTCAATGAACGTCCACATTTCAAATGCTTGATGTTATTATACAAAATCAAATTGAATACAATAATATTGCAATCAGCATATGTATTAAAATCCAACCCCATAATTGGATAAAGGCAACAAAATTAGAAATGCTTTAACACGTTCAACATTAAAATTTCAAGCTGACCAGCTCGTTTTAACTAATATGTACAAAGAATGGCTAAAGTGTAAAATAGAAACCGCAGTGAATTTGCATTAACATTGAAATCGGTTATTTTCATGGATCCAAGATTTGAGGTAGTACGAATTTAGAAAGAATAGATTGCTAAACTCCATTTAAAGTAAATTTGGAATCGGATTGAGTTAGTATTAGTACCAGAACGACAAGCAGAAATCGGTAATACTAATACCAAGCCTGCAGACTAACATCACCTAACTTTAGATGATTCAACATATTCCGATCAAGGATTTGAAAGTCACTTAAATGAAATTAAAAGTTAAATCTAACAGATTATGTCCTTTTCTACCAGATATTTCGACAAATTTAATCAACATAAAACTGTAAGGTTAATCACTCCCTGAGCCTACTCTATTTTGAAACTGATCGAACCACCCACGGCTCACGACAAAACTTAGATTTTTATCGCTATCACTGGCAGATTTTTTAGTTCACCAAATAAACTTAGAGCTTTTGTTTGAATAATGACAGTTACAATGGTAACTTTATACGTCTTTCAGCCAAGTGTGAAGTAACCGCTCCATGGTATCGTATAAAGCTTATCTAACTTTAGTTACAACTTTTGTTGATTCTGATTTTGATATTGTTCCTGAATTTTATCCGCAATTTGGTAAATAGGTCGTACTATCGTAGTCGGTAGCCCCATATAGTTTGCGATGTAAACAGCTACCAAACGTGTATTAGTGTTACCAAATTAGAATAATTTGAAATGGCTCTGATCCGAGATCCTTCAGCATCATTTGTACCACCCCCCAGCATAGTATTGTCCGGTGTCACTTTCAACCGTGTTGATACGATGCGATATGTGGGTATACTTATTTAACCTCCAAGTTAAGTCGGCCTCCCACCATTTGTACTCGGTGTCATCAGGTGCCCTGAATAACTCATCATATACAGAAATTCATTCATAGAAATCAAGTACTCTATGAGACGGTTATCTCTATGTACCGCTCCGTTATTTCCCCTATGTGTTATGGTTTACAGACATCTACTCTAACCTTTGCAAACCGACGCCGGCTAAAGAAATACGAGTTTTTTTTCAAATGAAACAACTCGAGTTCTGCCTTACCATCCTCGCTCACGTAAAATCAAGGACATCTTACATGGTTAGACTATTACCAAAAGAATCAAGGTACACCGAATTAATTATTCGTGACACATCCTTCGTAGGAATCCCACCCACCTTCTTAGAGCTGCGTTCTCCTGCATTGCCAGTCTCAAAAAGTTGGGACGCTCCTGTTATCCTTGGAATGACTCACTAAGGCAGAGTTTAAGTTACTTTGGTAGACCTCATATAGAATGGAAGACATTGCTGACGCTACTTACTGAATTAAGGCAAGCAGCCAACGAAATCTCTGCACTTGATGAATCGGAATGAGTCACTTGGTGAAGAAACCGAGGAATGGTTTAACAGAGTCGAATAGCTCAGCCTTCCAAATCTTTGACAAATACCGCTAATCCCATACCCTCCGAGAGCAACCACCCCAGTACCAATTCAACCTAATTCATGCTCGCCATTGGCTATGGTGCCATGACCGTGCCCGTTGCCGGATTGTTTCCCATTTAGACGAATGGTTTGTGGAACTTTGATAACATTAGTCAAATATTTGAAAACAATTCAAAATTTTAATTTTAATTTTTTCACTCCACTGGAGTCCACCGTACGTAATGGATTCAATCACTACAATCTTTGTGTAAGAACTATTTTCATCGAAACTAAGAAAATGTACATATTTTCAGACATAATGTTTAATTATATTTTTAACTTATCTGGGGATCGCTTTACGATTTCCTTTTGATCAGACAAAGTTTATAATTAAATGTTCAGACAAGTTTAATGTTTAATGTTAAACTCAAGTTAAATTGTTCAGTTTTGCAATTTTGTCAGTTCGAATTTAGATGGTCTTACTTTAATTCAGTCTACCAGATGGTTTATCGAATGACATTGTTTAAATAACTTGTCTTTTCCAAAAATAATGTTCTTTCCGGTCTTATTTAATAAAACTGAAAACTATGCTATACTGCATTTAAAAGAGCCATAAAACAAAAACAAATGTTTACAACACAAAACTCTCGGATGGTTCCTAATTAGAACAAAGGAGAAAACAAAAATAATTGGAAACCCAGAAGTTAGAAATTTTCTGGATTAAGCTATATACTTTTAATTAATAGTTTTGCACAATTGCGAAATTTGAGAGGCCTCTAATTTGAGAGGTTGAAAGTTGGCGCTTCGTTAGCAATTGTTTTGCTACTAAAAAGACAGAATACAACGATCTTCGAAAGTAAGATTTGGGTTAGGGATAGATTAGGAATCAAGACGAAATTTTCATAAACTATTTACGAGGTGATCCATTGATGAGGAAGGCTATAATCCGTTTAGCCCTTACCTTTGACTTTGAGGTATTTTTCAAGATTTGGATTTACACTCAATTTTAGAATATCATTTCGCTCAATTGAATATTTGGTAAACTGCTAAGCATCCTTTGATTTATCTGGCGCCAACAAGGACATCAAATGCTTATGCCATACAAAACCTGTTCACTTGACTGAACGAATGGTTATTGAGTTGTTGGTATGTTGGCATCATCCGGTCCTTTCTTAACAGTAGCTGTTTATCCGACCTAAGAAGCGTTTAAATAAATATACGGATACGTTTACATAGGCAGGTATCACAGTGAATCTATTATTATTGAAATTGATTGACTCACCAACAAACAGGAAGAATGGATATAAATTTCACATGAGTTAACAGAAAAGTGGAAATTCCTTTACTGTTATGTTGATGCATTGCATTGAAACCATTTGTGTATTCGAACGAATTTCTGAGAAGAAATGGACTCATAGAAATTTAGTGCAACCACGATGGCAGAAGAATTTAAGAATATTTTTTATTAAAAAAAAAAATTAAAATCTCAAGTTCATGGTAAATTTCTCATCATCCAATTATATGATAAATTTATTTATAAGAGACTGATCAAATTATACCATGCTTATATCATACAATCACTTGACTGAACGGATTGTTATTGGGTTGTTGGTATGTTGGTATCATCCGGTCCTTTCATAACAGTGGTTGTTTATCCGACCTATAAGAACAGTTAAAATAAATATACGAGTACGTTTAAAGGCAGATTTAAAGTTGATTGAAACCCATCAAACTTAAATACATTTCTCCACGTTCTCACAAACAGGAAGCATGAATACAAATTCCAAAAGACTTAATGCATGGAAACCATTTGGGTATGATAAACCATTTGACAATAAAAATTTCGCTGTTTTCGAACGAATTTTTAATTAACGTTTGTCTGGTGGCAGACGAATAATCGAAAATATATTCGATAAATATATGTTCAATTCATGCCAAATTTTAACCAAACTATTAAAATTTGCTGATCCGGAACGAATTGTGCAGCGATCTCTGAAAGGAGAGCCACCATATGGTAGGCGCAGAGGTCGTTGCCGGCGACGATGGCTCCACGATGTAGAGAATGACTTGGCCTCTTCAGATTGTCTTAGACAGTATGAAGACCATGCTCAGGATCGAAACCGTTGGAGCCAGGTTGTTGACTCAGTAAGGGGCCAGTAATGGCCTTTAATACTGTTTATTATTATTATTAAAATTTGAGAAAATTAAGATTTTCCAAATTTTAAAATCTTTTAAATTTACGGTCAAAAAACGAAAGGAGTTTCGGTCAACATCTAGAAAGTAACCCAAAATAATTTTAGACTGAATGAAATGCCTTTTTAATCGTTAAGAGCGATAAAATATCTTTGACGTGTGCTTGGTAAGTGACTTCTAGAATAAAATACGATTAGAGATCATTTAAAAAAATCGACACATAACTTTTCGGAGCACGGCTTTGCGAAAGTTGAAACAGTCATGTTATTCACTTAATAGACATTTTATATTATGAGATTTACTACTCAATACGCCTCTGTTATTCCATCCAACTTATATGCATGAAGTACTCTCGAAATTCGCTATACACTGCCTAAATCAGGCAATCAAATCTCATGTCCTTTTTTGTTGTCGCATGTCTCGCGCGATACACTTTGTTTGTTATATCGTTTTTTGTTTTGCTAATTTTAGATAAATATATTTTGGCTACATCGTCATCACTCATCACCATCATCATCATCTTATTTATCATTTTTTGTTGTGTTTTTTTATTAACATCATCAAGCGGCATATACATTTTATGTCATTAACGATATTTTGTTGTTGTAGATTTTCGTTTTTACAAGGAACATTACCATCTCGCACGTTCCAATCTTCTTCGTCCTTAAAAAAAAAAATACAAAATCATATCGAAGGACTTTATTGTGTTCCATTTTACATGTACATACTCGTATAAGGATTTTCTCGTAAAGATCAAGAAAATATTATTTTTATGTTTTTATGTTGTATATATGGTTGAACCAGTTCATTCACAAACATATTACATATATTTTAAAATTGTTTTGTATTTTTCAAGAGTGCAACGCAACAACAAAAACACAGCCAACCCAAAAATTGGGGTTGCGTTTTATAAACTTTGTCTTCTTGTTTATTAGGATAAAAAATTAAATATGTAAGGATAGCGTCGTGTCTGTATGTATGTAACATATACATATATGTGTACAAGTCTAATGATTTAAAATATTAAAAAAAAAAAAAAAAATTAAACGAAAAATTTTCTTCGCCTTGGCGTAGGACGAGTTGGGTGGAATGTGCACGAATTTTTTATTTTTTATTATAGGGAAATTAAATTTAAGAAGAATGGTATACTTATCATATTTTTTGTGTGCTGTTTTCCGGCAGAACTAAGGGACAACCAAAATAAACAATTTTTAGGCACACATACATAACATTTACATATATACGTACATATACACATACATAAAAAAAACTAAGTGAACTAATCAATAAGTGAATGAATGTAATTTAAATTAATGTTACGTGTGTGTTATGTAAGGAAAACGTAAAAAAAAAATGATTAAGGAAATTCGTAACGATGAAAATCATACAATCATATATACATATGTATGTATCGTACATAAGGGAATTATATATTTCTTTTGAACATACATACATATACATATGATGGTTTGTGTTGATGAGGGCGATACATTATATATACGTGGGTGGCATGGGACCGATTATTATTTTCAAGTTTTCGTTTTTTATGACTCGATGAAAATATTCATCATGCTAATAAAATGTATACGTAAGATATAGGAATTTATGTTATTATGTGTACACACATACTTATACATATGTATATACGAAAATTAATTATCGCGGAAGAAATAGGTCAAAATGGTTAATCGATTATAAAATATATATTCATGTGGTAGGAGTAATTATATGCAAATTTCTTGAATTAAGAGCACTTGATTACTCGAAAGCTTGTGCGATGTGACACAAAGTGTCCGTCTCTGTGCATGTTTCAACTCAAAATCTACAAATGATAGGAACTTAACTTATTGCGTGTTTTTATGTAGATGATTCTCGAGGCTATGGAACTATGGAACAATTAGAGCCGTAGAGTATTAAAGCTATTTATACCATTCCCATTTATGATTAGAAAATAGATAGCAAGTAGACCTGAGATCGTATAGGATATTTGTAGGACTAAGGACCACTTCCTCATTTTTATCTAATTCTAATTTACATCTTTCTTACTCATAATATTTAACAATTCCCATTTTCTCTTTAAATTATATTGATAAACATGAGAACGTAATAAAAATTGTGTTCTAGAGTCTAGGGTTGAACAAAATAAAGTTATTAGTTTCGCTATCATATCAATACCATTTTTAAAAACTATTTATTCTTAAATAATTTAATTTAAAATAAGTTTTTACATTTCAATTAAATTTGATTAGAAATTGAGAAAAAATTCCGTTCAAATCACTCAAAAATAAAATTAATTTAAATTTAATTACAAAATCAATTTATCAGATTATATAGAATTGTAAATTTAAAAAAAAAATGTTAGTTTGATTCTAATTTGAATAAAGTTTGATTATAGTTCAAATTAAAATTGTTATTAGAGTATTCAATTTTTATTAACTGTCACTAAAATTTAAATGAGTTGGCTAGTAGTAATGCGGTGCGCAATAACAAGACATTTAAAAAAAATTTTGGTAGTGTCAAATATTCAAAATAAATTGGAAAAGGTGTTAATATAAATGATTATAATTACGTAAAATTGAATAAAGTTTAAAAACCAATTAGAGTTTAACTAAATACTTTTTTAAATTAAAATCGATTCAGCGGCGCTCTCAGATTATTTAAATAAAATTCTAAAGTAAATGTTAAAATTATGTGTTACGAATTTTTAATGTTGTTGTGTCAAACTTCTGTCAAGATGTTAACCAAAATATTTAAGTTCAATTTGATTGATTCACTATTTGTGATTTTGTTAAAAATCCAATACAAATAAGATCAATTAACTCAAATTTGAATGTAAATTGGGGCGAATTAAATCAATTTGAATACAGTTTGATTAAAGTAAATGTTTTATTAATATAAATTGAGGCAAGTTTGAATGAAGTTTGAAAAGAGAAAACAAAAAAAAACTAATCTAATTGTAAAGTCTTCTTATGGATTGAATCCATGCTCAAGTCTCGCACTGTGGAGGTGGAGCTGAATGGGATGTTAAGGTTACCAGAGGCTATCCTTAGGGTGGTGTGCTCTCATCTCTGTTGTGGCTTTTGGTCATTGACGAGTTATTTGTAAAGTTGCAGCAATTTGGCTACATTGCACAGATTTACGCTGATGACCTTATTTTGACTGTCTCAGGGAAACATATCAGGGTCTTATCCGACCTAACTCAGCATGCCTTAACTATTATGGACGCATGTTTTGTTGAGAAGGGTTTAACATTTTTTTTAAAAGTATTCTTCATGTTATATTTGCTTATGTTACAACGTAAATTTTACCTAAAGCTTTAAAATTGTGAAATTCATATCTAGTTAAATATTAACCAAACCTGCAAAAAATTGAATCATATTCCAATAATCTCTCAATTTTTAATTAGAATCGAACAATTTGCTTTTGGATATTTAAAATTTTTCAATAATTTAGTAGGAACTTAAACTTACAATTGTCCAGTATCAAAATTGTTTAAAGATTAATAAATTTGCAACACATAGATATTTATATCAAATACGGAATGTTACAGTAAAATTCTCGATGCAGACATCATTGAAATGATTCCAAAATTTTGGAAATTTAAAAATTAGGATTGTATACAAAGTAAAATTCAGAATTGAATTTTGGATGCAAAGAATTTTTTTAGGTATCAGAGAATTTTGGGATATCATGAATTGACAAATTGCAATGGAAATCAAATTTAAGAATTTTGGTATAAAAACCCTAAAAGGAAATTTATGAAATTCAAAACTTGTTGTATGTTGGACATTTTTAAAATTTAGAAATTTGAAAATAATAAGATTTTTGTGCATGGATCTTGATTGTACAAATAACAAGTGAACAACTTAATGTAAACGCTACCGGTAGAGGGGTCATTATTTGTTCGATATAACTAAATATTGTTAATTATTTTCAATAAAATTTTTTTTTAATTTTAATAAATTCCAAAAGCTCTAAATTCATAACTCGAGTTTTAAACATATAAAGGCTATCAATTTCAGGGATCCGGAAATCTCGACTTGTAGCTCCAGAAAATTTTGTTTTATGAGATTTTAGAAATACAAATTAATTGAATTAATTTTTTTTGTGACAAATTTCTAAAATTATGAATAATACAAAATTCGAGTTGACGGAAATTCAAAGTACAATTTTAATCAAAACTCTAAATTTTCAACGATTGATGAAAAATTGGATATTTCAAGGTAGCTATTGTTGAAATTGTATAACTTTTTGATTCAAATTTCTTAGAGTTTGACATTTTCGAAATTTCGTAAAAATGATTTTAATGAATTTTGAAACAAACATCCTAAACGAGTGGATCGAACTGAAATAGTTGCTGGAAGCTTTTATATATAATACATTTAAGCTATTAGAGTAAGATGAACTCGATTGATTCATTTCGACTCCCAGTTAAAAACACTGCAGATAAATCAGATTGAATTACAATTCATTTATTTATTTATGCCTATCAAGGTTACATGCGTCAAAAAATACATATGATTTGGAAAACCGGAAGTAATAGTAAATAATATACCGGTAAATTTTAATTTTTAGGCCACGCTTATTGGTCGAACGGATAATAATTGTAATTCACAATAAATATTTCAAAACATCTATCAGGCCACTATTTGCATGGATTTTTTATTATCGCAAAATTCAATTGTACTTTCCGTTAACTGGTTTTTCCATATCAGTTTTGTGAAATTTTTCTTTTACACATTTAGAGTTTCTTAGCTATATCTGTTGGAATTTAATTTTATTTGACTCGTAAGTGCTAATGTTAGTATCACACTTCAAGATGTCAAAACTAATACATGCAGACCGACGAATATGGGAAAAGGGTACATCTTCTGCAAATGCAACGATTTTACCATAATTAAACATAAGTTCATCTGTCATCATCTCGAACAAAATCTCCAGTAGGTGGTTCGTATTCACCATTTCTGCTGACATACATTACAGAATCAGTATCACACTCTGTCACCCAGACAGTTTATCTAAATAGCTATATAGTTTTAGACGCCTATGTGCAGTCGTATATCGGACAATGCACACGTTTACAGTGGCTAAAGAATCAGCGGCTTCTGCCTTATGCTCCCAGTTAACTACTACAGTTTCTTGACCTATTGCCGAAATATGTATAATTACAATAGAGGGGTTGATGAGCAAAGAATACAACTTAACAGGTTGATTTACTATTTTGGTTTTCGGCTAATTTTCTCTCTGCCCAAATTTACCACAAAATGAGTTCAATATTAATTTACCCATAGACCTCAACCCTGAATTGCTAACAATTTTCAGCAAATTGTAGTTTTATTCCTTCTCTACGCACAAAAAAAATCTTAGTATGAGCGCATTCGCTCTGATATTTCTCCTTACTATACAGGTATAAAACAGAGTAAACTTTAATTTGCCATTCTGTTTGATAGGGAGAACGGGTTGATATAATTCTAGTGGTGGTAAAATTTTGCATTTTATCGACCCCTCCGTATGCTCTAAATGTAATTTGGAGCACTTTTCATTCCCGAAGTATATTTTAGGGTGTGCTATTGGAAACTTTCCAACCTTGCAAACCTAAGGATACAGAGAACAGACATCGATATAGTTGATTTTCTCGCCGGATTTACATTTGTAATAGGTTCTCGTATTTTCTATTCGCCCTCTGTTCAAGCTGTGTGATTTTAAATCGTTCATCTCATTATAAATTTTCGTCTGTCTATAAAAATCATACTCCCACATTTCTATCACTTCAAACCAAACGAACGTAAACGTTCAGTTTTAGCTACCGTACTTTCATAACGCTGACTCATACTATCATTTGGATTATCATATAATGGATCATCACGATTATATTTTAAGCATGTCGGCTGTCCGTGACAATAACAACCGTGAAATTCAAAAGTAGAAGAACAATATCCGTCAACTTTAACCCCATGATTAGTAGAAGAACAATATCCGTCAACTTTAACCCCATGCAACACTATTTCCTTCTGTTTAGTGCTATGAATTATAACGATTTCGCGCTTTTTCTCCTTCATTAACATCGACTGAATAGCCACTTCTGATTCGATTGTCAGCAATTCTGTAACCATTTTTAGGTATTATACCAATCGAGGCTTTTTTAGAAAGTTTCGTCGAAACACTAGGTTACATGCAGAGGCCATGGTAACGGCCTCTGTAAATGGACATACTTTACACTGTTCAAGCATGGTTTTTCTAAATGCAACACATATGCTTCAGCCAAAATTCTTACGTCACTAATACAATAGGCAACAAGATCGCGTTTTAAATTAAATTCACTGTGCCTGTTTTTGCCGTGCCATTTAACAAACGCTTCACGGACTATAGCTTACATTCTATCAGGGCTATAATACTTTTCATCAGGGCGAACTTTGTTGGCGAATTGTTGATGGTTTTAAAATATTTCTTCTAAACGTCATGTTGCAAATAGATGCTATTGTTACAGCTTCTGTAAAAGGACATACGTTGCACTCCTCAATCATGTGAAAAACACGCCTCTCTAAGGATCTACAATATATCCGATACACCGTACGTCACAACCTCCTCTTCAAATTTAAATTCACAATTTTCTTGATCACGATACCATCTGATAAAATTATTTCGATACCCGTGTTTTTTTACAGGTATCATCACAATCATCACAAGGTGAAACACTGATGAGAGCTTTTCTCCAGTAAATGCTTAAGAATAAACTCAATATAAATAGAAAGTTAACAGCTAACATACAAAATTGGAAGAATATAGAGCCCTGACCTGCTGCTTTTTATTTGTTGAATATGAATCAACCTAACACAATAAATACTTAAAATAATTTGGCGATGAAGATTTGGTGGTCCATAGATTAAATACTTTCTGATAATGTCAATAAAAACTTTCTTTGGCGAGATTGGTCCGATTTTTTAAGCTTTTCATTATGAATATTTTTTATTTTAACAAATAAATAATTGTTTACTATTTACAATGTCTCCATGGTTCAATTTTTTTCTATATTTCTGATTTACTCGTATATTATTCTTCTACAATCAAGCAAATGAGATCTAAAGCAATTTATAAAGCAGTGTTTGTGCTATCGCTTTCAAAAATAGGGTAAACCTAAAAACATAAAAGGATTACCATTGAAGTATTGTATATTTTCGAAATATTTCGCAAATTTATTTTATTCAATTAATTTATCCAGGATTAGTATTTAGTAGAAAGGTAATGAACTAATAAATACTAAAACTAATAAGAAGTAAAAAAAGGAATATAAGGAATTATTTCAATGTGTCCACTATCCATCATTATCGATTACTTCACGTAATCGAATTGGCATCGAAGCCACTAGTTGACAAAAATTCGGGTTACCTCTTAGCTCTTCCCGTTTTTGAGAAACATATTCTAAGACTACTTCTAGGACTACTAACCTAAACATTTTCTATTGAATTTAAGTCGGCGTTATACGCTGGCCAAGCGATAGGAAGGATTTGCAGATTTCAGGTTTTCCAATTCATAGTTTCACGGGATCTATGAATTGTGGAATTATCCTGCATAAAGTTAATTGGAAATTCCTCCGGATAAACAGTAGAGACTGACGATATCATTATTTGATTTACAATTTCCAAATATTCCCAACTGTCCATGTGTTGTGAAAATTCACATAACTCACCAGGATACTTGGCCACTTAATTTTGCCCTTTGGATATATTTTTCATGATATCTCATTTTGTTTACATGTCCAGCTTAGCATGATGATCGGACCTAAAAACTTTTACGTCCGTGAAAATAACTTTTTCCCAGTTCGTGTTTAAATTTATCTTCTACAAAAGCTATACCCGCGTTGCTCGATGTGCATTGGTTAAAATTTGTTCTTGAGCTGTCTTTTAATGAAACGTTATATGGCGGCGTTATATATATAGTTACAGCTGCACTCATAAACGGTGTCAGAGTATACTCCTCTACAATATTTTCTCGTTGAACTTCATTTAATAATTTTGGTCTACCGTTCTGAGTCAACCGATCAATGGTTCTTGTTTCGGAAAACATCTTTATCCAATTCATTACAGGAGTTTTCTAACGAAAAAAAAAATATAATTTACCATTATCTTTCGAGACTGAAAAGCTAAGCTTTCGTGAAATGTATCCGATGGATTTATTTTCTTTATGTAGAGTAAATATAGCCCATTTTTGCGCAACATATTCAGTTGCTTCTGAAAACACAACATAATTGTTTAATATACCACTCAAAATTAAGGACAAATCGGGAGTTAAAATTAAGTTTATTAAATGTATATGTATACGTCGATATTTCGAACTCAATTACCATTAACATAATGTACTCAAATATGAGTAATGATTATTTTCGTTTCGCGAAACCAATAATTTATCAATTTCGATAAACTACATATTTCATTGATGGATTATATACCAATGCAATTCACCCACTGAACTACAAAAATACCATAAATTTCTATAATTTCCGAAATAACAAAAAAATTACAATATATCCTAATCAATTTATTTATAGTCGATGTTTCGATCATGTTTTTATGTACAAAAAAAAATTGAATGTATGTTATATTGTTATTAATTTTTGTATATACCAACAAAAAAAACCGTATAACGTTCAAAGACACGATAATATATCATGGGTATGTAGTATGTTAAAAATATATAAATTTTATGCTTATTATAGTTGTTATGCATATATACATAAATGACATAATGATATTAAAGAATATAATAAACATAATTTGTATTTATGCAAATTTTGTTATACGGCAATATATCCATACATATATAGATAATACACAGGTGGTATGAGGATATATGAAATTTGGGAATATAATTTACGACTTACCGAGATGTTACCATAATAAATGTGTATGTACATATGTATATATAAGTCAGCTCCAGTTCAATGTTCAATTTACTAATTCCATGTGAACAAAACGTCATACACAACATATATTTTTTGCTAGCTCGGTCACTAATTACCATAAAAACACCATCAGTTAATGATATATATGTAAATAGTTAGCTATGTACGAGTATAATAAACATATACTTTTCGGAGGTATGAGATCGTAATCACAACAACAATAATAATAATATGTATATAGAGACAATGATAATGATGTGACTATTATATATTTGTAATATTTTTAAATGCACTATTATTATTTACAAAAAAAAACCGCGCATATATAGACATACTATTATACATATACTGTACACTCGTATTATAATAGAAATCTTCAAAACTACATATTATTCTATTTTATGCCAACCTCTTAAATTTCCTCACGGAAGACATTAAAAAAGATAAAATATTAAAAAGATTCGCCCAAAAACCACTTTTCAAATAGATGATTTAATGATTTCAATGTTTAAGCGCGTATACAGGCAGAACTCGTATAACGCGTTGTTTCGTTGTAACGAATTTCTAACGAAAATACAGCTGTTTTAATTAAATTCACCACTCCAGCATTCTATTTTATTCGTGCTAACGTTGTAACTTACTATATAGCTATGCGTAACGGTAGCACGACAATTCACCGAAAATGACAATTCACCGATATCGATAATTCATCGAAAATGATAAATCACCGAAAACGACAATTCACCGAAAACTACTATTCACCGAAATCGACAGTTCACCGAAATCGACAAATTACCGAAAATGGCAATTCACCGAAAGCGACCATTTACCGAAATCGACAATTCACCGAAAACAAAAATTCACCGAAAACGACAATTCAACGAAAAAGAAAATACAAGGGAACTACTATAAAAAATAAAAATAATAAACAGTTTTAAAGGCCATTACTGGCCTCTTACTGAGTCAACCATCTGGATCCAACGGTTTCGATCCTGAGCATGGTCTTTTCTAAGACAATCTGAAGAGGCCAAGTCGTTCACTACATCGTGGAGCCATCGTCGCCTGCAACGACCTCTGCGCCTACCATATGGTGGCTCTCCTTTCAGAGATCGCTGCACAATTCGTTCCTGATCAGCACGCAGAACGTGACCGAGCCAGCGTACTCGCTGAGATCTTACTTCATGTACAATATCGGGGATCTTCATCAGATTTTTGATCTCGAAATTGTACAGAGCTCGGTATGTACCATCTATTTTGCGTTTTGGGCCGTAAATCACAAGCATGATTCTTCTCTCAAATGTAAGGAGCCGTCTCTCGTACTCATCCGTCAGCGCCCAACTTTCAAATCCAAACATAACAACGGCCCTGATCAACGCTTTGTAAAGCTTCAGCAGTGTCCTTGGAGGATACAAAGAACGACTGCTAGCTGCCAGCCGCACTTTAATATCCCCGCACCCACACTGTTATCGTGCGTGATAAGAGAACCCAAATATCTGAACCTCCTCACTACCTCAAACGTGGGTGGAGTGGTCACTACTAAAATCTGGTGTGCCATTGTCCCTATAAAACCAGAGATCAGGTATATTTCGTTTTGGACTCATTGATCTGAGGTCCAACTGAAGCTGAGAACTCTATACAAGCGGATCAAGTATTTCTTTCATTCCGTTGCTATTCAGTCCAATCACACACCAATTCAGAGACCTTCACAGTCGAAACGTATCATGCGCTTCGCTGTGTTCCCAGACTTGTACGAAAACGTCCATCGTAGCTTTGCAGCGACCAAATGATGGATCTAAAAGGGAACTACTATATCGAGTAATTCGAATTATTTGATGGAAATGGGATTGGAAAATAATTTTTGGATAAAGTTCTGGAATATGGTCAGCCGGAATGGAACTAGGCCCATCCTTGACGGATTATCATGAAACTTGACAAGTTGAGTGGAAATGAAATTATAAAATTTTTGGATAAAGTTCTGAACTAGACCAATCTTGACCGATTATCATAAAACTTGACATGTTGAATGAAATTCTTTTTAAAAATTGTTTGATTTTAATTATTTTTATTTTACTTAAAAATTTTCGAAAAATTTGCATTTTGAACGCACTCTTATGCAATATATTGATGACATGAAATCAAATGAGAAGTGAAGGGATGGGATGAAGAATTTAGAGTAAAACTAAGACTATGTTACTTAGTTAAATAAGACGGCGAATAAAGGTGCTAAAACTCACTCTTATGCAATATATTGATGACATGAAATCAAATGAGAAGTGAAGGGATGGGATGAAGAATTTAGAGTAAAACTAAGACTATGTTACTTAGTTAAATAAGACGGCGAATAAAGGTGCTATTCCACTAGAAAAATTGCCTGATACAATTTCATTTCCACAAAAATTTAATTCATAAAATTTTTTCTAAGCAGTAACCAGCAGTAATGATTGTATAGAGTAAAATCTAATTAAAGATTTTCGTTTCAGGGTAATTAAATTGTGGGTGGATACGCAAATCGTTTTTTATAATTGGTTTTACCGCCCAGAATAAATATTTCTAGCAAAATTCCGTTTCTGTAACATAAAGAGTTTCATCATGATATAACAATTTTTAACCTAACATCCATATAATCCAAAAATATCCTAGTTATGTTCCAATTGAAATTATGCAACAACAAGAATACAACAACATATGTATGTATAATATCCTTCTTATCTCATGCATCATTTCATCATATTTGGTTAAGGACTGGTCAAGTTGTCCATAAACCCGAGTTTTATCCAAAAATTATTTTACAATCCGATTGGTCAGGGATTGGCTTAGTTCCGTTCTAGATAGCCATATTCCAGAACTTTATCCAAAAATTGTTTTACAATCTCATTTCCGTCAAATAATTCGAATTCATTATAATCGGTTTAGTAGTTCCCTTGTATTTTCTTTTTCGGTGAATTGTCGTTTTCGGTGAATTGTCGTTTTCGGTGAATTGTCATTTTCGTTGAATTCGTTTTCGGTGAATTATCGTGGAACCATGCATACCACCATAACTTTTGTGTTAATTCGGACGGATCATTAATTTTCCCGCATACTCGTGTTGTTCAAATGTTATCTTTACCTTTTAAATCTTTTAACACTACAAATTTTGTATTTTTAAAGAAAAACATTTCACCACATCCAACTTCAAAAATGATTGTCTAACAACTAAAAATTATAACTGCAAAATGCTTTATATGAGTTTTAAAAAATGACGTGAACGAAACAAATGAATTTTAGGTATTTCATTAAAATTAAGAAAAAAAACAACTCTGCAAACGCAGCCAACTTGGTTTTTTTATTGTAACATTAATGTTTTGGTTTAAATTTAGAATAGAGTTAAGCATATCAAAATGTTGCGAAGTTATTTAAAAAATGGCGAAACTTCATTTAATGATCTATCACCTACATGAAATTCTTTCATTTCAAATTTCTCCTTTAAGAATCGCTTGGCGTACAATCAAATCAGTTCTTGATTTAATTTCACAGGTTAAAATTATGATTGCTGAAGATTTCCCAGGTGATAGGTATTTTTTTTCTTCTATATGTGACATTTGTGAATATAATCAGTCAGTCTGCTAATTTTTAACAGAATGCTATGGTGCTGGCATCTTCTATCTGGTACCGTATCATATATATAGTATACCGAATTTAGAGATAATTTGCTTAAAACGGTAATTGTTTTCTCTGCCTAAGATGTCTTTAGTGAAAAAAACATAACGAACATAAGCTATTCTTTACCAAGAGGAAGCATGGCTAGCTGTATTTTTAAATATCGTTTTCCTGGTTTGTGGCCATTATTAATACTAATTATCTATTGTGAGCCTAATAACTAGCGTGGATAGTCTTAAATTTCAGTTTTTAATGTAGTTTTTATTTAGAAATCATGTTCAATTATATATTTTTTCAACTTGCCTTGCCAACAATTTTTAGAAATGATCCTCAACATAATTATTAGTGATCAATTGTTATCAATTTTTCTACTCAGAAGCCTATTAGTTCAACAAAATGATGTATTACTTGAACTTCTTAGTGGAATTAACAGATATTGATAAGAGATAATTTACACTATTGTGTGTGGCGCTGGACGGTAATTTAGTTTCCGTCAGTGTTGTCAAAGTTTATCACAACAAGTTGTGCTTTAAGTCATTTAGGCATATCCAGTGCAGACTCACGTTTCAGGTAAACACCTGTAACCTTTAACCACCAAGGCACCAACTAATAATAATCTTTTTACATTTTCAAGGAACTTTCAGTTCGCACTTCTAATGTTTTGATATATCTACATGACATCTTTTTAGTGTATCGTACAATAAAGCACCGGAATTAATTCCCAAAGCTCAATTCGTTTCATTTCGTAAATCGGAAGCTTTAAATTATTATTTTTCGATTTATTGGGTCAAAACCACTAAATATGATCAACTTTCTTAGTTTTAAAATTTCAAAAAGCTTTTAGTCAGTTTAAATACAAACATATCATATATCTTAAAGATATAATTAGGATCAGTAATCCTAGTCTTCCGACTGAAAATTGGAAAATAGTAAGGCAAGAGAACGCCAAAAAGGGTTCTAGATTATCCATTATGGTGATCAACAAAGAGTAACTGGCTCCTCTTGCCGTAACTAAGGAAGTAATCAGAGTCTATAAGAAAGACGAGGTTGAGACGCCCACAGGGATCCTGGAGAAGACGGCAACCTGTCCACACAGGGGGTAGTTGGATCAGGGATAGAGACAATACAACCAATGGATCTCTCCGAGGTGGCTGCACTACGAGAGGGAACGTCGGCCGCTTTCCTCCTCAGAATGACTTGATCAGGAGAGGACGTGGTCGTCTTTATTCAAGAACCTTGGATAAACAGTAACAAGATCCATGGCCTGAGAATGAATTGGTATAACCTAATATACTCAAGTAATTCTGGGAAAATTAGATCCTGCGTTCTTGGGAAAAACAATTTAAATATGTTTTTACTCTCTCAATACAGCAATGGTAACATAACTGCTGTCAGCCTAGAGGTAGGCGGCAGCTAAATCTGGCCGGTTTCAGCCTACATGAACCGGGACCAGCAGGTTCCGTCAGATCACCTGGGGGACCTAGTTCTCGAAGCTGAAAAAAAGAGGATTAGGGTGATTCTTGAATGTGATGCTAATCCGCATCACACAATATGGGGAAGCACAGACATCAACAAAAGGCGTGTGTATTTTTTTGAGTACTTAATAAATACTAACCTTTTGGTTTGTAATATTGGGCAAGAACCCACATTTATTACTAAAAATCGGCAGGAGGTTCTAGACGTAACCCTCACCTCAATATTTATCCTATGGTCAGGGAATGGAGAGTGGCGGGAGAACATTCCTTCTCTGATAATCGATATGTTACAATACATTCTTCCTTAACGTTTCCCCTGCTACCCGGAAAGCTTTCAGGAATCCTAGAAGGACAAACTGGAGCAAGTATACAGAAATCCTAAAAATGTTACGCCGGGGTCGCTGAGCCGGTAGCAACAGTGGAGAAACTGAATTGCATAGTGAACACTATCACTAGTGCCTCCAACCGGTCCTTTAATGCTGGTTGCCCAATAGTTAAGCCCAGGAGCAAGCAAAAAATAACATGGTGGTCCAGGGACCTGGGGACCTACCGGAAGGTTTGTTGGAAGGTCTTTAATAAAGCCAAGAGTACCAGAGAGGCTCAATATTGGGACTCCTATAAGGAGGACTTAAAGGTATACATGAAAGAATTAAGGAAGGCGTAAATGAGTTAGCATTTTTAACATCCGGATAATCTGGGTCCCCGGCCACTCGGACGTCAACTGCAGGGCGGACGAACTAACTAGGCATGTTAACTAGGCTCTCCAACTGCTACTTAAAAGGGCAAATGTGGGGAGGGCTATTAAGGCGCTCAAGACAGCGCTCAAAAAAGAGGCAGAAGCCTCAGCGAACGAAAGGTGGTGAACAAAAATAATACTTTTCCAGAAGCTTACAAAGCTTTTAGTTAGATTTAAATGATTTAAAAAATCATTGTTTCAAATACACAAAATATATCGTTTAAAAAGTCTCGGAAATAACTTTTTTAAAACTCACAAAAATTTTAAAGTTCGCAAAAACCCGGAATAACTATCCAATCTAACTTAGTGCGTTAGGTGGCGATGGCAGTTATTACTTGTAAGCTTTAACAATATTTTTGTATATAATTTGTAAGCTTTTTTGGTTGACATTTTAAAAGCTTTCTTCAAATAAATTTATTTAGTTAATTTTTGATGTAAGTCCTGAGACTTATTTCTAATGCATCGTTCTAAAAAGCTCTGAAAACGTTATAATTGCGCTCAATTCTGGATTAAAAATTTCATGGAGCTTTTAGTACATTTTAAAAGATTTGCAGCATTGTGTCTAATTTTAATCGCTTGAAAAATGCTCTGAAATTAATTTTTTAAATCCTTAATTAGTAATAAAAATAAAAGGAAGCTCGGCGAGACAACTTAAGCAACAGCACGGGATAATATCCTAAACTAACTTTGTACAATACTGAGTAAGTAAGCGTTTCTTCAAAACTAGATTGAGTTTCGTCGCATGGAAAGTTCTCTGATTTTGATGGGCTAATTGCAAGACCTCGCCATAAGGTGACTATATATATATATGATCACCCAGGCCATTAATTTTAATGCCATCCAAGAAGATAGAGAGAGACAACCTCAATGTCTTGCATCATTAGGTCAATATTTCTCTTCCAAATAGCTGGAGCTGAGGCAACCACACCAATCGAGAAGGCTAGTAATTGAATGAATTTCTGTAATTAAAAAAAAAAAAATATTTTAAAATTCTAATTTGTTGGAATTTTATGGAATTTTGTTGGAAGTTACAATTTGTGGAACATAATTATGTTCCATTGTGATTTATCACTCATTCAAATAGATTGATAAGTATAATAGTGACTTGCAATAACTTTAAAATTATCTTCAATGTAACACATAATTTAATATTTGGCCTCCTATAGCGGCAAAAATTAAGTTTTGTTTCGTCATACGTGTCTTTCGTGCATTTGTCAGATTTTTAATATTTGTAACGAATTTTAAAAACATGACGCCTGTACCGCGTTAAACAAGATACTCCTGTACAAAATACATATATTCTTATTATTGTTATACCGGTCGGTGTTTCATATACATATAAATATATACGGTTTTTGAAATGTGGGTGATGGAAAGATATCCATCTAATTCAACATGTTCGCGATGTTATATAATGATGTGACCCGCGAGCAAATTATATACGCGGCTACTCATGGTCTTATATATGTATGTATTATAATATATAGAGATGTGACACATCATAGTGTTGAAATTTGTTAAATATTTTTTAATGACAATGTGTTATAGATGATTATGATGATGATGATGATGATGATGATGCGGTGGTGAAAAGTTACGTTGCGTTTGTTCAGTTATTTGATTGAATATAATAATTATGTGAGAATTGTAAAATTATTATGAATTGAATAGCGTGTAAGATTTGTTTTTGAAGAATATTTTTGGAGAATATATACATATAATGATATATGTTTAATGTATATTACTGTCAATGGTTTAATTACTATGCTTGTTATACACAAAACAAAGGTTATGTTATATGTTTAGCGCATCATATTAATTTCAATACGCAGATATGTGCCATAATTATGTTAAAGTTAAGTTCCAATCAAACAATTCTTACATAATTATTAAAGTGAGCTAGTAAGTTTCATAATTCAGTCATCTGGCTACTTCAAAAAGAATTATTATGGAGCGTTGCAGAGTAAAACCTGCAATAGCGAATTTATCGGAAGGTGTGAATGGTACGAGGTATTCAAGCAACCGCAGTAAATACAACAATTTTTATTCTAATTGATTGTTTTGAATAGTTTGAGTTTTTATCCCCGTTAGTGGTATTTGCACCAGTGAGTATCTCTGTAATCCCACAACTTTGTTGGATCTCGGATTGATGACAAGTAGAATTGCTGCAAATCAACGTTTTATTATATTGTTGCAGTGTTACGTAGTTGAACTTTTTAGACTAAATAAAAATATATGTCGGATACAAGGTGGTAACAATTAAAAACAGTTTCTATAGTAGTTTTGAAGTTCAAAGATTAAGACTTGAGAGTATTTAGACAAATTTAATTTCTATTTGTCTTCATGAGAAGACTGGCATTAATCACTCGGTTCGACTACCAATTTTGGTATTCAGCAACAGAATACCAAGGGTAACTGATTTTAAATAGAGTAGGCAGCATGAACACGTGTATGCTACGTGTACTCACACCATAATACAAATTTAACCGAATGGAAATTAATCAGTTTAGTTTAGAGCAATTTCGGCATAAGCCATAGATTTTTATCGTAATTTTGTAGCCGTTGGTGAAACCTGTGTACATCACTATACTCCGTAAATGTTTCTACCTATAAATCGGAAATAGGCTCTAGGAAACATTGAGTTGGAACTTGGAAGGAAATAATGATCATACTAATTGTAGTTGTTGAAGTCCTGTTGGATAAGTCCTAAAGTCATCTTGAGAGAAAACGACAACACAAAATTTGAAACAGTGCCCAAAAATATTGTGACTTTGAAGAGACTTAAAGTGTTTAAAATATGAAACATTCGGATCCGAATTAAGAACTCTGGTAACGATCTGCAGTTTCTATTAAAAAATCAAAGTGATTGGACCGCAAAACCAGCTTCGCTCATACATGCTACGACCTACCTTAAAGCTGGGAGCTACCTCTACCGATGCTTATTAATCATTAATATGAACTTGATATTTTGGTAATTTTTTAGCCATTCGTTTTGTTTGAAATATAAACTGCATGTCTTATTTAATACCGCAAACACTTAAATATTCTGGGCCAAATGACACTGCGCTAGCCAAGAGGCTGCATTTAATTCGACAGAGTTTGAAAGAACGGATGACACCACATATCATAAGCAAAGTATTTGACGTGTTCTATGCGTAAGTTGACAAACAACAAATTTATGCGAAAATAGCAATATTTGAGCCATTGGAAATGTTTATTTTAACTAGTTCGTAATTTTCTTAACTATACTTCGTTGATGCTTCCCTCTACTATACGCCTAACTCCGGAGCATTATTCACAAGTCTGTTAACAACTACTTCATTCTCACGGCAATACATTATCGCTCTGCCAAACTAACAAAAAATGTGCCGCAGTACTACCATCAGCAACATTGGTAAATGAGTATTCATCTGAATCGAAAATCTGTGTACGTTTCATGGCAATGCTGAATCATGGTGAGCAATACACAAAACCGCGATGCCAACACCTTAAATACCTTGATTCGCGCTGAACTCAGACGTCTGTTAAGAACCAATTCATTTGGCAATAAATTTCCCTGGGCCAATGATTTTAAGAGATCTAGTTCCAAATTAAACGCAAAATTATTATTTTTTGTACATATATCTTGGAAGGTACATATCATCCCAGTTGCCGAGCTTCGGAGGAAATTGAGTAATTATTATATCTTTACAATTCGGAACTTTATGCTTGATAACAAATAATTGAAAAGGTACATTCAGCCATACGCATACAGTTCCTATATAATCTCCTTCAATTTTTTAAAAAGTGATTGCTCTGCCAGTGCTTTTGCCCTGTCTTCCCCATTTGGTTTTTTGTATTAATATGTTTGTATAACTGAGTTGTATGATTCAATTTTTGTGTTTTGTAATATGTAGTTTTTTTAGAAATTTTAAATACTAATTCTAGTAACTCCCGTAATTCTCTTAGAGCATATTATACATATTAGAGTATAACATTGAGTCTCAGTATTTTGGTAGATCTTCGTTTTCAGGCGAAACATCAACTATAAAACGTTGTTGTGTATTCGTTGAGGAATTTTATCCTTAGTTCTATTAAATATAGGTCTAACTTATTATTCATTTTTTTAGCAACATAATCTAAATGATCGTTAAAATTTACAATATGATTTTTTTTAAACAGCTCCAATAAGAATTCGATTTTTGAAATAAATGGACTGCTTCTTCCTTGAATGTTGTTTGAATATATTTCTGGCTCTTTTGTAACTGTCCCAGCACTCCTTTGAATTTATTATAAAATTGTTTTACTTTAACACTAAATCTTCAGTTTCTTCGTTCAATTCTTTGTCTATTATTGATATACGTTGATATATGTAATTATTATCCCACATAACATGATTTACATCAATATTTAGATTTAGCGTCTTATTTGTCTCAACGCAATTGCTACATTTGGTTTCTGTGCTGTTATAGTTATTATATTTGTGTTCTCCACTACATTTTGGGTACGTTAGCTTGCTGGTACACTTACGACCGTGATGTAATTAACTCTATACTAGCAAGTGGCATCAACTTCAATGATTATATCGATTTTCTGTGTATTTCATCTTCGATGGATTGCTACTACTTTTGTGTCGCTATCAAATTTTGTTGCTTTAACGCTGATATAATTAGCCCCACTTTCTAGCTGTTCTGACATTCCTAAAAATTTCACTATATAGGCTTCAGCTCTTCAGGTAGTTTAATCTTCTGAAGTTTCTAAGTTCATTCGAATCGCATTGTATTATACAATTTCTCCATTCGAAACATTTCGGTACCTCTTTCGTAAAACTGAAACATCTCAGCGCAACATCTTATAACGCCAGTCAAATCAGGTGCTTGCATATGAAGAAATACTTGATCCGCTTGCCGAGTTTTCAGCTTCCGTTGGACTCCAGATAAATGAGTCCAAAACGAAATACATGATCTCTGGTTATAGGGACAATGGCACACCAGATTTTAGTAGTGGCCACCTCACGTTTGACGGAGTTCAAATATTTGGGTATCCTTGAAGGTCGTGCTTTGTATCCGCTAAGGCCACTGCTAAAATCTAAACACAAACAAAGCGTTGATCAGGTCCATTGTTATGTTTGGATGTGAAAGTTGGGCGCATACGGATGGGTACGAGAGATGGCTCCTTACATTTGAGAAAAGTTTTATGCGTGTGGTTTACGACCCAAAACGCGAAATAAATAGTACATACCGAGCTCTGTATAATATAGAGATCAGTCGAGGTCTGATGAAGATCCCCGATATTGTACATGAAATTAGATTGTAGTGAGTATACGCTGGCTCGGTCACATCCGGAACGAATTGTGCACCGATCTCTGAAAGGAGAGCCACCATATGCTAGGCGCAGAGGCCGTTGCAGACACGATGTCGATACACTGATACACTCTTATGCATCGCGCCTAAAACATTGCAAAGTTGCGTTGTTTGTCTCGAAACGGTCACTAGCTTACATTGTTCACACTGAGACATTAACTTGTAACTCAATTCATGCACAACAGTATACATTTAGAAATATAGCGAGGTAATTTGTTAAACGAGCGCAAGCATTAATTCGTCATTAATTAGTTTGACGGTGGTGCGGGGCAGGACACAAAAATAACACATTCAACTATAATAATTATGATAAATCTATAAAATACGATTTATTTTTGTAGGCCAATGCCATCGTTTTAGATTGCTTATAGATGCAATTGCAAATAATAAAATCTATCTAGTCTCTGTTGTATATATATAGCCAATATTTTCTTAACATACCGTGCTTAATATGGTTAATACCTTTTGTTAATCATAAAACAAACCTTGCTGGTATAATGACTATATGGATACATATATAAAAATCTATATTACAGTATTATATCAAAACCGCACACATTAAATAAAACTAAAGAAATTATTAACCGTGTACATAGTAGATATATATTGAATGTCTTCAAGACAGGTGTTAAATTGAAAATAAAGTTTACAGTAAGACAATATTTCTTATAAATATATACACGCATAACTCTATTTAATTATAGAAAAAAAAATGTAATCAAATGAAAAAATTTAAATTAAATTTTTGGTGATATTTTCGTACATAATTGAATCAATGCATTTACATAAAAATGTCTCTACCTATACCTACCACATGTACTCGGCGATATACGTATATATGCGCCGTTCCAACTGGAAAATATATTTGAAGTTATGCTTTCTTTTTGTAATTTCTTATCGGAAATAATACACAACAAATTGGTTCTCTATACTTTTATTTTTTATTTTTTAATTGAAATTATCAATTGAAAATGTATTAGAAACGCATTCAATGTTTGGTATTTTTTCGGAAATTGAAATCAAAATATCGGATGAATTTGATATAAATATTCTTAATTATTGCGACCGCACCTGCGTGGAAGAGTTACAATTAACTTAGTTGGATGCGTGATCGCACATCAATATTTATGTAGTATATATATATACATAGTTGGACCACACCAAATATGTAATAATGTACCATACCATTGTATATATGTAACGAATTACCCATTTAAAATCTTAATCTTAGTTTTGTTGTATTTACGCATTTAAGTTTCGATTTTTAATTTTCAGATACACGGCGAAAGCATAACCAAATTCATAATATACGCGCATATATGTACTCGTATGAGATCAAATCGTTCGGTCGAATCGATTGAATGATATGCATATTATGAAAAATTATCATCACCTGATAATGTAATCAATTTATTATTGTTTTTTTTTAATATTCAAACCACATATTTTCATATCAATTTAATTTAATTTTTTTCTTTTTGTATATACGAATTACAACATGTAATCTTTTTTTTTGTATGCTCTTGTATAAATATATATATATATATATATATATATATATATATATATATATATATATATATATATATATATATATATATATATATATATATATGTATAAGTATATATCTATATGTTAAACCACGAAAAAGATAAAAAAATTAATTTAATCATTAAATGAAATGAAAAGAAAATTTCAGCTTCCTTAATTAAGAAGAATCAATTGCATTAAGCAAAAAAAAATAAAAAATGTTTTACATGCATGTTATTATGCTTTTATGTTCTTAAACCACATTTAATTTATGTACAGGTATATATATATGATTTTTATGCTGTATTATATTTTAATAGAGATTACTTGATATAAAGAACAATTTTTTTTGTTGCTGTATACCATTGATCGAGATTTTAAAGTTTATAGAAAGTTTTTATCTGGCGCAGGGCTTAAATTCACAATTTTTATTTTGCCATACAAATTCACTAACTCAAGTTCGAAAACGTCAAATTTTAAAAATTGCGATGCAATTTACTGAGATTTATGCGTCTTTTCTCTCAATTAACAATTCGTTTTTGGAAGAATTTAATTTGCTCCTGCCTGAATTTAACTTAAAAATTTTGTTAGTCATTTGCGCGATATTAATATTAACATATTGAAGGCTAGTTTTCAATGTTTCAAAAATATTCCAACGAACATTTCAGATACATTCACGTGAAGTTTTTCCTAAATCTGTCATAAAAAAAAAAAATTAGGACTTTTTTTTAGGACAAAATTCACAATTCTATATAGACGCGTGAAGTTTGTCCTAAAATTGTACTAAAAAAACACAAAAATAATTTTCGCTTGTATGTGTTAGTGTGCAATACAGATTGTCTCGATATAACGAATTTTATCTATGGGACAACAAAATTTGCTAGGAAATATACATGGTTTCCTGAATTTTCTTGGGAAAATCCTAAAAATCGGGTATCATAATGACGTATATACCGAGATATCTAAAGGTCTAAGCTATTCGAAAAATATTTAAATTTTGGAGGAAGTAGGGGATTAAGGGTTAACGACAACCAAGTTTGTTGATTATATGATTTTTCCTCATTTTCTTGGGTAAATCATAGGAAGCGGATAATGACGCATATACCAAGATATCTTAAGGTCTAATCCTCTACATATTCCAAAATTAAAGTATTTTTCGGATAGCTTAGACCTTAAGGTATCTTGGTATATGCGTCATTATGGTATCCGCTTCCTAGGATTTTCCAAGAAAATTCAGAAAATCATGTGTTCGTCGTACCAAATACAGACATTCTGCTTTGCACACTAACACATATATAAGAGGAAATGGTTTTTGTTGTTTTTTCCGACAGATTTAGGACAAATTTCACATACGTTTCAGATACGAATTTTGAACAACTTAACAATTTATTGTAATTAGAGTTTTGGCTGGGAGCGCTTCCCCAGGTGGTATAGATATAGACGAGTGCTTGCCAGAGTCCACGAATTCTGAAGGGTAGGGAGAAAAAATAAAATACTCTCTATGGGCTAAACGCAAAGGATATTGCAATAGTAAATACAACAGGTTTAACTACCAAAGGTTAAAGCTTGAAAATTCTACCTTTCTCTGGGAAGGCCGGCTCCATGGATTCTGCGACCACAACAATAAACTAAAATTCTCAAATCGAGATTAGATAATATTTGAGCAGGATGAACTGGTCACAACGATAAAACATATCTTGTACAAGGGTCCCAAGTTGAAAAGAGCAGAAGGAAAAGCTTTAATAGAATATGTCTAACAATTAGCAGAGAAGCTGAACCGGTAAGCAATCAGAAAGAATATATAACGGATTCAGATGAACTGAATAGTGAAATCGAGTGAGTCGTCCACAAATGAAAAGAAACGAGCAAGAAAGCGAAAAATTAACAAGTCACCTCTAACTTCCCACGAAAAAACCTATAAAACACAGAACACACAAATTCTTGATAAAACTCAAGAACAAGTTGATCGAAGTGATCAGGTGTCGCAATCACAACAACCACCACTAGTAATTGTAAGCAAAATAGAAACTACCGTAAGAAAGATATATAATGGATTCAAATCAGATGCAATATTAAACAATGAACTGCAGTAGCGCAGACCTTAAAGTCAATGTCCCAAGCGTAGAGAATAAAAGAAAGCTGAAGAGAATAGATAAAATCCCTGTTCCTCTCTTCATGCTAATCCTCTCTTCATTCATCAATTACCCAAAGACTCACGAAACGGGAAAATAGCATCAGGATTGCTCCTGCGATAAAAAAAAATGAATAACGAAAGATTAGGAATTACCACAGGAATTTTAACAGGAATTACCACAGAAATTTTAAACATCTTTTCGTTTTCTAATTATAATTCGAGTGATAGTCCGAAATTTTTTAAATCATTTAATGTTGAATGAAAATACAAAATTTGAGGAATATTCCAAAGATCCAAAGTTCCAAATCTGTAACATTTAAAAAAAAAATTTGTTATTCAAAACCCAGTTATATTTATTGAGACACACATGTACAATTAAATATTTCTATTTATAATTCGAGTGATAGTCCGAAATTTTTTAAATCATTTAATGTTGAATGAAAATACAAAATGTGAGGAATATTCCAAAGATCCAAAGTTCCAAATCTGTAACATTTAAAAAAAAAATTTGTTATTCAAAACCCAGTTATATTTATTGAGACACACATGTACAATTAAATATTTCCGCCCGATGAAGATGATTTGCTACTCTCGCTTGGAGAGGGCGCCATTTAACATTTAGCCATGTTGTATACCTAAAGTGCCCTCAACTAAAACTAAATCCCAAAACTGAATCATCTGAAAAGTTAGGAATTAAACCAGTCACAGGGTTGTGCTCAATATATTATTAGAATGTTATCAAAATGGCTTCAAAAGCATCCAAATTTTGCCGCTTTGTTCTACAAACAAACTACCTGATTTATGTAATCGGTGAAAGCAACTTCAATAATAGTTCTGAATATTTTGGTCACGACAATGTTGTTTATAGATGTGATCGCAATCTTGAAACTAACTCTAAAAAATCTTGCATTTTAAACTAATGAGTGCTGCAATAATATTAGTCTCATCAGGAGTTGAGCAGATTTGCGTGAAGAATAAAATTTATCAACTGCTGCATGTGTCGATTCGATTGAAGAAGTAATTAATTTACTCCAAGTACTTGGTGACTTCAATCTTCTAAATATCATCTGGAATTTAATTGCATTCTTCCATGCAATATACAGTCAGATGCAGAATCTCTATGCGTTGATGACATGCTTGGGTATAATTTAAACCAAATTAACACCATTGCTAATAATCTGGAGAAGTTTTTAGATCTCTTTAGATGTTTATTTCAAATTTAAGTAGAAGGCCTATATGGGCAGCGTCCAGGAAAAATTTAGAATAAATCCAAAACAGTTCTGGAAATACTTCAGATCTAAACATGAAATCGAGGGGTACCTTTCTAACATGACTTATAACAATATAATTCGAACTTTGCTATTCGAAGTTTTGCAAACAAATATTTTACCAAACTACTTTTGAACTTTATTCAAACTGAAACTGTTATGCGTTGTGTCTCTATATAATTCGGTCATTGGAAAAAGAAATTAAAATATTTTTTTAACATATAACTGGTTGCGCACGAACACATTTCATATATAGACTGTCTGTAGCATTATTGTCAATCATAATGAGGATGTGAAACAAGACATTTAATGGCAGCCTAAATCATGTACGAGACATATTCAAGCCCTAAAAGTGTTATAACAATTGAAGTGTCCGTCAAAATTGACAATATTGTATAATTTGAATTACAGATTGCAAACCGACGAAATTTGAAAAATCATCTTAATTTCGAATGAAAATTCAAAATTTGAGGAATATTCCAAAATTCAAGATAGATTGGAGATTTTCAAGAGCGTTTTTAATCGATTATTTTAATCAGCTGGGCATTCAATTTCTCGCAGAAAGCGACTACAATGCTAAACATGTGCAATGGGGTTCGAGATTAACAACACAATTAAAGCCCTTAAACGAGCATTGAGAGAAGAAAAAGACTCAGGATTCCAGAGTTACCTTTCTGGACTCTCGGCGACCGAGAAGACAGATTATTCACTATGGAAGGCGACAAAATAACAACAAAGATGACAACATTATCGAATCCACCAATTAGGCAACCAGATGGACATTGGGCCAGAAGTGACGTAGAAAAGGCTACTGCTTTCTCTAACCACTTGAAAAAAATATTCACACCAAACGAAAAAACTAGCAACAGTGAACTACCAAAGTTCACGGAGGACCCTTCGAAACCAATTCCTTTAAAATTTAAGAGGAAAAATGTTAAAAATACTATTAAAAATTGCATAAATCCAAAGAAAGCTCCAGGATACGATTTTATTACCGGAAAAATGATCAGAGAATTACCTGATAAATGCATAAAACTCATAACTTATATTTTTAATGCGATTATGAGATGTGGCTATTTCCCTGAAAAATGGAAAATATCGCAAATTACAATGATTCTGAATAAGTATACTTCCGATGATTTCTAAACTAGTTGAAAAAATGGAATTACAAAAATTAAAACCAATATTATCAGAAGAACAGATTATACCAGACCACCAAAAGAAATATTGTTCGGCAGTTTTCCTAGACATTGCACAAGGGCCTTATATACAAAATAAAAACTCACCTGCCAAAAACATTTCATGCAGTCCTTTAAGGCTATACTTGTTTCAAAGAAAATATCAAGTGAAACACAACTGGCGTACTGGGGCCAGTATTGTATTTGCTGTATACTGCCGATCTACCAACAACTGATAAAGTTGTAACATCAACATTTGCAGATGGCACTGCTATCATGTTTTCACACAAACTGCATTCCTCAAACTGCATCAAGAGAATGGCAAGATCATTTATACAAAATTGAAAATTGGCAAAGAACGTGACGGATCAAAGCGAATGAAAACAAATCAACACACATAACATTTACGATGAATAAGCGTACATGTCCAGAGGTTAAATTAAACAAGTTACCATTCCTCAACAAACAAACGTCAAATACTTGGGTCTTCATCTTGATAGAAGATTGAGATGGAGAAAACACATTGAATCAAAGCGCAACCAAATAAAAATAATATTCTTAAAAATTTACTGGCTGATTGGAAGAAAATCAAAAATTTCCCTAGAATGCAAGGTTCTACTATACAAAATGATTCTAATTCCTATATGGACATATGGAATTCAACTGTGTGGATGTACTAATAATAATACTTCGCTGTATTACAAATGCTCCGTGGTATATCCGAAGTTGCAACATCCATAGAGACCTTGGGATTAAAACGGTCAAAGATATGATCCAATCACACAGTTTGAAGTACATTTCGAAACTGGAAACTCACCCCAACGAATTAGCAAGACAACTATAAATGCAACCGAAATATAGAGTAGATCCACTAGATCTAATGTATTGATAAATTTAATTTAAATACATATTTAAGCTAACACACATTATTAACTATTTAATAAATTTTTGTTTAGATTGTAAGCTTTGCACACTTCTTGTTAGTTTCGTATAAAGAAAGATTCAAGAATAAAGCCATTGGCAGTTTAAAAAAAAAAAAAAAAATTATCGTTTAATATTCAAATTTTAAAAATTTTTAATTTTATCTTGAAAACGTGAAAAAAATTTCGAAATTCTTTGAATTTTAAAATTGAATTAAGTAATTTAAACGTTTTAAAAAATTGTAATTTTTCAAAACCGAGTTAATACGTCGAGTTAATTAAATTTAGAATTGTACACATCAAATAAGATTCCGAATCTCCATTATAGGCAATCTCGCACCCATAATTGTTTTTTTAATACTCAGGCCCAATATTGGGTCCCAGGTCCCTTTGGAGCAGATTGTGATTCGGTTCTGGTCCACATGCACAGCAAACTATAATAACAAACTAAATACTTGATAATTACAGTTGACCAAACGAAAATTTTGATCACCCATGTTTTGTGTATAAACTCGGTGTTTTGATCACCTATTTCGAGTTTCATTTAAAAAATAACATTTCCTGAAAATCACTACTGTATTTTTGTACATGTTAGGTTGTCTTATTATCAATCTACCTAATTTTTTTATGGTCGTCGTCTTCGTCTCTATATATATGTATATATACATACATACCTAACATTATATTCAATTTTTAACAAAAGAAACTATTAAACGCTTCTTTTTGTTATGTTTTCGGTACATTAAACATATACATCTTTCGTTTTTATTATGAGAAAAAATCAAAAAAAAAAAACCACCAACAATTTCTTATGTATGTGTACTTAAGAAAATCTACTTGCTTCGTCTTTCACGACTTGTATATATGTAATATGTACATATATACATACGTATGTATAATCATGGGCCAAGCTATTTAAATGGTTTTGAGATCATAGATATATCGCGTTAGGTATACGAGGCACCACTAAATTCTTTTGTTTTTTGGGAAAATAGCCAAAAAACTATGTATGATGATTATATGGCTATGTACTAAAAAAACAACAGCATAAAACAAAGATAAAAGCGAAAATTATATGTTTAAAATTTATGTTGCGACTAAATATCTATATTTGGGAGCATAATAAAAATAAAAATAATCTGGGAATGCGCTATATATACGATATTATGCAAATTTGTTGTTTATTAAAATTATTAAATCATGCGATAGGTTTTTATTTACTTTGCACGCATTTAGTAACAATTAATTCACCAATCACTTATACGAACCGAAAATTTAAAATTATTGACTCCCACTCGCGCGCACATATTAAATTATAGAAAAACCCTTCAATTTTTTTTTTATTTCCAATCAATTTGTGTTTTTATGATTCTACTGAACGTTGTATGTATATAATATACATAAATAAGCATAAAAATTTGAATATTTATGATTTTGTGTTGCTATTTACTTTTTTTTGTTGGATGATTGGAAAATATGAAGCGAACAAAAAAAAATGGTCGATTAATTAATTGCAATTACATGTCAATAAATATCTATATATATGTATAAATATTAAAATAATGTATTTAGCGAACGACGAATCAAACCTGGTGACAGCTTGTGACAATGTTTTTTGTTTTGTTTTCGATACGACGAGTTTGATACGTCTTATAAACAAATTTAATGACTTACCATAGATTATTAATGAGTAATTTATTAATTTTAGTTATGGGGTTATTACACAAATAGAAATCAGCTCTAACGCAAAACTAAAAACTAATCAAACAATGTAATAATATGAAGTAATTAATATGATTTTTCAATTTTATTGGCATTTCCAAATTAATTTTGAATTTTTATTTATTGCGGATATAATTAAAATGGAAAAAATATATATTTTTTTATATTTGTATTTATGTACATATACCTTGGGAACCAATGACGGGATGATGACGACGGTATTCTATGGTGGTATATATATAGTGGCAATGAATAATTATTTATTTATTGGTTTGATTATATAACAATAAATTTTATTGATTATTGATCTGGAACGCACCATTTTGTGAAATATATATATACTTATGTGTATGTACACATAAATGCAAATTTAATTATTTCGCCCAGTTCCGCGTGTGCCGCACCTCTTCTGTCATTGGAATTGTAAATTGGAGAAACATTGCGGCCATATTTAAAAAAAATTATAGTTGGGCGGATCACTGCAGGACTCAATGCCACAAATGGGCCCACGATGTAAGGCCCGGAAAAACACACATACTTACACATTAAAAACACACAACCTTGATTTCACCATAGGGAATTGAAACCGAAACCCTCGAATACCAAACTATACCAAAGCTATATGACACTAAATTTACTGTGCTTTCGGTTTCATTCATTATTCATCTGTCTAGTTTGCCAGACGGTTTATTATTCATAACTTTTAAACTATATTCGGACGCCGAAAACAAATACTCTTCATTCAACACTGAATTTCTCCAGTCTAAAACTAAACGTAATCCAAGGCAATCACGCCACTTGGATTATATTAGTCAATTTAACACGGATATCCAGGATTTTCAAAGTACCGATAACGTTGTTGCATATCAACAACGAAACGGCCACTTATCCTGCCAAAATCAGCAATGTCATGGGCAAACGCTCACACCGACAGATCAAATCTGCTCTCAAGGTGCGAGGCAAAACAGTTAATTTGATATCAGAAGTACCAGCCGGTTTACTTAGTATCGGTAAACAAATCGATATTTTTGTTCCGAAATCACTCGACAACTGCACGATTACGTTTTGGTCAGGGTTAATAAAATCGAACTGGGTTATAAACTTCATACGATGGACCATACAAGATTAGACGCCGCATACGCCAGCAATTTACTGTCTGTATTAGAGACAAACAACAATCGATCTCGAACGATACATTGAAACCAGCATACGGTCAGTTCAGCTAACCAAATATCAGTCAAGAAACGATATAAAACCGTCTGATTTGTAGTATAATACCTCAAATTTGATGGTTTTCCGTCTGCGAAGGGAGTCATGTACCAGGTCAAATATCACGGCTTACTGATATTCGAAACTATAACAATAACCAAATTAAAGAAATTCGATGGCTGGTTGTACGTAATTTTTGATTACTTTACTTAATTTTTTTTTGAAATAGTAAATAGTTGAGTTATCTGTGGAGTAAAAAATAATAAATATTCTCGACACCAAAACTTTATCTAACTTGCCAAGCCCTCATATAGTCAACCGCACGAAAAATTGTCCAGCACTGATTCAAGGCAAAATTTCGTGTAATTTACTATGTGGGTATGGCGTCGAGACATTTTTTATTTTAAATATCATTTAAATATTATTAAGAATAACATTTCGTTACCAAGTTTTGGCCAGCACTCACATAAAATACGCAAGATTATAACTTCCATTAAAAATAATCAAAGGATCTCTGATTATGACCGTACCATAAAATTGAGTACAAAATACGAAAAGGCACACGACAATGATCGATGAATTGGTCACTTTGGCAAGAACATCTATAATGCGGACGCTATAAGTTGACCGGCCACCAATTTATTAGGAACATAATCATTCACAGCAATCAGTACATCACCGCCTCTAAGACTGGTTTTCAAATCGAATCGGTCCTTTCTGTGGCCGATACAGTTGGATAGAAAATATTCTTCAGAATTCATATTAATGACATGCCAGGTCTCGCAAATAATATCAAAATTATTATCAAGCAGGCCCAAACGAAAAGCTTTGGCTTAACCGCGAATATTATGTTTTCGTGATGTCATGTGATGGTTAAGTGAATTCAACAAGCGTTTTACAGCTTGCCATCTTAACTATTTTTGCAAATTTATCTAAGTTGATGTGCTTATATTTAGCGGGAGCGCATTGTCACTATTTTTGGCCAAATTCAAATGTTGACCTGCTAACGTATTTCAAATCCAATTTTATGTACGATTCGTCTTCGATCACAACTCATTCACTAAATTTTGTCAAAACTTTGTTATAGAGCAGCCTGGCAAGTTTAGCGGACAAAGTTCTAATTATCTGAACGATTTGAGTTTTTAATAACTCAGTAGCTCATAGCTTTCCTGAACTCGAATTCGTGCTTATATTTAGCGGGAGCGCATTGTCACTATTTTTGGCAAAATTCAAATTTTGACCTGCTAACGTGTTTCAAATCCAATTTTATATACGATTCGTCTTCGATCACAACTCATTCACTAAATTTTGTCAAAACTTGGTTGTAGAGCAGTCTGGCACGTTTAGCGGACAAAGTTCTAATTATCTGAACGATTTGATTTTTTAATAACTCAGGAGCTCATAGCCGTCCTGAACTCGAAATCGTGTTACCATCAAAGATCTCCGAATTAATTTTAATGTAAGTTATAATCTTCTTGTAAATTTTTTTATTATAGTTGTGCAGTTTTTTTCGATTTTTATGAGCTGCTCGTTCTACGCTGAAACCATCTTTATACGATGTTAAAACAATTTATATCGTTGTTTTGCATTTATCCTAAAGAAATTATCTACATTATTGACGTTGTCTACGTTGTCGATAATCGCTTGCAGTTATAACTGTTTTTAAATTTATCTAACTTGATGAAGTGCTAACCTGTTTCAAATCCAATTTCACGTACCTTTCGTCAACCATCAAAACATATTCCCAAAATATTGTCAAAACTTGGTAATAGAACACCGACACACACCCGGCACATTTAGCGGAAAATTTCTGGTTATCTGAATGATTTATGGCTTTTTTATAACGGATCCGACTTGGATCATTACAACATGAGCGTCAACTTCATAGACTCAGGTGTGATGCTTTTCGTCCCATCAATTTATCACTGTGGCTGACTTTAATCTACCCGACATAAATTGGCTTAATGGCGATACCATCTTTATACCGTCCATCATCGACCATATTGCTAGTATCTCTACGACTCAGCTAAACCGTATACTAGTAGCAGCCGAAGTAAATTCCTTTACTTGCTATTTGCAAGTGACGTCTCTAGATTTCTTTGATTGATTTCCTCAACAACTCCGATTGGAGTTTCCTCAACGTGACGCGCTACAGTTTAAACGAAGTATTGATGTTCAACGACGTTCCCAGCAGTAGAATTTAAAGACACGCTCCATTTGTTAAAAATATAAAAACTATAAACTCCGAAGCCGTGGTTTAATATTGAGATGGTGCATCTCCATTCCTTATATAGAGGCTGTACGGTTCGAGATTGCATGCTCCAACTTTATGTCGATAAAGGTCATGACGGTATTCCACGATTCTAGTCAAGAATTGTGCGGAGTGGTCCTTGCGATTACCTTTATATTTAATGAAAGCCAATTTTCAAGGTGAGTAGAAGAAACGAGGTGTGTAATTATTGGAAGATCTCCATTCTATCCGTCAAACTCAAGCTCATTGAATCCATGGTTCATAGGGTCCTGCTCTTTCATAGTTAATAATCTGCGGCTCGACGTTGTTTATATGACTTTGCTAGAGTTTTTTATAAGATCCATCACTTAATCCTTATCACCAAGTAGAATTTACACTGTCAGATCATTCTTGTTTATTTGTTTCTGCCTTTCCGATCGCTGACAATTCGTTAGGATTTTGTTGATTGCTTGCATGATCTTAACATTTTCCCTCAAATTAGTAACATCTACCACTGCAAGAAGCTGCAGGTAAGACTCTTTCATTTTATCGTATCCGCTCACCTATTTAGCATCAATACCGTCTATACAACGAACCTGTTGATATAGAGTCAAGTTCATGCCCGATCTAGTAATAATGTTTTTGATCGACGCTAGTTTTACCAGATACATTACCGTTATTATCCAAAATGCAAATATAATGTTAGGCTTTATTAAGGCGGAATTCTTTCTGTGATCCAATTACTCTAACTGCATTGTACATACTACTCTAATTGGCTCCTTCGCCACAATTCTTTCAAGCGAATTGAGAATCTACTGTTTTTACGGATAACTGAATATATTCTGCCACCTGACCAGGATCGCTGTAATTCATTAAAATTGCAACGTTTAGATCATAGACAAGATGTAGCATCCGCAGTTTTTGTCTGATAATTAATCTCTTAGGTTCTGAGCTGAGCTTCTCGCACACCTACATTTGCTTACTCCCGAACGTCATAAGGGTCAACGTGAATTGTGTGACATTTGTTAGAATTAAAGGCAACAAGTCTTAAAGTTTGCGATTATTGAAAACAACAAGAGTTCACTTTGTATGTGCTCTGCATAATCTGGATAGCAAAAATGCTAAATACTATAGACTATGGAATAATTTCCCGGAGCCTTAGAACCACTGCATTTCTAACATTAACATTAAAAAAGATATCAGTTGTTCAGATTTCTTGCACCGTGGCCCCTTCGTGGCATTACAAATTAAATAAATCGGGCCCTAGTTTAATTAAATTCCTAGAACACGATTATTCAAAAACTGGGATGGCGCATCATGAAGCTCGTTCTTATAGATTAATGCTAGGATGAGATCCTCTTCTAATATCATAGTAAGTTTATAATGCCGCATTCTGGTGTAAAAAAAAATCGCTAAATCTAAATTTTCTAACGATTTTGTATAAGAGCTTGATGTTAAGATTCAAACAGTATCAACAATCTTTATCTGGCCGATCTTTACCGATTACGATGAAACTGGACAAGTTTGATATAAAAGAGATTCTAAAATGATTGTTTCATTATTTCTGGAATATATTCATGGGACAGAAATAGGCCATTCTTTGGCCGAATGCACTTGCAGTTACTAACACAACTATACATAACCGATTAAGGACAAATGGACGGCAAAGAAGAATGGAGATACAGGAAGCAACCAGGCTATTTCTTGACCTATACTTGACATATTCGTCAGAAGTGGAATTCTTAACTTATTTTCGGATAAAGTTCGGGAATATGGCTAACTAGAACGGAGCTAGACCATTCCTTGGCTAATTAAAATGAAATTCAAAAATACGATAAAAATTGGATTCTTAACTGATTTTTGAACAAAGTTCTGGAATGTGGTCCAAGAACGGAACTGGGCCATTCCGTTACCGATTGCGGTGCGACTAGACAAGTTTGATAGAAATGAGATTCTCAACTGATTGTTTGATTAAGTTCTGGAATAGGACCATGGTGCCAAAGAACGCCAATCTTTGACCGATTGCGCTTGCGCAGTTACTAATTGGATTTCACATATACACACAGATTCAGAACGAATGTACAGCGAAGTGGAACGAAACGAGGATTTTTTTTTGAAACATTGGCAACTGGAATGGTACTAGGCTATTCCTTGGATAAAGAACGGAACTAGGTTATTTCGTTTTTAGAATAAAAGACTTTGATGGTGGGAGTTGGGGAAATTTTCCTACAAACTTTTACCAATTAAACACAAATACATAACGGCACAGAAATCAAGTCATATTTTATGTGGGACTACTGAAATTAACCGTCAATTTTCCAAAACTATCTCAACTCTCCTCAAATTCGAAAAATTGTGTTAAGTTTGTCAGGAAACAATAGAATTAAGGAGAAATATGAAAGGGCTATCATATTTGTATAAAATTTAACACATCATACTGAGGTTCTAAAATATTTCTAAATTTCTGTTGATTTCAAATTCAACCATTTTGATTGTATCTAAATATAAGAATATTACAAAACTTCAATATTCTAGCTATAAACACTTGTACCAATATTTTATTTTTTAATTCGCGCATTTAAGCGCAACATATTCAACATTTCCATATTTATTTAAATAAAAATCTAAATCATACCAGTTTTAGGATTTGGTTTTCCGCTTACGATAAATCACATTAGTATATGTATATAGTGTGTTAAGTCTTAAGTATATAGTAAAATATATTATTAATAAATTACAAAATAAATAAGCGAACAACAAGAGAAAAAAAATTATTGTAATCCGCGCAAATTAAAAATGAACTAAAGCAACAACAACAACAATAATAATTTAGAAAACTTATAATTTTTTTTTTTTTCGATTCAAGTGTTTATTTATTTATTTAGGTATATTTACATTTTTATGACTTTATGTTGATCTTAAAAATCAATCAAGCAATTTTTTTTGTTTTTTATTTTATCGGAAAAAAACAGTAATGTACGCTAAAATCGCGCTTATTTTATTTTTAATTATGTTTTCGTTTTTTTTTTTTTTGGTTCGTATGATCTATTGTTGTGGTTGATTAAATTTATCATTGAAATTATTAGATTAGAAATTACATTTTCTTCTATATACAATTGTAAAAACTATAATGAATAGAGATAAGTTTTTTATATAAAACTTTTGATAATTGAAAATTTATAGAAACAACGTGATTACAATTAATTATAATCAAAATCGGTAGTAATTAAATTTATATGTAGAAATATTGTTTGCAATACAATGTTGAGTTAAAAGTTCTCAATGGTGCACATTTCACAAAATTTAAACTTCAATTGAACAGTGAATCGAATTTCATGCAGTTCCCAATATTTATACATATTTGAATATTTTTATTGTATCAATTCCAGTTCACATTTCAAGTTGAATACAAAATTAAATTTTAATTTTAATTATTTAATTTAATTTAATTCCTATAGTTACATTTTAAGTCTCTTAAAGGAACTCTCCACTCTTACGAAGTTGATTACGGTTGACATCCAAAACGTAAACAGGATGTCCACGTGAAAGATGCAATGATTTTCAACTATACATGGTTTATCGATGTGAATGATCGATGCCAGATAACTTATCATCGAATTTAAAATTTGTTAAGTAGTCTCAAATCAAACTTATTTAGATAGACAAATTAAAATTTTTGAAATATTATTCGTTTTATTATCAGGTAAGTAAATAAATAACCAAATAAGCTAATAAAATAAATCAATAAAATAAACAGATGAATTGTTCCAACAAGTTCGCTTCGTTCATCTTGATAAATTCTTAAAAACTAGTTTACACAAACAGCCACCATATAGGGAAATAATCTTAAAACATTTAGTCGAACAAACAATGTCAAAGAATATAATTTAAAATTTACAACTGGAGGGGTTTCATCGTTTTCCAAATCAATCAAGGGTATTGGATCAATGGTATATTATAGACTGCCAATTAAATAAATTAATAAGTAAATAAATTAAACAATTATTTGTTTGATAAATTTACAGGCTAACAAGTTAATTAATTAATAAATTAGTAAATTACCACAACAATACATAAACATTTGATTAATAAAATAAAAACTAAGATGAATAAATTCTAAAATTACTAAATTTAAAAATTCTAAATTCTAAATTTAATTAATTTTCTATTAAATGTGTTAATCGATTAAATTATAGATTATTCAATTTTCTAATTTATTGGATTATTAAATTTTTAATTTATTAATTTTTAAATTTACAATATATTTTCCTAATTTGACTTTCACACTAACCCAAATACGCATAGTAACTTGTTGTTTATGTTTAAGGATAAACTTAGGACAAACATCACCCACGTTCGTAAACTATTCGGACTTGAATTAGTCTAGATTTTTAAAAAGTTGTCGGCGGTAGGCGTTAAAAAATTAAGATCAATTACAGCCCACTCTAGAATACCGTAATGCTCCTGTCCATCATCCTCATTAATCACATAATCAACGTTAACATATAAAAAAAATGTGGGCCCCTTGTTTTAAATTTTTCTTAGTTAAAATTACAAAAGACAATTTTACATCAATTTAGTAAAATCAATATTGGTTTTAATTCAGATTTAATCCAATTAGATTTTAGGTATAGATGAAATAAAAAAATATAAAAATTGAATCATGTTTAAAAAAAAAATAGGGCGTTGTTTTGATTTTATGAAAGGACGATTATATTTTGCTTACCAAATTAACAGTAAGTGGGAAATAAAATACCACTTGTGGACCAAAATTTGCAAGAAGCGTCTGGTCACCAGGAGGTGCGGCTTCAAACAGTTCTCATGTAAGAGGTGGCTGATTTTATGTGGCAGGAGGTATAAAATGCTAGAGTAAGGATACCTTGAACAAAAAACCAAGGGATGAGCCTGAAAACAGGAAAATGTATGGTGTAGAGACTCGGAAACCCAGTACCGGCGACATTCGGGAGTGAGCAAGTGGGCCCCAGTCGTCGAAATCAAACGACCACAATGTCTCCGCAGTGGTGTACTTGGCTGCTGGGACAGATTTTAATACAAGCTTAATAAGGGATGATGTTTCTCAGAGGAGTAACAAAATCTTAAGATCATCAACTATTTAAAAAACCAATTCTATAGGTGATAATAATATGACTTTGTCTTAACCAACAACTAATTCAAATGTTGAAAGCGAAAAAAGTACACTTCATAACAAATTAAAATGCCTAGAAGAGGTGGTCTCAATGATGAGTAATGAATTTACCCCATTAAAGAGAGAAATGGAAAACTTGAAAAGGATCATCGAATCAGGTAAAAAAAAACAAATCTGTAATGAATATTACACAGACGTAGAAGAACTCGGAGGAGAAATAGGAAACAATTCCCGGTGGATACTAGGATCAAGAAACACAAGAAAAACTAAAGGAAGTGGCAAGAGAATCTGATTGGATCGTAAAAAAAACAAGCGCGGAAAGAAAAGAACGGCAGTATCATCACCAGAATATGTTGAACAGGGAAAGCAAACATCAACATCGAGTAAACCGACTACTCAGCGCATCGATGATATTCCTAACACAGGGGGAAAAAACAGCCTCCACCATAATAAATATAGTTGGTATTAAAGACTATTCGGTTGCCAAGGCTCTAATCCCATCAATTACGGGCAACAACTTCAAGTTAGTAGCACTAAATAATGATGTTTGGAAGATAAATGTTCCAGACTCAGATACTTATAGAAATTTCTCTATGAAGTTTAATGCTGAGAAGTGGAATATATATGCAGGAAAGACCAATTAAGGTTATGGCTATAGGACTACATCAAAAATGTGAAAGTGAAGATATAATTACCGAGCTGCAGAGTAAAGGATTCAACATTAAGGATGCTGCAAACATCATCAAAAAAGAGAAAGGTAAGGCAAGCTGTAAGCTGCCTCACTAAAGAATTACAAATATAAGAAATTGCGCTAGAAAGACTGATCTAAACCGTACAAAAACCCTGCTAGCGAAGCCCCGACCAATTAGAAATGAGGATGGAAGCTGAGCCCGAAGCGGTAAACAAAAAAACAGACTTGTTTGAGAGACTCTTAGAAGAAACGTTTTAACCATTACCTATAATGCAAACTGCGGATGAAAATGTTAACCTACTGAAACGATTTGATGAGCTTGAAATACAAAGTGTTTCTCTACAAGAGCTAAAATTCAAAATTTAAACATGAAAAAATCTCCTGGTTACTAGCTCATAACTGGACAAATCATTAAAGAACTACCAAATAAACCGATACGTAGACCTACAATCAATGCTGTGTTTAGACTAAGATACGTTCCAAGGCAATGGAAGGTGGCAGAGATACTCATGACCTTAAAACCTAACAAACAATGTAGCGATAAAATGTCCTTCAGACCGATATCCATACTCCCAACCATATTCAAGATTTTTGAAAATTTCTCCTGAAGAGAATAAAACCCATAATGGTGAACAGAAATTTCATTACTGACCACCAGTTTGGATTCAGAGAAAACCACTCGACTATAGAACAAGTCCATAGAATCACATATATTATAGAACGTACACTAGAACCTAAAATATAAAATGAACTCCTGAAAAACATGCCAAAAAGAAAAAGAGCTGAACATAAAGTATAGGAAGATGTATTGGGTCTTAGGTAGACATTCTGAACTATCTATACACAATAAATTGAAACCGATATGGACCTGTGTATACAGCTTTTGGGTTGTACCAAGAAAACGAACATCAAGAAGATACAGACGTTCCAAAACAAAGTACTTCGGAATATTGTAAATGCTCCATGCTACATTAAAAATGAAGACCTCCATCGAGATTTAACGGAACATCGAGATATACAGATTTGTCTGTTATAAAATATGCGTGGCCTTGGAAGTCATCTGTAAAGTAACAAATTTCCCTACTAGTTCCGATCAGGATTACCCGACAGATATTGAAAATATAGATTTATGTTGTGTGCTAGTATATATGCCAAATCGCAGATTTTGTTTTATTCATGATTAGTTATGCTATTCACCACTAGGCGATTTGCTAATTAATTTAACCTCCTCATTATGTTATTTATTGTTTAGATTTGAGTTACATTCATATTATTTAAAATCCTATATTTTTTTTCGAGCTCACTGTATTTTGCCATTTGACAAATGGAATTATCAAGCCACCTCTGCTTTAATGCCTTATTTTGTCGGAATGTTTATTTGTATGTATTGATGTGGGTCTGCAACTGCTGACTATTATGGACACATGTTTAGGTTCGATGTTAATATTTCATGTTATAACTTTTAAATTGTCGATGTAATTACGAGGTAAAGGGCTCCCATCATGCCAAGAAAGGCCTGGTGACCTTGGAGTTCACTTCTCAAGATAGATGTATTTATAAGCGGTTTGTTCCAGGAATTCAAAAAAGAATTAAAAGTGTTTTCAAATAGTTAATTTTGACCCTAAGATCTATGCCAAGAGAAGGTGTCAATTCTCGTGTGACTCCATCTTTACCATCGAAATTTGTCCGATGCAACAATGCTTCATCGACTGTTATTGTAATATGTTCTTCAGAAATGGTACTTAAGCCGTACTTAGTTTCTGCCTTAACGTTAAGTCAATTTTCCTGTTTAAATTATACCGAATAGTAAATTTCAATGATTGCAATTCTGTCTTCTGGTTTTAAGATTTATGTCATTCAACGTCATGCTTGTCACTAACTTTAAAACAAACAAAATCAAATCATATGTCAGCTTATTAAAAATGGTACGTGCTGTAATTAGATAGTAATCTATCTGACTAATTGAATATATATCTGATTATCAATTAATTCCAAGATATTTGAAACTATGCACAGACTAAATTGTCAAACAAATTGCTGGACAAGGAGGACCATCTCTAGAGCAGCGAATATTGTGATAAATTTTATCGTTATTGGAGTCGGACCCATTGAATAATTAGAGTTATAGTAAGGAAAATTCATTTTTTACCCTTAACATTTAGACTCTCTGCGAACGATTTTTAATAGATGATATGAACCAGTTCAATCAAAGCATGGTTTGACGCCAAACCACAACTAAAATCAAATTTAGAATTACTACAATAGTTTGAAAAATTTGAATTTTTTTTTGAAATTTGCGTGAGTAAAGATCGACCATCTTTCTTAAATGGTGGAATTGGGGAAGTCACCTTCAGTAGTAATATGATTGCAGAGGACACATAATATATCAACAAATTAATGATGAAGCACAACTTTAATCTATAGAAAATATACGATTGAAATTGTGAATAGAATAGCACGTTCACAGAATAGGAAAAATCAACACATCACCCAAAAATAAGAATTTGTTTGCAGCCTAACACATTCTTTAAATAAAAAATATTTTCAATTGATTACTCTTGTCAGGATCAAACATTCTAAAATATCATATGTCAGTTAATTGTACTATTCTATCCACAATTTCTTTTAGTTTAATTACACGTCGTTGTGCTCGGCTTTGGGACAAATTTCGTGTAAATATTGAAAAAAAATTAGGGCGTTTTTCTATTTCATAATAACCAAAGAAGTTTTTTTGTTATTTATTTTATACGAAGTAAGTAAGTAAGTTATTTTTTTCCGAAAATATAAGCAACGCCCTAATTATTATTTTCATTTATGTTTAATTTAATATATACGTTATCAGTTTTTTTGATATCTTGAGAAAAGTGTTTTAAAACCATAGTTTTGAATTCACTTACATAGTTCTGTAATCAGGAAATAGTTTATCTTGTTAACTCGTACCTGAAAATAAACGAAAAAAAATTGTATCCATTAGGTAATTCACTAAACAATAATTTAAATATTAAAAATATATTTGCACTATTGATATACAAAGTGACCCAGAATCATAACATTTATTACTCTCTCCTGCAGCAAAAACTAAACCAAATTCATTCATTAAAGATCAAATCGGCTTTTTATAGAAATTCGTAACATTCCCAAGCACTACGTAATCATATATTTTTTTTTTTTTGAATATTTTGACGAATGCAAATTACTTATCGCGCGCGTTTACAACACATTTGAATGAAAAATCTGTTGTAAGATTATAAACTTAAGATTAGTGCGGTACATACATATTAGAAACTTTAATATTTTTAGTAAGTATATATAGTAGATTTATAGAGAGTATATATGCGAGATATGGATCAAGAATGAAATTAAGAAAAATGACGACGAGTGAGAAGAAATCTATTTATTTCAAAAGATGTACATCTAATTAAATTTTGAAAAGAGAAAAAAAAAAACAAAAAAAATGATAAATTAAGAAGAACGAGAATTTTGTTGTTGTTCTTATAAATTTGTTGTATGGTGTTGTGTTGTTTATGGTCACTGGTACATAGAGGTATATTCATATATAAAAGAATTGAAAAATACAACAGAATCATGAGACGTTGAAAGATTTTAATCTTAAAGCACATGATTTTATATATATGTATATGTATATGTATATGTACATATAATTTTTTTTTGTCTTCTATGGTTCTGTTACAGTTTATGTTTGAATGTCACACTTGTATAATTAATTACAATATTTGTGAGAAAGAAACTTTATGACTTCAATCATCTTTTTAGGTGACTTTTACTTGTGTGTAGTTAATGTATCAAAAAAAAAAAAATAGATATATATTTTTTTTATATATCTGTATCTAAAATGTCGATCTATAAATTTGATTAAAGAAAACATAAAATGTTGTTAAATTATTGTTATATAGACGCGAGATCATATTTTTGGTCATGTTTTTTGTACACTTTTTTTTTTGGGTGATTAAATGGGTGAGGGTGTGAGAGTTAGCATAATTTTAATGAGTCATATATAATATGTCGTGTACGAAATGTGATTTATCGACTACATTGTATATAGTCGAAAAGTTAATCAATAAGCCATGTGTACATACGTATATCTAGGTACTGATATACCAAAAATGATAAAAACATATCCTTCTAAAAATTTCATAAAAAAAAATACAAATATGTATATATAAAACCTCATCATCCCACTCGTTACGACCTATGATATCGTATATGAGTAATCTAATATTTTACAATTTTTCTTCTAGGTTATATATATAATGACATTCATATACCTGTCGTCTAAAAATACAAAAAAAAAATTCCAAATCCTCTCGTCCTCAAGCTACACATATCCTATAAAAAAAAAAAAAGGATACAATGTTTCTTGGCTTTTCCCTTGGAAGGTACTAGATTAAAAATCTACACACATAAATAATTAATTGAAACAATGACAATGTCCATTTGTAAACTTAACCCCATATATCTAATATCTATATCCTCGCACAAGAACAACAACAACAAATCAAAAAAAAAAAGGATACTACTGAATTTAATTTTTGTTATAACTAAACAAAATTCCTTTCTTAATAAATTCCATTCCTTGTACATAGATATATGTTGTGTTGTTCTGAAACATTCCATAATTTTTGAAATGTATTTAAATTAATAGTCTCCTGTCTCCTCTCGAACCATATACGTATTTATTACTCGTCGTATATTATAGTTTTATATACATATGTATGTATGTATATATGAATATAACCGCACCAGCACCTATTTAAGGGATATTTAACAAATATATTTGGACGATAGGGTGTGGGTGTGTGTGTGTATATTAAAAGAACATATTCTTGTGTGTCTCATGCATATTCAATAGATTTTTTTTAAAAAATAATAGTTGTAAATGAATGATTATGACAGTGATCGTAAATTTATGATAACACACATAACAACATACATTTTATGGTTTTATTTTACATATGATAATGTTGTACAATTAATTAAAAAATATATAATTAAAGTACCAAATATGTATAGGCTGTTTCTATATCACAAGGACGGTGACTTTTTATTGAAATGATTTTTTTTTATAAACAATTACTCCAATCTCTATAGTCACCTGGACTAATGAGCATTTTTATTCTAACTTTATTTGTATTAATCTATGGCTTCTTCCCACTGGTGTTCCATAGTGTCTGATAAATTGAAGTAAACCACATCGTTGTTGTGGATTTTAGATCAGCATTATGCTGTTTCAAGCTCAAAAGGTTTAGTTCGTTTGAGCATGCGTACAATATCTGTGTTGTTTAACAGCTTAGTTACCTCAGTGGTAACATGTTGTTCGAGCCTTTGCCTATGTCTCAGTGCATTCATTATGGAGATCTCTGCTCCTAACATATCATGGAGCATCAACGATGTTCCATAATACTTTGTTTCGAAATCTTTGGATGATTTCTACGTTGCTCTGTTTCGTACAACTCCAAAGTTGGATACCTTAAGTCCAAACCGTTTTTAATATTTGTTTATATCATAGAAGTTGGTTGTATGTTGATAGAGCGGAGCTCGTTCATATCAGTCAATACATCTTTCTATATTTAAACCTTAGTTCTTCGATTTTCTTTTTGACGTGTGCTTTCCATCGTAGTTTTGCATCTAGTGTCATGCCATGATACTTAGCCGTGTTGGTGTTTACGTTTGTTTGTAAAATTGATGTGAACTGATTTAATTGCCTTGATTTCTTTCAATTCGGATTAGGAATCGTCCAATTTTACTCTAAAGAATCTATCTTTCAAGTATGATTCAAATATTGTAGTGAATTGCATTGCGGTAGTACAGTTTTTAACTTATAGTTAAGTCCTTCGTGCCAAACTTTATCAAAAGCCTGAGCAGATTTTTTTTATGGTTGGTTGCGAAAACCGAACTGATGATTAGGAACCAGGTTTTTTCAATTATCGGATTTAGCCTTTTTACTAATAAATTCTCAAAGAGGTTAGACATAACGGGGTAATAACGATATTGGCCTGTAAGATCCAGTTTTGTGTGGTGGTTTCCCAGGCTGAGGAATTATAATTACTGCTGCAATTTTCCACAAGCTGCGGGTACATATTTCAATTTAAAGGCGGCATTTATAATATTGGTGAGCTTTAATAAAGCTTTCCTTGGTAGTTCTTTTAAAATTTCTGCTGTGATAAGGTCATAACCAGACGCTTTTTCGGATTCATATTTGTTTTTATCTCATACATGTCGTCTTTTGGTGTTGTTCGTAGGATTTGTTCACTTGCCTGTACTACCTGTCCAGTTTCGGCTTGCAATGATTGGTCATCATGTGGTTCAAATATTTTTTCCAGGTGTTCAGCAACACTTCGTACTTTATCTTCTGTTCTGATTGGAGGAATCTGCATTATTGGCTTTTTAATTCTTTTGGTTGCTCTCCAGAGAGAGTAATCAGTACTAGTATCATTAAATAATTTCCTGAGGTAGTTACTGATAGATTCGTCTTTCAGATCTTTGATTTCCCTTTTAAGTAGCTGAGTCAGATTATTTAGCTTAGTTTTATCTTGAGGGGCTCCCCCTCTTTGCTTGCCCTTCTTTTCTCTGCAAAGAGCTCTCTAATTTCTCTAGGGTAGTTGTTTCTCCTAATTTTTTTTTTAACTTCAGGGGTGTTTTTCCAAGCTGACTACTGTATGTCACATATGAACTTGTGAACTTCTTTTGAATTGCTCCTCACTCCAACCATTAAGTTATTTTTTCTTTCTAAAGACAGTCTAAAGCATTCCCAATTTGTGTGCTTATTTACTAAACTATAGGATAGCTTTCTTTTTGAATGATCCTTTCACTTAATGTCAAAAGTATTTGGCAGTGATCAGAGCTTAATTCAAGACTTTCATTACAAATCTTTTGCCTAGTTTACTGAAAAATTCTTATAAATTACTTATGAGCGTTTTGCCCACTTCTGCTTGAGAGGCTATATCAACACTTTACGCGTTAACACTCCTTTAAGTGATTCAGGTCTGTTTATTCGAACAGTTTGCTTTTTTATTACATTTGTATTTTTATCATTCACATTTTTATTTTTGTACACAACTAGGCTGTACATCTGTGGGTTTGACACAATCCCTAGTATGGTGTTTACCTGGACATTTGACAAACCTGGGTTTTGTGGTATAAGCCTAGATCTTCTTAAGGGCTGAATATTGACTTTACACCCCAAGATGTACTTGATTTGATGTATTTTTTCAATATCATCATCTGCGCTGAATGTCAGCATATACATATTCAGAGGATTGATGCTTCAGTTGCATTAAAACCTTGTCTTTTTTTTATTGAAACGTGAGAAAAAATTCCTATATATCTAGAAGGCTTTCACGTGGGGTAACATGCGGGAATGGAATTGAGGGGCTCGTCTGGTCACTTTAGATACATAACTGTCTATAAAAAAGTTATAGCTTCAGTATAAAATTGGCAAAGTACATGGCAAAATAATGAAATTATAAAATGGAAAGGAAGGATATTGTGTGCAATATGTATCTACAGACTACGAATTCCACGAAAATTTCTAATTTCCTTGAAGAGTTTACAATGCTATTGAATAATAAACTTTACTGTTGTGGTTTTCGTGGACCTATGTCATACAAATGGTTTTGTTCTTATCATTGTGGGCGAACACCAGTAGTACGTGCCAATTATTATAAAAGTAGGAAACACACTATTAAGGCTGGAGTTCCTCAAGGTTCGGTTTTGGGTACTCTGCTATTCTTGGTGTATGTTAATGTAGTGGTTAGGCAGCAATTTTGCGGTTCCCTAACTACTTTTTCCGATGACTTTTCATTTGCCTATATTGGCCTAAGCAAACACCCCGATATATGTAGCTGCTATATTGAACACGATTTAAATATACTGGCGGTATGGCTTTAAGTCCATAAATTAGTCTTGGTATCGAGGAAAATTTATGCTTTGCGAGTTATTGCCTTCTTATGCCATCTAAGGTTGGTGTATTTTGCTCTTGTCGATTCGATTCTTCTGTGTGGCTTTTCATGTTGTGGTGGTGCTTGTAAAATTAACATAATTTCATTCCACATTAGGCAGAAATATACTCTTAGATCAATGATGTTTAAAGATATACTCCATCCTGGCCCTTCAACCAGAAAATGGATATACACTATAATAAGGTTTTAAGAATACCTAATTAGCGGAAATCACTTTGTCTATTATCCAAATCGTCCATTATCCCGATGAGGAACGAGTTTAATTTTAAATTTATCATTATGTTAAGTTTGAATCATTACCCCCGTTACAAGTTCAATGAACTAAGGGTGTAATTATCTTACCAGTTTGATGGAGAATAAAATTGTAAATCTCCAGTTTGAAATCTCCAGTTAATATTACCGGCATACTGTCTATCATTTCGATTCAATATTTTAAATACTGAAATGGGTTTGGAACTATAGTTTAGAAGAGGCAATGTTATAGAAACAACCGTAGATCATCCATTTTTGTGTTTGGCAAAATATAAATCAAAATCACCAAACATTTCTTGTTTCCAATTATAATCTCCGCTGCACATATTTAACCGAATTTATTCGCAACTGCTAAAATTCTTTCATATTATGCCGAATTTTTACATGACGTCATTTTCAAGCCTTCACTATGTGCCGATAAATTTTGAACGTTTAAACTCATCAGTCTTAGTTCGGTTTCACTTTTCAGAAATTTACTACTATATTGATCTTATCTCCGATAGTTTGCAGACTATGATTATTCATGTGCTGGACTACCGGTCTTAATTCTTTTATTTTTTATTGAGAACAACACATCGCTTTGCCTCATGACTCAGATGAGTGGAAAGAAGTTAAGAGACTGCCAGTGAAATGCACCGCGTTGAGGAAAACTTTGTGCAACTCTCGCGTTTACTGTTGGTGGCTGTCGAAGATCGCCACAAAATATTCTATTTATCCCATCAAATGGCTTATCAAAATTATTTCTGCTAAATGTGAATTCATTTTATGTAATATTATGCTCACTTCATCGATTAGAAGCACCCTAATATTTGAAACAGTATTTCTGTACGCTTGCAGAGTTTCTTATTGAGCTGAATATTGAGCTATAAACTGAAGATTCATATTTGATTTAAATATACTTGTAATACAGTCAACTAAACCCGAGATCGATCCATTGGCCATTATAAGGAATGTTGAAGGGTCACTAGTTTTCTGTTATTTTATAGCAGGTAAATGTGTGCGCTTATAAGTTTGATTGATATAAGTATCAGGCAAATCATTGGCAGAGACTACACAAATCGGTAATTAGTTTCATGGCCAGGTGCGAGTTCCATACATTTGGTCTCGTTTTAAAGCAGAGTATATGCTGTTGCCCAATTAAAAGTTCAGCTACATTATTTGCTTCAATAATACTAAATCGAAGTTTGATGTACTTGTGCTCTCAATCGAATGCGGCTTTAATTGCTCGTTTTCAACCATTTTTTGACTAAAGTTTTCTTCACTAATACAAATATGTTGATGATTTGTGAATCAAATTCTATTTAATGCTGACATTTAAAAAGTTTTCGAGCTGACGTATTTGCATGAATGGTATAGGCGAGGAGAAATGGAATACACACTAATTAGGTAAAGCGGAGGCAAATGCGATGGGTACTCGGGGTACTTGAAGCCGTTTGTTCTGGAGAGCATTGGAATTTTGTTTTCTCCGGATAACTCCGATTGCAGCAATTCAAATTTTTGTGGTAATACCCGGCTTCTGGTCATTTTTCAACCACAGTGTTTGGCATATATGTACACCACATTTGTACATGTATAAATTTACCTGTTGCCTTACTCTAAATTTTGCTGGATAAGTATGCATATCAACTGAATGGAGGGTTTTATTTGAACTCTTTTCAATATAAGTGTAAACATTTTCTGTAGTTCCTGGTTTTGTTTTATTTTTTAACATGATTTTCAAAACATTCAGTAAAGGCAACATTTTCATCATGCTGAAGTACACGACCGAACAACGTTTACAAATAATTAAAATTTACTACAAAAATTCCGAGTCGGTGGCTGAAACTTTTTTTTGGCTAAACGGCATCACAAAAATAACTGCATGGTGGGATTTTCATGCTGATGTTGTGATTGGACCATTTTTTTCGTTGACGAAAATGACCGTCACGTTACAGTCAATGGAGATCGCTACAGAGACATATTGCAATGTTATTTCTTTGGTCAATTTCTTTGAGCTAAACATTAATGATACGTGGTTTCGCAAAACGGCGCGACATGCCACACAGCGGGCCTAACAATCGACTTATTGAAATCTAAATTCGATGAACGTGTTGTATCCAGAAATAGTCCTGTCGATTGGCCGCCTAGATCGTGATTTAACATCTCTCTAATGTGTGGCCGAGTCATCGAAAATTGGGTTCAACGAATCGACACCTGCAAACGTGCCCGTGGTGGACATGCCTCTCCTCTCAAATGGTTTGCGTTTTGTTTAAGAAAAAAGTTGTCAAGTCCTTATTGGAAAGCCCTTTATAGAAATATACACGCATACATGCGGTATAGTAAATTGACCTAAGATTCCCGCATGTATACAAATACAATATTGCTTTTATTAATTCCTTATAGATTAACCGTATACGACTGTTAACAATCCAACAACAATAATACATAAATATTAAATTAAACAAACATCTTTATCGTAAAGGCCAATTTTTAATTCAGGTCAAGTGTGCGCAACGTATATAAATGTATGCACATAGTACCACCAATATATGAAACAATAATTTTTTATTTGAATGTGCATAATTTGTCATCGGGTATTCTATCCGCAGCATACCAATCTACATATTACATATACAATTATAATTATTTCGACATAATAAAATTTAGTACAACCAACAACAACAACAACAATGAAAAATAATAACAACAATCATAATAATTTCCACATCATCTCGCAACGGAAAAAAAACAAACATTAAATCTTACATATTTTTCATTGATTAAAAACAATCTTGTACCATAATTTGATTCTCACTGTGGATCCAAACAAAATCATTAATTTGTATGTTACCATTTCCATGTACCATTTTTCCATCCTACGTGAATTATTTGTAATTTTTTTATTTTATATCTTATCTCTATATATTCTTTTGGTTTCCTCGTTGTCTTCATATACGTTTTAACGGGTGATCTGAATAAATATCAAATCTATTGTACGTCTATGTCAAAGAATTCGGAAGCGAAATAATTTTTGTGATGTATTACGTATTTCAGTTCAGGCCCATACGAAATCTGCATCATGTATGTAGTATATAAACCGATTGTTTCGCGCTTAATCATCACCCATTGCATGTAAGTGCACTTACTGTGAAATCACCTCATATATATACATAAGATGTATGATATTTAAGATCGAGGTTATGTAAATAAATAAATTTATCATAGAAGTTTAATTTTTTCTTGTACTATGCATACGACGTTTTATAATTGATTCGAGATGTCCTTTTGTCCTTCTTTAACATACGTATATGAATGTTTACATTGGGATTCAGTATGTGAAAAATTCACATGGTTGGTCAATGGGCATATACACACAAATGGATAATGTGTAACATGTGATTAGGTTAGTATGGGAAACAAAATTTGTAATCAGTCTCGCAGGTAGCTATTTGCAATAACTGGAATAATACAATTTTTTCTATATGACGTACCTTTTTCGGGAATTATATTTGTATGTAGGTAAAAATTGCCATTTCTGGATTGGATTATAACGATTTTTGTTGTTTTCTGTGGTGGTAATAAATTATAAGATTTGTTGTATGTCAGTTTACTATCGTTTTGATCTGGAGACAGACATATGTGCAGGTCCGGTTATATATGTACATACTACATAATATATCATGAATAGTATACATACAATACAAAGGATGTCTGTACATATATAGTTTTGGCCTCAGGTATGTCATTTATGTACACAAAAATTAAATGATTTAGAGTTTTCGGCATTACGTACGAGTATACAAGACCTTTTGTTGTTGTTGGGTTGCTGCCCATTCATATATTGTCACATTATAAATTACTTAACAGAATTTTGTTAAATTGGTCAGTTTGCACATATGGTCGAATTCGATAACCATTCTTATCTAACAGGTACCTGCCTATTCACGCGACTAGAAGTTTACCTCTCCCCAAAACCATTAGAATTTGAATTTAATTTAAAAATGTGTTAAAAATTAAAAAATGATCTTAAAATTCTGGACGTTATATAACCAACATTTTTGGCAACAAATACTTCTGTATCGTGAAATCTTCCTCAAAAAGCGTTCTCAAAAACAACGCGTATATAGTTGTTTATGAAGAAAACCCAAAACTGTTTTAATTAGTTTTTGTCCAATTGTCGATAACTCGATTCCTCTAGTAATTGGAGGTTCTCTTGCAGTTGAACTCATTAACTGAATCTCTATTGTCAGGTTAGGTTAGGTAAGGTTAGCGTGACTGCTACGGCACACTTAGACCGGTGACGGCCCATTGTGATTCCACAGGATCTTACTTCCCTATTACTCTTATTTGAACCAGTCTCTTCCTCCTCATGTTCTCCAGGTAGGCAGTGTCCTGTGAGTATCTCACAATTATTTTTAATTCACGTCTCCGTAGGGAGGTTAGTGTCTTTGAGCGTTTCAAGTCCAGCATTTGGCCAGACTAGTCTTGCTACACCACATGTGAGAGTGTTCGTCCACCTTTTCTTTGCTGAGGCTACTGCCTCTTTTTTTAGCACTGTCTTATGAGCGCCTTAATTGGCCTCCCCAAACTTGTCCTTTCCATCACTTTAGCGATCTAATTATCATCGAGTGTCCTGTCTGAAGACACTTCCACTGAGATACGGCTGATAGACGGGTGGCCGTATTCGCCGCCATCTGCTTACCATAAATATCGACAGGGAGAAGGTGAAACATAACCTCTAAATCACCATGTTGGTGTTGTCCTTAGCGCCCCGCTTATAAGCATACAGGTCGTTCTTTGCACTTTCTCGATCCCCTTCGTGTAAGTTACTTTTCCATGCTCAACCCATACATAAGTATAGGTAAATATCTTACTAGCCTTACTACGGCAATAAATATCCAGTGTACCAGCTCCGGCTTCAGGCCCCATCTCTTACCGATGGCGTTTCTGCACGAGTACATGGCTTTATTAGCCTTGTTTACTCTTTCCAAAATGTTGTGCTTCCTTTTTATATTTCCTGGTTAAGAGTAGCAATTCAGTTTTGGACGAGCTAATTGCCAGTCCACATCTGATGGCCCACCTCATAATGAGTTTGAGGGTATTTTGGATTACCTCCTTAACCGCGTTTAAATGCTTTGCAGAAACATATCTATCGCTACATCGTCTGCATAAGCAATCACTCCAAACCCCGCTCTCTCCAGCTCTACCTGCAATCCATTAATTGCTATGTTCCAGAGAAGAGGGGACAAGACGCTACCCTGCGGGATCCATTAGCGCCTCCTAATGGTGGATTCCCCGAGCTCCGAATTATTCATCCTGCTCCTCAGCATGTGATTGATTAACCCACTTACAGGGTGGTCCACCCCAAGGAACGACAATCCCTCCAGAATTGCCTCCGTCTTTAAATTGTTAAAAGCGCCCCCAATATTAAGGAACACCACCATATAAAACTCTTGCGAGGATATTGATTTCCAAATCGTACGTACCAGGGCATGTAGAGAGCTGTGTCTACCGATTTTCCTTTACAGTACGCATGTTGAGACTGTTACTAGACTTTATTTTTAATCGTATATAAACGTCTATCAGCCTTTCCACGGTTTTCAACAGAAAGGATGATAGAGTTATGGATCTTAAGTCCTTTGGGTAGCCATGTGAGCTTTTTCCCGCTTCTGGAATAAAGACCACCCTGAGCTCTGCCCACCTCCTAGGAGTACAGACCCACTTTAAACACCCTATAAAAATTACTTCCAGCCAATGGAGTATAATCGACGAGTTGTTTTGAATTTCCACTAGTATAATTCGTTCAGGACCAGTCGATTTATAAGGTTTGAACCCTTTAAGTGCCCATAGAATCCGTTTTTAGTAACGATGAGTACTAGTCTCTATCTAGTTGTAACAGCTTCCTGGAAAGTGGGTTTGGATGAGAAGTTTCAAAGATTCCTCACTAGAAGCAGTCCAAGATCCGTCCGGTTTAATTAGATAACTATAAGACGAGAGGTCTCGGAGACTTTTTTCATTTTATCACAGAAGAGTTTCCACGACCTCCTTTGTGCCTTCCTTAATTCTTTTTTGTATACCTTTAAGTTCTTCTTATAGGAGTACCAATATTGAGCCTGTCTCGTACTCTTGGCTTTATTAAAGGCATTCCAGTGCCCATAGGATCCGTTTTTTTTTAGTTAAAATGTCTTCTATGCGGAATGAAAGTCTTTCTCGATGAGTACTAGTCTTTATCGAGTCGTCACAGCTTCCTGGAATGTAGTTTTCGATGAGAAGTTTCAAAGATTCCTCACTAGAAGCAGTCCAAGATCCGTCCGGTTGAATTAGATAACTAAGACGAGAGCTCTTAGAGACTTCTTCCATTTTATCACAGAATAGTCTCCACGACCACCTTGGTGCCTTCCTTAATTCTTTTTTGTATACCTTTAAGTTCTTCTTATAGGAGTACCAATCTTGAGCCTCTCTCGTACTCTTGGCTTTATTAAAGGCATTCCAACAAGCCTTCCGGTAGGTTCCCACAACAAAATTTAAGCAGCATTAAAGGACCGGTTGCCCTTTATTGCCTATATTGTCATCTGGTGCAATATTTTTTAGTCTATTGTGTACCAGGTCCGTTTACGCACCTTGTAATAAGGTTTAAAGTTGTATATGATGATTGACAAATTTTCGCTGTTGATAAAGCAAATCGTGCTACGGAGTTTACTTCGTCGTTTGTGAATTTATTCGGTGTTCAAAAAATCTTGTGCATTGTCTCAGCCATTTATAGTAATAATTTTTTAAGCATGTGCACGAGAATGCATGCACCTATACCTATGAACAGTATGCATATTGTGCTGTCAAAAATGAACATAAAAATACAATATTATCACTAAGCTTTAGAAATCACTAGCTAAGCTTTTAATCATTTAAATAATTTATTTTTAAACCCCAAGAAATTAGATTCCTTTAAACTTTTTAATCCTTTATATTTACATATGCATTGTTGACTCCCAGCCGTAACATGAAAGATAGTGATATTCGGGATTGATATACTTCTAGAAATCTATAATTAAGCTTTTAATTTTTCAAATTATTTAATTTATATAAATTATTTCAACAATTATTAACGCTTAAGGTTCTTTAAAGCTTGAAATGGCAGTCAAAACTTTAAAAACTTCGAGCACCAACTACTGCAGAACTAATTATATTTTCTTAGAGCTTTTAAGAGAAAATAATCAAAAGCTTTTGCTGTGCCAGAACATTTCTAGTCTATTTTTAGCATGTAGCTATTTCTTATACATTCCAAAGGATTTGGCAATCACTGCTGTAGTCGAAGAAGGGCGGATCACTGTGCAAAAGCCTAACATCACAAACGATGAGAAAGGTGACTCGTCGTATCGAATTTACTCATCAGACAATGTGACACGATTGTCATAGATTTTATACCTTAAAATTTAATAAAATATTCAACAAAATTTAATATTTTATTTTAAATTTTGTGTTAATAGCTTTTTTCTTAAAACCACAAAAGCTTTATTAATTTTCGCATTAATGATAGAGATGGTCATATTGCTGAAAAGCTCATTTTTCATGTAAATACTAGATAATGTCTTATGTTATGTGTGCGGTATTTCACCAGAAGCTTTGATAACTGTGCTTTTAAAAGTCATCATCATTAAAATGTTGTTAATATTGTATAATTAAGGTGGTATTGCCAAAAAATACATCATATATTTAAAAAGCTCTCGAAAGCTTTTGACGATTTTTTTAACATATTTATACAAATAAAACTAAAATCGTGTACATTTCTGTACTAAAGCATGATTATACTGCAAAAAGCTCTAACAAAATGAGTTCTAAGCTTTAAAAAAGCTCTAATTAAGATTTTATTCATTTAAAGAAATATGTAATTATTTCAAATAGTTGACAATGATATTAAAGTATCGTAAAGCTTGGGTTGATTTTCAAAAGTTTATAAACAGGAATTATAGAACTATAAAATCACAAATCCAGTCACGTGGTATAAAATCTAATAAATGATTAACATATAGAAGGTGTCATAGTCCAGCCTCGAGATATATTCAAGTTGACCAAAATTCAAGGAACTCGAATTTTGCACATAATTGAAGAATTACAATTAATTTCATAAGATGTTAAATCGACAGACCATTTAGTTATTACTACGAAACGAAAAGTGTTGCAGATAATAAAAAATTCTATATATAGCAGAATAATAGAGTCTAGACTGCTGACTTCCAAATTGTTAAAACGGATTCAATACAGATACTCGAGCATCTATATAGCTCCGAGGATAATTTGGTGCGGTAGGTTTATTTCCGTAACGGGGATATTTGAATTTCAAACCCTAAATATGTGTGGTGCATCACAAACCCTAAATATATCGATTTCCTTCCAACTTTCTTCAGCATGAACAAAATGCATGCATATATGAGATCGTATCATATATAAAACCATCTTCCCGCCTTCCGCGCACCAAGGGTTATTATAATTGTCTATCAGACAATATTTTTACGACATGCATAGAATTTTTTTGTTCATATATTACTATTATTACGATAATATATAGGATATACACAATTTTTAAGTTTTATAATGATTATTCCTTCATCATATTCATATTCAAATCTAAATTATTTAAAAAAAATAAAATAAAAAAAAATTCGGTTGTGCATTTTTTGTTGGTTCCATTCTGTGCCAGTCAAATCAGACTGCTTTTTTTCGTATATATACTACAATAATACACACACACACACATATAGTAGTAGTACTATAAAAAAAAAGAAGCTTTTCATTGTTGTTTGTCTTCTGAAATTTTATTTCATTTTCATTTTCAGTTTTTACTTTTATTTTTCCTATTTTCTTTTAATTTTTTATTTCTCTTCGACGATTATTATTTTTTTTGGATCTACTCTATACTCGTAGTATTGTTCCTGAAAATAAAATAAAAATAAAGCAAAAAACACAAAATTCAACAAAACCAACCAACCTCATTTTCGTGGTTTCTATAAAGTAAAAATGAATAAAAGAAAAGAAAATGTGGAAAAAAAAAATCTCGCAATCTCACTCCAGAAAGAGCCAAGTCGAATATTTTGTTGTTGTTTTGTTAATTTCGACTTGGTGTGCGGTTCCTATAATTTTCGGGAAAGGTTTTTTTTTTTATTATGATGGGTGCATATACGTCTGTTTACATAAATTATATCTATATATGAACATAAATACGAGTATGATTCACATATGTACATATAATATGTATGCATGTATAGACGACGGCAACGATAAGAAATTGCTGTACTTGTCGGCAAGGGTTTTGTAAAATCAATCTTTTTCTAGTTGTTGTAAATTATTACTTGTTTTGTTGTGTTTTTGTTTTTGTTATTATGTATTACGATACTGATTTTTTGAGGTCAATGTCAGTAGAGTGTGGTGGGTGGGTGTAATAATTTTATAGGGAGTATTATATTTAATAAAGTTACCCTTTTTTGTTTAGCGCTGAACTTGATAATTGTCTGGGTGGAAATGAATTTTATTTATGGGTTTGGGGAATAAATAATTGTATATATACACAATACACCATATGGGGGATATATAAATTAAAATTGTTTAAGTAGTTTTACAAAAAAAAATGAAGTACACAAGACACAAAGTCTTTAATTTAATGTTAAAGAAAGTTACAACCACACTTAATTAAGTCGATGTGGCATTGAACACGCATCTTAATCAAAAATGAGTCCTAAAAATTATGATAATTTTGCCTTAATTTCTAATTATTTAAAAAATTTAATTTTAGTTTAAATTTTCGAAAGGAATGATTTAAAATAAGCGAAGCGTTCTAGAATATCTCAATAATCTGTAATATTTAAAAAAAAAATTTTTTTGAGGTTTATTAGATTTTGAAAATATTTAATATTTTAATTTCGGATAGCTGATTTTATAATTTTGTAAAATTAATTTTTAAAATTTTATCTCAATAATTTTTAAAATTTTATCTCAATAATTTCTAAAATTCTACAAACTTAATTTTGGATTCTAAAATTTTTTAAAGTTTGAACTTAATACTTTTGAACTATAAATTTTGAACACCGGTGTTTTTAAGGATTGATTTACATTGAGTAAATGATTTTAGAATATCGAAAATTACCCTCAATAATCTCTTATATCAAAAAATAATAATTTTAGTGTGTTGAGTCTGAAAATTTTAAAATTTTGAATTTATGTCTTAAAAATCTAGCTTTTTAAGGAACGAATGAGCAAAATATTCTAGTCTTCCAAATTTCGAACTCAAAATTAATTTTTAAAATTTTATCTGAATTAAAACTAATAATTTAATAATTTCAGTTTGTATGTGAAAATTTTTAAAGTGTGAAGTCCAGTTTATTGAATTATAAATTTTGAACATCTGGCTTTTGAAAGATTGATTCTACAATTTCGAATTTCAACTCGGAATTGGTATTTTCAATTTTGCCTCAACAATTTCTGATTCCTTTCTGAACCCTTAATTAATTTTTAAAATCACTAATTTAAATATTTTAATTTAATATTTAATTTGAAAGATTCGATTTTGAAAGTTTTTAAAATTTGAAGTTAAAATTTTAGAATTAGTAACTTTTAACATCTGACTTTTTAAAGATTTGTAAAATATTTTAGAATATCGAATTTCAAACTTTAAATTAATTTTTAAAATTTGCCTCAACTAATAGTAAAAAATAATTTTAGTTTTCTATCTGAAAATTTTAAAATTTTGAATTTAAGTCTGAAAAATTTGGCTTTTTAAGGAGTGAATGAGCAAAATATTCCAGAGTTCCAAATTTTGAACTCTAAATTAAAATGTAATATTTAAAAAATTAATTATGAAGATTTGATTTGAGAATTTTTAATTTAAGATTATGGAATTATAAGTTTTGGCTATTTGATTTCCGAATTTTGAACTCAAAATTAATTTTTAAAATTTTACCTCAATAAATATGGCTTTTGAAGGACTGATTGAGTAAAAAATTCTAAAATTTCGAACATTAAACTCGGAATTAATTTTTGAATTTTGCCTCAACAATTTCGAATCTTTTAATAATTTAATTTTAAAGTTACGATTCTGGAAATTTTATAAGTTTGAAGTAAAAATTATAGAATTATTAGTTTTTAACTTTTGGCTTTTTAAGGAATGAATATGTAAAAGATTCCATAGTTTTGCATTTTAAACTCTTAATTAAATTTTGAAATTTTCCTCAATAAATTTTAATAATTTAAAAAATTTCATTTTGGATTATGAAAATTTTAAAGTTTGAAGTTCATAGTTTATTGAATTATACATTTTGGCCATCTGGCTTTTGAAGGACTGATTCAGCAAAATATTCTAAAATTCCGAACATGGAGTTAATTTTTAAAATGTTGCCTCTGTCATTTCGAATATAAAAAAAATTAATTTTGGATTATGAAAATTTTTAAAGTTTGAACTTCAGATTTTTTGAAGTTTGAACTTCAGATTTTTGAATTAATAGTTTCAATCGTCTGGTTCCTTAAGAATTAACTTTACATTGAGCAACCGATAGATTTCTAATTTTGACCAGGAAATTTGTAAATTTCATTTTGAAAATTTTTAAAGTTTGATATTTATGAATTATAACCTGGTGGATTTGGGTAATTCGTATTTTAGTTCGACTTTCTTGTTTTAGCTATAATTTATAGATCTGGATATCCAAAATAAATTATTTTCTGCCTCCCATATTTACACTCACTGGTAACTAAACTGTTATATACCAAGCTAAACTACTTTTTATAGTAAACAAAAACGAAAGTGAAAAGTAGGAAATGCTCATATAGCTATACACCACCATTATTTGTTGTTGCTATAAAATAATGTGAAGGAAAAAAGAAAACTCGCATGATTTAAGATTATCATCATAAAAGCACAAAAAATAACCGAAATTTATTTAATCGACTTGAGATTGTTTTTTGTATATTGTACATATATATGTATGTACATATGTATGCACGGATATATGATTTTTATGTTTAGTGTGGTAATTACAGTGTGTATGTGTGGTTTGGTCGAACAAAATTATCTTAATCTGTGAATCGATATTTACATATAAAAATACACAGCCCTAAATATACATATACATTCTTAGTTGTTGGTTACTTAGTTGATTAGAAATTAATTATTATAACTATGTACCTGACGCTACTTATAATCCCTCAACCGTTACAAAATAATCTCCAGAAAATTACCCATCTTGTAAAAATATTCAATAACATATTATAGATTTCCAATTTTGATAATAAAAAAATTCGATGCAAAAACCAAATTTTCGTTTTATCCCACTTGAAATCTTCTTATACATATTTCCTCTTCTTGTTACAAAACAATTGATTTCAAATCATCCATAAAATATCCCAATTTTCCATATTCCCTCCCTTATTCGTATGTACGTACATATATATTCTTAATATACCATATAGCTAAGTAAGTAAGTACATCCAGACTCCACTCATATTTTCATTTCGTACATATATACACAATAAACATATATTAATAGGTTAAACTCGATATATATACACACACACAGTGGAAAAAACCAGATACAAATTTATACGAGAAAATTGAATTGAAAATTTATTTTTTATTTAAAAAAATATTTCCCTCGCATATAAAAATTGTAACAAAATCATCTTTCGTCTGATAAAAAAAAAATTTGCGTCGACGACGGCGGGTATGTTATGTTGAGTGAGTAAATAATAAAAAAGCCGGTAAGAAGTAAAATCGCGAAAACAAGACATGTAAAAAAATTTAGCGGAAAATTGAAAACGATAAATTTTTTTTTTTTTTTTTTTGCTTTCTTTACTTCGCGGAAAAACAAGAATAAAAAATAATAATTCCATGTATGTTTATTTCAATATTCATATTATTATACGAAATTTATTATATAAAAAAATAGAAAATTCGATTTATTTTAATAAAATAAATTAAATATAAGAGAAAATATATAGAAACAAAAAATCGAAATGTTGATTTAAATTTAATAAATTTAACAAAAAAAAAACAAAAACACGATAAAGTTTTGGAAAAATACTTTTCCCGTCGATAAATAAATTAGCCAAAAAGCATAAAGAGCACAACGAAGAATGCTCGCGAAATTAAGGATATATGTATGTATATAGTTTGTATATACGTAGGTTTGGATAAATTATTCGATGTATGTTCTTGCTGTATATTAACTGTTAACATGTGCGAAATGTTGAGTCTTGTGTGTATGTTACATGAAACTATTTTATTGAAAATTAATTTGCTTAGATTTGGTGAATGTGATAATGAGAGTGATAAATGAAAGATGACGCCTATCGGGGCCTACTCAGGAATGGGCAAGGTAGTTTGCGCCATGTAATCTACGCGGTTGTCGACACGTAAATTATAACGTAGATTACTTGGCAGTGTTTCCTGTCAACGTCGACAATTAAGACAACGTCAACAGCCTGCTATATTTTAGCGTTTGTGCTCGAATGAACCAGTTAAAACAGATCATCCAGATTACATTGAATTATGAAAATTCTAAATTTCTAGAGATAAATTATGGAAATATAATAATTTAAAACTCTTCTAACCTAACTTAATTTTCTGAGAGGATAAGTCAGAAAAGAAATTTAGTCACCGTAGTTTACAACTATAGTTTACAAAATCGCACTAGGAATTGTCTACATTATCGATGTTGGTAATATTATCTATGTTGCCTATATTCGAGATGTCGACGCGGCAATACAATAGGGCAACAAATTTACATCTATAATCCCACACCAAATAATAACGCGGTCACAAGGCGCTGTTTTTCAACTTATCGTATAGCTATCAAAAATTTACTTCTAATCAATTCTCAATTACCTCAACATCAAATGTGCTCAAGCTTTTCCTCCCGAATGATGAAAGCATTATTACTTAACCAACATGATTATTGTGAGCAGGTCATCGACGAAAAGTCACTGTGATGCGGTAACTGTTCGAAATTGTATAGAATATGCATATTTAGGTCACGTCACTCCTCAAACCGTTATTTCCTATCATTAGCCTTATAGATATAAGTAACACGCGTATACGGGAGACATTGACGACACTACCGTAGAAATCAAAGTATATCCTCAAATTATGCTTGAATCATTTAAGATAACGTAATTTAAATTTAAATCTGATTCAAGCCCACATACTACAATTTTACTTAAGAAAATTCACTCAACATTGTTCAAAAGCTATTCAAACACAAATACGATTAAACATAATTTTAACTCCACTTTTGTTCATATTCCGCTGAAGTATTAATTTATATTCACTCGTTTAATTTAACTAAAGACTTTGTTTCAAATTTACTTAGACTTCGCTCTAAAGTGAAGTCAAAATGTAATTCTTATACCTTAAATTATAATTCATAATAAGATAAAATATTCTTTTCGACTCAATTTTTTATTTTTAACTCAATTTAAAATTTAAAATGCACTCATGTTGTTCAAGTCAAAGTGAATTATTTCTTTAATTCCATGGACGACCTTTATAGAGCCAATGTAGCTTTATGTGCATCTAGCTCTTGACACGATACCTAACGCCATTGCTTAGGGGATACTCATTGTTTAATTAAAAAAAAAAATTGAAAGTTCAGCAGATCTGCCAAATTGTCTTGCAAAATTAGTTGTTTTATATTCGGTTGTATTCAATTATATCATTAACGCTAGTTCATAAAATTATTTTTTTGAAGATTTGACCTTTCCAATCCATTACAGTTGCAATTCGATTTCTAAATTAGTTCTGATGCATTTCAAATTCCAATTGTGTTTAAGGAATCCCTAAAAATTTGTAAGCTTGAATGAGACGGAAACGAAAGTAAGAATGAATGAAGTTAATTGTATGTTTTTTTTAAAAAGATGTTTGGTAGTTTGCAAGAAGCGTTTTAGAGTTGTTAAAATCTTGCAATGAATCTTGTTTGTATTGTTTGAACAGATGTTACTTACCTTTAAAATTGTCTTTTCTAGCCAAAAAAGAAGTGAAACACTGTGAGCAAACAATTGTAGGTCGCACGCAAAACTCCAACATCGCAAAATGTTTTCATCGGTAATAACAGATTTTGAATATAGTATATAGTGAATGGATCCCTTTTGACGGTCTGTTATTAGCTTCTATGAAATATAAAACAATTATTGATATTTTAAAGTATGGCTGCCTATCCACTTTGTAATGGGATGGGCGAGGTAGATTACGCCATATAATTAACCCATTTGTTTGCAACAACATAACGTAGTATTATTAGAAGACAACATCAACAACCTACGATATTTTGACATGTTGAAATTGAAAATTCCCAGTTCACAGTATTGTATTAATTTACCAAATAGCGATCCAGATAAGTCATATGTCAAAAAAGATTCTGAGCGTTTCAGTTTTAATTTTATCTCCCCTATAGTTAAACCCCTATAAAATGTATAACAGATTAACAACAAAACTAATTTTTTGAACATTCAGTTAACAATGTACATAATTCTAATTTTCTTAATGGTACGTTATGAAAATATTTTAATTTAGAACTTTGTTAACCTAACCTAAATTAAAAAGAGACCAAAATTCATTGGAAAAGATTCTAAAACTATCCCAATCGAATCGCATTAAACCTAAAAAAAATCTGGCCCCCGTAGTTTAGAACTAGTTCCCTAACTCACTCCACCAAACGTCTACATTATCGACGTTTTCAACGAATTGTCTACATTGTCTACGAGTTGTGGACACGTCAACGTAGAAATTAATAGATGTCGAGGAAATGCCCATCCCTGGGCCTAATCGACTTTCTTCAATTTGACGGACTATATACACGAATTTTACGTACTTGAACATTTGGGAAAATGTTTGGTAATTTTGAGAATTCTGCGAGTAAAATCTAAGTTTATCGAAACTTTTAAACTTCTTAAAGTTCTGATACGTTTCGAAATATCTGCAAATCATAAAATTCAAATTGTACAATACACGCATACTTGGCCAATTTTCATACTACAACACAATATGGAAAGATCAAGGGTTGCATTGAACACAACCGTAGGTTGCAGATTAAGATCACTACATAAAGTGAAATAGTGAACTAGTGGAACTGGTCATTGAGATTATAAAGAGCTGAAAGTGCTAAAATTAACTGTTGTAATTTATTCTCGAATAAATTGTCCAGTTTACATAAATAGTTCGAGTGTTTTATTTCAAAATCCGTTATTTATAATTTGGTAGAGCCCGAAATTCGTAACAATTATATACTTATAATTCTGAATTAAAAATGGAATTCAACAGAAATTTATTCTTTTATTCGTCTTGCTAAATTTATAAGTGTAAGTTATCCCAGAATTCCATTCCAGAAAAATTAAAATTGTTCATCAAGCAACACTATTATCATCCCATCCCGTCGACACGTAGAATATTACGTACATAGATTACATACATGGCAAAGTTTTTTGTCAATGTCGTCAATTAAGACAATGTCAACCTTTACGATACTTTAGCAATTAAAATGAAATGCCGCAGTTGTATTTTGTTTAAGAGCGATTCGGTTAAGTCGCATAGGAAGAAATTAAAGAATTATTCAAATTAATCAGGAATCAGATAACATACTTTGGACATATATATTGAAATAAAAGAAACAATAGCTTTAATTAAAGAACATTTTTTGTACTAAAGGTTCGAATTGGTTTAAATTTCAATATTTATTATTCCGGTGGTATACTCTGGCAGTAATATTGTTCCAGTTGGAACACGTATTTTCGGCAGCCTTATGGCATCCGCCTTTATTCTTTCACTATATAGCCAAATATTTTCGAAAACCGGTGGGCCCAACTCCATTGACACACAACATTGAATTGATTAGTTTCGCACAAATTTATTGCGCCTTTAGAGCAGTCTGAACTAGCCTATAGGAATTCTGTGTAGGTTTACCATGCGATTCTGACGTTAAGAGTATTAAGAGACTCTTAACTAATAGATATTTTGTTAAGAGATTTTTTTTTAAAAGAGAATCTCTTAATATAAGATCGTGTGAAGTTAAGACTTCTGTGAGTGTACGTCAGAATCGAACTATTAGTATGAAAAATTTCTACTAAACTAAAAATTATAGTATGCTTTTTAGAGCCCTCTGACAATTGTTTGATTTCATTTGGGTGTTCATAACCTTTTTTTAAATTATATGCATGCAAAGGATAAAACAACTAACAATAACGTATGTAGTTTAGTCGAATTCTACTATAAAGGGCTCTTGAGTCCACCACTGCAAATCAACCACTTGCCAAAGCATAATCCTTTTACTTGAAGTGCTTCTTCTAGTATTTAGCGGGAGCATTGCCACGATCCTTGGCAATATACAATTCTTGACCTACTAACTGTTTCAATTTTGCCAAAACTTCATAGAGTAGTCTGGCATGTTTTTTAGCGAGCAAATTCTAGCTTTAATAGCTTGGTATCTGGTATAGCCTTCCTGAAGCTGTAAAATTGGCACTATAGACTAAGACAGTCATATTAATATGGCACAATACATGTATTTTAATTAATGGTTCTTGCGAACGATGGGTGCCGTAAAACGTATTTTTTGTTTTCGACTTGGACCAGCCTTATGTTACAATTGGCTAAATATGGCCCCATACATGGAATATGGGTTTTCGTTCAACGATTTATCACAGCAAGTTGACCAGAAGCCAAGTCGAAAACATACGAAACTTTTTCCAGCACTCATGGTTCCCGAGAGTCATTCATTAAAACCCATATTTCATATATTGGGTCATGTTTATACGACTGTCTGAGTGCTAATTACTTCGTATAACAATAATATATAAGATAATACGTTGTTTATACAAATTCTGGGATTGAATGAGAATAGTATTGCCTAATGAACGTTTTAATATTTTTTGGGATAGAATCCTGGCATAACTTAACACACTTTAAATTTATGGCGACATTTTAAATTTTAAAAACAAATTTTTTGAAATAAAATGTTTGACAATTTTTAATTTTTTTTAAATTTCAAAGTGAAATATTATTTTATTTTCATTCATACAATTCATCTAAAAACCATTCAAGATTTTGGCTCAAATTCATACTACAATTTACCTGGAATTTCAGTTAAGCTAATCGACTCAAAAATTATATACTTCGAAGTCTATGCCAACTCAAATATAAGTAAATATTTATAATTTAAATTGCACTCAAATAATCTATAAATCGCGTTTAAAATTTTACTAAACTTCATAGTACCAATTGTACCTTTAATTTAACTTAAAAAATTCCACTCAAATTTTTTTAATTCAAAGTCTACTCAATCACAATCAAATATAACAAAAAATTATTTTCTAATCAATGTTTGAGTTCAAACACAATTAATATTTAAAATGTGCTCAAGATTTGTTCAAATCTAGTTGAAAATGTTGCCCCGTTGTTACTAGTATAATCTTAAACAACTGCAGAGTTTAGGACAGATGCATACTAGCTTGCTACCTCGAATTCCACATAAACAAATTCACTCAAACTGTATAATTTGTATAGTCCACGCAAAATCAAAAATGAGTAAATATTTATAATTTAAATTGCACTCAAATTATGTTGAAATCTATAAGTTAAAAAGTCTGTAAAACACGATAAAAATTTAACTCAATTACATAGTACACTTCAACCTAGATCCACTCAAAATATATAATTTAAAATTTACTAAAATTCAAATAAAAATAAATAAATTTTGAAAAGCTGGCAAATTTTGAAATTTAAGTCTATGTCATTAGCGTCAGTTCATAACATTATTATTTGAAGATTTGACCTTTCCGAACTCGTTCCAAATTCAAAATTTATTTAAGGAACTCCTCAAAATTTGTATGCTTGAATGAGAAAAGAATGTAAGGAAAAATGAATGAATTTAATTTTGTGAACATTCAGATTACAATGTACATATTACATAATTCTAAATTTCTCAGAGATAGATTATGAAAATATTTTAATTTATACTACTTTTCTTACCTAACCTAAATTGAAAAGGGTTTAAAGTGCATTGAAAAATATTCTAAACCTTGTGCCATCCGAATCGAATTAAACCTAAAAAATTCTAGCCACCACAGTTTAGAACTAGTTCTCTCAATCACACGTCTACATTATCGACGGTTTTTACGAATTGTCTACGTAGTCGACACGTCATCGTAAAAAATAATAAATGACGCGTAAATACCCATCCCTGATTTTGATAAAATAAATTATTTAGGTTTGAAATAGTTTGTCCACTGAGAAAGCTCAAAAAGAGTGAAAGATATGCAGTCGAAATTGACTAGATTGATATACTACAATAAAGTATTTTTCTATCGCTTACAGATTGAAGGTCAATTGGGACTAAAACATTTATTTATTTAGCGGTTTATCTGTTGTGCAAAAAACAAAAAAAATTTGCTTGAGATTAGTTCAGTAACTCGGTAAGAAAAATCGATTCAACTTTCACGCAGCCCACCTCATTCGAATTGAAATATATTTCTATATGCACAAAAAACCTGATTACATCCACTAAATGTACACAATATATTACAATACATAACGATTACAATTCCAATGCACCCTTATATATTTAATGACGAAAAATATTAAAAAATAAAATAAAAAGGAAAATTATGCCAAAACCATATAAGAAACTGTTACATACACGTAACATATAACATCAATAACCAAAAAAAAAATAAAAATCTGGAAATCATTACCAAACATTTTAATACAAAATCCGCACCCCAAACCAAACGAGTTAACCCCATGCACCTTATACATTTTTTTTTTTTCGAATGAAAAATAATAAATTTTCACCTGTTCTCAGTATTTTGTTTTTTATTTTGTTTTTCCTCAAACTATCAAATAAAATTTCCACGACTCAACAACATATTATGTATAGATATATATATACACGTAGAAAAGAAAATGTAGAAAACTCAAATAAAAGACTTCCACTTAAAAAGTCATTCGAATGATATAACATCCACATATAAGTATATGCCTACGATGAGGTATAATATGTAAGTATATATGTATGTATTTATTATGTAATATGTATAAACAAAAACATGCTCATGTATAAAAGCCCTTTTATGTTGATTTTATTGTTTGCGACTAGAAGATTAATTTATGCGATAACGGTAACGTACTAAGAAACAATTTTTCTTTTCTTTTGGGGACAGATTTTTATTTTTTGTTGGTTTTTATTTTTAATCCTTATATATACTCATATACCATTGAATCCGTATATTGACTTAACAACCTCACATTCGGCACATACATATGTATATACGTAGAAATGAGCATGTGTTTTTCTCAATGAAATCACCACGTCATAAAACTATATAACGTGCTAAAACTTAATTGAAATGCCTAGTGCATAACTTAAGTCGAATAATTAATCATCAAAATGTTTGAATTGTTTCCCGCCTATATACATATATACATGCATGTACCTACATAGGTAGGTTATTACGACTAAGACCGTTTTTCTATTGTTCATTTATAAATTATTTATACGCGTTCTTAACATACATTTATGTATATATGTTAGTTATACACGCACATAATTGTGCTGTGTATGGTATAAAAATGTACATATATTTACATACATACATAACAAATTCCATCAAAACATATGACGATGAAAATACAAAACGAAAAAAAAAAAAAAAACAAAACTGACTTTTCACTTTTCTTTTATACCTGTACAAAATTTACAACACAACGATCAACAATAGTTGCGGTATACAAGAAAATTACCTGTGCTTTGATTTTATTTCTTACAACTAGTTTTTATTGTTTAGTTTAAGGATAATCGATTCCTTAGCACAGTGATGTTATCAATCGAATGTACTTTCTGAACTGAAAGCGCCAATTTAAATATTTTACGAAATTCGAATTCTCAAAAGTTTCGCGATATTTTATTTAAAAATTTTTGAAAATACATCCAAAAACCCGTAACTCTTTGGACTCTGTTGAACTTTAACTTTTTATTCTGAATTGCAAATATGATTTCCTTAATTCGAATTGTTATTACCGGTGTAAAGTTGTTACACAAAATATATACAAAGTACGGCGAGTGTAGATATTTTCTAACAGTGTACGAATAAAATAAATTCAGGTATAAATATATTAATCAAGCACAAAACAATATGGACACTGGTATTTTTGAATAGTGGACACCTAGACCTTTCCAAATTTGTACACTGCATTACTATAAAAAGGGTTTCGCTCCGCTGATAAAGCTTGACCATTTGAGATTAATCTAATCAATGTTATTTCAAAGAGTCCACTGGTTTTGGATGTATCGAAACATTTTGGGGTATAGTGGAAAGAGTGCTGAAGTGTAAAAGTCACACCTGCCAGAAATAGGGAGCAGCCAACAACATTTGCGTGATTTTATCCGTAATAACGAAATCTATAGAGGTGATTTGTGCAAAAATTAAAAAAAATCAAAAAATTCAATTTAATCGTATATAGAAACTTTATTATCATTCGAAAGAACATTTCATATACCATTTATTTTTTAAAGGTTACTTCTTTGAAATGATGGCCGCAACTGCGATTGTCCTTTCTCAAAGTCCTTTGATGACGCGATCGAATGCTATTTGGCGAATGATAGGAGTAATGTTGGCCTCCAATGCCTCAAATCATAGCTGATTTATTCTCTCTTCCACACCAAACTATTTAGTCGCGTATCATCCAATACTGTAAACTGGGATGGAAACTTTACCAACCGTCAACCGTAACTTGGTCTAAGCGAACGAAACACGTTCATCGCAGAACGCTGATTTTCGTAATAAAGCTGAACAATTTGTAGACGCTATGCCGGGCTCAGTCTTTCCATGATGAAAATCAATAAGAACATGATGACAGTTTGAAACTATTCATTGTCAAAAAGAAACAAATGAAAAAATCACCTATAGATGAACGCTTTTACAAAATACTCCCGCGAACTGGCGCATTCGATTTCAAATCGCTAAGATATCGTAGGTTGTTGACATTATTTTAATTGTCGACGTTGAGAAAAAACCGACGTTGCCAAGTAATCTACGTTATATTTTACGTGTCGACACCTGCGTAGATTACATGGCGTAATCTACCTCGCCCATCCCTGAATGTACTATACGAATTTTGAAAGGTTTAAATGTCTACTATATTCAAAAATACTAGGGTATATATATTTATACCCGAATTTATTTTAAATTTACACTGTTAAGAACGTATGTACACAAAAATAATTTAAATTTAAATAATTCAGAATGAGTTTGAAATGAAATTTTCAATTCTCAATGTCAGTTCTCGTGTTGTAAATTTCGGATTACAGAATTTAGAATCTTTTTTTAAGCGGTTTGATATTTAAGTATTTATAGTAGGATAAGGCAGTCATCACGTTTAAAATAGTCCTTCTAAAAGTGTACTACTCATACTTCATGGTTCGCTTTCATTAATTTTCATATTTTTTGAATCTGCTGTATTCTTTGCTGGCTTTTTTATTAAACACCAGAAACAAATTTTATAAATTCCTAAATACAATAATTTATAGATTCCAACATTCCTTATTTTTAATCCTGGGAAAATAAAATAGTTGATATGAAATTTGGAAGACCCGTTAAGTCTATTCTGAAAATTTGAAACCTATAAAATGTAGATTTAGTTTACAAAAAATTTCTGATCTATGACTTGAGCTTTATACGATTGCGGTTTTATCAATAGAACTCAAAGTGTTATGTCGAATGTTATGTTAAGATGATCTTTCATGTTGACCTATCCAAATCACCAATTCATTTTCAATTAAAAAAAAAACCTGCATCTCACGAAATCACGATATACCATTGAAGGTGTTAAGATCAAAATCTTAAGACCGGAAAAAAATGTTGAATCTTGTTTTCTTAATCGATGAATCCATGTGGCCAATAGTTACAAAATGTTCATAAATGCCAGTTCGCTTCGGATATAATCTATGGTGTCTTATTATTCTTACAATAATTATTCGTCCATTATGTTGAATATGGATTTAATCACAATATCTTGGTAGAATTGCAAGAAACAGTCAAATAAATCGGCGAGATAATGATTCAGCTCAAAACCTTCAATTGGTGTTCTTTACTTGCTCTTCATGTTATCTAGTCAACAAATATTCTATTAAAGTTCCAAAATTTAGTTTTTTTAAAAACTCGAAAAATTCAGATAAAATTGGGGATAGTTTTGACTAAATTCTGGTCCTCATCCATCTGAATTTTAATTCTGAATTTTATAAACAACATTTTTCCCAAACTTAACACAAAATTAGAAAAATGCCTAGTAAGGTCGAAAGTAGTGACTGCGGATGAAACCGTTTTCTAATATCTTAATATAAAAACTGACAAGTGATCAGAATTTCGTAATAAGTTTTGGCAGAAGCCTAAAATTTGAGTAAGGAAACCGTGCATAAGTCATAACTTAAGAACATTTTCGATGATTTTTTTTTCTTAATTTGACAGTTCGATTTAATAGGGTTAATAATAAAGGTTTTGAAAATATTCTAATTTGAATAGGTAGAAGAATATATTGAGGAATTACGAGTATTTGATAATCAACTTACTTACTTAAAAAATTTGGCAATAAGAGTTAAATTCTAAATTTAGAAAGTAAGAATTAATGAATTGATAACTCAGTTATTTATGGAATCGTTCTATACGTGCATATGTTCTATATATTATCAGAAAGAAGCCTCCATCATAACACTAGACTAAGCTAAGCATTACATTGGATGGGCGCGTGCTCACAGCTATCACTTACTAATGCCAATTCACATATATGTATAGCGGTTACGAAGTGAGCTAGCACACATTCACTCAAGTTTTCGAAGAAAGCAACATCATATTCAATTAATCAAATCTTTAGTAATCCGCAATAATAATTAACTAGATCACGGTGCGATTGTTTGATTAATTTCAAATTCTGGTCAATTTAACTAATCAAATTTTCTTCAAACGCTATTGCGTATTTGCTTACCCAATTATAATTTAATTTAAAATGAGATCCTAATTCCACACTGTAAAACTCGATCAGTCGTTGTTCGCAACAATTTACCAATTCAAGACGATTGTTACAGCAATTTTTTGCAAAAAAGTTTTGCTTTACGACTGTATATAGTGGTTAAAGTATTAACGCTTGTTAAATATCACCTGCCTCCTATGCTCATGAATTCTTAGAGTTAACAAAAAAATCCTTTTCTGAAGCGCATTTCTGTACTTGATAAAAAAAAAATTCAAGAGCAGTTCAAGAATTGACAACGCTACCAAAACTGTATGGTGTGGTTTTTACGCATGAGGATTGGATCACATTTCTTTTTAAAGGTCGCCCCTTAAGATTTTCTCCCCTATAGAGTTATATTTAATCTGAAAAGTGTACGTAAAATAATTTGATCTATTCAAAGTAGAATGAGTCGGTTGTAAGACAAAATATATTTAAAACAAACTTGGTTTATTTAAAATTTTAGTTCATATGCAGTGCCTGGAAAAGTAGTTTATATATCAATGGACCTCATAAGCTTGTGCGCTAAAAATATATATTTTTATTGTAAATTTGTAAATTGAAATTAAAGAGACTAAAAAATACATTAGTACAGATTCTACGACAGTGGTTTTTATGAAATGAAAACAACGCCCTAATTTTTTTAAAAAATATTTGTTTGGTCTAGCAGCTAAGTTAAAGGTATATTAGTATTTACAATACTAAACTTTAGATTTTAATTCTATGTATGATGTCGAAAGCTCATCTAAAATGTAGTATTTAATTTGTAATATCGGAGAAATATTTAAGATTTTTTTAGTAAATATCAGGTAACTTCATTTTAACTAAAAATGATTGTAGTTTTTTATCGAAAAATATTGGGCTGCTGAATACCCTTTTCAGATTATATTTCAGATTGCCCGAAATGAGGACTATACAAATGTTATATAATAATATATCAAATAATTAAAATAGGATGAAGATAATAATCAGGGCGTTATTTTTGTTTCAAAACACAAAATCGGATTTAAAAATACAAAAACAAAAATACAATTTTTAATACTAGACTTTTTAAGTTCATAAAATAATTAAATATTTCACATTTTAACTATATTTTAATTATCATAAATCAACATTTCCTATAACTGCAAGAATTGTAAATTTAAAAATTAATGAATATTTTTTATGAAATGAAAACAACGCCCCAATTTTTTTTATACTTGTAGCTACGTTATTATTATTACGCTTTTAAGTAAATATGTGTTGAAATTTTCATAAAATTCCCATTTTTAAAATCTAAAAGTTTTAACAGAATTACGCTATGTATAAAATTTTTACTCATACGCTTTTTCATCCATCGAAGAGTGCTTATACCAGTCGGCCTAGTTGCTAAATGCCCTTAAATATAACCCAGTTTGACGCGGTTAAAAACACTACTTTTGCCAAAGAGATTGAATTGGGCCATAATTAAAATATGTTAGCGACAGGAACAGTTCATGAAATCACAACGCATTCTCTAAAAGAACACATATGCTCTTAGGAAATACAGTTCAATTCTAGAAAATAAAATTCGTATCCAACACGCTGGAACAATAACTCAGATATCTTGTGTTATTTTAAAGCCACACTCGTATAATAGCAACATATGGTTGACCGAAATTTATTGCAATAAAAATGGCGCGGATTAAAGTAAAAAAGTGTTCGTGGCTGGTTTTGTCCAACTGTTTAGATCTAAGTAGTAGTATTAAACGCATGTAGTGATGATGGCCGCTATCACTTTTTACCAATGATTTAACGTAGGCCCATAAAAAAATGTCTAGAGGTGGTTAATCACACGGTCTAGGCGGCTCAATCGATAGGACCATTTCTGGATATAACACGTTCATCGAATTTAGATTTCAATAAGTCTATTGTTAGACCCGCTATGTGGGATGTTGCACCGTTTTGTTGAAACCACATATCATTAATGTCTAGCTCATGCAATTGACGGTCAACATGACGGTCATTTTCATCAAGGAAAAAAAACGGTCCAAAAACACCACCAGCAAGAAAAGTTATTTTTTTGTGAATGAAGTGGAGTTTCTTGAAGCACAAGAGGGTTTTCACATGACCAATAACGCATATTCTGTTTGTTGACGAAGCCGTTTAGCCAAAAGTGCTGGGATGATAATTATGACCAGAAATTGGAATTAACGCTCTTGAAGTTGCAGCCACCGACTCGGAAATTTTGTAGTAAATGTTAATTATTTGTAAACGTTGTTCGTTCGTGTACTTCACCATGATGAAAATGTTGTCTTTACGGAATGTTTTGACACTGACAGTTTGGTTATTTGTTTAAGGGTGCGGTCACAGTGAAAGTTGAAACTTGTCAAGTTCCAATTGGAAAACCCAATATTACGATATCACTGCTGACAACTACAAATTTCCCGTTGAAATGATTTTGCTAACAATTAAAATTATTTCTTCTAGATGCTAAAAATCAAATTTTATATACAAAATTATTTATTTTATTTTAGATTTTTTCAAAAACTCGAAAGAATGCGTTTGGATATGTCAAATGTCGCATTTGTTTAAGAGTAACTTAAACATTGTTTATGGATCATGAACAGGCTCGAAATAGAGTAATTTTTTAAAGGTAAGTGTGACCCGTCTCTCCACCTAAGGTTTTTTGGCAATAAGCAATATCCTTTTGAGCTTATACACCGTTTGCAATTCATTTAGATATCAATAGTCTATTTAATCTTTGTCAATCTGGGTATAGAATGTCCCATGATACCAGTACCGAGTTCACGCTCAAAATGACGTGTGCAAGCCAGGTACAGTATTGGTTTTTGTAAATGTAAGAAATTTTTGTGAAGTAACAAATTTATTTTGGTTACGAAAGGGGTTACCTAGGTCTTTAAATTCAGATTTTTTTTTTAAATTGGTACCATTTATTTGGTTCTTTTTCCGATGGAAAGTCATGGTCTTGCACTTATTGATGTTGAGGTTGAACAGGTTGAAGTCACACCACATCGCTAGGTTGCCGCCATCTTCATGGAGTTTGTAAGTATCGTCGATATTCTCCACAGTTTTGCATATTTAGAGGTTATCGGCAAACATTAGGACCTTGGAATACTAAATTACTGCAGTGATTCCGTTGTTGAAAATGGTGAAAATCCATGGGCAACATGGGGACCTTGAGGTACACCTGAAGTGGCATAAATTGGTAAAGATCTTTTGGTGCCCATTTTAATATATTGAACTTTTGTAGTGCTTTGCAATAGCTGAAGGAGTCAAAGGCTTTGGCAAAGTCTGTGTATATAACATTTACAATTTTGGGATTGATGAAATTGACTCTATAACATGAAATATGATCCCACGTTCCACTTCTGAATATCGGCGTCACTCTCGTTGTTTTCCACTTTTTCCGGAAATTCTCCTAATTTCAATGATTGAAAAAATTTTTGTAGTCTTTTAATAATGAAGCTGGTACACCATCCGGGCCGCATCCATCTCCAAAAGCATCTATAAAGCTTGATATATGTATATCATTCAGTGATATTTTGGGTATTTGTATTGGACACATTGTTGTTGTTCTCGCTTATTTGAATGTTATTATCGATGTCTTGTGGCTTATATATACTGATTGAAAGAATTTAGAAAACATATTAGATTAGACTTGCGGATCACAAGACTTTTCCGTTTCGGCAACCGTTAATTTCACGTTTCGATTTAAAGTAGCTCCAAAAGTTTTTTGGATCATGCTTTATTTTTTCTTGAATACAAATGATGTAATCTTGGTACTTTGTCAGGTAGTAGCTTGGTCTCCAGCTATTTTAAAATTTTGAATGATCGCGTCAGCTTTTTTCATATACTGACCTCAAACTGAGAATGCCATAGGCCTTTTTATAAGTTATGTTGGAGAAACTGACAATGTGATTAGAACTTTATAAATCTTACTATGTCAAGTGCATAACTAAAAACCTTTGAACAATTTCATAAATTTAAGAATAAATTTCGGAATTGACGATGGGATAAATCAACTAATCATGGAATCGCTCTATACGTGCTTAATGGCTATCAAAAAGATGTAGACCGCACTTGTTTCCAAATTGTTTTTTTGGTTAGTTGAATATGCAGCTGGTTAGTTGAATATGAAACGTTGCAGAATTTCGCACGCAGATGCCGCACAACTCAATAATAATTCGAATAGAAATATTGATGCATTAACATTAAAAATCAAAATGTTTGATGGTTAGAGATTTACGTTCAATCCAGTTTCAAAATTTAACGAACAGTATTACTAAGAATACGTGAACAATAATTGTTCTATGCGACAGTTCCACCTGTCTCTCAAGCCGTTGCTATTCCCGTTGCTTAATATGTTCAAACAAACCATCAATTAGCTTATTAGAAAATTTATACAAAGCATTCTACTCTATCACTTATACGAATATGTACATATACGTCTGTATATTGAATAAATTTTCCGATAAGAGTATAAATGATGAATGGAATACAATATACAAAATATATAAGATAAAAATAAAACAAACGAAAATCGGAAAAATTGGTAAAATATGAAAAATGAATTGATTGAGAATGTACAAGGGTAGCTATATATACATATACATTATGTACACAAAAAAAATTATGATTACATGTGGGAAATAAATTATGTTATGCACACACACACGTACGCATACATACAGCATATAGCCACATACATAATGCAAATAAGACGTGATTATTTTAATTTTAAGGATGTGTGTCGTCTTCACTCCACATCGCTACTCTCATATGTACATATCTACATCCATTAGATTATAATTACCGATTCCCTAAATAAAAACTGTTTGCCAATAATTCAAATTTGACAATGTGCGTTGAATATTTATAATATGTGTGCGAGCGCTTCTCGGTATATATACACGATAAGTTATTACTATTATCAGTAATAAGACATATATGTACGCGCATATATTATATATATAGATACTTTTTGAATATGCAAATTAATTTAAAAAAAAATAAATAAACTCTCTAGAGAATATGTTATGTGTCTTTATATGTAAATGACTTATGTGAAGACATGTAACCAAAAAAAAAAAAAAAAAAAATACAGACGTTCCAAATTTTCAATCCAACAAAAATAAAAATTATTTCCTTCTTGTACACGAATTTCTTACACACACTCTTCTTATTTTACGCATATGTGTATTTCTTTCAATTACTTATCATATACGATGTATGCGACTACATAATATATTTTAAAAAAAAATAAATAAATAAAATAAGGAATTTATTCATATCCTTTTACCCATTCCATCGAAGTGTTTGTTCGCAGACAAGATGTTACCTTAAATGGGTACAACATTTTTGTTTTGTTTGCAAATTTTTATTTTATTTTTTAATAATTGGGGTTGTTTTAAAACCATAAACCGAGATTTTTTTTTGCGGTAGTCAAACGAGTGTATTACTCGTTCTTAAGGTGTCGCATTTATTTACATATATGTACGTTGGGTGAATTACTTGTTTTATACAGATTAACAAACCGTTTGCTTAATATACATATATGTGATCAGCTGCGACAATTTTGCGACATATGCGCCTCGTACAGCTCGTGGAAATTACGTCTATGGAATGAATTGTTTCGTAACCATGATTGATTTGTATTCAACCGAAATACGTTTACAGCCATAACCTAGCACAATAATAATGGTGTTGAGCGATTATTTAATTCATAGTATATAGTAGAAAACAATTTGTGTTCTTTAAAAAAATCTTTAAATTTTAGTCACCGACTGTGAAAATACAAATTGGTGTTATGTATATACATATATACAAAAGGAAAATGATTACCACAATTTAAATTTAATTTTGGTTTGCTGTTCATTGTAACGTTGAACAGGTGGATTTACCTTTTAGGATGTTCCAAGTGGAAATTCTTGGAATGGAAGTTTTCGGTTACGAGAATTTTTGGATACTTTCTTGATACCCAAGCGAACCAAACATGACATCGACTATTGTTTCAGACAAAATTTGGTGATAGAATATGCTTTGGACTGGACAACCATAATTCAATCTAAGTTTTCTTTTGACGTGTTGACTTCTTGAAGTGAGCTTTTGGCTATACTCAAAAATTTTTAAATTTCATTTAATTTTAAGGTGCGAAAATGGAATTGAATGTTACCACCGGAGCGTTAAATACGATGGTTTATAGGATTGCTTAGATAGTTCCGATGAAAAAAATTGTACATCAATCAATAAACGGCCCGAAATGAATGTAACTTCTATTTGTCTGCATCCTGATCGATTTTGTAAAATTATGAACAATAATGTATCCCGGTTGACGACCTTTGTGATGGACGCACTGATTGTTCGCATTATTGTCATAATTCACCGGAAGGAATTATTTGCTCTTGTCCACTACATATGTTTCTGCAACCAGATCGACTAACATGTAGCAGCGAACATGCATGTAAAAATTGGGGAACATGTTCTCAGCTTTGCGTCGAAGTTGGGCGTAATTATTATACGAGTGTCAATGTCACGAGAATTATACGTTGCAATTTGATAGATTTTCGTGTAAAAGTAATGCACCTCATTCCCCGTAGGTAATATTTAGTAATTCGTAGTGTTGATCTAAATACATTGGCCGTAAAAAATTTCTACGCATCATTACGTAATACAATTGCACTCGATTTTTTAATCACCCCCGAATTAACCCAAATATTCTGGACCGATATAATTGATGATAAAATTTATTCAGGAGCATTAATTCAATCGGATTCGCTTAGTAATGTAAAAGCTGTTGTTGAGTCAGGTTTATCAACTGTTGAAGTTTTGGCCGTGGATTGGATCGGATTTAATTTATATTGAGTGGGCTGATTGGGAAGATAATGCCTCGCGAATCGAACGATGTACTCCCTGTCAATATTTTATCATTCACACGTTAACACATCCCTTTGGATTAACGCTTTTTGAAAATCATGTGTATTGGACCGGCTGACCAACAACAGAATGGAATGGTTCTTATGTGACCGTCATTCAAAGGACTCACACTCAACCTTTCGGCATTCAAGTGTTACACTCAAGCCGACAACCAAAAACTATATTCAACCCATGTGGTAAAACAACGGAGGATGTTCACACTTATGTCTATACTAAGTCTATAAATAATACGTACAAATGTGAATGTCCTCATGTCATGCGAATTGATCGTGATAACAAGGCCTATATTCAAAATGAGCAAATTTTGTTAATGGTGCTCCAAACTGAAATTGGCGGTGTCGATTTGTATTAAATTGATCATTATACAATTCCAATAATCAGTAGTAGTGGTCTTACTAGCGGATATACTGAGACTATTATTGATACAGTTATTACAAATCCAACAGAGTTTGCTGTGGATCTCAGGAACGATGAATTTGGCGAGCGGTGTAAAAGAGTATCGACGTTTGGCCTGTAATTTAAAAGAGGAATTCATGACCGATATGCTGAATAATTTATACCCAATTTCGAGTATTGTCGTGAACCCCGTGAAAGGTCAATTATATTTTTCGCATGGCGATAGTTGCAAATATTTATCGAATTGAAGAAACTGCTATGGATGGATCGATGCGAAAAATCTTAATTAATATACGAGCAGATAGTTTAACGATAGATTTTGCGACCGATCGTTTGTATTATATACAACCAGAATTGAGGGCTTGATTACTCGACAATCACTATCTATCGTGAATACATTTACTTCGTGGATAACTTGCGAAACTTTATTATGCGATGAATTGCGATAATTTTGGCAACGAAGCACTTCGTACCAATCCAGGCATGGTATTTGGAATCAAAATGTATTATGCAGCCGACCAAAGAAGCACTAATTCATGTGCAGATAAGCGAGGTGGATGTCAACATTTGTGCCTCGCAACATCTCAAACAACTCATGTTTGTAAATGTGCGATCGGTTTTTATCAAAATTCTGAAGATTCACGCAAGTGTATTGGATATTATGAATTTATACTGTATTCAACCATACATGAGTTAAAGGGAATACCTTTGTATCCAAATCATAATTCAGAAATCGATGTAGTACTTGGCCAAATTTCGAGAGGATCACTTTCGACCAATATCGACTTCCACTATAAAACAGATTACAAATTTTGGGCCGATATTGATCGAAGTCGTCGATAATTTAAAAAAAAAATCTAAATTCAAAATTTTACTCGACCTTTCCAAGAACACACATAGTAAAACACACGAAAAATGGTCTTGCATCAGTATTAGATGCTTCTTGATGTGTGCGGAAGAAAACCGATACGAGTGAGTTGCTTCTCTGGCGACGATCGTTAATAAAAAGGGGCAGAGAAAACGTTTGTCATCTTTGATGCTTACGTGTTGGTGTTGCTTCGCGTCTTCGCCGCGAGGTGTAGTGCTCGATGGTATGCGGTATTGATTGTGTGCCACCACACAACAATATTTTTTAACAAATCAATTTTTCTTCATTTTGGATAGTGAAATGGGTACTAAATGAATGATATGGACAGTACCCAGCTTCTCCTAATGACGGGCTGAATCATACATTTTCTTTTCTTTATAAATTCAAGGTTATACGACAATAAAATTGGCAATATGGTGACGAGCAGAAATATGATGAATGGTCCATAAAAACAAAGAAGTTTTCGGATACAATACGATTATTGTGGATATTTTGATGATATTGCTGATTGAATATAATCATTTTAGTATTGCCTGGAAATCGATGCAATTATTGACGAAGGAACTGCGATTGAAGGCAAAAGGAAAAGTTGAAAGAATTGAAGGATTTGTGGTTAAACAAAGTTTTTCGAGTGGAAAGTTTTGTGTTTTAAGTGCGGCGAAAAAGCTCATTGGCGACGGGATTACAAAAAAATAAATGACACAAGACGGATTGATGATTTGAGCCATTGCATTCTTGCTCTCAATGACAGTGATTGTGGGTTCAGAAATAGAATAAGGACATTTTATATATGTGCCAGAACTGCATTTGAATTTGTCTTGTTCGAAAAAAATATTAACGCATCGATCGCCGATAGGGTTGTGGCACATATGGAAGTAAAAAAGATATTCAGACAATAAAAGGGCTATTTATCAATGAATTAGACAATTTTTCGATAAAACAGAAATTCAGGCACGTTTGCGAGGTCGCAATAACATCACGGCAGCCAAGCATCTAATAGTTTTGGCAACGGTCGATCACAACGTTTTTGACTATCAACGAAGCACTAAATGAAGAATAGCATTGGGATCAGATTATAATTAACAGTGGAAAAAGCGACGTAAAATCGTACACATACGGATTGGACTGAGGACAGTCGTGAAAATAATTTTTATAAACGGTGATTTAGATATTCATAGAATTTAACCTATAACGAAAGCTGCCCATGACTTCGCATACTGGCCAACAGTCTTGTATGATTTGAAAAAGGAGTCACGATTCTGGAACTAGAAATTTTCGTTATTCATAAACAAAACCGATTTTAAGGCGGGTGAATCGGTTTCTTGCGTATATTCGTATTGGAAATTTATGTTGAGATGGATTTATTGCACAAGAAAACCAAAAGGCAATTGAATCGATGATTGTCTAAATCAAAAAGCATATGATAGACAAAAGGTACACTCGACCACTGTTGCATGATTCTAGGCGATATTGTGGCAGGTTTTTTTTTCATATGGTGAAGTAGTCGGGCAATTTGATATATTTGACAATAGTAAAATGCAACTAAATACCAGTTTCACCGTTGGTATAAAAATAAAAGATATATCAAAGGTCTGGGATTTGGTAAGGAAGTAACTAGTTGGTACTCGGCACATCAGAAGTTTGTTGTGATGTCAACAACCGAGCCTGAGTAAAATATGTGCCAAGCTACGATCGGAAAAAAAAAATTCACGAAATGCAATTTTCAAATTTTCAGAAAAATTTCATAATTTCAATAATCTTTCAATAATTTGAAAATTTTGGAATGAAACTTCAGATAAATTTAGATAATTTTAAATACTCAGCGAATCCAAATTGGTTGGTGAGTTCTAAAAGGGAATTTTGGATAAAAATATTTCGATACAAACACTTAACTCGACCTCTTCAACCGCATAGTAAAGACAAAATATTGTCGTACATCAGTGCTAGACCACTTTCGCCTGTTTTACTATGGGAGTGCTCAGTAAGGTCGACTAAAATTTCGATACCACATGTACATCGACCTTGCTAAGCAGTCACACAGTAAACTACACGAAAAATTGCCTTGCACCAGTACAATTTTTCGTATGTTATAGGTATTAAGGTTGATTAAATTTTGCTATCGAACTTTTTTAGTACAGTAGTTACTAATTAGTATAGTTTAGTTTAACCAATAATTATAAAAGAGAATTTGTTTACATAATTTGTTATGGCTTGTTGTTTCGATTAAGGCAACTTTTAATACTTTATTTCATCTCTTATTACAGCATTAATCGAATTTAAACAATCCACTAATCAATGATTTAGGTATGTCAGTTAAGTTACTTGATTTTATAGTGAAAATATTACGATCATAATCGATAGATATAGATTAACTGTTGAAAAATCGTATTTTCTAAATAATACAAACTGAAACTAAAACGTTTCAATTTTGCTTTCGATTCAATACAACAACGAGGTCAACCAATTCATTTATAAAGACGATTTACTACAATCTTCTATCTTATGCAAATTTCTATTTAGTCACGGCAATGTGAATTTACTAAATGCTTTCTATTCCAAACAGACTTGCCATAAATTGCAACTTTCCATATAAAATGCATTCACAAATAAATTCTATTTGTAATAAAATAAAATAAAATCTCACACATATTCGATGGTTTGTTTCCCGGCTAAAAATACTCAAAGCACAATTCTAGCAGTTCATATAAGAAAACACATATTCGACCAAAAAAAAAATACTTCACGATTCTTATATGAATTTCCTTTGTTTTTTTTTATTTTGTTTAATTTTCCCTTTTTTATTTATCCCTACAAATACGAAAAAAAAAAGAAAAATTATAATTCATATATCCTTTTTCCCCATAACGTTTTGTTGTTGTTTGAAATAAATAAAATTCTCTTAAATAATTTCCACTTCTATGGTTTTTAAGAAAATCCGAAAATTAAAAAACGGAAAAAATTATTTTGATCGCTTGACAGTACCTACATACATATACGTACAAAAAAAAAGGATATATGTACGATATTCATAAAAATATTATATTAATGCTCATATATTCCATCTCTTTCTTAGTAAAATATAAATAATTTCTTAAAAAATGTTCTTCCTTCGTCTCAGTCATATATTTACTTATACACCAAGTTATACACATCCTTGCATATTAATGAATATATAAAACAACAACAACAAATATATTTATACATAAAAATGTAAATGAGTTTTTCTTTTCCTTATCGTCGTTTATTTATATGAAAAGTCCTTATATGTGTACAAGAAAAATTTCTCCTTTTCTCCGTGTATAAGTTTCTTATAAAAAAAAAAAACAACAGAAAAACGGAAAAATCATGATAATGATGATGATGGAAAATTAAAGAAAACAAAGTAAAAAAAAGAAAAAGTTATTCTATAATTTGGAAAAGGATAGCGCGAGATTGTATTAAAATACATCGGAATGGAAATTAGTGTGGGAGCGAGATGAATGGATTCGGGAAAAATAAATAAATATAAACGTATATGTGTGTGTGTAGAAATTTTCCAATTTTTTTTTTGTTTTGTTAAATAATGAGAGTACAGTATGAGCTTAGAAGGTATCCTTTTTTTTATCCTCCAGTTAATTTTTTATTTTTATTTTTTGTTTGGTTTGAATTTTAAGGACGAGGATATATGTATGTAGCTAGTTGTGAGGTTTTTCTATTTGAAATAAATAAATAAATTTGGGTGGTCAAATGACTGAATGAAGTTTTTTTTTCATTACAGATATGTGTTTGGTTTGAGAATAATATTTTTTTTTGTTTGGGGAGAAGGAGGGGGTGGATATAAGAGGCGAGGGCGAGTTGAAAATATATATTTAAAAAAAAAAATTGAAATGTGTTTTCTTTCGACGGGTGATTTTGTTTTTTATAAATATGGGTTGGGGTTGAATGTTATATATGTGTGTATATATATATGTAGGGAAAGAAAATATATGTAGAGTCGATGTTATAAGAAAAGACAAAAGAAAAATATATATATGGAAAACTTTTTTTTGTTTCTTATTTTTCATCTCAAGTTGTTATTGTTGTTATTTTGTTGTTGTTGTTGTATTGTTCTCATATATTGCAAAATATAAAAATAAAGGCAGAGTGGAACTTGACTTAAACTGTGTATTTTGTATAGTGTACACATTAGAAGGTTTCCGTGGTTGAGCCTTATTCTAAGATCCTAACAGTTAGCCGGATTTCTTGTTTTTGCACAAAACCTAAAAGTGCCTAAAACTTATTTACATTCAATTATGTGCTCAAAAATTGTAGGCTATACACTGGAGGATGTGCTCTTGCATTTTCTTGAATTTTTCAATTTTTAGCATCGTCGATAGTTTCTATTTTTTACTTCCAGATACCTCCAAACTGTTAAAACAATCATGATAATAAATTGATTTCGTTCATTATTCTTCTCAAACTCATTTAAACAGTTGCCCACTTTGATGTCAATTACTTTTAAACTCCTATTCATCACCCATCTTCAGCATATTGGGATCGGACCATCTTATTCTGTTGGGGGATATTCCCAACAGAATAAGATGGTCCGCCACTGGATATTCCACTCATGAACTACGCAAGGTGTAGTGCGCTGTTCAACACAGTTTCAGTTTTAAGGAGGTATATTATTGTAGTCTGTAATTAAGAATATTGTATTTTAAAGTATACTCAAATTCGTTTCAAATTTTAGTCAAATTGATTAATTTTAGTTAAATTGATTAGTCAAATTGATTAAGACAATTTGATTAAGTTTTGAAGAATTCTTGAGCTTTCATTAAATTCGCGTCGTTTTTATCGCGGGAGGTAAAATTGAACAGATTTATGACCGATATGTGCTGCAAAATACGTCGGCCGCTCATCTTCTACATACCAATAAAAAATATTATCTAATCAAACTAACATCAAGCAAGCATCAAATTCACTATCGAAAAGTGGATGTGATTTACAGGACGTGTTTTATGAAGTTTGGTTTAAATGGTTTGTCTAATTAGGATAATTTCTTTTCAAAGTTGACTCAAATTTGTTTCAAATTTTAGCCATTCTAATTGGCTAAATAGTTAATTTTAGTCGATTTCAAATTTGATTAGCTATTTTAACGCCAAATTCTCCAACTAATTGTTGAGGCACATATTACCGAGTATATAGGTAGCGCAATGACAATGAATAAAGATGTGCCGGTTTGGTTGGAAGATACGATAAAATTGAATTGATTTATGACTGAGCCTTTGTACAGAAATCACGATTTTTATTTTATCGGTGACTTAGTTGAATCAGATTTGAGCCATCATTTAAATCAAATTTTTATAACTCGATTCTGGAATAGTATGAGAATGTATTGAAAGCCATAATAGTTTAACCCGACAAGAGGTTAATGACATTTCCACATAGTAATTTTCCATTCTAATTTTTTTGTATCGCACATCAAAAAAAATTATCATTAAAAATGGGGACGAAGACGAATATCAATTTAATTATGTATATGTACATCCTTTAAAAACTGCGTTAATTTTATGTATACACATACATAGAAACATATACATAAAATAAAGAAAATTATTATTATTAAAATATTTTCTTAATTAAATTTTCCCATTTTCCAGACGATTCAATATTTTTATATATTCCGCCCTGATATACGACACTATCATCTAATATATATGAAAAACTCGTTTAAATTGTTCTTTGTCTAAAATTGAAAATGGAAAATTATCATACAGACCACATTAGCCATATGTAAATTATTAATCTTGCATATACTGTTTTAAAAAATATAGTCAGTCCTTAAGACAACACAAAATTTCCATAAATTTTCCGTCGTTTATTACTATTTTGTGTTTTGTTCTTGTTTTTCATCTCATCAACAAATACATTAAATTTATATATTTTATTTTTGTTTCCCCTACTTGCATGTAAAAGAACCATTTTTCTTCGCCTTCTTCGTCATCGCATCTTATATTTGCTTTGCTGTGCTGTTGCTTTACTTATATAATGTACATACATATGTATACAAATTAAAAATAAGAAGAAAAAAAATCTCCACAATTCCTGGGACTATCCAACTGTATAGTAGAAATTTTTCTTCGTATACATGCTCCTCCACTATTGCTTTTCTATTTTCCACATAGTATATATATACGTATGTACGAATTCCAGAAAAGTTGAGGAATGGAAATGTGTAGAAGACTAGAAAATAAAAATAAAAAAAACGGAAACAACAACCAAGAATGATGATGGTAAAGAAGAAAATTTATGTATATATGTACATTATCCATACATACGTATATAGTATATATGTGTATACACATTAATGAGCGACTAAGAAAAATACGAAACGAAGAAGTTAAAAAAAAATTTCATCCAAATAAGAAGAGACGCTTGTTGTTGGTTTCATATAATAGTCGCTTATAAGTACAGAGCAGGAATTTTAATTTTGCTTTATAGTACTCGAACTCGTATATGGGCATAGCTATTATGTCACCAGGAAGATTAAACCAGAAGCGCGTATATATCAAATACCCCTAAAGTTATAAAGAATCAACAACTCGACTCATGTGATTCAAAAAAATGTAATATGCGGTTATGTTACAGCTCATGACGTTGCCAAGTCTGCAATAACCAAACCTTGGTGGTCGTCGGTGGCTCAAACTTAGGCCATGCCAGTCAGTATCAAGTTTATGCCAAATAACCAAATTATACACTGCGTTCCAAAAGTCTCCAAGCAGTAAATATTTGTTACTCAAGTTAAAAAATTTTAATTTCGATTAATCAAGGAAAGTAATGTAAACAAGGAAAACACTGTGGAAAACCAATAATTATCCAAATCAATTTTTAAGTGAGATTTCAATTCTCCAATTTTTGAAATTCTGTCGCTTGGTTCGTACGGGTCACATCGAAATGAGCGAGGTTTTATTATGTGGATATTTCATTCCATTCCCGAAATCTTTAAATAATTTGGTATAAACTTGATATCACTTCGCTTATTAGTCTATCTGTCTTGACTGTCTTATAAATTGTGGTCTGTATGTTTGTCAAAGCAATAAGATTATGTTTTAATTGTAAATTTTTTATTCAAACTCAATCTCAAATTAATTGTTTGTTTATTAGTCTAAATGTTATTCTCAGTAAAATTCCAATTCCCGCAAATCCCAATTTGTATATATTGAAGCTGAAGGTGTAAGATAAATTTTTAGTTAAATTAAATTCTATAATTAAATCAAATTTAAATGCAAATCACAAATAGCCGGTAGAGGCTAAAGTAAATTTTAAATTTGATTGTCAAGATATGCAGGATGTGTATGCTGGATAATATGCCTTGAAACCTAATAATGAAAGTGGACAAAGTTTCAGACTCATATGAGGCATTCTCGCACCATAAAAAAGGTGTATGAACGTTGTTAACCCCGGAGATCGAATCCTATAGACCATTTCTCAAGTGCTTAAAAAGGTCGACTAAAACTTGGTTATAACTTTTAAATAATGAATAAAATAAAAAATTGCACTCTACCAAATTTTAGCCGACCTTTCTAAGTACTCACATAGTAAAACACACGAAAAATTGTCTAGCACTGAAGCAAGACCATTTTTCGTGTGTTTTACTATGTGAGTGATTTGCAAGGTCAACTGAAATTTTGTATCGAGATTTTTATTTTTATTTTTTTTATTTTATTTATTATTTTAATTAATTCTGAAAGTTTATAAGAACTTACAGTACATCAGTAAAAATATTTATAAACTTTATATACTATATTCTCTAAATACTATTTACAGCTAAAGTGTGTAGTGCTATAGTTTTCCAGAAAACTTTGGATGGTACGGACGGATTAAAGACTGTGGATAAATGCTACAGTTTGATGAGATTCGCAACTTTGTTCCTAATAGTTTTATATTCTTGGAATATAGTAGTTAATTTTTCGTGCGTTTATTGCGCTTAATTACAACGCTCCTCAAAGGCACGTATATCTCAAACAAATACCTTATCAAATATGTTAAGTATTCAGATAGGGCGTTTACTAGGCGGACCATCTTATTCTGTTGGGGGATATTCCCAACAGAATAAGATGGTCCGCCACTGGATATTCCACTCATGATTACCGAAGATGTCTCGCCTTGACTAGCATAGTTATCTTCCATATGTCATTGCTGGTCTTCCTACTTTTCTTTTCCCTTGCGGGTTCCATCGCAGTGACATTCTGGTAACACCGTTCGCTCGTTTCCTTAGTGCATGTCTGATCCATCTCCACTTTCGTCTTCTTATTTGTATCTCTATGTCCAACTGGCTTGTTTTCCTGTGCAGTTCTGTGTTGGTTATAATTTTCAGCCAGAAGCATCTCAGTATTCTTCTAATGCATTTGTTAGCGAACACCTGTAACATTCTTGTGATTCGTTCAGAGTGTTTCTACGTCTCGCACCCATACAGAAAAGTATTCCAGATTTTATGCATCATGTTGAATGTATATCTGGTTTTGTTTAGGCGTTTGATGTCTACTTCTGTTCCATCTGTTTTGCTACTGTGCAACCAAGGTATACGAACTCGATTACATCTTCGATTTGTTCCTGATTGATGTGCATCGGTGTGGTTATATTTGTATTGAGTAGCATCATCTTGGTTTTCCTGATGTTTATTTTGAGACCTACTTCGTTAGCTAAATCGGAAAGCTGTAGTACTTTTTCTTGCATGTCGAAGTATTTGTTGAGTTGTTTACCTGTTAACGCCAATTAGATTACACTGAGGGACGTGATATATAATGTTCAAATGACACTGTCTATACCTAATACTATCAAGAGCATCGTTAGTGAGAGTACGGATCTCTGCCTTACTCCTCGAGTGTTGTAGTATTCTTATTAGTTTGACTTTGTTTACATTTGAATTGAACTAGATTTCCAGCATCCCGATACATTTCTTGTATGCATTCTATACTAACTTATTTAGGATGCCGATTTCACAAAGTGTCTACTACATTATATTCCTATTTATTGTATCAAATGCGCGTTCGGAATCGACGAAGAGCAGGTATAATGGAGAATTCTATTCATTTGATGACTCAAAACCAGGATGATCATTGCGAGTATTTTTATTGTTGTGTTGAGAAGGAAGATATCTCGCCAATTTCTTCAATCCTTTAAGTCACGTAACTGTCAAGCCTTCTTTCTATTTTTGTGATATTCTACCAGAATTCCACACTTCTGGTATTAATGGTGTTAATGCACTTGCAGTTTGTTATATTTTAGAGCATTCCAAATGTTATATTAGAGGGAATGTTCTAATATATATATGTGTATTAAGGTTATAGTGGTAGCCGGTATGTAAAATATGTTAGTAAGTATTTTAGAATAAGTAATGTTAATTACCACATTGGCGCTGCCGCAAACTTTCCACTCCGGGTCACATAATTATCAGTATCAAATACGCAAACTTTCCACTCCGGGTCACATAATTATCAGTATCAAATACGTAAACTTTCCACTCCGGGTAACTGAATAATCAGTAAAATATTATTGTAATAGTCGGTATTAGACGCAAATTTTCCACTCCGGGTAACCGAAAACGTTTCACTCTGGATAACAAAATACTTCACCATCTAACAATTCCAACCTATCGCGACATACAAATTAAAAAAAACATGGCATAAATTCAAGAGTCAGTTGAAAGACGAGTTCCTCTCTTTTACGGTCAACCAGACGTTGATGCCAGCGAGGTAAACTTTTTCATGGATGCGTGCAAACGTATCGAAAAATTATACGCTTGCAAACCGGACAGTTTGGCTACCGCATTAGAAGAAACAATATTTAGACTACGAGGAAGAGCATATGAAATATTCCGTGACATTGAGGTTAAGACCTTTAAAGAATTTTATAGCACCTTAACACGAAAATTTCTGCCTACCTACACAGTCGAGATATTATCAAATAGACTCAGTAATGCCAAACAGAACAAATTTGAAAGTTGCGTAGATTTTGGAAGCCGCGTCCAAGCGGAGATTTTGGAAGCAGGCGTTCAAATCAAATATGGAGAAGATAATTCACTTCCGAAACCTTTATTAGCTACATTGGAACAAGAAGCTTTTGTTCGTGGTTTACAAAATGTTGCTATAAAAACACATCTAACGATGTTAGCAGATAAACCTCTTAAGGAACTGATAGAAATGGCTGGCCGAATTGAAATACAACTTGGTTACAGCAAAGTATACCCAACACCACAAGTAGCCGATCAGGAAATGGAGCTAACTAGATGTCAATTATGTGAACGAACAGGACACAAGGCTAGAGAATGCCGCTCCAATATGAGAAGTCCAACACTCAGAGAACATTATCATCCTCTAAGCTTCTGCAGGTATTGCAAAAGAACCGGTCATACACTGGAAAACTGCAACACCAAAAGAACAAATGATGTAAGGAGAAGGGAATTTCCAACACGCCCAAATAACTTCACCACTCAACCTGCACAGAATATCATCCCAGGCAACAACCGAAACTACAATGGTTATCCAAATAAGTACCCGAACCAACCAAACAATATGTACCTTAATCAAGGAACAAACGTTCCTGACACCCTTCGTAATCATCTGAGAATTATTGGGGCACAAATCTCACTAATAAATGACTGCATTTGTATTCATAAATTCTGCGTAATATATCCCTTGGCATTGTGTGGCCAACAGTATAATTTAAAATCTTATATGAATTTTTAAAGTTCGAAATATGCATTTCCAAAATAGTGATATTCTTAAATTGTGTTTGGGAAATGTCAAATGACAGGTATATACAATATGTATCTTTAGTACATAAGTTAAAACTACACCCGGTATTTCGGCGTCAAAGGATTCGTCCAGCATCAAGTTACCATTTTCTGGCTAACAATAAATTTTTAACTTGGGTATTTCATATCCAAAAAAGTTCGAAAAAGTACGAATTTCGTAAGACTTGAGTAGTTTATGACACAATTTTTATTGAAATTGGCCGTCACCGCACTTGGGCTGATATTTTTTTTTGTTAGGCCATTGTGTTTTCCATTTTCTGGCATCACAACCGATTTTTAACTTGGATATTTCATATCCAAATGTATGGATTTGGTAAGACGTTTTAGTTTATGGTATAATTTTTATTGAAATTGGCCATGGCCGAACTAGGACTGGTATTTTTATGTTAGGCCATTATGTTCTCCATTTTTAGGCCGCACAACAAATTTTTAACTTGGGATGAAATACCCAAATATGCAGAAAAGTCTGAACAAGCTCGAATTTCATAAAGTGGGCGATGTTAATGGAATAATTTTTATTGAACCGTCACCGAAGTTTGGCTGATATTATTTTTTGTGAGGCCATTGTGTTTAGTTCTTACGAAATCCAAGCTTTCTCGGGTTTAAAATTAAATTAATTTTATTTTGTATTATAATCGGCAAACTGCTTTTTTGTGTTTTATTTATAATTTGTCTTGCACAATACTAATAATTGTTTGGTGCAAGAATAGTCAATTTTTAATGTAATGTTAAATTAAAATTTTAATTGAATTGCTAAATTTTAATTGAATGACTTTGTAATTTATCTAATTAGCTTAATTTAAATTTTATTTCTATTTATGTAATAACCATTTACTAATTGGCAGAAGTCTTAAATTATAAAATAAAATTTATCCGCCCGAAATGTATGCAATTTATTCGTAAAATCACATTTAGGTAAATAAAAAGTTAATACAATTTTAGGAAAAACTTCCTTCTTCTATATGGGCGGGTGAATTTAGTACAAATTGAGTAAAAACTTCACCCAGCATCTCAGTATTCAGAATACCGGTACTGTAAGCCATATATTTGTACAGTCTATCCTCAATGTAAGATATAATAAGTCCCACAATGAGTCCTCTCCTTCCACAGAGCAGATAAATAGCCACCATTTGGTTTTAATTTACTTTTCCCTTAATTATTGAGGAGTTTAATTTTAGATAAAAAAAATTGTATGGAACATATATGTTCCACAGTGTTCCAAGCCGCACATTAAGTGGATATTAATTAAACACTGACTTCAGTTCCACATTTTTTGTTAATTAGATCAAAAACTCCAAAGTCTACTTTAACCAGTATAGTTTTTCATAGGACACAGAAAGCAGACGATTAACATAATGTGTTCTAAAATTTGCACGAGAACGGTCAAACAAGTTCAAATGGGTTCCACACTATATATGTATGTTATGTTTTATAGTTTTTATTGTGCCTTGTCGGCGGTATATAGTTCAGTATACAATTCCGCAACCACCAAACATACATCATAAAAATATATAAGTATGTAAGTTTTTCTTTCCGGTTTTCTTTTTGTTTTTTGCTTTTCCAAAAGAAAATCTACAGTTTAAATATGAATGGTGAATAAATACAAAAAAAAAAATAATTACAGTTAAAATTAATTGTTTGAATTGTGATATGGTATAGGAAAAAAATTCCGGTGGAGGAAAATTACAAAAAGGTGTTTGACATGAATTTCTATCCTTCCTTTTTGCTGAACAATTTTTTTTTTGTTTTTGTATGGAAAACACAATACAAACGGAACTTCATTTGAATAATTATTAAAAATACAAAAAAAAAAAAAAAATGGAAAAATAACCTCCAGTTTCAACAGAAAATTATGTATAATTATGTGTTTGATTTTCGTGTTAGTGGTGTAGACTTTACTTTTGTGTGGAGAGTCGGTTAGAATGTATGTATATATACGTACGTATAGAACCGCGCGCGCGGTATGATGTAATTACGCATTTACGTGAATAATTCTATAATAATTGTAAATAGTTGTTGTTATACTTACATCATGTTAATTTGCATGTGCGGCATGGTACTTAACCCAATTAATAATGTGTGCGGCTAAAATCGATATAGACCTGTGAAAAGAAATGATATAAGTTTCTATTACTCAATTCTAGTAAATGTGTGTTTGTCGAAGGAATCAGTACCAGTAAATTTACTTTCGAGTTATATAATTATTTAACTTAACACACACATTATAAACAGTAATGTAGGTACATTTTTAATGTTTCGTTAACAAACTTTTTTTTTTATGTACGTATATGCTGTTTTCTGCGTCGCATTCCCGCATGCAATCCTTTTGATAATCTAAGTAAAGTGGAATATTCTTTTTGTCTTTGTAATGAGATTACGTCAGTAATTACGAGCGAAAATATACATACGTATTGTGTGCTTGATTTATTTAATAATTTTTCAATTTGTACCTATGTATGTATATGTATATGGTTTCCTTAAAGATGTTGATATACTTTTCTGTATACAAATAAAATTAAACCAAATTTATTGTGAAGGTGAGAGAATACTTTGAAGTGACGTATTTAAAAATTTTCTTACGAAAAAAAAAAAATCAAAAAAGTTATAAGAATTTAAGTTTATAAAATATCCGGAAGATTTTGGTACTTAAAGAAGGCATTATATATTGAAAAAAAGTTCGAGAATCGGGATGATTTACGTAATTACATGGTATAAGTTTAATTATTTCATCAGAATTCTTATTGCGGTATTTAAATGGATTTCTTAGATTTGAGTTAAAAATTTATTGTAAATGAAACGATATTCACTTGTTTGGCTTCCTCCTGAATTATATTTGGATGATTCCATACACAGATAACAGATTATACCATTCAAGGCCATTACTGGCCCCTTACTAAGTCAATAATTTAGCTCCAACGGTTTCGATTCTGAGCATGGTCTTCATACTGTTTTAGACAACCTGAAGATGTCAAGTCATTCTCTACACAGATATCGTTGCCAGCAACGACCGTTGGCTCTCCTTTCAGAGATTGCTGCACAATTCGGATCAGCACTCAAAACTTGACGCTGAAGGTACTCACTGAGATCTTACTTCATGTAAAATGTTAGAGATCTTAACTAGATCTCCAATCTCGAGATTGTACAGGGCTTGGTATATACCATCTATACTTCACGTTTTGGTCCGTAAATCACACGCATGATTCTTCTCTCAAATGTAAGGAGCCATCTCTCGTACTTACCCGTCAACGTCCAATTTTCACATCCATAGATGTTTAGATTTTAGTAGTGGCCTTAGCGAATACAAGGCACGACCACCAAAAAAATAAAATAAAGCATTGATGTGAAATTTTTTTTTTTTTTAAATTAAGACTTATGTCTTATCATCCTATCCGAAACAGAATCATTTCTGTTTCCTGAGCTGTTACCTCTACGAAGTTGAGGGGAGGCAATGAATTAGTGGTCACATCTTAAGGGTGCAATAAACAGTCAGTGTACGGCAAAACACAGACGAACTCAGTGTAGATAGGGTGGTGGGAAAAACGGAGGTCGAGAGATCACATATTTCATCAGCTTCGAACCGCAACAATCGAATTCAAACTGATGAAAAGGAGGCTGTGGATCTCAGCAATCCACCACACAGTATGTGGGCGCTGACTCAGTCGGTGCACTTAAGCAGGCTGTGAAGGCATTAGAACTAGAGATCAGGCAGATCTGCAAGGTTAACAATGGGGAAAGGGCAAAACTTCAAGATTGAGTAAGTGCCATTGTAGATGCAGGCCATTTGATGAGCCTTGAGATAGCCAGCATTACAGGTCGACCTCATGAAAGATCAGAGATATGGAAACCCTTTAAACTGAGAAAAAGGTCTCGTACGCGCAAAAATATAAGTTAGGAAAATCACAAACATTAAGGATGGCGTCCTAATCGAAACAGGAGGAAAGGAAGAACTGGATTTCTTCCTAGCCAGTAAGGAGCTTTCGAACGCTGGGCTGGTAGCATAGCTACCAGAAAATCGTCTGCCCAGGATAATCATTTATGATGTGGACAGGCCCGATCGAAGCAATTAAACAAGCTTTAATTTATCAAAGCTCTAAATCTATTAAGATCAAGGACTTGAAACGAAGTTTCATGACTAGCCCAAAAGAGGCCAAGTCAGTCCATTGAACCGTCGTGTATATCTAGGCTGCTCCTTATGTAGAGTCTAAGACTTCGTCAGGTTGACAAAATGCTACAAACGCCCGACATTTGGACACATTGCCAAGTCCTGTAAGGAACAACATCACATTTGTGGTTAAAAAAAAAAAAAAAAAAATTTGTGGTTACTGCGGCGACAATGGGCATGACCAAAAATCATGCACAAAAAGGAGTGAAGACCCTAAATGCGCTTCTTGCCGTAAGGCAAACAGGAATTTTGACCATTCGTCACGCAGTATAGTTTGTACCTCATACAAAACGGCTTTGAACCTGATGTTGAAGAGATCTGATAGACAGTTAAAACTAAAAATAATTTTCGATTGAAGATCGCCCAACTGAATATGCAAAATGCTAAGGCAGTTGGTCATGAGATCAGACAATCTATTGAAAAAGAAGCGATTGATATACTCTGCATGCAGAAACCATTGAACGATCTTGAGGTTTTAAAAATTTTATAGTACTGCGACACACACAGTGTGTGTAGAAGTGAGATCTAACTTAGGAAGTTTCTCTCTAGTCAGTATTTACTTCCAATATTCAGACGATCCAGTGGAATATGTAAGTAAATTTGATAAAATCATGAATGGTCTTAAACACCATCCTATTATCATTCCTGGCGACTTCCATGCTAAGTCTAAACTTTTGCACAATAAGGACACAAACGAGAGAGGAGTCCTTGTTGAAGAATTTATAGCAAGAAGTAACCTATTCATCATCGTCGAATATGGGCAGCCAAGTACATATTCTCACAACGGGGAGTCGAATATTGATTCGTCGAATAATACTCTCATGACGGGCGGTCTGTTAAGAACATTTTTCAGTTGGTCTGTCCATGAAAATTGGACCTCAAGTGACCACAGAGCTATTTTCTCGATCTTGGGTTCGGAGAACACACATAATGATTCCAAAGCAGTAAAGAAAGTTCCTCGGTGCCTTAAGGCATGAAAATTGGGAGTGTTTCTACAGCCAACTAAGTAACATCTGGTAAAGACTGGCTAAAGACCTGAAGGTATCGATTGATGGAGATATCGATCAAGTTGAACAAATAATAACTAGTTCAATTATCAAAGCCTCTAGCGCTACTATACCACGTAAACGTGTTCGAAAATCTAAATTGTCTTGGTGGTCTCCGGACTTAACCGAATCAAGAAAATTGGTTCGTAAGTTGCGCAAGTTATATCAAAGAGATAAAAACCCCGAAACTCGGGAAAGCAAAAGGCTTAACTATGTGGTATACACTGAAAAGCGTATTTTAAAAGTATTAGTGATAAAAGCCAAATGAGCTTAAAATAGTTCATAACGGAGCATGGTAATGCTGAACCGTAAGGCTTTGTCTATAAGTTCAGCACAGGTAAATTGAAAATGGATGAGGTATACTTAGTACCCTACTAGCAGTGGTGGACGAACAACTATTTATTGGGAGGAACCTACAAAATGCTTGCTCAATACCTTGCTAGCTAAAGTGGCCCCTTCATCACTGGAGTAGCTCACGTTTTGTGTAGTTGGTTACGATCGGCACGGATTTCAGTTTGCCTCTCAAAGTCATTTTCTTCAGAGTCAGTGGCACCTATAGTGATAAACAGTTTGGCTTTAGAGAAAATAGGTCCACAGAGGACGTAATAATCAAAATGATCAATATATGTATAGTCAAAGAGTCGGGCCAAAAGTACAATCTTGGAGTTTTCCTAGATGTATCTGGCGCGTTCGACAACCTGTGGTAGTCCAACATAATGCTGTAGCTAAAGAGATTCAATTGCCCATGAAATCTCTATAACATCATTAACAACTATTTCTCTGAAAGAAAAGAGTCGCGGAAAACTGTAAGAAGGTTTTCGCTGTACTGAAACGAGTTGCTAAAGAGAACTGTGGTCTCAAGCAACGTACGTTGTCAATAATATACGAGGGCCTTGTGGCCTCTTAATTGACATACGCGTGTTCAGCATTGGCAGACAGAATGAACTGGCACCTTCGGCGTACACTAGTTAGTGCTCAAAGAAGTACCTTGCTCGGAATTAACAAGACTTACAGAACAGTGTCAACTGACGCCGTTCCTGTCCTGGCCGGCATGATTCCTATTGATATACTTTTAAATGATAAAATTGCCAAATACAAGATAAGGAAAAGACAAGACGTCAGATAGTCGAAGGCGACCAAATTCGGCCAAACCTCATGGGCTCGCTCAAGGGGAAAACAAGAAAAACGTCTGTATCAATATGGCAAGAGAGATGGTCGCATTCAATGGATGGCAGAATAACATATCGTTTTCTGCCAAACAGTGAAGCGAGATTAGAGACAAAGATTCCTTTAAGTGTATGGTTAACCAAATGGTAACGGGATATGGAAGAATAGCCTCCTATATGTACCGACTGAGTCTAGCGGACTGAAGTACCTGTGAATGTGGACAGGAAATGAAATGAGTCCACCCCAGGTGAGCGGTTTCGTTTTAATCTCTGCTTGGCCCCAGTGAATTCCTCATGAGATGGATCCAGAATGAAAATCTCCGCAGTCTGTATTTGAGGTGTATCAATAACAATCTGATGCCTGATGAACACCAAGAAGTTCGGTAAAGTGTCCACTTCATGGGTCGAGTACCGCGTCGATGTTGACACAGAGGTTTCCATCCCAGCTATATTTTGTTGCTCGACTGCAAGACGACACTCGTCATCAAACCAATCATTTTTGGGTCTGACTTTCACTATATCCAATATCTGTTGAGCAACACTGACACAGACAGTTCACACAGTCAGATTTGCAATTAGCTTCCTCATTGTTATCGCTGACAAGATTCTGATATCGTTTCTTTCGATCTTCATTTATCAGACCTTCACAGTTAAAACGTCTCATACGTTTCGCTGTGTTCCCAAACTTGTACGAAAGCTTCCATCGTAGCTTTGCAGCGACTTGTTTGGTTGCTGACCGATAAGTTCTAACATCCTGCACAACCCGAACCCGCCCTTTAGAAATTAATAAGTGGTCAATTTGGCTGTGATTTAACAGGTGGTCAAATTCTAAATATATTTGTTTGTGTGGGCAGAATGTGCTTGGTAGTCTAAGGTCAGGAGCAATTGCAAAGTACATCATTTTATCACCGTTATCGGTCGCAGTTTCGTGTCGGGAGTATACGAACCTATGTTTTAACACAAAACATTCAGATTTCTACCAGCTCTATATATCACAGCAGATCGGCCGAAAGTCATTGTAAAATTAGTCTTTATCTTGCGACTGGCTAACTTCTGTGGGCGCGTGTACAAAAATTATCGACAAGTGAAGCTTACACAATCGGGTATTGGTTGCTTGGTAATTCAAGACTGCCTTCTGTACCTGGGGCTCAAGATAAAATCCGGCTCCAAAATTTCCAAGGTCATCTCAACTGTGGAGCGACGTATAGCTCTGAGACACATGGTTTCTATTTTTAGGCCAGCGAGTTTTTGAAGGGCAACGAGTTCCTGGTGATACTGCTTCATGCATGTGATTAGGCTTCCCAACGATCCTGGTTTCCTAAGTGACGGCACGTTCCACGATACATGAAGGGGGGTGCAGTATTGTTTAGGCGATATCCATTTTTCCTTTTGTTGACATTATATAAACAGTCGTCAGCGCAGCAACAGTTTAGTCCCTCCTACGACAAGCAATGTATACTGTGGTGGTATTCTTGGAAAAATATTCGTGCAATTTAGGTTTACGAGACATGTAAGTGCCCCCCTACGACAGGGGCCAAAGGTGCTTAGATAATTATGTTAATTAAGTCAAAACCTATTAAATTACTTAAAACTTTAATCCTATGTAAAACATGATTATCCAACCTGTTGCTACTTCCTCTATACAGATTATAGAGGAACTGACCAACCCCTAATTTATAATAAAATCACAACATATAACCAATTTGTTGTAAATAATTCGCAACGCACAGTCAACTATATATAGGAAACGTTAAACACCAAGATTAAATGTCCGCATGATATACACAATTGAAACAACATTGATATACTCGTAATAGAGTGGTCAAGCGATTTATTGCTATTTATTTATGTGAAGGGTCTCTGAATAGCCATCGCTCACCCTTCTAAGTAAAAACATACAGCAACGGAAACTTGTTTCGTATATTTTAATTAACCCTAATATACCCAATTCGATTATATTATGTGTGTGTGTGTGTGTGTGTGTACAATAGATTTGTACGTCTATTTATTTTCTAATTTTCGAAACAAAATAAAGTCATAAATGTCAATTTAAAAATTTGTAATCATACACAAATAACGAGCAACGGGTCAAGATATTACAATAATTATCGTGTGTATCTTCGATATATATATATTATACAACCCTTTTATATATATGTTGCGCGACATTAAAACTACCCCTTTCTACTCGATATAAGTGGTCGAGTAATTCATATATAAATTTATTGTGGTCATTACATCCCATTATATCCAATTGACCATGAGAGAGAGGATATATTTGTAAAAAAAAGTCACCCCTTTGATTATGGAAGAAGGATACATCATTCCCATGTATACGATGTATACGTGTAATACACGTAAGGTGAGTTAATTGAATGATCCAAAATTGAAGTAAACGAACAGTAGGACAAAAAAAAACACTTAGAAGTCATGCAATATAATTAAATATAATAGAATTTGTCTTTTGACCACGTCTTTTGTGTTGTATTTAAGTACTGCGCGCGAGGGTGGTATATATAGGTAGGTAGAATATTTCCTTTTATATATACGTAATTTACGTCTTATGTTCACTATGTATATATCTACATATATTTGTTATTTAAATATTAAATAATAATTATGATTAAATATAGCCGTCGTTTGTGAACAACAACTATATATATACAATAATAAACATTAGGGATGACAAGGACATTTATAGTTGCATGCAATAATGATATATTAATTAATAAAAAAAAATTTGTGTAATTCAATTTGTGTCGAACGATATAGATGGATATCGATATACAGTTTGGAATGTTTACTTAGGAAATTATATATTGAGGCGAGATGGGTCGTGTACTTTTTTTTGACTAGGAAGGAAGGGTGAGATTTTTAATTGGATTATTGTATGATAAATATATCGATTATGTGTGTGTGTGTGTTTTTTTTTTGGTTGGGTAAGCTGTGGAAAATCTTCAGCAACATTTCTACCACCTAAAAATCACACACCTGTCGCTTTCGTTGGACATTACTTATTACTTCACATGGAGGTGACTAGCCCTTTCGCTCGCCATATATGGCTTACAGCATTGCATTCCATCCTTCCTCAGAGTCAAGCATTAGTTGCGTTATGTTTTCTGGTGTTGGACGCTGCCCTAGGGACAGCGGACAGTTCCCTTCGAGTATTCTCAAACCGTGGGCATTTTAATAAATGTGCTCCACAATCCACATCTTCTTGTGTATCTTTGAAAGCATTACAATCTGGAGTATCAGTGTGCTTGAACCTGTACAGGTATGCACCAAAAACAACCATGTCCACATAACGGTTGTGTCAGGTAGTGGTTGACTTCGCCGTGTTTCCTATTTAACCATTTTTCAATGGATGGTATGACACGGTAAGTTTAGCGACCCTTTTCCAACCAATCCCATCGTTTTTGCCATTCTATCATTGTTGAGGTATGTTCTAGTGCTCTGCTTCGTGGTTGTACATAACTGGGGTACCATTTCTTCCTTTCCCTCACAAGAAGTTCAATTGGGATCATGCCCGCGATATATATACATATCACTCTTAGAGCACTTAGGCGGTACATCGATACCAATTTGCGTCTATATGTTTCGAAGTCCATCGCATTACCCCATACAGGCGATCCATAGAGAATAATTCAGGTTAAGACGTTTGCCAGCAGCATTATACGACACTGTCTAGACCCTCAGGTGTTAGGCATAATACGAGAGAGATCTGCAGATACACTGGCAGCTTTTCTGCTTACTATCATATCCATAGGTGCTCCTATACGAAGGCTGTGAATGGGTTAAGATTCCACCTACATCAATTGTTACGGTTTCTTTCACCTTCCTATATTGGTAAATAAAACTGCTTCGGTTTTATGACCAGCAAATGACACCTTTTTATAATTATGATTGTCAACCTACTCATCTGTGGTTTTTGCATCCACTACGACTGCAACGTCATCAGCAAAATCCACGATTTCCACATCATCAGGTACACGGAGCCTCAAGATACCATCGTACATGATATTCCACGCAGTAGCGGCCCCAATACAGATCCTTGAGGTACACCACCCATATGTCATATGTCAGCACTCTATCATTAAAATAGTCTGTGATGATACATTCTAGGTACACTGGTACTTGTAACACCTGCAATGCATTCAGGTAACAGCTCCATTTGGCCGAGTTGAATGCATTCCTTACATCCAGGTTGACAACAGCACGGTACTTTTTTGAGCCTCTTTTCCATCTTTTTCCATCTGTTGCGTTCTTGGCTATTTCAACTACGTGTTGAATATCTTCTATTGTCGATAGTTCACCCGGTTATGGTTCCTTTTTTTTTCAACAGGATCAGACGCTGTCTCTTCCATCGTTCGGTGAATACTCCCACTCTGAGACAGGAATTATATAGTACCTGAAACTCATCCAGTCTGGTTTTTTACTGTGTTTAGTGCAAATTTAGGGATGTTGTCAGGCCCAGGAGCCTTTGAATTCCCAAAATGTTGACACGCATTGGTGAGCCCTTCTGTTGATACTGGCGGAATTTCTTCCATGCCAGGTACTCGGATCACGTCAGGGGTCACATCTTGCTGCGGAAACAGAGCAGTTACAATACTGCGTAATATCACTGGGCAGGTGGGATTCATTTCCCTTTTTAAGCCTTTTCATGACGATTCTGTATGGTCTTCCCATGGGTCACGATCCACTTCTTCGCATAGTAGCTTCCAGCATTGGCGTTTCTTTACTTTAATGGCCTGTTAAAATTTATTCCGGGCATCCAGATAATTTAAATGCAGGCTAGAATAGGTCCCTGTACTCCATGCACGTTGATGTTTCTTCCTTGCGTTGAGTTTTTCCTCTATGTGTTTGTCTGTGTTTGTGTGTGTGTTATCATGTTACATTACTAAAGATTTCGGAGGGCAAAGGGCAGTCCTCCTGATATTACATTTTTCAAAAATTTTAAAATTTACTCCGAAGTTGATAACAAATTATTGAGTATGTCGAATCCTGTTGCGGCAGGGCTTTTAATTAAAATTGAATTAAAATTACCTAGATTATGATTCCAACTATGACTGATCATTCGATCGACGTGCCTTGTTATCATATTATTTTTTTTAAATCTTTTGAATGTAACTTATAGACTTGACATTTGCCCTATAACTCGGAAAGCCTTTAGAAGGTCCAGATGGACTAACTGTGGCAAATATAGAGAAATATAGCTCCTTAGCCCCCAGTCACAATGGAAGAACTGAATTGTATGGTGGACGTTAGCAGAATCACCTTCAACTGGTCCTGTAATGAAACTGGTCCTATAGTTAAGCCTAAGGGCAAGCAGAACCAACATGGTCCGCGGAACTGGAAACCTAGATAGAGGCAAAAGTACAAAAGAGAATCAAAACTGGGCACCGTGTCAACATTCGTACTGAACAAATTTAAAGGAAAATGAATTGACACAGCCCTGCATGCCCTGGTACGTACGAATGAAAAATGAACAGTGGGGGCGATTTTACCAATGTGAAGACAGAGACAATTCTAGAGGGATTGTCATGCTTGTGAGCCGGTTAGTTAACTCGTAGTTGGAAAAGTCCACCATTAGGAGGCGGATGGTTAAGAGGACCTCGCATATAGGTGTTCCATCCCTTCTTCTTTGGAACATAGCAATTAAAGGATTACTGTTAGAACTGGAGGGAGTTTGGATTGGAGTGATTACATATACATACAGATGACGTACTACTGTGTTTAAGAAATACATAAGCCCAGGTGCAGAGATAATCCAGAATGCCTTTCTAAACATTACAAGAGGAGCCATCAAATATGTGGATTGGCAATCAGCCTCTCCGAAACACCTAGTACGCTTTACTATAGGAAATTCTAAACCCCGGTCGGCTGTACTATAGCTATGTAGGCTATGCTATAGTGATGTATGGCTTATCACGATCTCTTGAGAAAATGAGTTACAGGAACGGGATCATCAATGGCGGCAAATACTGTCACGCGACTATCAGCCGTATAATTACAGCGCTAAGAAATGAATTGGCGAATGGACTACGTTACGTTATACCAAAGCTATGCTTCGAGAAAGGTTTCCATTTGCCCTTCAAGAGAATCCATTTGCCTATCAGAAACCGAAAGTATATGCAGATTTGATGGCTACAAGCTAGACGGTAAAGTAGGAGCCGAACCTTCTATGATAAACCAAAGACCTGGATATTTAAGATCGTCTCCCTGTTAAGCAGCGTGTCCCAAGCGGAAATGGTAGCGATTAAAGCGGTCTTGCCTTGGTTGAGACGTAATGCGGTATTGTGTTGCCACTCTTCACTTAATGAGATGAGTGAGCATTTCACTATTCGGATAGTATGGATCCCCGTCCACTCAGTTCTCATAGGGAACTGAAGAGTGAACGAGCCATGGCTAGACAAGATCGACAACTTTCAAACTGCAACCAGAACAACGCTAAAAAACGAGGCAGCGAACGAAAAGTGGATTAGCACTCTCACATATAGTGTAGCGAGACAAGTGTGACCATTTGAAATTCTGCAATCTCCCGACGTAGGTGTGAATTAAAAACGGTAGTACGTGTACTTACAGGCCACTGTCTGCATTTCTCGGGTCTCGAAAACTGAAGAGGACGAGATATCTCACGCTACATATATAAGTAATTCTTATTGGTTCTGCTAAGGAAAAAGAGGAAGTAAGGTCCTGTGGTATCACGATGGACTGTCACCGGTTTAAGTGGGCCGTAGCAATGTGCCACTCTTACTTAATCTAGCCTATTGCATTCACGTGAATTTACTACAAAATCCAACTATGTATATACGTGCAATAATTAAAGATCCTAGCATATTTGTAGTGTCGAGTTGAAATATGGATCGACACAATGTACAATAAATTGAATTTAGAGACTTATTTACCATTTCTATTTGATATATTTTGTAAATCAAATTTAATTGAATCATTAACACTTTCACAATTATTTAATTACTATTGACGATAACTTTTTTTATTTTTCTCACAAAAATTTGCGGCTTACTTTAGCTCGTGGCTCGTTTCGGCTTGCATACTTTATCGAAAGCCTAAGCAAGAAAGTCCAAAATTTGTTATGTATAGTAGCTTTTATTTGTAACTAATTTCTTGAATTCAGATACGACTCTTATATATTAGTTGATTCCACAATTCCCTCTAAACCACCATTTGGATGATCCGACATAATTTTGTTTACTTGTGGTTTATTTGTGGGTGGGAGGGAGCAAGCAATTTGTTGTATTTAAAAAAATTTGGAAAATATTGTTATTTGTGTAAATAGACAACAAAATTTCGATCCTAAATTTTAATGGAACTTTCGAAGCACTCACATAGTAAAACACACAAAAAACTGGCTAGCATTGATACAAGACTATTTTTCGTGTATTTTACTATGTGGGGGCTTGGGAATATCGATTAAAATTTGGTATTGAGATTTTTTTATTTTTTAATATTGTTCTAAAACATCATATGAGAGTGTTTGAAAAGGTCGGCTAAAATTTGAAACCGGAAAATATTTCCGTATATTGTTTTGGCTACTGTATTGTTGGTACCATAATTAAAAAAATTATCGTCTCGTGAGTGCTAACAGTTCACTTTAGAAAACAAAAATAAGAAAAATAAATGTTCAATAAGTTGAATTTAGTGAGGCCCCCAAAAGCGCGAGGCCACAAGCAGTCGCCCTGGTTGCCAATATAACAATGAGCGTAGGTTGAAGAAAAACAAATAGTATCACGGTCATAATTTATCAATTTATCGATTTAATCCGTTTTCAGTTATTAAATCAATTCACAATAGAATGTGCTCTTCGGAAGATTAAAGGTAACTCGGTAACCGAAAAGCTGAGTAATTTAAAAGAACATCTAGTATTGGAAACCACCCATCTTCAATTAATACCCACCAAATCTCATTTAGCAGCTCGCAAAAATTCGAAAAATGAAGTCAGGAAGATTTCTTTAAAATTAAAAGCAGTCTATTTATCTATTGAAGAAGCAATTGAAAATGATCTGAATAACCTATTTACTGCTTTGAATAGTAGATTGATTCATATTCAAAATCGGCTAAAGCGATTAAAATACTCCAAAACAGTAGCCGTGGAAGTGTTCGAGACCTTAGGTAAGTGTGAACAACTAATCGATTTTGTTGACAAAACTCTGAATAACAACTTGGATAACAATCACTCAATAAACGACTTTAAGGCTATTGAATTGAATGTGGATGACGAAGAAGACGAAGATTCCGATAACACTAAACTCATCGTCACAAATCGGCGATTTTCCAACGGAGCCAAAAAATTCGGAGTATATTGTAAATAAAGATCAGCCCCTGGAATTTCCCAGGTTCAACCAGGTTTACAAAGTACAATGCGTGAACAAAATATACAGCCACGCAACTCTCACGCTTATCCATATATGCACATGCCTTCTTTGACGTTTCCGGCTGCTAAACGTTGTCCATATGCCGACACATTCGTTCCGACACCAAATCTAAACTACTTTGTACCACAACCAAATATAAACCCACCAGTGTTACCACCAGAATTTGACATGATCCAGCAATATACAAATCCTTCTGTACGAGCTGTATCACATAAAAATGGCCAGCCTTATCAACCGGCCAAACTTATGGCCAAGTGGAAGATTTCATTTGATGGTTCACCGACTGGTCTTCACATTAAAAAGTTCCTTATTAAGGTGGAATATCAAGCTGTGTTGACGAATTCGAGTTGGTAAACGATTTTAGTTATGTTCTCCAGGAACCGCATGTAATTGGTACTGGGATTTTATTCAGCGTAATCAAAATGTTACCTGGACTACTTTAAAAGAAGAATTGAAAAAACGATTCCAAGTTCGAAGATCTGATTTGGATGTCAGGAGACAACTGGATAACCGGAGACAAAAACATGGGGACTTTTTTTCTGATTTTTACCAGGAAATGGTAACTATTTCATTGCAGGCTGAATGCCCCATCTCTGACTTGGAATTAATATATATTTTACATCGTAACATGCGTGCGGGATTACAAGAAAGAGTCATGAAGAGCAAGTTGGTAATTTAGAAGCTTTGGTAAGACGTTGTGTGGCCTATGAAGATGTTTGGCATCGAATTGGTATATTGGGGCAAATATATCAGTTCTCGGTAAAGGTTCGGAACAATACCTGAATTCACCTGACGTCAAATTTTGTAATTTTCTAAACTAAAGCAACCATTTTAGGATACATTAAAGTGCCTATATCGTTTGCTGGAAAAACTTGCATTGTAATTATTCATCTGTCCCCAACTGACGGTGAGTGTCTGAAAAGGTCGGCTAAAATTTGAAACCGGAGAGCATTTCTGCAGTATATTGTTTTAGCTACTGTATTCTTGGTACTACAATTAAAAAATGAATCGTCTCGTGAGTGCTAACATTTCATTTTTTAAAACAAAAAAAGAAAGAGAAATGTTCAATAAGTTCAATTTAGTAAGGCCACCAAAAGCGCGAGGCCAAAAGCAGTCGCCATATACTCGACTTGAGATTATGACCTTACTTTTATTTATTTTCGGGATTGCGAAATTATAGTTGGATGGATTTTATTCGGAGTTATTTCAATATTTTTACAACCTGCAGGTCATGAGGTTGTCATGCTGTTTCTTCAACTTTTCTTTTGTTTAGAGATTTTTTATTGCCTCCTTCTCTATATTTTATAGTAATTCTGGGTTTCCAAGTTGTTCGTTGGGTGTAAAAATAAATGGAATCTTTTAATTTCATTTACGTAAGTGTCGTTGATTTTTGTTATCACTTTGTAAATAATTTTGGTCATGTTTATCTGGAACCTCATTGTATGTGTTTGGCATTATAAGTAATCTCCTGTAAAGACGTTATCTGACAAAGTTTTGAAATACTTAAACTTAATATTTAGAATGAATTCGTAAAATTTGAATTCAGTATATCGACGTTTGAATATAGAAATAAAAGTACATTCCCCCTCATAAAGTCAGATTGCTCCTATATTTCTAGCAATTTCAGTACCATACCGACTAACCGATTAGGTAGGTCACGCGAAACATTATCGATCAATTATATCTAAATTAGAAAACCAACCACCTCACATCCGACCATAATTTCCGTCACAAAGCTCCAAGATGCGCACCGAACGGTACATCAATTAAATATTCAAATAAATAATAAATCCAAATACCGCACCATGGGAATTCAATCAATCACCTCGGCACAGAAAATAAATAATCATACATCCATTTTACCCATCTTTCTTAATGAAATTACATTTAAAAAAAATTGTATAATGTACCAAAAAAAAAAACGAAAAAATCGATTAAAACAAGGAAAATAAGGAAAATGGGAAAACAAAGTATAAAGCAACAACAAAAAACGGTAAATTATTTAATCAACGCACAGTTGTATATATACCATATATATGTACATGTATAGTCGCGCTATATACATATATACAACATATATAATTCTTAAAAAAGAAAATGACAAGAAAATTAAAGATGGCGTAATTTTCATTCCTTTCATTTTCCATTTTTTATTTTATTTTAAATTCCACATCTCTCTAAATGAAGCGAAATAAAATTAAAACGAAAAAAAAACAGCGAAGCAATAAACATTGAGTTTCATTATATGTACGTAACCGTAATGTAGGGAAAAACACAACCCTTTTTTCCCGAAAATTTTCATTTTTTTTTGTATTTTTTGTTTTTTGAAAAGTAAAAGTTATTTTTTATACTTCTTATGTCGGAAGAAGAAAATTCTTAAAAAAAAATAAAAAATAAAACAGAAACATTGTGTGAGAGATGTTGATGTTGAAGGAAAAGCAGAGTTAACAAAAAAAATGGAAAAACTTTTTTTTTTATAAACATTTTTAAGAGATTGGATTTATTAAAAAATATAAAGTGTATATAGAAAAGAGATAGAATTAAGAAATTTTTTCAACCCTTTTTTTTCATGTTGCCTTGAAAAGGATTTTCAACCCTCTAAACATCATCCATCCATCCATTGATTTTGAATATATATATATATATATATATATATATATATATATATATATATATATATATATATATATATATATATATATATAATATATATATATATATATATATATATATATACGCGAGCATGTACATATACACGAAAAACACAGTGGAATTTTTTAGATTAAAATTAGATAGAAAAAAAATAAAGTTTTATGTATCTCGGGTATAAGAGGGTGGTGGTGGACAATATAGAAATGGAGTGAGCAAATTAGAAAATTTTTCATTTTGGCTTCGCATATACATACATATATACATACACGAGTATATACGTAAAAAAAAATATATAAATAAATCCCTTATATTTGAAATAATGAACACAACCCTTTTTTTTACTCTCTGCGTGTTTAACATTTTTTTTTCTTGAAAACATCATCATCATCTTGGAAGAAAACGCGGCGAAAAAAAAATTTTTACTTTTGTTTTGTTTATAACATAGTATACATACAGTATGATTCGGAAATGGATGAGCAACCATGATTGGGAAACATCAAGTTCCTGCCACCTATTGAGCATTACATCAACTTTATGAAAAGCAAACAATAAATCTAAATCTTTTCATCTGCGGGTCAATCAACTTACAGATTATAAACTTTCTTGATGCGCCATATCATTTTTTAATTTTAATTGGTTGGAACCCATAAGGATTTCGCACTCAATGCCGGGACGGCCCATGGTGCAAACCCAAGACTCTATCCTAATTCGCAGAAGTGCACTGCAGCCTAAGCAAACTGTACAAGTTTGAACCAAGGTATGGAGGACAGCTGATCTACAACTGAAAACCGGAAACCGAATAATATTGAAAGCTGGACAACACACACGCAGTCATCATCTTCCTCAAGACAGTTATCACAAATAACATCCTGAGATAAACCCATCCGATGGAGATGCTTAAGGAGCATCTACCATGACCAGTAAGAATCGCAACCAAGATTCTTAACAGGTCCTTTTTCAAAGATAGAGCATATTTAGTTGATTTCAAATTGGGCTCGCTAATGAAGTTGTTCGCCATACGACAACTAGAAGTACCAAGCCACTGTAGTCTAAGATCTTTCAAAGTGTAGTTCTTTATAATTTTCCGTTGCTCCAATAATATCGCAACGCTATTATTGGAGCAAGATGATTAATGAAGTGTTTGCAATACTTCACAAGTTTGGAGACAGTCAAGGGATTATTCAATGAATTGAGAACAGCTTTGCGATCAGTACACAGAATAATGTTTTTGTTTTTATCAGCGGAATTCAAAGCCTCCATGTCAGCGCTAATAATTCCGCTTGGAAAATAATGCATAGCGAACCAAGACTGCCAAAAGATCTCTGATAAGACCAAAGACAGCAGATTCTAAATCCAGCCCTGGGCTAGAACGAGAGCCATCTGAAAAAAAAACTATGGACTCGTCTAATTTTTGGAGAAAATCCTCCGAAAACCACTATGGATAAACCACCGAGAATAAGTTGGAGATCTACGAGTATCATTAACCATATCGATTTCTGGTAAGTGTGAAGTGTAGTTTTTAAAAATTTGTCTATGTGTCCCACGATAGAACCGAAAACCCGGCCCCAATGCACCTCAAGCGAAACGCTGCAGAACAAGCAGTGCCAAGAATAAAGGTGCGTAACTGAGGCAAGGAAAGAATGAACTCCATAGCACGAAGTGGAGTCGAAGACATAGCTCCAGTAACAGCCCACAATAGAATCGTACGGTAATATCGGTAACACCAGCGATTCATACATGAAAAACAACATACTGGGTGTTAGACCCTATAGCATTTGCCGAAAGCCCTTCTACGCAAAAATATGGCAGTAGGTTTTTGAAATTTGGAATCAAGATGAGATTTCCTGGAACGATTGCCATCTAAGATCACACTAAGGTGCTTGACATGGTTACATCTGGTAATTGGTCTCCCAAAAAGAGAAGGAATGGATCTCGCCTAGTCAAAACAATTAAATCTGTCTTAGACGGGTTGACTGCAGACCCTTGTCAATATACCATGCCTCCACAATATCTAAGGCATGCTGCATTAAGTTGGATAAGATATCCAGGTGATTGAGAGACTTTAGCATGGATTCAATCTATTTGACAATTAATACCAAAATTATTACAGGCATTAGTAACCTACAAGAAACTCCTTATTAAAGAGGGATCTTTCAATCGTGGTTACAAATTCATGTAGGGCAGTATCACAGGACCAACTCTGTAAGCATGTTGCATGTTACTGAGTAGGAAGGTTTTCAGGTGCTTGTCTCTAATAAATCTAACGACGATTCTTTCTAAGGCTTTAAAAAAACTGGAAGACAGACTAATAGGTCGAAAAAACTTGGGATCCCTATAATCGGATTTGCCAGCCTTCGGAATAACAACGACTCTACTCCTGCTCCAAGATTAAGGAATAGCGCAGAAAGCAATACACGCCTGGAAAAGGTATATCAGATGGTCCTGAATGATGGGAAAGCCGTGCTGTAATTCAGCCGGGAAAATACCATCAGGTCCATCAGCCTTATGAGGTGCAAAGGAAAATAGACTCCAGCGCAGAACATCGAGATTGATCGGAGCCACAGAAGGAATCTTAAGGGATTCGGTTGTAACTTGTAACATCATGTGAGTTGAAATGGCACAACCAGGGGAATGAACATATAGAAGCAGCTCACCAACTTCAGGTATCAGGTCTACAAACTCCATTCTTAGCCATGGCTTTATTTTGTCTATAGCCACCGTGGACAGGCTAATAATTTCCTCGCAGAAGTTTAACCACGAAGCTCTGTGAGCGGATCTTAAACTTCGTTTATATTCTTTTTGTGCCACTAGGAAATTATCCAAATCAATCTGACGATTGAAGTATTTTGCTTTATTTTTAAGTGCCCTAGACGATTTCCTTAACCTTTTATGATCAGAATTTCAAAAGTGTTTGTTATTAGTCTCTTGGTTCGTAATATGAGGACAAGAATTTTCAAAAGCAATCGAAATTGCCGTCTCAAGTGAAGATGTCGTTACTCGGCCGGATTACTCTCGGTGGGGTAAGTAAAGAGAGAGAAAAGTCCCCATTTGGTTAATTTTCTGTTACGCTATATCATTTAGTCGGTTGTTGCTTAAACGAGCTGCTAGATAGAGCTAACCGCAGATTTGAGGGAAAATGAATAAAGTTATCTGCAATAGTAAACAATAATTGTGAAAGTGTTAATGATTCATTTAAATTAATAATACTAAACGTCTTGAAATTAGAAATGATCCTGAAATTAAGAAAACATAAATTGAATTGAATGGTATAGGCTTCCCAATAGTAATATCAAGTCTTCGCAGGCTTAAAATTCAAGGTTAGAGTTACAGTTTTGAACTCCATTACAGTCTATTATTTACACAATGAAATATGTGCGAAATATATTATTATTAAATAATGTGCCATCTATTAAGCACTAGACTAGTCATATTAATAGCCACTAATAAATTTAGATTCAATATAGTCAATAATGTCTCCTCCACTGCTAATTTTGATGCATTCTTTGATTTATTAAAATTTTCGAATTTATCCTCACCAATTTCGTAGCCCATTATTTCTTTCTTTGTTAAATTATTTTCGTTTACAGTTAAATTTTAAGATCTCAACGCAGGAGATATTATCCTCGTCCGTAAAAATAATCAGCTGTTATGTTAAATTCAATTTCGTCGATCGATGAAAACAGATGTTTAAATGAACTTTTGACAACTGACTGCGGCAGTTCATTCCAGGCTTCAATAATGAAAACCCTCTTTTAAATTGATGTTTTTAAGAGCAAAAATCATATCCGGTGTTGTTAGGTGAAAAAATGATAACCTTGAAGTTTTCAATGTTAGGAAAATTCTCATGGCAGGTGGAACTATCAACCAATAATATCGCTTTATATTGGTAACCCTTTCAAGTGACGAGAAATTTGAGGGATGAAAACTTCGTTTGCCGAGCATTTTGAGTTGACTTGTAATACAACGGTATTTCGACAACTTTACAACATCGATGATTTTTGGCTTTTTCAACTTCCTTATATCGAGCTTATGCGTCCCAATTGAACTGTATAATGGTGGTTGTTTCCACTATTGTAGTCTTTGGTGCAATCTTTTGCATACAGAACCCATTTTCTGCAATGACCCTTTTGAAATTGCTTGTAAGTAGCAGTATCAACATTATACAGGAGAGTTGTTCACCAGATACCGTCAAAATTCGAATTCCGTGACGTTTTTTGAATTTGTCGAGCCATCCATCGCTAACTAAAAATTCGTGTCCATTGGCATTGAGTGATCTATTCAATTCCATTGCTTTTACTTTAATTGTCTCAACACTTTTATTGGTTCTTTATCTCTCGATTTAGAAGCCTATATATCGTATTTGTTGGATTGTTCAATGATGATGGAAATGATGTTTATTTATTATTTACGCTGTCTGTATATAGTTCCAATTCCTAATCTATTTACTTATCGAATTCGTAAATTGCAAAATATTGAGGTATGTGATCGCAGTGGAATTAGGGTTTCTGTCTTCTGTGGTTGTGGATGCGTGACGATTGAGTAACTCGGTTGATATATTATCATGTCCAAGATCCTAATTTTTGTTCTTGTACGATGATAGCCGACTGCAACGGCCCCCAGTGTAAACATGATAAGAAGTTTAATGACCCGTTTTGAGAATTTGGGTTCAGTAGGTGATGAACTACGAAGAAATATTGTTCGCCCTGTTCGCACTGAAGAAGCTATAGATGCTGTACGAGAAAGTATTCACATAAACTTTCTACTTCAGAACATCGACGTATTCTAAAAGTTGATCTGAGGATGTTTCCATATAAAATTCAATTGGTCCAAGAATTATTGCCGAGATAGATTGATTTTGCTAGCGACAGAAAATGCCAATTCTTTTAATAATCTGATTGTGAGCTATGAAGCACATTTTCTTTTAAATGGATATGTTAATAAACTGCCGAATTTGGGGAACGGATAATCCGAGAGCATTGCATCAGCGCCAATTACACCCTATTAGATGCACTGTTTGGTGTGGAATCATGGCTGATAAAGTTATTGGTCCATATTTCTTCGAAAATGAAATTCAGGAGCCATGAAACCGTGTCTGGGGCGTTATATCGGAGCATGTTGGACATTTTTTACGTTTGGTAGTTGTTAATAATCGTGACATATGGTTCCAGCAAGATGGAGCTACAGCTCATAGCGCAAGAGCCACAATGGCAGTTCTGCGAGAACTTTTCGAGGACCGAATAATTTCAAAAACTGCAGATTTCGCCTGGCCACCTCGTTCTCCAGATTTGACGGCCCCAGATTTTTTTGTGGGGTTTCTTGTGGAGTTTACGTCAACAAACCACAAAATATTCAGGAGCTAAAGCAGAATATGCGCACAGAAATTGCTCAATTGGAGTCAGAAACGTTGCGCAACGTAATGCAAAATGTCTTAAATAGAGCCATTAACTGCCAACGGGAGAATGGACGCCATCCAAAGAATGTCATTTTTCATACTTAGCCTAAAAAAAATTAATAATTTGTACTTTCATTTAAAATTATAAAAATTAAAATTATAAGCATTTCAAATCAGTCAGTCCAAGTTGGCCCACCCTGTATAGTATTCGTTTCTTAAATCGTATTGGCTTCAAATTATCGAATGATTGTGGATGAAATTTTATAACCAGGTATTCTGGCATGACACTTAGAGTTTCTCATTCCATATCATGTTTTTGAGGTTTCCGTGTGGTCCCCAAACATATACTAACCCATCCCATAGCAAAGGTTGCATAACGTCGTTGCTGAAGTTGTTTGGTTTTAACTTTCTTGTCCACTATTGACAAATTTAAATAAATTTCAGCCGAAATTTGCAGAAAAGTACAAAAACCCTATTTCTTTTGTTTGCCAACCGTATATTTAAGACACTCTGTATACGTACAGAGTACATATAGATATTAGCAAACAATCATCATCATTATTCATTAACCCATCATTCGCAAGGGATGATGAAAGATTGACAACCCTTTCTGTATATATACCTACATATACATTGCATATCTCGGAATATTAGAAAATTCAATTACAAACATTTCGCCCTCAATGGTGTACTCTTCTTAGACGTATATATACGTACGAGTATATGACAAGCTTTCATTTTGTTTTTGGAAAAAAGTGAAAATTTCTATCCATGGTAATTGTTACATGAATGGTATACTATAAAATTTAAGCGTGTTATACTTCATTTATCCTTATACTCTGGATGAATATTAGCAAAACTAAAGAAAAATTATCCAAGACAAAAAAAAAAAAACGAAAGCAAAATGTGCGATGATTGCGATGACGATGATGATGGAAATGGAAAATTTTCTATCTTGTCTTATACTCCTATATATGATATACGTATGTATGGATGTATGTACAGCGCACAGCGTATATATAATAATGAAATTTTAAATGTTAGTATTGAGAAAAATAAGCTATTAGTAAGAAACCAAAATGGGCTTGATATTCCATTTTTTTTTTTTTTACTTTTAATGAAAATTAAAAAAAAAAAAAATCAAAAAAAAAAAAACTTGGAAGAAAAACGAGAAGAAACGGTATGTGTGTTTGGTTTTAAATATGATGAAGACGTGAAGCAATGATTTTTAATTATTTTATTTGAGGTTTCTTTCGTGTTGCCTTTTCTTATACGAGTATATATACAACTATATACATAGTTTATCCCTTTTATTATACGTTAAGGATATATCTATATGTGTATATTACAATATTTATATAAAAGAGAGATGATTACCATTTTTTTGGTATCGTCTTCGGAATGATGAGTAAGTGATATTTTCTGCGAAATTGCTAACGAGATTTTCTGTTTTAGGTTGGTGTGCCTGGCGCGTTACATGGTTTGTGTATTAAAACTTTATGAGTTTTTTTCTATGAACGTTCTTAACGCAGTTATTATTTAATGGTATATAATGCCCTAGCAAAGAATTTAATGAAAGTGCTATATATACACAAAACTGTTTTGGTTACGCATATATAAATGAAAGTAATATAAAATCTAATATATTTAACTAAGAAGCTGCAGTCAGTAATACACAATGGCTTACTACTCTATTATAGTTTCGATCGAAAATTATTTTCGTTGACTAACAAATTTCTTCGCCAAATTTCTTAATCAACTATAATATGCTGCAAGCGAGAAGTTGGTGAGCTATACTATTGTCAGTCCACTTTCCATTCAGGTGTGGTTTCCTCCGAGCCTCCTGACACTTTTGTCGGTACTCCGGATTGGAACTTAGCCCGTAGACTGATCACTATTGATACTGATATTCTACGTTGAAGTGTTTTCTCGTTTGCACCGTTCAAATCGAGTGATCCTGACGACGTTTTCCCTGCTGTGTTGCAGCATGGTTTTCAACCCGTCCGTACTGACAAGCTGGCAAGTCGGATTATACTGACCCTAAAGCTTTTAGGCCCATTACTTTGACCTCTCTTTTTCTTAAAGCTTTGGAGAGAATCATCGACAGATTTATTTGGGATAACTATTTAACTACCTCCCCACTCAGTAACATGCAATATGCTTACAGAGCTGGCAGAGAAGCGAAAGATCACTTAATTACAAAGAGTTTCTTGTAGGTACCTTCCTGGAGATTGCTGGAGCTTTTGATATCACTTCGTTTTCTTCGATCACGAGTGCGTGTACCAATTTAAATATTAATCAAACCATTGTTAGATTCATCGATTCAATGCATAAGTTCCGTATAATTGAGACTGAGTTAGATGGCTACTCTGACTTGCTGTGGCTCTTGGATATCGATGAATTACTTGTTAAATTGAAGCGATTCATCGTGCAAAGCTATACGCGGGTGATCTCATTTTGACAGTTTCCGGTAAATACCTGAACCTAGAAGTTTGGTGTCTTGAAAAGGGGTTGAACGTCAATTCCTCGAAAACTGATCTGGTTGTATTTTCCAGATGTAGAGGCAGTGCTAATATATCTGTTCCCACTCTATTTGGTAGAGCAATTTCAAAGACAGAGCACGTCAAACACCTAAGCGTTATTCTAGATAGTAAACCCTCCAAGAAATTTCATTATGGAGTCTATTCTATGCTTGCCCGAATTGCAGTCTTACATTCTTGGTATAGCGTGCTCTGCTGCATTTCGACTGAAGTGCATTGGAGCATGAAAGGCCTTCGGAACTTATACGGGGCATAAACCGATTCATAATAAGTTTAAGTCATATATTCCGGAGGTTGAAATGATGAATGATAGGCTATTGCCCGAATTTAACTTCACCAATTCATGCTCCGTCGTTTTCCCCTCGAGAGAACTGTAGCTTTCTCAGGATTTTTTTTTTGCGGATGGCTCTCGTTCAAAAGTCAGTGCAGGGTTTGGTTTCTTTGGTCCAAAGTATGGGCTCAGATTCTCGGGTAGTCTGGGTAAACATCGCACGGGTTTTCAAGCTGAATTATTTGCACTTCCCATAGGGAAGGATATTATTATCTGCACGGAGAGTGAAGCCGTGCTCCATACCCTTAAAAACCATTTGATTACATCTAAACTGGTCAAAGAGTGCAAACACTTCATTAATCTATTTTGCTCTATTACGAGAGTAAGGGTCATGTGGGTGCCTGAACTGGCACAGAAGTGGCGTTCTACCCCTAGCTATCGAAAGGCAGGGTTACTAAATATGTGTTATCCTTAAAAAAGACCCAACAAAGAATTCTGGTTCCACTTATTACGGGTCATGGACGTTTCCGGATGATCTTTGTAGCGACCGTCTGGAAAACGTGGACGACTGTCTACACTACCTTTGCAGCTGTTGGGCCTTTGTCGAAGCCAGATCCCAAGTGTTCTCGTACGGATGTTTGAACGTAGATCAGTTAGTATCCAACTCTTGGTCCAAAGGCTGCAGTGCGCTTATTTAAATATGGTTTAATGTGATTGTCACATTTTATTTACTGGCCACCATATATAGGGTGTCAAAAAAGTGAACGATCACGCGAAAAAAAGTACGCACCGAGAGGTCAGATCCAGTTAAAATACGTATGGTCTATCTAATTGTTGAGGGCTCAAAAGATATTTTGGTGGGCCTAGCAGCGATGATAAGTATATAGGTATTTCAAATTTGGTTCGAGACTAATTTTTGTTTGCCACGCGACTGCTTTGAATATAAAGACCCAACATTTTCATTTAATCATAAATAAATTATAACTTGATCAGTTTTTAATAAACTATGTGTGAACCAGTTAAAAAGATATATACGTTCCTTCTCTCAGGGCATTAAGTAAGAAAAAGAACACTTGATGAAAGTTTCTAGAAGCGGGAGGGAAAATTAATTTTGCGACCTTAGATGACCTTTAGGGACTATGGGTTTTTAGTTACTGACAAATATTATAATTTTTTAAAAATTCTTATTCGATTAGTAAAATAGTAATCGCGTGTTTCGAGATACTTACTGAAATGACTCTTCTCAAAATGTTTGCAGAGTTAGTGAATTAGTCATATCCATTTTTTTCGTTAAAGTAAACTTAAACGATGCTGGGTTTGTCATAAATTACGATGAGGCTCAGATTTTAATAATTATTGTCCCCATAAATGCCAGTTGGCATGCCACAGTATTTTTAAAATATTTTTTAATTTTTTGAAACGTATCAATGTATAAAATGGTTTGTCATCGCTTTATTTTATTTTCACAATGATGACTTGAATTGCAATGATCACTTGATAACTTGATATGTTAACCATTTTAATCTCAATTTGCTATTAGAATTATATTAGACATAATTGAAAGTATATCACAAACTATTTCCATTATAATTGTATTTTTAGTTTTTATGTTGGAATACCTGGCAAAGAACAATTAAAATTAAAACCATATTTATTGAAATGTTTTCAAGTTATTTAAAAGAGTTATCTTTGATACAAAGTCCGTATACATCGGTACAGTTGTTTGGATTAGAAAAATATTTAAACATTTTGAATTTCAGTAATTCAAGCAACACATATTTGCCCAGAAGATGATTTAATAGTTCACACATAGCTACACATTGCTTACAACACATGTTATAAGCCGCCCGCTATTGTATTCATATCAATTGCCGTTATTTCCGTTTTAAGATATATCCGTTAGCGATTGAGTCTAATACTAATTTTTTGTTGATAGAATTGCCGCTACATAAAATACCGAATGACGTACAGTCCCAAGAGTTGCATTAATGTTTTTAAACTTGCATACGGTACGTATTGGAGTACGTCAAATGCATTGAAAACCGACAAAACATTATGGAAAGAAATAAAAAAATTGAAGAGACTAGCAAGTTTTGCCCCTTCCAATGTTTCGAATACAGAAATATAAATAGTATAAAATGTAAGATCAAGACTGTAAGTAATGTCGTTTCCACCACAGATTATCCATTCGATAATTTGTACATGTGTAAACCAAATTTCAGTAAATTTTGTTTAGGGTGAACTGGCTAGAACTTAGTTTGTATATAATATGTATCTCTACGCGCAGGATTTAAAACTTTGATGGTTTAATCATTTACAGCAAAATGCGTAAGGATGTCTTCTGAGGTCAAATTTTAAAAATTTCTTTTAAAAGCCACTCAATACGAATCCTAATGACTATGCATCTTAATAGACTAGCCTTTGCGACAATATTTTCAATATGCTTTAATGAGAAAGGATGAATGTAAATAAGATACGTCTAATTGAATCTCGCACTAACAACAAATCTACGAGTATATATACATTCTGTACCTCGCAGCAAACAATTTTGTGTGGTTTATACATAAATACAAACCAATGGTTGCAAATTAATGAACTCATGTTTTTCTCGAAAATGGTTAGAGATACAGAGAAAAATCCGATTGGGTAACCTTGAATGACCTTAGTTTTCAAGATACAGACAAACAAAGAAAAAATGTTTTTAATGGATTTACGTACTGTTAAGGCACTCTGCCGCAATTCCTGTATATAAGCTATATCGTAGTATTTGTTAAAAATAGCGTTGTGACGTGCTAATGATTAACGATGAAGGCAAAATTGTTTTCTAATCGTTTATTCCAAATAGATGTCATTTTGATATGGAAATTCTTTTACTGTTAATAATCAGGCAATAGAGATAGCAGAAATGTTGTATGAGAAAGAGCTATATGTGCAAGCCTTAAAATTACGAATATTAAAAAAATATAATAGTTCCATCCAAATCCAAAAACTTCCACGAGATGATTTTACTAAGAGAAACAAATTGTGTCAGTGGGCTCGACATAAATTTCAGGAAGAAGGAGTGGACCAACCCACATTAGATTATAACTATTGATCATTAACTTTGATGGAGCCGGTAACGTTTGGGACAATATTCTTGACAGTCATCTGATTGGGTCATTTTTTCTCGATGTCATCCTTACAAGTGAAGAGTTCATTCAATTCCTTAGTGGGCCGACAGGATGAACTGTCACCATCGCAGACCTCTATTAAGCGCTCAAAGGTCAATTCTTCTTGGGATAACGAAGGCATACCGTACGGTTTCGGCGGATGCCGTGGCTGTAATGTCCGGTGTGATTCCCATGGACATAGTACTTAACGAAAGGTTAATTAAGTACAAAACTGAGGAAGAATCAAGAGTTCATTTATGGTAGTATGCAGTGGCAAGGCACACCAAGTGACCTATCGAACAAGACATCCCTCAAAAAATGGAGGCAATCTGAAAAGGGCAGAACTACCTTTAGTTACTTACCGAGTATCGAAGGTAGATTAGAGATGCGCCTATTCATAAGCGCCTCTTTTGCGCAAATGCTAGCCGTCCATGGAAAATTTGCTGATTAAATTTTTAGACTTAATTTGACGGACACAAGCATGTGTGAATGTGGACAAGCTGCTGAGACAGCTGATCACATTCTTTACGGCTGCGCTCTGGCCACTGAAGCCAGAGAAGACATGATTAATGCAATTAACGCAGAATGGCCGGCAAGTAAGCTAGTGCTGATGGTGCCTGCAAATATCGCACATCTTTAAATATTCTGTGACACTGTACTTTGTGGTAGTTAAGCTAAAGATCGAAGTTTCCTTTTAAGCTATTAAACAAATGACAACGGCATAGCCCGAAAATTTTATTTTAGTTATAAGGAGTTTTAGAAAGTAATGACACTAGGTTACAAACCTAAAGATTTTTAAATAATTAAATCTAGTTCTTGGCCTACGGGACCACAAAGCTGAATAAAGCTTATTAGTATTTTAACAACTGACGCTGAATATACATCTATATCCAAGTAAATTTCTAACCAAGCATAAGCAATAGTAGAAAAGTATGCGCCTCCACGCGGCAGGGATGGTAACAGGTCTCGGACCTGGCTAAGCATACTAAACAGTACTGACTTACAGAAATAGCACGTCGGCTTTGAATTGGATATAGGCAGAGCCTGGGTGCCATTCTTAAGCGAAAAACATCCAACTTCAACAATGACAATTCCTTAGCGAGGAATTTATAAATTTATAGATCGGTAGAGTATGATTGGCCCAGTATCATTTCCAACGAGATCACCAGATCTGCTTTGGAATTTCCATCTCTACTCGAGGAAATACGAAACATTTAAAAAAAAAATCTGCTCAAGTAGTTCAATTAAAGAAGTTCTTGCACATTTTTATTCAGCCTGTAATTACATTGGGATCTCAGTAAAGTTTTTGAGTTTTTTGAGGACTTTCGACAGGGTGCTTCAAAAACTAAACGCATTTAAGGTCACTCAATATGATCAGCAATTGTTCTTCTTCCGTCTGATAACATTGATAAGGGGTATGTCCTCTGTATCTCTAACTATTTACGAGAAACGGTTGGATCGCTGGGCTGACGACCCGCATCCGTAAAAAAATATAGTGTTTATAAAGTCAACAAAAAGAAAAATGGATACCGCCAAAACAACACCGGACCCCCGCTCAAGTACCCGGACACGAGATTTAGGATCGGCACGTGGAACGTGCAATCACTAAGGAAACCAGGAGCGTTAGAGGGCCTAATCACGTGCATGAAGGAGCTCTTCAAGAAACTCGCTGGCCTAAAAGTGGAGACCATGTGTCCCAGGGCTATACGTTGTTCTACAGTGGAGATGACCTCGGAAATCTTGGAGCTGGATTTCTTCTTGGGCCGCAGGTAAAGAACGCTGTTTTGGATTTCCAAGCAGTTAATAACCGATTGTGTAAGCTTCGCTTGCGCATGAAGTTAGCTAACCTGTCGATAATTTGTGTACATGCGCCCACAGAGGTCAGCCAGCCCCAAGATAAAGACTCATTTTACAATGACTTGAATGATGGGATCTATACCCGAACACGATGTTAGAATGGTAATTGGGGACTTTAATGCTAGAGCTGGGAGATATCAGACCGACTTGTGTGAAAACATAGGTCCGTACTCCCGACACGAAACTGCGACCGATAATGGTGAGAGAATGATGTACTTTGCGGTTGCTCATGATCTTAGAGTAGCAAGCACATTCTTCCCTCACAAACACATACATCTTGAGACATGGACACATCCTCGCGGAACTTCCCGCAGCCAAATTGACCATGTGTTAGTTTCTAAAGGACGGGCTCAGGTTGTGCAGGATGTGAGAACTTATCGGTCAGCAACCAAATACGTAGGCAGCGATCATCATTTGGTCGCTGCAAAGCTACGATGGAAGTTTTCGTACAAGTCTGGGAACACAGCGAAACGCATGGTACGTTTCGACTGTGAAGGTCTGATAAATGAAGATCAAAAGAAACGATATCAGGATCTTGTCAGCGACAACATTAATGAAGCTAATTACCAGTCTGACTGCGTGAACTCTGTCTGGGGGGTACTGAAAACTTCGGTTGTCAGTGCTGCTCAACAGACTTTAGGTATAGTGAAAGTCAGACCCAAGAATGATTGGTTTGATGACGAGTGTCGTCTTGCAGTTGAGCAATAAAATATAGCCCATAATGAAGTGCAACAACGTCTCACAATCGCGAGGAAAAACAAGGCTGCTCTTGCAAGAAGGGCAGCTAAGCGGATTTGTAGACGGAAGAAGCGAGAATGGTGGAAGGCCGAGGTTCTGAAAGTACAACAACTCAGTAATGAGCGCAGTTCGCGTAATCTCTTTAAAGGAATTACTGGACTGAACCATACTTTCAGGCCTACGTCAACCGCCATTCGGGACCGGGATGGAAACCTCTGTGTCAACATCGACGCAGTACTTGACGCATGGAGTGGACACTTTACTGACCTGCTTGATGTCCATCATGCGTCACAGACTGTTGTTGAGCCACCTCTAATACAGACTGCGGAGATTTGCACTGAGGAGCCATCCCATGAGGAATTCACTAAAGCCATGCAGAGATTGAAACGAAACCGTGCACCTGGAGTGGACTGCATTAATTCGGAGCTCTTGATATTCGGAGGGGATACTTTGTTGAACTGTCTTTTCGACCTTATTCGATTAGTATGGCGAACCGAAGTTATGCCTGACGAATGGAAAGTGGCCGCGATATGCCCCATCTTCAAGAAGGGAGACCGCTTGAAGTGTGAGAATTATCGCGGTATAGCTCTCCTTTGCACAGCTTACAAGTTACTGTCATACATTGTATTGGATAGAATCACTCCTCTGGCGGAGGGCTTGGTTGGTGACTATCAAGGAGGATTTCATCCGAATCGATCAGTCACCGATCAGGTCTTTTCGCTGCGGATGATTCTATCTAAATATTATGAGACATCCATCCCCGTACATCAGGTGTTCCTGGATTTCCGGCAGGCCTATGACTCGATCAATCGAGAGAGTCTATGGTCTGCCCTGGAATACCTAGGAATGCCAACAAAACTGGTACGACTATGTAGGATGACAGTGACGCAGTCTCAATGCTGTGTTAAAGTTGAGAACAGGCTATCGACAAGTTTTGTAGTTAACTCGGGTGTTCGGCAGGGAGATGCTCTGTCCCCGATACTCTTTAATCTCATGTTGGAGTACATCTTTCGTAAAACTGAAACACCGCAGCGTAACATCTTATATCGCCAGTCCAATCAGGTGCTTGCATATGCAGATGACATATGCGTGATTGGACTGAATAGCAACGGAGTGAAAGAAATACTTGATCCGCTTGTAGAGTTTTCAGCTTCTGTTGGACTTCAGATCAATGAGTCCAAAACGAAATACCTGATCTCAGGTTTTAGGGACAGTGGCACACCAGATTTTAGTAGTGGCCACCACACGTTTGAGGGAGTGAGGAGGTTCAAATATTTGGGTTCTCTTATCACTCACGATAATAGTGTGGGTGAGGATATTAAAGTGCGGCTGGCAGCTGGCAGTCGTTCTCTGTATCCTCTAAGGCCACTGCTAAAATCTAAACACTTATCAAGTGCCGTGAAGCTGAAGCTTTACAAAGCGTTGATCAGGCCCGTTGTTATGTTTGGATGTGAAAGTTGGGCGCTGACGGATGAATACGAGAGATGGCTCCTAACATTTGAGAGAAGAGTCATGCGTGTGATCTACGGCCCAAAACGCGAAATAGATGGTACCTACCGAGCTCTGTACAATATCGAGATCAGAGATCTGATGAAGATCCCCGATATTGTACATGAAATAAGATCTCAGCGAGTACGCTGGCTCGGTCACGTTCTGCGTGCTGATCCGGAACGAATTGTGCAGCGATCTCTGAAAGGAGAGCCACCATATGGTAGGCGCAGAGGTCGTTGCCGGCGACGATGGCTCCACGATGTAGAGAACGACTTGGCCTCTTCAGATTGTCTTAGACAGTATGAAGACCATGCTCAGGATCGAAACCGTTGGAGCCGGGTTGTTGACTCAGTAAGGGGCCAGTAATGGCCTTTAATACTGTTTATTATTATTATTATTTACGAGAAAAGAGAGATGCGCTTTTTATCAGACTCACCCTGTAAATACTATCATTTAAAAATATTGCAAGGTTGGCTATACTTGACCTGCGTGGGCGTAAATCTTTCTATTGGGAAATAATAATAGACACAATAGCCATCTCCGTGTGATAGCCTAAAAATGTAATTATCTTGGTTATGATTGATAAACATACTAAATAAATGTCGCAAATGTGCAAAACTGAGTTTAGGGCCATACTCTCTCTTTCCCTGTATAATTCATGCGTATAAACAGAGTAATCACAGATTTCACGTTTAAACTCGATCCAATGACAAAAACGAGAGGGGTGCATTATGAGATAAGATTCAACTTCCAATAAATAATTATAATACACCATAGAACCATAGAAAACAAATTATAGAAAATTACCAAATCAAGAACGTTACTACTTACTACTACTCTGCCAACGAGGCGACGAATCTAACGATATACTGAGTGAAATTTGACGTTTAAAGGTATTTGGGATCAAAGTCGTTCCATGAATTTTTTTTATGTTCTACTTCCAATCAATCCTTGGACATTTTAATCAAGAACAAAGAGACCCAAAATACTCGTATAGAAAAGTATTGGTCGAGGGAAGGTGCCGATTACATTCTTTGTATTGTAAGTAGAGGCAAAAACAATACAATCGAAATTAAAAACACGAATCTTCATATCTTCTCATCCTTTTGGTAAATCTTACGTACATATACGCGAACGTATATACCGTGTGTGCGTATATGTTCGATATATCTTCTCGTAAAACGCCTTTTCAAATATCATTTCGAGTTTTCTCAAAACACAAAAACAAAAAGTTGCGTATCCTTTACCATTATTTCCCAAGAAAAACAAAAAAAAAAAAGAAATGTGTGTGCGTGTGTAACTATATAACATTTTTTCTTCATCATCATCACCATCATCATCGTGATCACCATCGCCATCATCAAAACACATAGCACACACAAGCAACATCTTTAACCGTCTTTTATATAATATATTAAGATTTTTCTCGACTCGAATTAAAAACAAAAAATTTTTTTGAGTAGGATTTTTAATTTTTTTTTTTTTTTTTTTTTTTTCATTATCTTGGGTATGATGATTTGGAAACTAAGGAGGATGGGTGTGTGTGTGTGATAGAGGATGAGATTTTAAGAAGGATGTTAGAAAATTTTAGGTTAGAAAATTTTTATTATTATTATTCGTAGGCAGTAAAAATACTGAAAGGGTGTCGTATGGATAAGAAAAACGTTTTTTTTTCGGTTCTCGGAAAATATTAGATTTTTTTCTCTCGTCTTCTTCGTTTTGTTTAATTTAAGAATATTAAGATTGTAAGTTAAGAGAAGGGTGGCGCGGGGGACAAATGCTAGTATGTACATATATAAAGATATATGGTATTTAGGAGTGTGTGTATATATATATATATATGTATATACATACATACATACATACATATTATGTATAGAGAGAAATGGGGAACCGAAAATTAATCAATACGTCGTGTATTGTACTATATATACATACATATACACATAGTATAGAGTTGCTTATTAATTTTTTTTTGGGTTTTGGGTTGCGGAGGTGGTCCTGGGTTGGGAGAGTTGGAGGGAGGCGGTGTGGGTTATATAAATTTTAAATTTAACGCGTTTTTATTGATAGATTTCTTATGGCAAATGAAAGTTATTTATTATTCGTATATTCGTTTTGTTTCTTTCGTCTTGTGAATATAATTTTCAAATATGGCCGAATAAAAATTTTTTTACGCATGTATTTTTTCTTAAGATTAATGAATATATATCTATCTATATCTATCCAGATGCTCATAAATATATACAATACGCACATACAGTACAAAATGTGTTGATACGATTTTCGCGTACATACACCATATATATATGTATGAATGTACATGCGAAAGTCGTCGTTAAGACAATGAGATGGAAATGAAACGATTAAGGGAACTCTAGGGATGAATATGCGGAATGAAATTTAAAATTTAATGATTATTATTTGGGTTTTAATTTTGTTGTTGTTCGTGTATCTTCGCCGAATATACATATATAAAACATCAATCTTCGAGTTATATATACGTAATATACATATATGTATAATATGCGGGGTATGAGCAAGTGTGCTTCCGTTTATGTCAAAAAATTATTATTAATAATAAAATATAGATTTAAAATCCCGGGAATATTCACAACCCTCTCTCTCTCCGTCTTCTACACACACACACATATAATATATATATTATACCCGAAAACACATTGAACCGCGCAATTATCCTTCCCTCCGCAGTGTATATGTTATGTACAAAAAATATCGAATGATATAAAAAAAACATTTTTCTCGTTCAAAATTTACGAGCTTAGATTGATTAGAATACAATATTTTTACATAACTGAAAAAGGGTTAAACATGAAAAAAAATTCACTTCCAAAGGTAAAAAAAAAATAATGCTTTGAAATTACTAAACAATGTACGCGCATAAAAAATAAATAAATAAATAATCGAAAGGGGTTTTTAGAAAGATTCGTTTTTTTAAAAATATATTTCTATACCTCTGCGTATGGATATAAAATGTGAAGGGTTGCGCGCGGAGGGATGTTAAAAAAACGGAATATATACGTATACTACTTATGTTTAGATGAAAGGTGTTCAATATGTTTATTGTTTAGAATTTATTTATTTTTCTACTTAAGTTTTGAGTCATCTGGAGAATTTGAATAAATATTTTTATTTTATATAGTTTAGAAGGTATTAGGTTATTGCATTTGTTTTAATATTCAGCATCCGGATCAGATGTGTTTAGTTTTGGTATTTTGATATTCATATATATGTATGTATATATTTATATACAAAATGTGTGCTGTAGATCTTGGCTGGTTTCAAAATTTGAAAGTGAAATTTAATCAAGGTGGATTGTGTTTAGTTGTGTAGTTTATACCAAAGTGAAATTGAATGTGACTAAACTAAATTGATGGTGCCTGACTATTCATGGTCAAATTGTTGGCTTTTGAAACGTCAAATTATACAAAGATAAAAATCCATATCGGTCTGTCGATATATAGTGGCCCGAAAAAAATCGCCATAAATTGAAAAGTAACCTCTCGAAGATACTTATCGCTAATCGCCTGGTAGTGAGTAGTATAATGCACGGTAGCTTCTTCATCTATTTGTACGAGCTTTAGTTGAATGCTTTGTTTGTCTAACCATAAGTAACCATAATGATTGGTATAGAAGGAGGCTTATTTACAGCATTTTGAATACATATTCCGAAATAAAAAAAAAAATTATTTATGACGTGTTGATCGACGTTTGGTTCACATAGATAGATTGAGAATTAATTAAATCATTCAAAATTAATCCTAAATCATAAATTTTAATTTGAATTAACGAATTTATATTTATTGAATTTTTTTTAGTACTTTTTTCAATCAATGAATTTTAGTACTAAATGTTCTAAAAAATTCTTTGACATATGAAAAGTCGAAAATATGTTATTTATCATCATGGAGTCGCTAACAACACAACAGGGCATTTTGATTGTCCTGGGTAAATAATGGTTTTTCATTAAAAATCATCTTTAGCGATGAAGCTCATTTTCATCTTAATGGGTATGTCAATAAGCAAAATTGTGGAATTTGGGGAGCGGAGAATCCTCATGTTATTGTGGTGGCATCATTGGGCCGTTTTTCTTTGAAAACGAACAGGAAAATGCCCCTAATGTGAATGGGGAACGTTATCGCAACATGTTAACTGTTTTATTGTGGCCCAAATGTGGACCTTCGGTTTCAACAAGACAGATCGACATTTATTGTCAGCAAAATTTGCTGATCGTATAATTTCAAGAAATGGTGAAGTGAAATGGTGAAACCAAGAATCCCTAATTTAACACCACTTGATTATTTTTGGTGGGGTCATTTTCTCTCATATAATCGAAACTCGAATTTCGACGTAGATGTATGTTCGAAAATTTGTAATCTTTTAAAATATCGTTAAAAAATAGAGTTAAAGTCACTATGGGGAAAATGATCAAAAATCTCCGATTCGGCTGACTTTCACTCTAAGGTGCCGTGTGCATTGAGAGGTTAAACAATTTATGGTATTGATGAATAGGATAGAAGCAACAATTTTTACTGCAATTGTAAAAAGACAATGTTTTTAAAAATATCTTGGGTCAAATCACTTAAAAATTTTAAAATATCAAAATGCTGGTTTGCCTACTTCATTCCTTACTTCCTCTAATCCGTATATACTGCGCGGACTTGAAACAACCTATCAAATGTGATATTAATCGATCCTCTTCTCGATAAAGTACATTGCAAAAATGTCACTCTTAAAATCAAGTTTAACTTGTCTCGGCGTTTTATATAAAATGTTTATTTCAAAACGCTGTTTCGTTTCAATTACGAAACTCAATTATAACATGGAAAGCATTTCGTCGTGTGAGTTGTATGTTATGTCCTATACGATGATCGTCAACCCGAAAGTCCCGCCATGATTGGTAGAACAACGCTTATTCACATCATTTTTAATACATTCTTTGCATAAAAATAAATTATTTATGATGCTGGTTAACGTTTGGTTCACAAAATGTTTGAGAATTAATTTCTAAATCTGTTTTAATTTGAATTATCGGTTTAGAATTATATGGGAAATAAGGCGGGAGATATTTTTAAATCTCACCAAATTAGCAAACTTGTGCCTTATGTGTGAAGAGCAAATTCTTCTATCTAAATCTCAACTGCCTATAAACTTTGCGAAAATTTGTTAAATAAAGGTCATTTTTAATAGGTCAAAGTATCCAACAAGAACGCTATTTAACAAATGTTGAAATTCAATGATGTAAAATGAAGTTGGTTTTAAGATATTCATAAACATGTACATTAAAAGTATTCCAAAAATTTGTTTACAATGCTTGTGTTTGCTGGTCTCCAAAATTGCCCCCTTCATTCCTTGCTCCCTCCCGTCTCGTTAATATTAAAAACATTTGTAGGGTTTTCTACTAATGTTTACGATTCCAAATTCATGTAAAATCAGTTAAAGATGACATTTGCTGACCTGCCTGTAATTACTAATTACCAAGTACAAGCAGACCAATTCAATATGTATATAGTTGATAACATTTTGAAATTACATTTAGGCTGGGTCCCCTATTACATCAATGTAATCAATTTAAGATAACAAAAAATTCTACATTACAAGTTGAAATCCTTCAGTTCCTAATCATTTCAAATTCTAGGTGGAAAAACCATTAAATTAATTACAAAGTGTATAGAATCTACCGTTCTAGCCGATGGTGCAAACCGAGGGTTCTATCACAATTCGCAAATAAGCTCGGCTGCTCTGGCAAACTGTCACAGCTTAAACCAGGGTAGCGATGACAATTGACCTACATTTCAAGATCTATGATTAAGAAATCGGGACCTAACTACCTCGAAAGCGGGACATCCACAGACAAAGTGAATTCTGTCACGCTCTTTCTTAATAGCTTCCTTACCACAATTAAAGGTCAGAGGCACTGCCGAAATATATTTAATTTTAGAAAGTCACATTTCCTTTTAAATTTATAAATTTAGTACATTTTCTAAAATTTATCAAACGCAAAATTTTACAAATCACTAACCAACCATTAAATTAGCAAACGGACTCTTAAGGTACTAAATAATCGCAATCTAAGACCGATAAGTACTAAGTACTAAATTGTGATTTGTTTTTGAATCATAATTATGTGCGAAGCAATATCGTCGTCTTACCATTTATAAGAAATTTTTCGAAAGCGACCAGCATTATTGAATCGATTTGTAGCCGTCATAATATATTTACGTTGAATTGGATTTTAATTTACTGTCTGATTTACATGTTGTCACTGCGTATAATTCTCACCAGACAACTAGGAGTTCTAATTTATTTCGATTTGTAAGTTTCCGAGCCATCAATAAAAAAAAACATATTTATGCCTGAGCTTTTTAAGCTCAAAAGTAAAACATAAGAAACCTCATCTGGCTAATTAGAGCTTTTAATAGTTGTGCTGTACAATTGAACAAACAGCTGATTACGTTTTTAAAAATACTGTTGCTGTAGAGCTATAAAAAAGTGGCGAGCTTTTAGTTATAAGCTCCATATACATATTAAAAATCCGTTGTTCGTGTAAAATTAAAAATATGATTATTTAATTGTAATGTTTTCAGATTTCAAAAAAGCAAGTAATGTATATTCAAAAATTTGGTCTAAATGCAACAACGGTTTTGTTTGGTGTAGAACCAACAAAATATATAATAAATAATTTTTGAATTATCACTTATTTCAAAACATGTTGTAATTTGAGTTTGATAAGCTTAGCAAATTATTCAGAAAATGGTTCGTCAGAATGATTGATCGCAGTTACAAAAACTTTAATCGAGTAAAATTATATTGTAAAAGTGCTGCATATTAGTCAGGCAAATCTTTTATTGAGATTTCATATACTGACTTATTCCGACGGTATCACACTAATTTACGAAGGAATATGGTAAGATACTAAAACATTTCGAAAATACAATTTCCGTCGGCAATTTGCTTTATTAATAATAAAATATTATGTGTAAACAGCCTACATCCAGTACCCTAGTACAAAGTATATAGTAGAATAAGCTTCAATACAACCATTAAGTTTATTCCGCTCAAAAAAAAACTTAAAAATTCAACAATTTTTTACATCAAAGTTAAAAACCGCGAAAACTTTAACGCGCCCGCATACACGATAATATCCTTTTACCAAACATTTTTTTCGCTTTAAGAAGGATAATAAAATTAAGAAAACAAAAATTCAATTTTTAAAAAATATTTTTCTGGTTTTTTGGTAAATCTATTTAATACACAAAAAAAAAATTAAATTATGAAAAGAAAAATTAGCCAAAACCATCAGAAAAACAAAAAAAATGTTAAACAAAAACGAGATTAAAACTCAATTCAAACAACAAAAACCAAAAAAAAAAAATCCATTGAGGGTGGAAAATTTATATAAATTTTTTTCATTTTCATTTAAAAAAGAAAATTCTATATACTTTATCGTTCGTCCGTCGCCATCGCATAAAAAACTAAAAATTACAAAAAACAAAAATTTTTGACCGCTTGACACAGTGACCAAGAGACCAAATTTCTGTTTCATTTCATCGTTCGCGTATATACTGGAAATTAAAATAAAAATACCAAAAATATACAACAACAAAAAAAAAACAAGACGCAGACGAAAAGCAGAATGAAAAACGAAGAAAAGAAATGACGGGGCGCAACAAAACAAAACAAAAAATAGTCTATATCAGAAGAAAAACAGCATCTTAATATTATCTTTAAAATGTTATTTTTTTTTTTTTCGTTGTTCCTTGGTCGGTGCTCGGCGCGGTAGTAATTTCTTTGCAGTTGAGAGGGTGGTGGTGCGTTTAAATTTGGTTTTTATTTACAAAAAAAAAACAATATTCCACGCGCTACTCTCTTTCGCCGTCGTTGTTTTTTTCCTTGGGTATTTTATGTGTGTGTGTGTGTAAAGGTCATTCATTCAAAAGCGCGCGCAAAGGTTTGGCGGTGAATTAAACGAACAAAATACTACTTTCGTACTCTTATACACAGTGTTATTATTATTATTATTTGACCGGCAATTAGCTTTATATATTGTTCACGGTAGTTGAATGACCGTAAAAATATAACACAAAAAGCATTTTTTTAATTTTTATTTTTGTGTGTTATCGTTTCGTTTTCTTTTCTTTTTTTTTCATTTCTTACAAATTTTTTTTTTTAATCTTATATTTTCGTCGGTTTTATTTTAAATTGGGGAAGGACATGGATGGAATGTCTAAAGTATATATTCTCAGTAGCACTGCTTTAATATGTACACGCGGAAAATAATTTGTTTAAAATATTTAGATCAAGAATTTAATTGGTCCACCCGCTGTACGGTGAAATGATTTTGAATGCGATATAACACATTGAAGATGGGGCGGACACTCCTGACTTACAGCTTCAAGTAAAATAAGTTTTCATTTTTCTTTAAAAATGCTCTGGATTACCTAACGAAACGAAGCTGGCCGCATCGACTATGAAATGTACGTTAAGACCTTAAAAGATCGTGATAATGTTCGAGTTTACAACGCGAATGTACCACTCCACATACACCTGAGTGGTTTTAAAACTTATATTTTCCCTTATTTTAATTTCTGTAATGTATGTGTTGCATGCAACATTTTTAATGTTGCGTACAATTTAATTGTCTCCATGTATATGATTGATATTTTTACGAGTTGATGCTAGAGTTTCTACTCCTTTTTTGTACAGATCTAAACATTTTAAGTAGCCGTTATGGCTGCAGTACGCAGAAATTTATCCGAGTGCAGCCGCAAGAAAATAAACCCTGGTATTGGGAAATTTGATCTAATTTCTATAGGAAATTCGTTCTAAAAAGGAATTAAAGAAATTGGAAGTAATGTATATTAATTTTTTTAACTCGATAGGAGCTGGAGTATAAGGGCGGGTTGTCTCAATTCTATTCTCTTATTACTTAAAATAACGTACGGTCGATTTTCCTAACTTAGATCTAATTTTCTTTCCAGTTGGAGAAATTTAGATTCAAATTATCTTTTTGTAAAATTTCCAACTAAATTAAAATAATGAAAATTCGGCCCAAAATCTCCAGAATTGTACGAAATTTCCATAGGTTGAATTTGTAGACATCTGTAGTCGCATAGTGAAAGTGAATTGGGCGATATTGGCCCGATTTTTATTAAAAAATATCACTGTAGTGCATTGAATGAGCTTCGAGAACATGATACCAGAATATTTGAATGGTTGAAACTGAAAGATGTAGGAATGTCAGAAGAAAACATCAGAACATTGCAAAAATATTGATATTATTAAGGCAAAAGATTTAAACTAGTCAACAATATAGGGTGATATGATACCACTGAACTTCTTTTTTCCAGGTAACTTGAAAGAACAGGCCTACCGGAACAATCCGAACAATGATTCTCGAATTTTTAATGTTGGTATTGTTAATGAATTTGATTTCACTTTATCTGTGTTGCACGCCGCCTATATACTATTTATGTGTAAGACTACTCACTTTTACGATTGCTTCATTCGGCTGAATAATTATACACAAAATTTAGCTGTGTGGTATAGTTTAAACATCTCACCATCATTTCGGAAATTTCCGGCCTCGATGTGTTAGGTTTGTTTTTTACTCTGAAAATGAAATCTATATATAGAATTTGGAACTTGGTGATTCAATATTTGAATTAGAATTCTTTAGAAATTGAGATTAAATTCCGGATTACAACAAGTCTGCGTTGATATGTTTTTACAGTTCACTAACAATGTAGCATTAGACAATTATTTTTATTTGAAGTACAGCAGTTTTGAGTGAAAACAGCGATGTTCTGTGTAAACATTAATCACTAAGCAAAATACGCACCGCCTCGTTGAGAGAGGGGTACCACAGAAATTTTCCATTTGTATAGATTTAACTAAGGCCACATTTGTAAATAGCAAACAACTTGTTCCGGGCGTTAACAAAGTTGGGAGCGACAAGCAAGCATTTTATCGAGCCTTATATAACCAATGTCCTCACAACACAGTGAAATATAACTTTATCTTTAAGAGATCCGACCCTTTCAAGGTACTCTCATAGGAGTTTTTCAAGAAAGGAAAAACTGGGTCTGATAGATTGGATCTTGCTGGTTATGTGTGAAATTTGTACATTTTTTTTTTGTACTAGGGGAATTTAATTAATATTTGGGCTACTTAAACTTAACATTTGTTATTTAATTAAATTTGTTTTTTAATTTTGAGGTTAGAAATCTATAAAAGATAAAAAATTTGACAAAAGGAGTAAAATTGTGTAAAGGTAATCAATACTCCGGATATCCAGTTGGTAGACACTTTATCATACACCTATTCAGTATTTAAATATTTTTTTTCTGTTTGTGAGGTTTGAACAGACTTGAAGGCAAGCTTGATTCCAGGTCTACACGTATTTAATTATACGTTTCAATCACAGATTACGTATATATATATATACATAATATAATTACCACCCTTGTCCATACATAATTCTAATATACACACTATATATACACAACTTATGGTTACTTTCGATTAAACAATTCACGTAACAGTAAAAATTAATCTTTCGTGTTGTGTGTTTCCCAAAAAAAATAAATTAAATCTAACCATTTCTAATTATAATTTTTTTTTTTGGTTAATTTCTATTATTTACCTTCTCTCTAAGTCTAACTAACGATAAACATAATAATATATATACGAATACGTACATATGCGTCAACAATCAAATATACATAAATCCAATTCACAAAAATGTATGTCATGATTTTAATAAGAAAAACACTAAGGTAAGTAAAACGACCATATACATATATAGTTAGTCAGTCGTCAGTCGTTTTATTATTTCTACATATACCTCTCGTATATCGTTATTATCGGTTATATATGTAAGTATAACGGCAAGACGAGAGATTAAGAACAATTGATATCACACACGCACAATTCATCAACCAAAATATATACATATTACATATCTAATGGAACATATTTATATGTTTCCCTCAACCCTCGCCCCCTTTCCCCATTCTTCTATCGATAAAACTATATACGATCCAACTCCTTTCGAAACATGCAAACACTTTTAGTGTAAAATGCGTGATGGGAAAAGTATGTGGTGTTATAATGATTATTCAAGCAAACACACACCAAAAATACTATAATACAAAAAAAAGAAGAACATTTTCTTTGTTCCCATTACCATACAACACATACACACCCACACACAGTTTGTCGTTTGTCGCTTTTATACTTGATGTGCGCGTTTTGATAGTCCGAAATAAATATAAAAAAAAAGAAAATTGTTTTGTATTTATCGTTTCTTGCCTTCTTCGCACACACAAGACGTCAACCCGAAAAACAGAATCAAAAAAACTAAAAAATAAACGAGGTATGAGATGATAAGCGCGCACGAGGGGTGAAAATATAAAAATCGTAACCATTTCTAATCAATTCCAGTTGAATTAATAGAAAATATTAAAAAAATAATATATAGATAAGTGTATCTATGATGCGAGGTGGGGGGTTTTCAGATGTATATACATAGATACTATACAAATTTCACATACCTGATTAAATCAATCCTGTCATCGTGTAAACGCCACCTGCGGAATAAAAGAATAATTAATTACTCATTTTCGAACCGTGCGGGTTCAACATACGCGCGCCAATCTTTCTCAGTCAAATCACATCATTTTACTCCATATTTTTTGTCAACCGAAAAGCTTATCCATTATTAGTATACATACACTTTTTGTGTGATGGCTTTGGTGCTACATACAACAACAACAACAGCAGCAAAATTAATCCAAATTTTCCATTTTAATTTTAATATTTTCTCCCAAAAAACAAAAATTTTAAAAAAACTTTCAAAACGCAAAAAAGTAAAAAATTTAATTAGATTTTTTGTTTTTACGTTTTTTTTTTTTTTTGTATAACAAATTTAAAATCATTTCTCATCTTAAGAAGAAAACGCAAAAAAAAAATAAAGAAAAATTATGAAAAATTTCCACTTGTTTTATTTTCTTCTCATTTTTCTCATTAATAATAAAACAAACATAAATCAGTAGAAATATAGAAATAAAAATTAAAGCAAAAAAAACGGTTCGGGAAAAGTATTTGTTGTTGTCTTCTCTGCCCGATTCCTTTCCGTTTTTATTTTGTTTTTCTCCGTTACGTTGTTGGGAAAATAATATTATTTGCGGGTCCCTCGATATTAACGCGGTTTTGAATTAAGTTCACGCGTTTAATTTTCAGCTAATTATAGGAAAATGAATAACATTATTGACAGTTGCTTGTAAAAGATGGCGCTCGCAGTCCGATCATTTCAAAAATTTAGTACAAGATGTTGTTAACGACATCATAACAAAGTGAATAAATAATCAGACAACTTTTTTAATTATCTTTCAAAACATTCGTACAGGAACCATGTGGTTAGATCACTTTATAATTTCAGCAGATCAAAACGCCGGGCGACATAAATTTATACATATAGCAGATAATAGCTTTGCCATAGATCATCAATGCGCGCTCTATATAAACAGTTCTTAATTAAGTCGGATCTTGATAAAAATCCAACTTGTCTAATTCGGCTAAGTTTATGCAAACATTACTACAAATAATATGAGTAGGCCACGAATGTTGATTATTTGAAAATTTTCGTTTAAAAAATTCTAAAACAATTGTAAAGCGTTTTCCAATAAGAGAATTTCATTTTGATATTAGAAAAAACGAATATTTTTGTAAGGGAAATCAATGAATGTTTATATCAATGTAAAGCGGAAGGTATGCCATTAACATTTCAAAACCATATCAGTCAAATGGCCGCCACGGTTACGTTTGCAGCACCCCATATCCTTTTCATGAAATTTTCCATGACCAATTCGCACATTTGTGGCTGTATGTCTTCGATAAATTCACGAATTCCATCTTTAAAGCTTTTGAATCGATTGTGGAGCATTGGCATAGACCTTATCTTTCACGTGGCCCCAAAGAAAAAACTCTAAAGGTGTTAAATCACAAGAAATAACACGGTCCGGAAACTTTTCTTGCAAAATTTCGATTGTTTCGTTGCTTGTGTGGTACGTAGCGCCGTCTTGCTGAAAATAAACGTCGTCCACATCAATATCTTCCAATTTTGGCCATAAAAAATCATTAATCATAGCTTGGTAGCGCAATCCATTCACCGTAACAGTTGCACCAGCCTCATTTTCGAAAAAGTAAGGTCTAATCACACCGCCAGCCCAAAAAGCGCAACCAAACAGTGACCCGTTGAGGATGGAGAGGCTTTTCAACAATAATTCTTGGATTTTCTGAGCTCCAAATGCGACAATTCTGCTTATTAACGTAGCCTCCGAGGTGAAAATGGACCTCATCACTGAATATGATTTTTCGATGAAAATCCGGATCATTTTGATGCATTTGGAGGACCCAATCAGCGAAGATACGCACACGGTTTCGATTCTTCCCATCACTAACTTGCCCCAACAGCTCAAATGTTTCCACCAGTTTCACTATTGCCGGCCGAGAAGGTGCTATACGACGACCAAAAAGTGCTTTAGTTTTGCGAACTGTGACTGCAAAATGTCCACTATTTTTGTAGTGAATTTTAACAATTTCAATGCGTTGTTGAAGCGTGTGTCGTACCATTTTTAGTAATGGCGCAGTTTTTACTTGTCAAATGTCAAAAGATGACAGCTTCAAAATTGACAGCTGCCCTGAACCCTTTACGTTTTGCACTCGATCCCAATAACTGAAATAACGAAAATTCGACAATTTTTAGGTTGAGAAATATAAAAAATAAGTTGAAATTCAGCCGAACTAAATAATTAGTCCGAATATCCTTTTGATCGAATTTCCGAACACTATAGTTGACATAAGGCCACGACGAGCTAGGCAATATTTGCATCGTTCAAGTATGATTAACGATCAAACACACCCCACCGGCCTTAGCATGGAGGATTCTCGTGGTAGATGTTTCCCATCGCGAAACCGATCGAATTCAAAAAATACCGCCACCACCGAGACGTATACCACCGTAAGTTCGGCCAAAAATGCGCAAAGCCCTCAATTATGGGTCAAGCAAATCGGCATTAATTAACGACGACAGTACCTCAAAATAATAAATCATATATGGTTGCAGCGGCAGACCATAAGAATACGTCTCAAACGTTAAACGGCCGCATAAATATTTAAAACCAAACAAACAGAATTACATTTCTAATCGATACGGGCGCTGACCTTTCTGTTATCCCTTTCCGCATTTTTATAGATCTTAAATCTAAAAATTCAGGAAAAACCAGCCGCCAATGGCACAACCATAAATACCTATACGGAAGCAAACTGCTCCAGGTAGATATTAAACTCAAGCGAAATTTCACTCACGCATTCATTTAATTTCAGTGAATCCGTCCATGTATTGGTGCTGACTTTTGTACAAAGTTTGATCTATTTGTCTAACTGAAAAACAAAAAGTTGATTGATCCAGCGGCTATGCATCAACCATTCGAGTTAATACAGCAACTCCAATAGACCATGAGACCATGTGGGGACTATCGCAAAGGGTTAAACGCGGGAACAATACCAGATCATTACCATAGTTTTTCGATATTTCACATGAAAAAACATCTCCATGTACTTGCATGGTTGTAAAATTGTCTCCAAACTCCATCTCAACTTCAGAGGCAGGTTTAGCGATGTTCACGTGAAATTAAAAAGAGTTTTTCCGTCGTTTCATAACTGTGGATGAAACATGGATACATCACTTTACACCGGAGACCAAAGAACAGTCTAAATAAGGTCATGGCCACAGTTTTTTGGGATGCACACGGCATAATCCACATCGATTACCTTCAAAAGGGGAGCACAGTCAACGGCGAATATTACTGCAACTTATTGAACCGTTTCAATGACGTTATAAAAGAAAAATGAACGCATTTATGGCGAAGAAAAAAGTTCTCTTCCATCAAGACAATGCACAGGTGCACACGTGTGTAGTTGCCATGGCCAAAATCCATGAATTACGCTTCGAATAGCTTCCACATCCGCCATATTCTCCAGACTTAGCCCCCTGCGACTATTCCCTGTTTCCGAACTTGAAGAAATCGCTCGGCGGAAATAGATTCGGCTCTAATGAGGTGATCATCGATGAAACAAACGCCTATTTTGAACGGCTGGAGAAATCGTGTTATTCGGGAGGGATCGAAAAAGATGGACGAAGTGTATCGAGCTAAAAAGCGACTATACGTTGAAAAATAAATTTTTTTTTGGCCGAAAATATTATTCCTTGTTTCATTTTTACCAGACTCCTCACTCCGCCCTCGTATCACCACATTTCCGTCGCACCTGAAGACGTTTACAAAACAACAATCACGATACCATTTGGGCTCTTCGAATACACCCGAATGTCAGTTGGATTATGAAATGCCGCTTAAACGTTTCAGCGTTTTCTGAATGATGTCGTTCGAGATCTAAACTTCGACGATATTCTTGTGGCATCACAATCTGAGAAACTACACAAACTCCACTTGAAGCAACTCTTACACAAGTTAACCGAGTTTGATATTCATATATCAACAGTGTAAAATGCGTCCTTGGCGCAACCACTCTTAATTTCCTCACCCACATGATAACACCTAATTGTATTCTGCCGTCTTAAGAACGAATTAATTCCATTAGAGAGTTCTCAGCACCGAATTCAATCAAGCGAATTCAGCAATTCTTCGACATGGTAAACTACTAGCACCGATTCATATGAAAACTTGTTGAAACATTCGCCCCAAAAAGAACTTTATAAATTTAAAAATTTGGAATAACGTAAATTTTTGAAATTTTAAGATTGTTTGGACTCTTTGAAGGCTTTAACACCATCCAAGTTGTTCCAAAAAAGATTAAAGATATATGTATTCATTATCAGTTTTCGCTAAATAAAAATAGAATCTCACCACAGAATATCAATTTCCAAGCATCATAGACAGATGGGTCTGTGCTGGATTCTATGTCTGGAAATTTGACCTAAGAAAATTGCGCCCAAAAAAAAATATTTTCAGAATTGGGTATAAATAGGGAACTTTAATATTTAGAAATTCTGTCTAAAATAAAACGACGTTTAAATTATGTTAGTATCCATTTTTAAGAAAGTCGAACCCAAACCGTTTTCAATATTTAGTGCCAAAATTGTGCTTTACTTGCGTCGTCTTGGCGACCCCCGGCGATGATTGTGCCAAATTTTCTATATCCTTTCTCGTTGGCAAACATTCTATCAAGAGGCTTTGTGTAAAATAGTGAACCTTGTTTGAAAATTGGTGGCCAATAAAACTGCAGAACTAAAACGCCCGATTTTATTCGAATTATCTATAAGCATTCATTAAGAAATAAACGTATAGGGCCTCAAAAATTAGATATAGAATGGAACCAAGGAAGGTCAAGATAATCGTTCACACACGCCGAAACCGAGTACAACAAACCGTCCAGATCAGAATGTCACTATTGATAATTTGGTTCTTCAATAACCACGATTTCAGAAAGTATGTATAGTGCTTCATCAGAACGATTTAAAATTATCACGTGCCAACTTGGACCGATAATTATCATAAATGGTCATGTTTCAATTATCTAGCTGGTGTACCAAAAAATATCTTAAGCGCAATTATAAAAGAGCATTGATGATAGTTTCTTTCTAAGCTTGGCACAAATTGGTATAGATCTATCACTAGATGTTCCATGGCCCTGACAACGGTACTAGCTAATTCAACTAAATGTGTTGTAGAAATTCGTAGTAAATTCGTGTTGGCAATTTGAAATGTTACTGTTTTAGATGCTATTCTGTTGACATTACATTTTTGTAATATGTATATATATAGGGTGGGCCAAGGAAGACGACATGTTTTTTTTGTAGGTTATATAGAATTTTGTTAAGATTTAAGATGACCCTCAAACCGCAAGATTCATAACAAAGTCTGCAATAAGCTAACAGGTTTGTGCTGCTAGCCAGAGTAAATATTGATTTTTTAACAACCTTCAGCTGATTGATCAGCTATTGATTTTTTCTTGTGGTGTCAATACATATATGGATGAGATCGGTCTTGGCGAAAGTTACATACTTGTGTTATTTAAAATATATAGCAACGATCACATTGAGATAAAATCCTTTTGGAGTAAGCATAATGTATGTGTATATCATCTATATAAGTATATATATTTAACAAATCTTTACAAACGGGTATGAACAGATATATTGTACATTATAAAATGCTTAGAAAGTTAAACATTGGACATTTTTAATACAACTAAAACCATACCATATGGCGTAATTAAACGTGGAACACCATTCAACCGAAAGTTGAAATTCGCAAAAAGTCGCTCACTGACATCTAAACCAACCCAAACGATCAATATATACTCTCTGCGATCTGCAACCGATCCAGTTTCTTTAAATCGTCGCACTATTCAAGTTATATCCCACTAACTCTAGGCGATGAGTACTTGATATATTTAAAAAAAAATTCTTACCCGATGCATCGTATGTCAGATAATAATAAAAAAAACATTCAAGTTATCTGGCATGGTGTAAGGAATTCAGTACTATAATAGTCATCCTACCTTCGAGTAAGGTATGCAATTAAAATAAAAAGCTACTTTTGTTGAAACTTTGGAAAAGTAAATCCGATCATAGTCACAGTTTTTGCAAAAATGATAACGCCTAGATGACTATCGATGTCTAAAGCAAAAACAATTTAATTCATATAAACTTGAATATCATTTGTGTTAGACAATAACACGGTAATAACATGGTAAGGGCACTATTGAATGGTGTGGGCACTGCTCACCTTAAAGGCCAGAAAATTCGAGTGGGATGACATGTTACTTGACGATGTTGCTGATCGATGAAATATTATCTGCGCAAAGCTACTGATTTAAATAGACCGCTTTTTTGGATCACCTTGTGGCTGAACTAAGTACTCGCTATTACCCGCGCGAAATTAAAGGGATTAACAACCCAGAAAACAAATGTTGTTGTATTGTTTGTTTCTTGTTCTGCTGCTCATAGTTACTTTTTATTTCTCTAAAAAAAGAAAAAAACAAGATATGAGAAAATCTCATTAACGGTTTTCTTTTTTCTACTGTTTCTATTTGAAGATGTTAATTTTTCTTCAAATGATTATTTAGTTTGAGTTTGAGTGTATACTTGTATATACGTATGTATATATATATTAAGAAAACTCATATAAGGCGATATATATATTTATGTATATGTATGTATATAGAGCTACGCTTTCCCATATAAATGAAAATAATGATAAGAAAATATACATTAAAATTAAAAAAGTATAAGTACAACAAAAACAAATCCAAGAAAATATGAAAATCAACTCTCGAGATGTACGTACATGTACATGCGTAAAAAAGCGGTATATGTATAGATTTATATACAAAAAAAGCACACAGTACACAGCGAGGAAATATACGAATGAACATGAATGAAGCACACACATACACACATCCACACGAAACCCATCCATTCCATATCATCATTATTTTTCATGCTCGCAAGACAAAAAAAAAAAAAACTCGATGTACGAAAAATAAAAATAAGAAAATTTCCTTTTTTTTTTGTTTTTCGTATTTTTTGTGATTTTTCCGAGTATAACTCACGCCCCTCGCGCGCGATCTTAAATTTCCAAATTAAAACACACCCTCAAACTTTTACTTTCTTCTTGAGTTGCTTTCTTTTTTTTTCATTTTTTTTTTGTACTCTCTGTACTGCGAGTTTTCCTTTTGCTTTTGTTTTATATACATTTTCTTCTTAGTTTTTCACCCAAAAAAAACAACAACAACAAAAAACGGAAAGTTGGTGTATTTTTTCTTATTAATCTTCGGCATTCGCATATATACATATAATATGTATAACTGGGAGATGAAGAAAATGGAATATACTTACACGACGACGATGGAAAATTTATTTATCTCGCTATGTGTGTACGGTCGTATACTATATATGTATGTATACGGGTGATAGACATATATAACGTTAAAAAGAAAATTAAGGGTTTCATAAAAAAAAAGTTTTTTTTTGTTTTGTTATTAACATTTTCAGTTTTTCGTTTTGTTTAATAAAAAAAACCAAAAAAAAAAACGGAGGATTCAAAGGGGTGAGTTAGATTTTTTTTTGTGGGTTTCGTTTTTGATGTGCTTTGGTAATCATATCAATCGCATTATTAGTTGGATACATTTTTTTTTTGCTTTTCTTTTCTTGTTTTAGATGAAGCGATGTCATGTGCGCCGCTTACAAGGAGATGATGGTGGTATTCAAGGTATGGATTAATTATAAAAAAAAACAAAAAAAAAAAAGAAGTTGTTGAAGAAAAAGGATTTTTATGACGGAAAATGTCACATCATTGTTATATATATAATGGGGAGATATGGTAAGAAGCTAATTATTGCTTTTTCAGGTGGCAACGCATTATTTTTATAACTAAATTTTTAGCTATGTCTGTTATAAAATCTCATGCTTTTTCTGGTTTGACGCAGCTTTCTCTAACAGCCAATCGTTAATCATTTGAAGTAGCTGCAGTATTTTAGTAATTTTGTGATTAAAGCTATTCACGCTAAGCTTTTTGAGAACAAGCAAAGTGTGATTGATCTGTATTATTAACAAATTTCGCCATAACTCTTGACTAAAAGCTGATCTAAATCAAAAGTATAAGTAAGCCGAAATTCGAAGCTTGTTTTAAATCTCAAATAATGCGCGCAGTAAATTAGAGGTCATTAGAAGGTGAAACTGATTTTTTTTTTAAATGGTTAACATTATTTTCAACTTCAGAAATGAAAAACACGGGAAACTGTACATTCTAACATATTCTGAAGTCATTCCAAGTTCAAAACATGGAATTAAAGCTTTGTAACTATGTATTCTAGAAAATATAATATTAAACGTGTGCTGAATGCGTAAATTGTCCACCGTTCGTTGCTTCACAATATGCTAATCGATAATAAAAACCTGAAGTGGCAGTTTCCAAGTATTAATTTTGTATTTATCGTCCTTTGACGTAATTTTTCTAAATTCTGCGGTTTAATTTTGAACACAAGGTCTTTCAGATCTTTTTCTCTCGATTTATTTCTAAATTTTTTTTAGTTTACGTCATAATGAAAAAACGCCCTAATTTTTTTCAACATGATTCACTTTTTGCTTATGTTTACTCTGTATATACTTTAATTAAATTAAATCACTGTTTTGAGGTTATGGTTTCACTTAAATTTTCAAATTCGTGTATTATAGGTAAAAACAAAAATTCGGGTTTGATATCGGTTTGGCTTTTAGTATAGATTTACTAACTATTTGTTAGACTATTGCATATTTCTCAGTCTTTGGTTCACAGTGCTGTTAGAAGGCTATATAGTTTTACCTACAAGAGATTTAATTAGCGAAAGGTAGAGAATATAAAAGAGGTGTAACAGGTTAGCGATAAAGAATTGAAAAAGCTTAATGTTTCTGGAGAAGAATAAAATAATGAAATATGGTACAATGGGAGAGCTGTTAAAGTCGAGCTAGTTTGGAGAGCCAGATCGATCAGATAAACTTAATGACTGGAATAGAAACACAATACTGGCCCAGTTCATAATAAGGGAGGTGATTTGGATACCTGATGGAAAAGCAACTAGAAGTAGATCTAATCCATATGCCTAAGACATTCTGAATATAACTATCCCCACACTTAAAGATACGATTGTGAATCAGCGTTCTCGGCCGATACTCTAAAAGCGGAAAAATATTACCTTGTAATCATTGGACATTGTAAAAACTGCAATTGTAGAGGCTGAGGTGACATTCATCATCATGCATGGCATATGGATACTTGAATAAACCATCAAGGTAGATTAACTACTTACCAATTAAATTAGTCCTCCCGCCAAAGTCTATTATATTCAATCCCATGGATCAGATTGTGCAAGCCAACTCTTATAAATTGTCTGGAAAGTGATTTCTAAGATTTCCTTCCGACGTATCAACAACTTAATTTATTTCTAGATATGCTTCATTACCCACACGCGTAATCAAGAAAGCATATCAAAGATGTAGGCAAATAACAGTCATTACAAGAAGCTTCTTGTTGGGACTGAACAATTGGCACTAATGGTTTGTGGTTTATCAATAGCGTAGTGAATTTTAATGTTTTACATGCAAACACAACAGATCTTTCATCATGGTCTGGAAAAAGGTTTTTCAGTTCACTTGAATTTAACCTTTTCCGATGAAATCCATTTATTTACTTTCTTCTCATCTTCAGTTCTTCCGGTCCAAATAATATCGTTCAGATACACAATAGTATTTGGAAGCCCTCAGCTGAATTGATCAAAAAACTCAACACCCTAAAATGTATACATTGTTAAATGTCACAATTGAGACATTTTGGTTCATCGAATTCATTGTGTCTCACTCTGCATATATGGTCGATTCGGTCAGGACTATTGCTTATTTTACACCTTACCGATGTTAACTGCAGAAATTTATTTCATATACCTCCATTTAACGATAACGTCATTATTTTTCTTACCCGCTGCTATGCAATTACTATTATATATGTGAGTACTGGCACACGCGAATTAACAAAAAAAAAAAACAATTTTTTTACACCTTTAAAACATTTACAATTCCCGCATCTCTTTAGTTATATATTCATATACATATCTAATATAAAGGTATACCTACACACATATTTTTCTTAATATATTCTTGAGACCTATTACTTTTGAGTATATTTAACATTAAATTTTTTTTTATTTGGGTTTAATATTAAAATCCAACAACAACAACATGATATGATAATATACGCGGATTTTATGTTATTTGGTTACCATTGTGTTCAGCCAAAAAAAAAGTAAATATGCTCAGTCAGTATACTGTATGCGATATCGTTATGATATGAAGCATAAAAAAAGTCTTATACTTTTTGGAATTGATAACACACCACCAACATCCATATAAGAGATATATACGTATATGTATGTGTATGTACATAAGAATGAAGACGATTTTTTTTGTTTCGTAAAATCCTTATGGATTTTCTTTTAGATACGTTTTTTTTTTTGTTAAAATGGCGGGCATAAAAATGATTAGAAAGATTATATTATTATACGCGAGTATTGTTATGATTATTATTGTTATTATTAGAATTTTTATTAGAGACTTTTTTTTGGTATATGTATGCGGTATATACACTTCTCGTACCATACGAGGAGTTTTATTCGCTTTTTATTAAAACGAATTTTTTTGTTTCGGTACTCTATATACATACATACCCGAGCTACTTATGATTAAGTGATGTTAAATTTATCATTCTTACAATTTTATGTATATTATTATGCGGTATGGGGGTATTCGCGCGATACAGGTTTAGAGATACAGAAAAAAAACAAAATTTGATAGATGAATAAAAGTTGACGTATAAATATGTCAAAATTTCAAAAAAACAACAAAAAAAAGGGTGGTGGAATTTTAAAATCCGTTCGTAAATAAATAAATTCGTGACCCAATTCCATTCTCGCGCACCACACAATTAAAAATCTCCCTCTCTATATATATATACAGATTACCAAAGTCAATTGAGTTCAAAGTAAATATGAATGTATGTAGATTCGATTAAAGGTGTTTTTCATCCATAAATTTTCATTAAACCAAAAAAAAAAAAAATGCAAAACACGGTACATAAAGTAAACTTAATAAATAAATCAATATTTTCCCAAACACACAAAACGAAACAAAAAAAAAATAAAAATCTAAAAACATGACAATAACTTTGAACCCAACAAAACACCCATTTCTTATTTTTCATATATCTATCAAAATTACTCGTATTTTCGGGGTATATATACATATATACATTTTCCGAATGTACGCAAATTATTTTTGGGTGAACCATCATCATCCATCCATCTATCCCATCCATTATACATCGGAAAAATAATAATAATAGAACCAAAGAAAAGAAAAAAACAAAATTAAAATAAGAATTTTTTGTGTGTTGTTCCTGTTGTTGTTGGTACTGCTCTCTGTGTTCACTAATTATGCGCGCCTACACACATAAGGAAGGGGTGGAATGTCGAAGGCAGAGGTTGTAAGCCGATGAGTGTGGATTCGAATCATATATTTGCTGAACCATATACCAAGGTATATGTTTTACATTAATTTCGCCCTATAAATTTTCACTCATCGCCATGACGCAATTTTAATTCTTTCATTTGTTTAAAGAAATAAAAACGATAACGGTTTTTAAGGTGATTTGAATGTGAAAAAAATTCCAAATCACTCATTTTACTCAAGTTGTTATATTACTGTTTGTGCATTGTGAGTGATCCAAAGTTCATTTATAGAAGGTCACTATTACGACTCATAAATGTAAAGAAATCAATAAACAAACTTCAAAAAAAAAAACTGAATTTTGAAGATATTTACATAAATTATCCGTCCGTATACACACACATGCTCATACTAACCCGCCACAATGGAATTGGAAAATACCAAAAATAAAAATATAAAATCGTAAATGGAAATTTGTTTTTCGTATACATATATTGGAAAATCGAACAGAGATGGAAAATATCATATAATTTCGAAAACAAAATAAAATTACATCAAAAAAAAGGATGAGACGCGAATGAGTGCGTCGCGATGAAGGGGTGGTATTATATGGAAATAACATTAAAACGAATACGCGACTATTTCTAAGGGTTTTCTTTAAGTCATTAATTTAAATACATTTTTTTTATAAGGCATTGCTGTTGTTGTTGTAACATCGTCAGGCAATATCAACATTTGGATAACAAATAAAAAATTAAAAAATTGTGTTCGCGAAATTAATTCCAGAAGAATATTTACGATTAAAATATCAATATGTTCATGCACGAGTAAACCCGCACTCTTTTGCTTGGTTTTATTTAAATTTGAAGTGGCACCGCGGTCATTGGCCTCCATAATTTTTTTTTTTTTAATTTTGATTCTCTCGGTTTTATGATTTTTTAGAAAAACTTGTGGCGGTTGTGAAATACGAAAAAATCTATACTAAAACCCACATGTGTTTTTGTGTGCGATCCTTAGTCGGTTTAAAACAGCCAAATTACATGTATTATTCTCACTAATACAGTCAAATTTATTTAGAATTATAACAAACTTCACAAATTTTTTTCAAGAATCTGCAGATGACAATTTGAAATTGAACTAGATAATCGCAGACGATAGATACCAAGTTATTTTTACCATTCACAGCGTTAGTGAACAAATTGGAATGTCATAATTTTAAGTGGACATTAAGTAACATTAAGTGGACACTTCGGGAAAATGTACCATCAAATACGTGTGGGATAGATACCACTTTCCAACGGATTATTTGACTTCAATTAAAATCATCGTCCTTATACCAAATGCCAGTGAATTAAACTTTAAATAAAATAAAATGATTTTACGATTGTTATCTCTTAAAATAACAAACATCATTAAAACCATCAATCTCAAAGTACAATTAATTGAGTTACTCGATTCAGACGGCTTTGAGCCTGAGATATACTGAATTTAAACCGCCTCATCGATAACAATAAAGCTATAATTAAAGTTCTTGGGCCAGCATGCGATCCAACATAAAATATACGAAAAGTATTTCCCTTCCTATACTGAACCTTCTTAAGTGTTTAATTTTCTTGGTTGACAAGACACGTTGGGAAATACCAAAACATATTCCTATTGGTAGCGTAAATTTGAAAATATCCAAATTATATTGTAGACGCATCGAAATCAAATACTATTTTGCAGAATGATAGCCAAGATGAAGAAATAGTTCTAACAATTCAAAATTAAATAATTTGGTTGAGCTGATAGTATCATTGTGTAGTTTATTTTAGTCCACTGATCGGTACTATGAAGTACATGTACCTCATACTCTAACACCCGTTTTGAATATAAAATAATTTTTTTCTAGTCTTAATAATTAAAGACTTAAAGTTATAAGTTCTAATTCTATCTCAAGTCAAATTTGTTTTTATGTTTTGAATAAATTTCAACGAATTTAAAATTAATTTCATAGGCTGAATTTACGATATCATCACAAAATCTAATTTTAATAACACGAAGTTGGTTCGAAGAATTCAGAATTATTAAGCCAATTTAGAAAAATGTAAGCAGAATACAGGTGACAGCAGGCATAGTCGGCTTGAATCTCGTTAACAGATTAATCTATAAAACACTTAGTATCGTACAGTGAACATAAAATTAAGCTTAGGTGTGAGGGCCAAACGGTCTATTTTCGACTTGAATTGTAAATTGGGTAAATAGTCTTAAACGAAGGTCTAAACTTGGAGATCGTCCTGCCTAGTAGAATAACAATATACGCGGTCAGAGTGAAAGGCAAAAAATTGGCTACTTACGTATAATTACATGATTTTAGATTTCGACGAGTCAGGCGCGGCCCGGGCATGGTGGCCAGTTTCCGTTCATTTGCACTGTACATTGTCTAGCACTAATACAAAAGGTCGATTTAAATCTATTGTGACGAAGCATTTAAAATTCTAATAAAACCCGAATTCGAATTTAAAAAAAAATTGTTTTATTCGTAATACCGAGATCACAAGATCAACAACTTAAACTTACCGTTTGAAAAACCACCCGGAAAGACAATCATAAAAGCTGTATAGGATATCTGAACAAATGTCAAAATGGCATCAAAGGCCACACGAAAGCTCACTAAATCCGGGTATTCACAGTCCTGAATATCGTTTTTCATAACACAATTATGTTTTGATCGTACTGGAACAAGCTGAAAAAAGTCAGGAGGCGGCATACTCATAGCAGTGAATCCTATACTTAGGAATGCTCCGCCAAATGTTGAACAGATTTATGTTAAAATCAAAATCAATCGATTTATCAACACAGCATACATACCACCTCAATCAAATAGTGATTATATTATGTGACCCTATCAGATATAATTCATCAGATCTAGTAGTTGTGCTTGGTGAGTTCAATCTTCCTAATATCATCTGCGAAGTTTTGACACAAAATTGAATTGCATCCTTCCATGCAAAGTAATGTTAAATGTGGTGGAATCTTTATTTTTAAATGCGACAGATTTTATGAAACCATTGCATTAGCATAGCATTGAGTATTCATTCTTCATAGTTTGATGATTGACTCATAATTTTGAAGAATCGAAAATCTTAAGCGCATGCTAACACATTCCTTTACGATATATGATTTTAAACTATACTTCAAATCAAAGTATAGGTCTTATTTAGCTGACGTTCAAGAGAAAACCTAAGTAAATCCAAAACAAATTTGGGAACAGTTTAGATTGAAACGTGAAATTGAGGGAAATCCGCCTAATATGACTGACATAACAATACCAACACATTCCTCCGATTATCTCTGATGAGAATATTCTATTAACTTTGAAGAGTTATTAACTTTGATAGGATGTGGCCCATAAATCACTGGCGTAATCATTGGCGTATTTCACGAGAAATGGGAAGTATCAAAAATAACACCAATCTTGAAATTCGGATATATAGAGATGATATCATCTGTTACAGAGGAATATCAACTTAATCGACAATTTCTAAATTATTTGAACGGTCTGCAATGCTTTTAAATCGACCTGTATACCTTAATGTCCAGGAGGCTTTTATCGTCATCTTTACAAACTGAATTTTTTTGGGAACATCATAGATAGCTAACACCATAATAACGTATATACCCAGATGTCATTGGATCTATAATCTATCCGGAAGAATATCAATTTTAATAAAGTAGGGCATTAAGGTGTTTAGGACAACCAAGCTTGGTATAATCTCATGTATGCCGATTCTATGATTTTAATGAATTTTTTTGGAAAAATCCTAGGCAGCTAACATCCCCACTGAAGAATATTCCAATATGCCATTGGGTCTAGGGTCTCCAAAAAATATGTCAATATTTGAAAAAATAGAGGATTAAGAGGTTTGAACAACCAAGTTTGATATAACCTCATGTATGCCGACTATATGATTTTTTCTAATTTTCTTGAGAAAATGCTAGGATCCTAACACCCCACTGCATTGGGGCATGGAATGGCTTCGAAACTTGTACAGGGCATAGAAAAATTCTTAACAAGTTTAAGTCACATATTCTGGAGGTTGAAATGGTGAATGACAAGCTATTGCCTGAATTTTCACCAATTCATTCTCCGTCGTTTTCCCGTCGAGGGAATGGTGGCTATCTCAGGATTTCTATAGACAGCTGTCTGAGTCAAAAGTTTTTTTTGCGGATGGCTCTCGTTCGGAAGCACTAACCATTAATCTCCTTTGCTCTAATGCGAGAGAGTGGGTGCCTGCTCATTGCGACCTTGAGGGAAATGAGGTTGCTGACTTTTTAGCAAAAGCTAAATTTGGTGGTCCCGAACCAGCAAATCCTTTATCCTTCAATGGTGGTAAAGACGCTATTAAAAAGTTCGCTCTATGTGAACTGGGACTGAAGTGGCGTTCTACGCCTAGCTATCGAAAGGCGAAACATTTCTTTATTGAACCCAACCTGAGGTTCACTAATTATGTATTATCCCTAAAAAAGAACCAACTAAGAATTCTGGTCGCACTTATCACCGGCCATGGACGTTTCAAGGTTTATCTCCAACGCATGGGAGCACAGGATGCTCTTTGTGACGACTGCCTAGAGGAAGTGGACGACTGCGTACACTACCTCTGCAGCTGTCCGGCCTTTGTCGGAGCTAGATCCCAAGTGTTCTCTTCCGGATATTTAAACGTAGATCAGTTATTATCCATTCCTTGGTTCAAACTTTTACAATTTGCTAATAGGATAGATTCTCTTGGTTTGCACCGTGGGCCTATTGTGATTGAGTACGGAACCTCAGTAGGTTCCAACCGTTTTAATAAACCAAAAACAAACACCCCACTGTAGCATATGCCATTGGGTCTAGGGTCTCCGAAAAATATGTCAATTTTAGAAAAAATAGGGGAGTAGGGGGTCTAGGACAACCAAATTTGGTATGACCACATGTATGGCTATTATATGATTTTTCCTAATTTTCTTGGGAAATTCCTAGGAAGCTAACACAATACTAACGTAGATACCAAGATGTCATTGGATCTAATAAAATATAAGGGATTAATAGGTTTAGAACAACCAAGTTTTCTAATTTTCTTTGGAAAATCTTAGGAAGCTAACTTCCTACTGACGTATATACCAAGATGGCATTGAGTCTAGGCTATCAAATATATCAATTTTGATAAAATTAGGGCATTAAGAGGTTAAGGACAATCAAATTTGATAGGACATCATATATATGCCGATTATATGATTTTTCCTAATTCTCTTGGGAAAATGCTAAGAAACTAACACCACAATGACGTATATACGAATATGTCATTTTGTATCCGAGAAATATGTCAATTTTAGAAAAAATATGAGATTAGGGGGTTTAGGACAACCAAATTTGGTATGACCACATGTATGCCGACTATATAGGATTTTTCTGAATTTTCTTGGGAAAATCCTATGTAGTAAGCTGACACTATAACGGCGCTTATACGAATATACATACCACTTGGTCTAGGGCATCCGAAAAATATTTAAAATTTTGAAACGGTAGGGGATTAGAGGGTTTAGGGCAGCCGAGGCCTGTTAGGAAAATCCTAGGAACACTTTAATGATGCATATATCAGGATGTCTTTGGTTCTAAGCTACCTGAAAAATATCAATTTTGATAAAAGTGGGCATAGGGGGTTTAGGATAACCATCGATATGTACTAAATCGATACTAAATTTCAGTCGGTTTTGCCAAGTACTCACATTGTAAAACACAGGGAAAATGGTTTAGCACTGATACAAAAATGTTCGTGTGTTACTATATGTGACTGCTTGGAAAGGTCGATTACAACTTGGTATCGAGAAATATTCTTTAAATTTTTTATATCTGAGTAATTTTATGTCTTTGCTATCTTGTAAATTTTGTTAAATATTGTTATTGAGCTACGTATTTTGAAAAGTTTTTAAAAATTTAGTGCTAATCGAAACCCTTTAAAATTAAACAAATAATTAAACATTTATAGAGCTTCAATTTTTCGTTTAACGATTTATGTATATATAGAAACCACATAAGAGTTTTATATAGCTTAAGTACATAAATATATAGATTTCCAACGGTGGAAGTTATTTAGTGAACCGATATGACATGACTCATTGAGGTTACATATTATCGATAATTATTGCTTAAAGGAATAGATAAAAGTTTTTTTAATTACATAAACTTTGTATTTTATCTTTTTTATCTGAAACATTGTCCCCGGGTATTTATTGTTGTTGTTGTTGTTGTTATAAGAGCCCATGTCTATATAATATATGGTATATGTATATATATTCATATCTGCGCTTACGTAAATTTTCATATCCACTTAGTTTCGAAAATAATTTTAATAATAAAAATAAAATAAATAAAAATTCTAAATGTTATTTAATTTTATTTGATCGCGGTGGTATACAAAAAAATATTCACTCAAACCATATACACGGGTTTGTATACACGCTCGCGCCTTCATACCATCCCCATATAATTTGTGTAAAACATCCCGCAATATATGTATACATATATACATACATATAAATACGACGAGAGAGTATATATATATATATATATGTATGTACATAAACCACCTACATTTTTTTTTTTGTATTTTAAGTCGTCCAACCACCATTTCCTGTCACTTTATATTTTCTTATCTTTATTAACATATAAAAATAGAAATTATCAATATTTTCACTGCCTTGAAGAAAGTATAATGCGCGAAGCGAAGACTGACTCTATGTACGCATATATACATGTATACACGTAAATGGCATTTTTATTTTTTTTTAATGAAAATGTTAAGATATTAAATTAATGAGAAGAGAAAGTAAAGGGTACACTACAATTTCTATATCCTATATATACAGCGTACGATTGGGGTAGACGCAAAATTTAAGGAATCTACATCCTTACCAAAAAATTATGTATATTTTTATAGTTTTGTCATCTGCTTCGCGTTTCAATGTTTCTGTTATTTGATTAATTCTAATTTCAACCCCTTGAACATGCACATAATTCCGGGTTCATATATAGATTTTTTTTTTCGACTATAGTTTGTGATCGCATGCTTGCGTTGTTGTAATAAAAAAAAACTTTAAGTACACACGTTGATTTCTAACATTAATTTGGTCGCTCTATCTCTAGTGTACATATATACATATACGCGTATATGTATGTGCATGGTAATGATATTTGAGGATCCCTTCAAAAAAATTAAATATGCATACATTAATATGTCAATTGAATTTTTTTATTTTATTTTTTTTTTCTAAAGGTGACGTTTGTAAATAAAAACGGTTCGTTTTGGTGGCTGCCTATATATATATGCTTACATACATATATCGTATAATGTGTTCTTGATGGTATTAGAAATTTAGGAAGAATAAAAAATATAAAAAAATTTGAATGCCAAAAGGAAGTATTGTTTGTATTCGCGGTGAATGGTTGAATTGTTTTTGTATGCGCTGGAAAATTTTTTTTTTTATAAAAGGGATTCATGTATTTAAACTAGGATTGTTTAGTTTATTAAAAATGAAATTAATTAAATTATTTTTTTATGTACGCATGATTAGGTTTCGTTTCGGATGTAAATGTGTGTATCTTCCTCCTAAAACAAATTATTTAATCACGTGTACGAAGCTGTTCCCACTTGCACTGAATTGGCTCCTGCTTCAGTTTAATCATAAGCATATCCCTTTTATAATTGGATGTAATTGTAATGTAATCATGACTCCAATCTGGATACTATAACATATACCACAGAGGAGTTTTCACCTCCGTCTGTGGCCTTAATATGAAACTTTAACTACCGCCGCTAAAACGTACAGTAATAATGGTGTCTAATAAAGAGACTCAGAGCAAATGCTTCTTAAATTCTGCCATTAAAATTTGGTAGGCTATACTAAAACACAGACCAAAAAAATTAATCGATAGATCGATTCGTGGTTAAACTTCTGACAGGAAATTATCAGTCTGTCAGCTGTCGCTAGGCTTAGTAAAGCTTTGGCTAAGCCGGTTGTTTGTAGGTAGACTTGATTATTTTCATTTACCAAACGGACAGCATACCTCTTCTAATATTAAAGTTGGTGAGCTGCTTGTTTCTCTTCATTTTAATGGTTACGATATTGTCAACTCGCATCAGATCTTTTTGCTCAGCTCATACTAAGCTTCTGTTTCAACTTCCTTTGCACTACTGTGAGCAGTTCCTAAAAAATATTGGAGCAGAAGTAGATTTGAGTTTTTTCCGTAAACTGGAACGTTCGATTATATATGGAGCCTAAGTCATTGCGGCCTATTAGTCTGTCCTTAACTTTTCTTGACTTTCTAGAAAGAATCGTCGACAGTTTAATTAGAGCGCATTCATTATCTAATCATCTCACCACTCTCCAGTAATATACGTCCTGCACCAACCAGTGCTTTACGCAGCACTATATACATGGATTGAATCAATTCTCAAGTTTCGCATTGGGGAGACATAGCTGGATGTCTTGTCAAATTATCTCAAATTTGCCAAATGATGATGTTGTTAGAACAGTTCCAGGCATAATGTTGACATATCCTTACCTTTTTTTTTTGGTAGAACGGGCACCAGCTGTCACTATACGTCAAGTAGTCTTAATGGTCTAGAAAATATTACTTGCTCGGCCGCGTTTCGCTTCAGGTGTAATGGAGCGTAGAATATTACCGTCGGTTGGGGATACAGACCAATAGAATAAAAATAAAACAATATTCTTCATATTTACTAGAAATCGATCAATTAATTAGCCCCAAATTAACTTCTTCGATTTAGTCTCGGTGGCCTATCTTTCGAGAGATTTGTTAATTTCCTCAAAAAAATTAGACTAGTCGATATAGAATGGCAGTCGCTTTAACTTCAATGCTCGGTTTGACATACATACCGTTATTGTTCGTATTACACTGCTTTTCAAGGAGAATCAATACAGTTAGTAAAGCAATACTCAATTATATAGTTTTATAATCATTTGATTGTTTCCAAACTTATTACGGATCGCAAACATTTCATGAACCTTGTTAATTCCAACAATAAAATTGAGATGGCGGATAAATTAGCCAGTGGCTCCTTTATCTTTAAGCTATGATATAAAAAAACTATATACGCTTTGAAAAATTTTAGGTTTCAATGCAGGGACTTCTATAGTTGTCGTAAAACGAGAAACTTCATTATAGCGATCCTAAAAGTCGAACTTCTAGATGATGGATCAGGTCCAAGTAGAAATGTCTAAAATTGAACGAAAATTCAAACAACTGATAATTTCAATTAATGTTCAGTGAAACATCAACATAATTTCCTTAAAATTAAGTTCTTTCTGCAACATTGGGCCATTAAGATATTTTAACGATTTCACGGATTTCGACACATACCTCATAGCCAACCAGGCTAGAGGGGTGATTCTATCCAATATAATGTAGGACAGTAACTTGTATGCTGTGCAAAGGAGAGTTATGCCGCGATAATTCTCACACTTCAAGCGGTCTTCCTTCTTGAAGATAGGGCATATCGCGGCCACTTTCTATTCGTCAGGTATTACTTCGGTTCGCCATACTAATCGAATAAGGTCGAAAAGACAGTTCCACAAAGTATCCCCTCCGAATTTAAAGAGCTCCTAATTAAAGCAGTCCACACTAGGTGAGCGGATTCGATTTAGTCTCTGCATGGCTCTAGTGAATTCCTTATGGGGTGGATCCTCAATGCAAATCTCCGCAGTTTGGCAGAATGGCAGTTGACGCAAGCCTGAAAGTATGGGGCAATCCAGTAATTCCTTTAAAAAAAACTGCAAGACGACACTCGCCATCAAACTAATCATTCTTGGGTCTGACTTTCACTATACTTTCACTGCCTGTTGAGCAGCACTGACTACTGAAATTAACTCCCAGACCGAGCTCACACTGTCGGACTTGTAATTAACTCCCTCAGTGTTGTCGCTGACAAGACCCTGATATCGTTTCTTTTGATCTTCATTTATCAGACCTTTACACTTGAAACGTTCCATGCGTTTCATTGTGTTCCCGGAGTTGTACGAAAACTTACATTGTAGCTTTGCAGCGACCAAATAATGATCTCTGCCTACACGTATTTGGTTGCTGACCGATAAGTTTTCACATCTTGCACAACCCGAGCTCGCACTTTTGAAATTAACACGTAGTGAATTTGGTTGCGGGAAATTTGGCGAGGATTTTTCGGGCCCTATAGGCCTGTATTCTATAACGAGTTACCTAACAAATTTCAACCCAAAATCATGAACTATATACTTTTGTTCATCCAACAAGTCGGTTATTTTGTTTTTTATTCTACTTGATCGGATGCTCAAGGCGCATAATTCCAGTGATATTGCGATTTTCTATAAACCTTCTTAATTTTGATTTTAAATTCAAAATTGGAAAAATTCCCCTAGTTAATTTTCTTTCAAATTGCAAATTTGGAATATTAGAAAATTTGGAGAAATGCCCTAAAATTGAAAAACTGTCACAAATTGGAGATTTAAAACAGAGTTTACATACCTGATATTCGGCTTCAAAATATTTCGAATTTTAAAATTTTAAATAAAAAATTTCGGTAAAATTCATGAATTTGTTCAAAACCAAGTTAAAATTTACAATTTTAACCGACAAATTTGATTTCGTATTACCGTATATCAAATCATAAATTAAGTACGGGGCATCAAGGAATTGTTGAGTCAATAAAATCAAAATACTGAAACAGAATCTGAAACTGGCAAGTTTTGTAATTCCTTACTTCATTAGGAAAAGAAAGTAAAATTCGGTTCGCGGGGAACCGGGAATTTTATAAATTTTGATATATCTTTGAAAATTGGTTGAAACTTGATTTATCGAAATTTTGGCACGTCAAGGTTTAGATATTTTTCAAAAAATTCCTAAAATTTATTTGTGATTTTTAAAAAATTACAGAAATTCGTAAGATCTCCAAAATTTTATTTACATTTTTTATAATTCGAGTGATATCCCAAAATTCGAAAAATCAACTCAATTTCGAATGAACATTCTAAATTTTAAAAATATTCCAAAATTCTAATTAACTTTCTCTAAATTTGTAAATTATGAATATTGTAAAAATTGGAGATATATTGTAAATTTTCAAAATTAACTTTCAAAATATTTTGAGTTTTGGTTTTTCCAAACCGAGTTAATATTTTGGGTAGTTTTGTCTTTGGGTGTGAAACTAGATTAAAATAACTCAAAAATACCAAATATTTAAATGTTTCCATTCAAATTCTATTCAAATAATCTCGCTGCTTCTATTATTTATAGTTGTCGTTGAACTTACCTTGATGTACCATCTTATATCCATTTCACTAATCTTACCTAGTATAAAATTCAATTCACGACAACATTAAAGGTTTTAAACTCTGCATACGAATTTTTTTATTTTTATTTTGAATCCTCTTGTAGCAAATAAAGCAATTAACCAATTCCTAAAACAAATGCCTCTGCTATCGTGACTGATTTAACACTTGCCACAAGAAGAAAAAAAAACACAAAAAAAATTCCCTAATCTCCCTTTCTGCGATTTCCACTCATGAGATTTGCCACCAAAATGTATACCTACACACACATACACACAAAAAGCAAAGCAAAACAAAAAAAAATACGTTTCTTTACCAAAAACCTGATTTTCCTTTCATTATCATTTTTAATTTTTCTCAATTCTTTCCTGATAAGGATAATGCTAGGACTAAGTACACGCGCAATTTTTTTTTTATTCGCGTATATACGTTTTGGTGTGTATACGAGAATACAACAACAACCAAACAAATTATTGAAGAACAAGAAGAAAATTTTCTTCATTTGGTTGGTTGGGTTAAAAAATGTACGAGAAATTTTTTATTTTTGTTGTTGTAATAATCTTCTTCGCCGTCATATTCTACTTCTTATTCTTATTAATTTTGTTATTTAAGTTTAAGGATATTCAAAGTATGGAAAGAAAAATGAAAAAATAAATAAATGAAGAAGAACAGCAAAAACATTTTCTGTATTTTCTTCAACCCAACCAAAAACAACACAACCAAGTTATGGACAAAAAAAAATGGTATGATGATGGAAAATGAAATGGTTTTTCTCTGGATGTGAATGTTTATATATGTGAATGTGTGTGTGTGTGTGTGTGTTATTTAAAAATATAATAAAAAAAAAAATAAGCGAATTGTATATGAGCAAGGATACGCGTAAATGAGAAAAAGGACCCAAAATTAAAATTAAAGGGATGTTATGAACAAAAAGGAAAAAATAAAAAAAAATGTAAGATGAAAAATAGAATGAATTGTTAAGTAAGAAAAATATAAGGAATCGAAATGAGAGATGATGATGGTGATTTTAAGGGTGAAACAATTTTTTTTTTTTGAGATTTTTGTTTTTGGGTTTTCTCGACGACTCGTATCGTATATATGGCGGTGGTGAAGTATATCTACATATATATATATATATATATATATATATATATATATATATATATATGTACCTCGGAGTTTGAGTATGAAGAATGTACATGGCAAAGTGTATATACGGAGTTTTCTGAAGAAATAAAATATTCGTCGTGTGTATTATATGTATGTATGTATGTATGTACACATAAATATATCTGTACAGGAATAAGAAGGACAAAAAAAAAGTTTGGTTGTTTTTTTTAATTTTTCTGCTATTCTTATCGTCTTTGTTGCGGGTATAAGTGTACACATTACACCCTTCTTTCCTCCCGCGCGCAAATGAAGATAATTAGAAAAATAGGCATGTGGCATATACGCACATATACATACGCACACACAAAATTTATATATTTTCATTTAAACATTTGTCGGAAAATGAGTTTTTTTTTCCAATTTTCTTGTACGAATATATATTTTCTTCTTCTTGGTCTTATTATTACATATACATATATGTATGTATGTATGTATGTATGTATATATGTATATTACTAAATGAGAAAATCCACCATTTTTGTATTTTTAGTTACGCGTAAAATTACAACAACAACAGCAACAGCACCGAACGATATATAAAATTACTGATGAATATAAATTTTGTGTATTGTGTGCAAAGTTTAATGGTTCTCTTCTGTGTTTGTTTGGCCAAAAATCGAAATAAATTAAAAAAAAAAAAAAAATTGAAGCAAAAGGGGGAAAACATGGGTGGGATGTGGAAATGGAAATTTATTGTGATATGTCAATGGCAGTTTATACATGTACATATATACAGAGAGTATACATTAAAATATGTATATATGCGCCCTGAAAAGGGTGAGGACATTTGTTTTTTATTTATATATGGAAGGTGTTACACGCAGGGTTAAATTGATTAAAGAAGTTACTGTATGTACCAGTGTTTGCTAATCTTTGTCCAACTACAATATTAAAATGTTATTTGGGCATCAAAACTTATTTAAATAATATTTTGAATTTAGTTAGCAATTTTGTAAATTTTCAGAATTAGAGATTTTACTAGAGAATTACCTTACTTAGAAATTACAATTTTGGACATTTACAAATTAAGAAATTTAAAAATTTTATAAATTTAGAATTCTGTAAATAGAATCCATATAAAAAATTTTTAATGAATCTAATTTGAAAAATTCAAGAATTAAATTGAAGGAATTAATAATTTTTTTGTGTTGAACTGAAACTTTTAATTAGTTAAGTTTATTAATTTAAATCTGGAATTTGGGTGCTAAATAACTCGTAATTATAAGGTCAAGCATTATAGGTAGGTTTTTAACATTTAAAATTTATTACACGATATTTTAAGAATTTGAGAATTGAGATATGTATTTCTGTTTGCAAATTGAGGAATTTAGAAAATTTTATTTAAGATGTTAGGGAATTAAACATTGAATTTAAAAAAAAACGAATTGTGGTTAACAATGAAAATTTAAAATTTTTGACATTTTTTCTTTAAAAATTCATCGACAGTTGCTAAAATTCAAAATAGTTTAAAAATTTAAATTTCAATTGAATATTTTCACAGATTTTGGTTACAAAATATTCTGGTCTTATAACAATTTTACTGAGCCAAAATTTTAAAGATTCGTTTAATCGAATTTATAATAAAATATTATATAAAAAATTGTGAAAGTTTGTATATCTCTTAAGGTAGCTAAATGCGCAAAGTTTTAATTGATCTCTACATTATAGATTTGTTAAATCTGTTATGGACGTATTTAGAAATAGGCAATAACATTCAAAATATTCACTGATTAAAAATGGTTTAAAAAATAAAGAAATTTAGGAATTTGGAATTATATAAATTTAAGAATTTTTAAAGCTATTATGTCGAAATTCAATGAAGACAGATATTTGCAAAAATAAATCATTCAGTTTTTTTTCAATAAAGAGTTTAAGAATTTTGAAATTATGAATTTTCTAAAATTTTAAAAATGTGGTATGTGTATCTGAAAATTTTAATTCAGATCTGAATTTCAAAATTAGGATACAATATAGAACTTATGTATACAAAAATTTAGAAATGTAAAAATTGACCACCGAAAATTACTTAAAAAAGGAAGAGATGTGAGAGATTTGTAAAAGATTTAAGTTATTGAGAATAAATAATTGCAACTCATTGTAGATGTTGAAGAGCAGATAATTTAATTAAAAGTTATTAAACTCATCAATATGAGAATTAAGAAATTTAGATACTCCCTAGTTAGGAATAAAAACAAATTAGACATCTGAAGTAACGCAGGATTTAAGAATTCATAATTTCGGAATTAAGTTACACATATTTTCGGAATTTAGAACGTCTAGAATATATATATTTAACAGATTTAAAATATTCAATAATATAATTACCAATAAAATTACAAGTTAAAAAATTTAATTCAGAAAACTAAAATATGTAGTTCACATAAAAGAACATATTTAAAAATTAGAATTTAAAATCTTCATAATTTGGGAAATCAAATTTTTAATTTTCGGTATTAGAAACATATAGTAATTCTCATTCACAAATATGTATATGTGAACTTGAAAATTGAGGAATCTTCAAATTTATTAACTTACTGCAATTTAAGAATTACAGTGTTAAGGTCCGACTACTGTCAAAATCCTGTAAAATTGAATGTAGTTAAAAAATATATTAAATTTTAGACTACATATTTTAGAATTTTTGGAAAGTAATTCAAATTCGATAAAGAAGGAAAGAACTATTTAACGCTTTTGAAAATTTACGGATTTAAAATTTTGATGCATGGAATTTTATAAATTTATAAAAGTAGAAATTTGTCGATAGCGGAATTTATTAATCATAAAAATTATCAAGAATTTTTTTTATACATTATTGATTTTATGAATTTTTTAATTTAATTAAAATATAATTTAAAAAAATTTACGCACAGATTTTAGTACAGAAAGTTTAATAGAGTTTAATAATTTGGACAAATGAAAGTTTAAGGTTATAAATTTATAAACCTTAATCTATATCTATTAATGAATTGAAATTTAAGAAGAAGCTCGAAAGTATGAAATTATGAATTTAAAAATTTGGAATAAAATTTTTATAATTCCAAGAAAATTTTAATTTCATTAACCAGTAATCAAAATTTTAAGATTTAAGAAATATTTTAAAGTTTTAAATAAGAATTTTGGAGTATAAAATTAAAAGAAACTAAACTAAATTCCATTTTGTATTATTAATTTGTCAATTATGGTGTTATAAACTTATTCGGTTAATTTTTCAAAATTTTAGGCAATTTGAATAATTTAAGATTTAAATAAATTACACGTAAAAAATAATGATGAAATTTAAAAATTTGAGAAAGTTTAATATTTCAAATTAGTTATTGTTAATTTAAGACTTAACGTATTAAGAAGAATTTATCGAATTTAAATTTTTAACTTAAAAATATACGAAAATAAGTTTTTAAAAGTCGAAATTAAGAATTCTGTCATTTAAATGTTAAAAAGATTTTAAAATTTGGGAATTTAGCAATTTAATAATTAAGGTACTTAGTATTTAATCAATATAGTACAAAATTCTGTTTAAGAATTTACAAATAAGCAACGCTTTTGAACATTTAAATGCTTAAGAATTAGCATTTCACTTAGTAATTTAATTACAAATTAAATTTTTGGAAATTTACGGATTAACAAATTTAAAGATATTTAATAATCATAAAAAGTATCTACATTTACAAATTCAAGAATTTCATTTTGGAAACAAAAGAGAGTTAAAAATTTTTTGAGTTTTAAAACTAGGAAATATTTTGAAAACTTATAGGTTATGGAATTAATGAATTTTCGAATTTAATTAAATTATTAATAAAACAAATTTACGCATATTGGAAATTTAGGAAATTAGTACAGAAAGTGTTTAATAATTTGAAAAAATGGAAATTTAAGGTTATAAATTTATTAAACGTAAGAGCATTTCAGGATTTAGTTCTTTAAGTATTTATTGATGGATTGAAATTTAAGAATTTTATAAATTCTTAATTGTGAATTTAAAAATTTGGAATTAAGATATTTAGAAAAATAGGAAATTTAAATTTTTTTGATAAACTTGTATAAACCTTAATTTTATGATTCAGGAATTAAAATTTTAAGATTTGAAAAAAAGAAATTTAATATTTTAAAATTTTAGATAAGAAACTAATTAATTATTTATTTACTATTTTGTTAATCATTGTTTTATAAATGTATTCGGTTAATTTTTCAAAATTTTATTTAATATGAATAATTAAAGATTTAAATAACTAATAGTTTCTAATTCACGTAAAAAAATAATGGAGTTAAAATGAAGTATAAATGTAAAAGTTCAAATTAAAAAATTTAATAAATTATTTCAATTAGTTCAAATTAGTTATTTTTAATTTAAGATTTAAAGTGATACGAAGAATTTATCGAATTCAAATTTTTAGCTCAAATTTACATGAAAATAAGTTTAAAAAATTAAAAATTAAGAAGATTTTAGATTTTGCGAATTTACCAATTCAAAAATTAAGGTACTTATAGGATTTAACCGATATAGTACAAAGTTGATGAGGTTGGGTACAAAGAAGTTCGAAAATTAAGTTCAAAAAATTAAGAATTAAGGAATTTAGAAGCTTACAATTTTTGAATGTAATTAAGATATTTCCATTTGAAAAATTAGGAATTCAAAAAATTTATAATTTTAAGGTTTTTAAGGATTAATTATATAATTAATAATAGTATATATAACAATTTGATATAATAAAATTTGTGTGTTAAACTTAAATTTTTAATACGCATTAAAATTTAGATTTCAGTATTTAGAAGTTATTAGAAATTCCCTAATTAGGAATAAAAATAAATTGAAAAGTAACTTAAGATTTGAAAATTCATAGTTTCAGAATTAAGTTTCAAATTTTTAGGGGATTTGGAAATCAAATTTTTAACTTTCGGTGTTAAAAATATTCAGTAATTCTCATTCACAAATATTAATTAAGAAGCCAAATCATCTGTTATAGGCATTAAAAATATAATGATAATAATCACACGATTTTAAAATGTTGTGTTTAAATTTATTAATGAATAAATTTAAGATTAAATTTATTAATGGGATATGTAACCAGAAATTTAAAATTTTTTGAACATGGAAATTGAAGAATCTTCAAATTTATTAACATGCTGCAATTTAAGAATTACTTTCTATCTATACATTTTTTCTAAATTTTGGTAAATAATTCAAATTCTTTTAAATTATATGTATTTAAGATTTTAGAAATAAGGAAAGAACTAATTAACGCTTTTCAAAATTTACGGATTAAAAATTTTGATACATGGAATTTGGACCATTTCCTAGTGGGGATCCTGGAAAATTTAAATTTTCAATAATTGAAAATTTATAAAAATTCAGCTTCTAGAGTGTTACGTCTGGAGATGGCTTGATTTGAAGTTGTAAGGTTCAGATTTTTTTTTGATAACACACGGTAATCATATTTTGGTATACGCACTGTAATATGGTTGTATTATGGGCTTGCGAATTTTCTATTTAATCATTCGAAAAAAAAAAAAATATGCATCAATGACAATGATGATTTATTACTTTGGTTTAGAGATGTCGATATTTTGTTGATAGCACTTTTGTTTAGATGTCATTAGCCGTGATCATTCAAAGTTTAACCCAGGTTTGCGACCAGAATAAATTAGAGAATTTCAAACTTTAGAACACGAATTTTCGGTAATACTTTTGGAAAGCTTGGTGGTTAAATTGTAGAAGACTTCAACTTGGTTGAAAGATGGAGGAAAATAACATGGCAGATGGCGAGACATCCGGCATCTTCAACGAAATTTGGTATATAAACCGAAGACCGTGTGCGAGAAAAGAGGAGATCATTTATTTTTTTTGTGTTGGAGGCAATTTGGATTATTTATTTTTGTATTGGAGAGAGATTATTTTGGAGTCTTGGAAATACGACGCTATTGGAATTATATGCAGCTGTTCAATGGGCTGAATTATGGATTACAAAAGTGATATACGCGCATGTGAAAATGATTGAGAATAGTGAATCTAGAAGATTATTAACTAAGCAGTGTAGTGCATGGCATTAACCCGTGAAAACAAACAAATAAGAAAATAAATTGACGAATAGATGAATGAATGCCTAACGAGTATTGGTTTGCTCTTGAACTGTGTAGCAAATTTAAGAACAAATTGTAGGTAAATTTTTGTTAAAACAATAGACCAGATTACGTGTGGTGGTATTGCGATTTGTTTTTCTTGTGTCCTGGGACTACGATGATGATCTTCCGGAAGTAATGCCAATTGATTGGATTCGGATGTTTTTCTTAACCATTGAAGGCCAGATGGAACTGGATTGATCAGTAACGGATATTCATTGCGGATGACCAGAAAACCACGCCAAAAATTAAAAATTTCAATGATAATTTTAATTGTTATAATTTTCAATTATATTTTTTTTGATTCAAATAAATATTAGATTTATATTTATACCCAATTTGGGTTATTAAAGTTAGCTTTGTTTTTTTTTTTTTTTTAATTTTGGCACGCTACAAAGTGTTTTCCAATAGCTATGACTAGAAAATTATTTTGGTCCCAGTTTCATGTGGGGATCCTGGGAAATTTAGATATTCCAAAATCATATGTAAATAATTGAAATTTTATAAAAATTCAGCCTCTAAAGTGTAATGTCGAAAAATGGATTGATTTGAAGGATCAACATACGTATATCGGCTGGAAATTATCGGTAATTTTAGAAGTATGATAGAAAAAGAAAATATACTTCAACTCTAATATTCAATTCAAAACAACAATTTATCTTCATTATCGATTTTTTTTTTTCGGCTGGAAACTACCGGCTACACACTACCGGGTGAGTACACAGTTATTTTATTTCGAACATAGTTCGTTTCGCATGATATTTTTGGTATTTTATTTAAAAAGTTGATAACGCGTTTTCCCGTTATTTACGAAGTGGGAACTCAAATTTGTTGGAGTGTAAGTTTTAGTAGCTAATAAGGTTTTAAGACGCGCGCTCCAAAATTATAGTTCGAAGACCAACCAGAGTGTTTGTAAAAATTTAGTTAAACCATTTGGCTATTTGTCAACGAATTTAATTGTCTCAATAAATCATTCAAATCGGATAGGTATTATTTTTGCCAATAAAACTAAAACCAAACACTTTCATGTCTTTGTAGATAACAAAAAAAATTCCTCTACATGATGATTTATGTGTTAAAGAAGCGAACAATTTTCTAACTTTTCCAATGTCATGGAATGTTTTTTGCAGTTAACGCTTAGAAAGATGATGGCAAAGTGTATACAAAAATAAAATTCTTAGTAAATTCCCATCTATCACTTAGTCTTGAAAATATGCAACAAAACAAACGATCGTAACAACAGAAAAAAAGTTCCTATTCTAGACTATATTTTATGGTGTAACTGAGTATTTTTTTATGCTGTTCATCTTTTGCGGGTATTATACCCAGTCACCTGTTGCCTGTGTACGTACTCGCACCTACCTAAATAATAAAAAAAAGAATCTAAACGAAGAGAAAAAATCAATTTACTTTTATGTTTTGACTTGATTCCTATATACATACATACAGTCATTTTCCGGGTTTGACGTGTAGAATTTTTCTTTTTCGTTTTTATGATTCGTTTTTTATGGCTGTGTGGTGGTTTAAAAAAAAGGGGGTTAGAAAGTTGCATTGCATGATAAAAATGTATATATAGATGCGGGATCTCAACACGGAGTATAATACATTTTTTTTTTTTGGTTGATGCTACTTGTTGCGACACGACGAAACGAACAAAAAATATAAAAAGATTTTCTTGAAGAATTGCCTTGAGACAAGTTTTTGATGATGTCAATGAATTATCTAATAATCGTTTTGTTTATCGACATGACTTGTGATTCAAGCGCGATAATCATATCATAATATATCAAGATGATTTATTTTAGTGTATATATGTATGTATGAAGTAGGGTAGGTATATATGTATATACGGTACGGGCATGAGTAATTTGATATATCCATTACATATATACACATTTGGTTGACATTCAAATTTAATTAAAATATACCGAATGAAATGTATATCATATACGCACTCTATATGTTTTACATATTAGGCCAAATTCACGTGACCGCTTCGGGATATTTGTTTACCAGTGATAGGATATCTGATCTTTTACATTAAAATATATGTTCCTACATATATATACATATATACAATAGATACAAGATGTCTTTTCTCCGCGTTTTTATTTGTATAAACAACTTTAGAAAAATCAATAACGTATAATTTTTTTTTAACGTACGTCATCCCTTAAATTAAATTAAATTAAATAATTTAAAGAAATGTAATTCTAGATGAAACTATATGTAAATGTATATATAGGAGGGTGATATGTAACTTATTTGGTGTCGAGTTAGATCCAAACAATTTGTAGCCACATAGTATAGATGTATAGAAATATTTTTAAATAACTTACCGCTGTCTTATATATGCATACGAGCATGTACAATAAAATACTGTAAAACTCGACCGCAAAAATTACAAACACAAATCACACACAAAAACTCCACCGGATGTAAATTTACTTTTTTTTTTTTTTTAATAATCTTAAGAAATTAAAATATAAAAAAAATAAATCAAATCATTCAATCTGAACCATGAGAAATCAATTCACTTTGAATATATCAAAATATATGTACATATATATATGTAGCACAACAACAATAATTGTTAAAATCACACACACGATCCGGAATACGTATATGTATATATACGTACATATATATAGACAGGTAAGTCGATTTGAGTCAATCATCATCGTAACCATCGTTAAGACTTTTAAGACTTAAATATATATTATGTACATATGCACATTTACATAAGACAATAAAATATCGTGTTCATTCATTCATTAAATTTACTTATGTATATATTATCTAGCGTATACATATACCTGTTGTTACGTCACTTTAACACACAATTTGATTTTTATTTTTTATTTCTTTTGGATTTAATTCAATTCTATAGTTGTTGTTATTTTTGTGTTGTCTGTGTATGTATATACGTACATTTCCACTCATCCCGTCAATCAATATATAAATCAATCATTAAATCCGAAAAAAAGAGTCCGTTAACCAAATTGTAAAAATGTCTATAGAGAATTAAAAAATTGTAGAAGATACAAACAAATTGAAAAAAAAAAAAAAAAAAATCCGCGGTTTTTGTGTACAAGCGGCGAATGTTCGATTCATTCAAATTAGACAAAGCGTGAATAAATAAAAAAAAAATTATTTGCACGCTGGTAAAATTAATGATGTGTGCGCGGATGTCACATTTCGAGAGTGTACCGTTGGTGACAAATTGCCTGCGAAAGTTGAGCTTTTTGAAAATTGCGATGAGGCGTAGATACGAAATGAAAAGCCGGGCCGAATATCGATTGATGTGGAGTCTCCTTACTTTTAAATGATTGCAACATTCAGGATTTCGTTAAAATTGGATAAAATAATTTTTAAAATTCGAATGTTTAGTTTATATTTCGTGTATTCTTCATGAATTACAAATTAATTAAAACACCGGAATTCTTACTTACTTAATTGATTAATTCCTGATACTGTATCTTAATTTTAAAATCTTAAAAATTTAATTACTGAATTATCAAATTATATTTTTGTTAGCATTTAATTTCTGATTTCTTAAATTTAGAATTTCTGAATGCCATAATTTGCCATAAAATACTTAAAATTCAAAATTCTATTTCTTTACTAATAATTTCATTAGATTCCAAATCCCTAAATTACATAACGTCCAAATTCTGTGAATTTCATATTTTAAAAATTTGAAATTTTATGGCGGTTTCGAGAAATTGTCAAAATAAAAATTATTCAATTTCCTAAAATTTTAGACTCTTAAACTTTAACTTATGTTAACAAATTGTAAATTTTTTTGCAAATTGTGTCTATATTTAACAGTTTGGGCATTTTTAAAATTTTGTTCACCAAATTTTAAAATTAATCCTCTTTGTTCATCAATATGTTGTACTGTATTCGTTAAATCGTAAGTTCCGCAATTTTAAAATATATAGTTTTGTACCTCAATTCCTTGAATCGCAAACAATTTGTAGGTCTTCTCTAATGAAAACTGACAATGATGTAAAGTCCTTTAACATCTAAATTGCCTAGCATATGTTAATGCGATATTTTTCAATATTAATTCTACAAATTTCAACTTTCGAAATTATATGTTTTTAATTTGAAATACAAATTCCTTAATTCCCCAAATTTCGTTCTAATTCGTAAGTTTTAAGTTACATCTAAATTTGCTAATATTCTTTATTCCTTTAATTAATTTCTAATTTTATAAATTCCTAAATTGCCTTATTATGAATATAAAATTAATCGAATTTTTAAATTTCTGAAGGTTTATCATATTAATTCTTGAAATTCCAAAATTTTTAAAAATTATCCCTAAATTCATAAACAACTCCAAAAATTTCCAAAATCTAATATTAATTAAAGATTATGTTCTTTAATTTTAAATGACTGAATTCTAAATTTCTAAACTTATTTTCTTGTTATTTTGAGTTAAAAATTTCAATCACAAAATTTAGGTCGGTCAAAGCTTTACATTCATCAGAATTTAGTTCACTAAACCGTAAACATCCGTGTGGTTCTAAACTATTCGAAAAGGTGCATGAGTTTTTGGCTACAATTTTGCAGCTGATCACTAAAAAAATGATAAATAAATTTCCAGCTGACGTGAATAAAGGCACGAAACTATTACTCGATAGTATGTGCCTGAGTTAAATTGGTTCTGCTCCGACGTTAAATTATTAACGCCAGTAGTTAACAGTCGACCATTAACTCCGAATCATGTCAGTTTAAAACCAATTCGAAACAGAAAAAATGCAAAACCTACATCCATCTATTACCAGGCTGTAAACGAAATATTCTCCAAGGCATCTCATTTTCACAATTTTGTATGAAAAGCACAGCATCCAGTTTTTATTATCACCGAGACATCATTTTACTGCCAAATCAAATCAAGGTGCAAAACATCGGATGGTGGTGTCCTTATACCTGTCGATTCAATATCAAATGAATTAATTAAATTACCAAATTCCACGATTGATTCCAATATTCTACCTGTATCCGTACATATCACCAAACCAACATGGTTTTATGCCCAAAAAACCAACGTCAACCAACCTTGTTGTGTGCACTAACAGTACCATCAAAGAGATCGAAAATCATAAGCAAGTTGATGTAGTGTATACAAATGTCAGTAAAGCTTTTGACTCCATCAGTAATTACAAAGCACTGTAAAGCTTAGAGATTGGTCACAGTATTATCAATGTTATTCAAGACCTACCAACTACAATTAAGACAACGACAAAGCATTGTGAAATGGTGCGATTCTAATTTACTCAACTTGAACATCAGTAAATGTAAGACGATGTCGTTTCATCGGGAAGTAATTCCCATAAAATGTAACTATCAATGGCACTCAACTACAAAAAGTAGCTCAAATTATAGACACCGGAATTATTTTTACTGAAAATATATCTTTTACAAAGCACATTGTCCTTTGTGTTGGTTGCTAAACCCAATTCCTTACTCGGATTCATCAAGAGATAAATATATAAATAAATAAATGTCGAGAACAAGTAGAAATAATCGTATAAATACAATTCCAATTGGAAAAGTTATAAAATTTTACAGTGTAATTCAACATTATTTTTGACGTTGTACTACTTAAGAAGATCATATCAATTTAAAATTCCTAATTTTCCCCAATTTTTTTTAAATTGATTAACTGCTTTAAGCTCCTATATATTGATTCGAATTAAAAATCTACATCGACCTACATATATTTGACAAAAAACCTAAAATTTAGAATTCAGAAGTAATGTAAAATTCTGTTTCAAAACTTCAAAATTCGATAAACTCAAAAATGTATCTACTCCCAAAATTTTCTAAAATTTGTTCGTTTTACTATGGGCTTGCAAAATTGTCGTTACAACGGCTCTTCTCTGTATTTCCGGCTAAAAACAAATTTGGGGCCTTGTATAATACTCACAAGCAAATATATATATATACATGAAGAAGATATCTCGTAAAAGCTATTTCCAAGCTCATCCAATTCAAAATTACATAATCGATTGTAGAATCCTGGGCAGTCGTCTATATTATTGAACATAGGTTAGATCAATTAGAATCTTTGTGGTTAAGAAAATTAAATTCTGATGGGCTTTACATTTTTGTGTTAAGAATTTATAAGGCCTTCCAAAATTCTATCTTTATTGTAAACGGTAGTCACTTATCATAAATTTTACCAGTTTACAGAATTACAAATTGCAAATTTATAATTTTTGACAATTAAGTTTTTTGCAAATTGTCCAATAAAATAAAATAATCCAAATAAAAAACATTATAAGAAACTCAGAAACTGAAATTCTAAATTCTGTAAAACTGGTAAATCTATCAAAATTGATCCTCGTTCAACATAAATATAGAGAGTTTGGGCAGGCTTACCCGACCACATAGACGAATACCCGTGGCCATTTAACTAAGATCGGCGGTACAATACTTTAAAAATCATTCAGAAGCACGTCACATCTAAATTATGTAGGGCAAATAGTATAGTCCATCACAGCTGCAAATCAGTTTCCTTTAATCTAAGGTGCATGCAGTATCTCAAACAAGTTTTTGTGTGATTCAGGAACTTTACCTTCTTGATGGTGTAGTTTCTGGATTGCGGTCTATTATTTTTATTTGACAGAGAACTACAACAAACACTGTATTTTGCTATGTAGAAAACCAGTTGTGGAATTCACGCTCACTTTGTTAGAATCCCTTTCAGTTACCGACCGCGAGTTAGTGATCTTCGATATGAACAATGTCGTTGGATCCACCTCAGGTCTTGTTTCGGGTCTAGGTTGTTTGATTCCGATATTGAACAGTAAACTAGCTTCCAGTTACGACCTTCGTTGGGTTGTAACAGGAACGTAGTTTTGTTCCCACCCTCGATTGTTTCCTTAGCTTGTAATTATTATTATGACTTCTATGCTGGCGCTGAAACATATCAACTTACACTTGAGTTGAGCTTAAGTTGATGCTCGCTAATTTGCAGGTAGATATTTGCTAAATTTAGGAACCTTATCTGCTTGACGGTGTGGTTTGGATGAGGTATGTTCGACGGAGGACATTGAATTGCTAGCTTCATCTTTGACGCATGCAGTCACGTCAGCCTTCGAAAAATCTTGTCCTCTTTTTACCAAGCAAAAATATCAGAATAAGCCTTTTTGGTGTTTTGATATTAAAATACCGGAGGAAAACTGCTAAGAGACTTAAAAACAAAGCCAAAAGATCTAACCTTCAGGTTGATTGGGATAACTTTTTGACACCTCAAAAAGAATATTTAAAAATGCTAAGATCCGCTCGTAGGACTTCTTGGATTAGCTTCTTATTCTTCTGCGAAGAAATTAATAGTATCTCTGGAATCGCCAGACTTAATAGGTCCATGGTTAGAAATGATTCCTGCCGACTCGATGTGCTTCGACTTCCTGATGGCAGATTAACTCTTAACTCTCTTCCAGGAAGGTAATTGCCGAACTACTACTTTCTGTTCATTTCCCTGGGTGCAATGTTATCAATCATGATTATGTTGGTGACGCCCAGTCCAAAGATACTGATTATTCACCCGACTGGGACTTAACCTGTAGGCTAGTCACTCTCAATACCTTGCGCTGGAGCGTTTTCTCCTTCAAACCTTATAAATCAGATGGTCCGCAGATGGAGTTTTTCCTGCTGAATTACAGCATGGGTTTCCCCTAATTGAGGAACATTTACTTCGACCCTGTCAAGCGTGGTTTTCGTTTGGATATGTTCCACAGTCCCGGAGCAGGAGTAGAGTTGTGTTCATCCCGAAAGCTGGGAAGACGGATTATACCGATCCCAAGGCATTTCACACTATTAGTCTTTTTTCAACTTTTCTCAAAACTCTGGAAAGAATTGTTGACAGATATATTAGGGATCTTCACTAATCTGTCATCCCACTCAATAGCACTGAACATGCTTAGAGAGTTGAGAGATGATGTGAAACTGCGTTGAATGAACTTGTTACGAGGATTGAAAGATCGCTTAGTATTAAGGAGTTTCTTGTGGGCACTTTCCTTGATATTGCGGGTGCCTTTGATAGTTATTTTTTCGCTTCCATCACTGAAGCCTGCACATTTTGGAATTGACCAAACCATTGTGGTTTGGATCTTTGCTGAAGCCCTGCATTGCTGTGGCCGATCTGGACTCCCTTTCTAATTTGGTTAAAGTTATCAAAGGTTGTCCCCAGGGAGGTGTCCTGTCACCTCTTCTGTGGCTCTTATTTATTGACGAATTACTTGTAAAACTACAGCAATCTGGCTTCACTGCTCAGAGTTATGCTGATGACTTATTTGTTCTGGTTCAGGGTAAATACCTTAATAAAGATGGTGTCTAAAGAAGCGATTGTATACGTTAATGCTTCGAAAACTAGTCTGATAGTCTTCACCAGACGTATGGAGAGCTGTTTGCTCCTACTCTTTCTGGAGAAACGATTGCTAGATCCGACACAAGCATCTGGGTGTTATAGCAGCTGGGTGTTATTCTGGACAATAAACTTTTCTGGATATCTCATATTGAAATTAAACTGCAAAAGGTCGCTTCCATTTTCTGGCAGTGTTGAACAGCATTTGGTCGAGCTTTTACAAGTGATATGTCTTCATTTTCTATACTTGTTTTGCAGGAAATCTAATTTCTGCCCCCACTGTAGTCTTTTGCCTGCATTGTATTGGTGCATGAAACGCTCTCGGCCTGATCAAAGGGAATAGATACTAATCTACAATTTATTCATATCCTATATACCGGAAATTAATATGGTTAATGACAAATTGTTGCCAAAATTCTGCTTCGATATTTCTTTCTTGGTGGTTTTTCATCAAGGGACTATAGGATTGTCTGAAGAATTCAATGGCTGCGCGGCTCAGTCGCTCGTGTTTTTCGCTGATGGGTCTCAAACTAGTTTTGGTGCGTGTTTTGGAACCTAATGTCCTGCACATGACCTACGATCATGTAGGAGTCTATAGGCCGGAACTGCACGGTATCCCAAGCGGAGCTGATTGAACTCACACGTTGTGCGATTGGTGCTTCTAAGCTTGCTGTTTCCGGAAAGGACATTATTTTATGCAGTGATAGTAAACCTGTGCTCAATTCATTACGGAATCATATGATCACTTCCAAACTGGTAAAGGCCTGTAAACATTTTATTAACGTCCTTTGCTCTAATAATCGTGCCAGGGTTATGTGGGTTCCGGCTCATTTTGGTATTGAAGGTAATCCATATAGCTGATGTTTTAGCTAAAGCAGGCTCAATTATGAAATGCATTGAGCCTGAACCGTCAGTGCCCCTGACATTTAATTGTGGTAAGAAAGCTATTCAGAACTACATGTTTTTGCAGGCTAAGCGTAATTGGCTAGCTTCCACTACATGCCGAGTGGCTAAGTACTTCATTTGTGAACCTAATCTGACGCTTATACAAAGTTGGCTTTATCTGTGAAGAAAGATCAACGAGAGTTCTGGTCCCAATTCTGACCGGCCACGGCCGTTTAAAACTCCATTTACAAAGAATGGGATTTGTTCAAGATTCCTTGTGTGCCAGCTGTCTTGAAGATGGCGATGACAGCATTCACTTTGTTTCTAGTTGTTCCGCTTTCGAGGTAGTTAGGTCCCGATTTCTTAACCATTGATCTTTAAACGTAGGTCAATTGTCATGCCTACTCTGGTTTAAGCTGTTACAGTTTGCCAGAGCAGCCGAGCGCATTTGCGAATTGTGATAGAATGGTATTGAGTGCGGAACCTGCTTGAGTTCCAGTCAACTTTAATAAAATAGTCCATCAGAATTCAGACCACAAAAATTATTGTTGTTCTGAATAATCCGGAACGTTGCATGAGTACCCGTGGACATCGCTAAAACCGGCAGTAGGAAATATAAAAATTAATTCCTATATAGACAATAATTTTTAGTCAAGAGCATGTGGAAATTTATAGGATCGCGGTACAAATTGTACAAATCACCGCAAAAAACATAACATAAAGTAAAACATATTTAACAGTGTAGTTTAATATTATTTTCGACATAAGACTACTACTAAACGTAGTCCCGCATATACGTAAGATGAATTGAAAATTATTTTAAAATTGATTAACTGCTGTAAGCTAAACCTGTAAACTAAACCTGATAGTTCTAATTTAAATATTGAAAATTATGGGCATCCGGAAATGATGAGTAACAAAATTATTCATAATTCGAGAAATGTGATTGCGTTAAAACGTCTCCTTTCTTTATTTCCGAACTTTGTATTGGCCAACAAATTAGTACAAAAGAACTGGTATAATGGAAAGTTTCTGCGTTTATTTCAAAATTAGATGAAATTTCTAACGATAAACAATAAGTATCCCACAAAAACGATATCCAATTCAAAATTATAGCGATCGAAGATGAAAAAAAAAAATATTTCAATTTTTATTTTTACACATTACGGCGCGATTCGATAATTAAAATATCGCAATCATAATATATCGTATATATACATTTATATAACTTCAAACCAAATTACACCACACCTGGAATAATTATTTCATATGATACATCTTCATTTTAAACGTGTATATGGATATATATTCTGAAGCGCAATTTCTTAATATTAAAAATAAAATAAAAAAATTGATTTATAGATTTTCTTAAAAGTTTTTAATTAAAAATTAATAATTGATTCGTCAAACAGAAAAATTACGAGCAGCAACAACAACACTACTATATATATGTATATAGACATACATATATCGCATAGCAGCCGCTAACTTATGTATATACTTATGGTGCACATATACATACATAAGCACGATATACACAAAGAAAATCGTAATGCTTCTTAATTATATTTTTTTTTTACTATGCTTTAGTACTTATAGCTTTAGCCGTATTTCCGTTTTAAGATATGTATGTTCATATGTACACCTTCGTAAATATTGGTGAGGTCAAACAGGTGTGTACATATGTATATACCGAAAAGGAAGTATTTAACGGGCAATATCTAAAATCAATATGAGTGCGCTTGGATATATTCTTAGCACACGCGGATAAAATCGTGTATGTATATGTCCTACATACGTCCTTTTGTTCGGACACAAAAAAGTATGTATAGTAATCAAAACACAAAGATAAAGATGCGCGCTAATAATAATGATGAATACAATAATAATAATAACAATAATAAATATCATAACGGATGGAAAAATTGTAAAAGAAAATTAAGATGATGAACTGGTAATATCTGCAACAAAAAAAAAAAAAATCCCGATGATCGTAACATTATATAAAATTAAGATTGTATTAAAGCTAATTTTTTATGTTAACAAAAAAAAAAACCAATTTTTTTGTGTATAATATTGTTTCGTTGTTTTGTTACTTAAGAAGGTGGTGTAAGAATAAATAAAACAAAACAACAATTTTTTTTTGTTTTGTGCACAGTGCAAAAACGATATAATCCGCGAAAATATACATATACATATACATATATCGAACAGATAAAAATTGATTTTGTTGTTGTTGCTGCTATAAATTAATTGATACCGACCAAACCTAATTAGTTACCTAAATGAATTTAATTTTTAATTTTAACGATTTTTAAATGTTTGCTGGTTGTTCTTTTTTGCGCGTTTTGTCTTAACATTTTTATTTTTTTTGTACATCGCACGTTTATTTCTTTTCTCTCATCTTTGTTTGTGCATATTAATGCTTATATCAACGCTGGCTAAATATATATATATATATATTTAGCCAGCGTTGTGTATATATGGTTGAGAGAATTCAGCTTGGGCTGGCTGGATGACGAGGCGAAGAAAATTTATTCGATTATAAATAAATGAATTAATTTGTGAAAAATTACATTAAATAAAAAACACAAGAATTATAGTGTGGTTAGTGTTAAATTCAGGTAGCTTAAATATTTTGATGTGACGTGAAAAAAAATTAATTTAAGTATATTTTGTGAAATCCACCAAAAATTGCAAGATTCATTTGTTAAAGTAGCCCGAGGTTTCGATTTTATATTCATCTATATAATATACATGGCTTGGTAAATCAAATGAATGGTGCTCAGCGGTATAATCCAGAAATAATCATACATTTTCTTCTTGCGACTAAAACTTAAAGAAAATATTTTAAATCTGCTAATACATATTTTAGCACATATTTCAAATTATAACTAATTCTTAAAATTCAAATTTACAAGATTAAATTTCGAAAGACCTCTTAGTTTTCTAATTGGGTTGGGAAAAGGGGCTTAAGTTAAATGGTCTACAAACAGCTCAAATGTCATCCTCACCTGCACGCAGTAACTAACCAGGCTCTGGCGATCACGAGACACGGCGGTACAACCGACTAACGTGAATTTCAGACCCACTACCAACTCGTACTGTTCAAAGAGTGGTAGATGCTCCATAACCAGTAAAACAAACAATGACCACAACCCAGCTGACCGGATTATGGGATGAGCCAATCATTGTTTACAACCCATTTGAACAAGAACCCAGGGTAGCAAGACCAACACCACCATTAGCGAACACCATGGAAAGGGATAACACAGAACTGCGCAATAAGATTTACAAAAGAGAAAAGTTAATGTTAAATCTAAATAAAGTTCTCAAAAACTTACAGTGACAAAACAAGGAGTTTGAAAAGTGATACTAATGATCATATAGAGTTATGTAAGAAACAGACGAACGGGATTTATTCTGAACCGTATAACAAAAAAATAGAAACGCAAGATAAGTAAATAACCACAGGTTTAACCCGAACTGAAACAATCAATTGAGCAGCTTCCAACCGGAAGTATATAGGAATCAGGGATGGACAAGGTAGATTACGCTATGCAGTCTACGCGGTTGTTGACACATAAAATACAATGTCAACAACCTACGATATTGGTTGGTGTATTTTGTAAAAGCGTTCATCTATAGAGGTGATTTTTTCATTTGTTCCTTTTAGACAAATGACGCAAGGGTAGTGTCATACTGTCATAGTATTTTTATTCATTATTGTTTGCCATTCATCATGGAAAGACAGAGCCCGGTGTACAGCGTCTACAACTTGTTCAGCCTTATTACGAAAATGAGCGTTCTGTGAGGAGTGTGATTCGTGCGCTTAGACCAAGTTACGGTTGACACATAGTCGGCCTGTCGAGACCACTTTTTGGAATCCCATCGGAAAGTGTGAATCCCAATTTACAGTATTGGATGATACACAAGCAATTAGACGGTTTGGTATAGTTTATAGGCCTGTTAAATCATCGGTCCATATTTCTCCAAAATGATGATGGCCGGGAAATTATAATAAATAATGCACTTATTGAGAAATCATGTTGGAGAGCAATTAATTTCACTGTTCGGATCGATGAATTGGCTATTTATATCGTGTGGTATCACACCCCTAGACTTTTTTCTTTGGTTTTCCGTAAAGTCCAAATTCGATATGGATAAACCAGCTACACTTAAGCATTGGAAGCCAACATTACGCGTGTCATTCGCAAGATACCACTCGATATGCTCGAACGCGTCATCAAAAACTGAACTTTGAGGAAGGATCATCGCAGTTGCGGCCATCATTTGATAGAATTAATCTTTACAAAATAAATGGCAAGGAATGTTCTTTCAAATGATAATAAAGTTTCCATAGGAATACATTTTTTGAAATTTTTTGATTCTCCCTGTTTCTGGCACAACTACCGGTGTGACTTTTGAACCAAAATGGTTCCATTAATAGACCCGCCATTCTTCTTCAACACTCTTTCCACTATAGCCCAATATTTTTCGCTAGGTCGAAAGCCTGTGAACTCAGCTTCTTTGAGATAATATTGATTTGATTAATCTCGTACAAATTTATTGCTTCTTTAGAGGCGTGTGAACTAGCTAAATGGGAAAACTTTACTGATGCTCACACACTGCAAATTATTGGCTAAATCATACATTTTTTTGCAAATGTATCCAACATGAACTATGCTTATACTTAGCAGGAACATTACCTCGGTTTTTGGTAATCACATTTTTGACCTAACTAATTGTTTCAATACCACTTTCACGTACGTTTCGTCATCCATCAAAATACATTCACTACATTTTGTGAAAAGTTAGTCATCAGTCTGACATATTTTTTAGCTAACATGTGTTAGTTATCTGAACGATTTGGCTATTTAATAACTCGGTAGCTTTTGTGGTATTCCTGAATTCGAATTCGTTTTATCATGGAGTGAGGTGTGTGTTAAATTTTATGGCACGGTCATGGTCGAAGTATCTCAGATTATTTTTAAAGAAAGTTATAACCTTTTTGTAAAGATTTCTATCAGTTGTGTTTTCCGATTTTTGTACGAGCTGTTTTAGTTGTTTCGAGCTGGGTCAATTTAATAACTTTGTAATGGATAAACATGACGCTGAAGTAGATTCACGATTAGTTTTCAATTCCGCTGTCATCTTATAGTTTAGAACTAATTAACAAAACCTCTCAGGAATTGTCTACATTATCGACATTGTTGACGTTGTCTCTACGGGTTGTCCACACGTCAAAGTAGAAAATAATAGATGACGCGTAAACACCCATCCCTGAAAGGAATGTACAACAGGAGGAAAAAGCTCAAGCGAGAAACAAGTGCTACGGCCACCTCCAGTTATAATATCTAATTGCAATAATTATCTGCAATCGGATAAAATTTCAACCTACAGCGTTAAATAGTTGTGATATCAGAATAAATGTCCCAGATGGTGATAGCTATAGAAAGTTAACAGGAGGTTTTAATGAAGAAAAGACAACATGGTATTCCTACGAAGATGAGCAGTCAAGGCAAACCAAAGTCATTGTTCAGAAAATCTATATCTTTTGAAAGATCAGAAGACATCAGCGAAATACTCCATATGGAGGTGCAAATAGAAGCAGTTAAAAAATCCTTGAAAGTGATGAAATACAAGCAATTAGCGTTAGCATTAATACCCGCAGCCACAAAGTAGTGGTAGCCGCAATATATTGCCCACCTACATATAACATCAAAGAGAATGCTTATACACACTTCTTTGTAGCAGCTAGGTGAAAAATGCATAATCGGGTGTGAGTTCAACGCTATAAACATACAGACTGGGGATCAAGACTAACAAGAACAAAAGGGAAAGAGCTGTATCAAGCAATAATTAAATACAACTGCAACTGGGATTCTACTGGAAAACCAGCTTATTGGCCCTGCAATCAAAATAAAACACCAGACCTAATTCACTTCTTTATAACCAGATAAATCCCGGTTGATCATATACAAGTGCAGGAAAGATTTGACTCCACATCTGACTACTCCTCTAGTTTAATGATAATAAATGCGTGGAAAAGTACAAAACAACAAACAAAAAAATAGCTGGCAAAATGGTATCCAATGGAAATTAAATCAGTAGTTATAGAGAAGAGAATTACCCGAAGGGAATGGCAACGTACACGAGACCCAGCCGTCAAAAATAGATTAAATAATTTAACACAACGAATACGCAGAGAAATACGGGAATTTAAAAATAAATCATACCTATACCATCTCTCACATACGCTAAAGATAGTGATTATTCATTGTGGAATGCACCCAAATAATTGTAAAGGCCAGTTATGCACATAAAGAAGAAAAAGCAGGAAGTTTTGCAGATCATCTCGAGCGTACCTTTCAGCTCAATTTAACAACACTTAATCAACGGGATATACTGATTGAAAGCCATACAACTATCCTGAGACAGGAAATCCCATTAACTATTGCTAAAGAACTGAAACAAGAAATAAGGAGCCATGTAGTACTACCATGACTTGATAACTGGAGAGGTTCGCAAACAACTACCTAATAAAGCTATTAAAAATTATCGGACACGGTTAATCCTTCCTCACCAAGTGAATTAAAGTCGTACAGTCCAATATCACTTCTTCCAGTTATGCCAAAACCGTTTGAGAGACTATGATTAAGATGAATTAAACCAGAAATTGTAAAATTAGGAACTGTTCCGTCCCATCAGTCTGGATTTAGAGGGAAACACTCCACAATTCATCAAGTCCATAGAATAACAGATTTAATAAAAAAATTCTTAGAGGAACAACAGATTTGTTCAGCCATATTTCTGGATAGATGGTTTAATATTTAAATTGAAGGAAACTCTGCCATTTGAGTATTACGAACTGCTAAAGTCATACCTGAAAACAAGATACTTTAGAATTAAACAGGAAGGAGTTTACTCCAGCATAAAAGAATTTAAAGCAGGAGTCCCGCAGAGGAGTGTCTTAGGACCATGCCTTTTCGTACTGTTTACAAGTGACTTACATCAGACGAACAATACAACAGCCGCCACGTTTGCAGATGACACTGCAATTCTAGCTGTTTTTGACACAATCGGTGAAGTCACATTCAAACTACAAATAGCCATAACTAATATACAAGATTGGCTAGCTAAGTGAAGAATTAATGTGAATGAATCGAAGTCTACTCACATTAACTTCACTAATAGATCAATAGAACAACTACCTGTGATTCTCAATAATATTCCTGTACAAAGTTAAAGTGGAAAGAACACGTGAAAAAGAAAGCATTAAAATATAGAAAATTGTACTGGCTAATTGGTAGAAACTCTTAGTTATTCATTCATAATAAACTTATGCACAAGTGCTCAAGCCGGTCTAGACATATGGTATTCAACTATGGGTGCACCAAAACCAGCAATCAACAGATAGTTCAACGATTTCAAGATAAAGTTCTCAGAGGGATTGTAAACGCCCCTGTAATAGTGATCTTCATAGAGATCTGAAAATAGACACAGTCGTAAGTGAAGTAAACAAGTGTGCTCAAAACCACCAGGGGCTCCATCATCATGACCCTACAATCGAAGATGAAAGACTACTTCATCAAGAATAGTCCGCATAATGCAAAATCAATCAAAACAACACCTAATGGAAAGAATTCATAGCAGTGCTTTGTTATTATATTGTCAGAGTCAAATGTTGTTAGTCGAAAATGACTTGTTAAAAATATAAAATATAAAAAAATAAAGTTTTCTAATTGCCAGAAAATATTAATTTTAAATTCGAAAATTCTAATTTCTACGATTTCTAAACTTGAAATGTTGCGACCATAGTTAAGAATTTAATTTTTTTAAATTTTAGATAAACATAAGTTCTAAACTTTAATTAAAAAGTTTTAAAACTGTAAACCATACAAATCCAAATAGCTGCTATTACAGATGTTTCTCCAAATTCTAAATTTTTAATTAATCCTTTGAGCTTAAACGTCAAAATTCAAAAATCTATATATATTCTAAGAACGTAGAAATTCTATACTCCAATCTTACAATAATTAATTCTATGTTCCAAATTCGGAATTTTAGACGTACTTTAAGGGTCGCTGATTTTTCTTAATTTAAAAATTTTACAAATTATTGTAAAATTTAAATAGACTTCGACTTGTCGAATTAAAGTTAAATCAAAAATTATAGAAAATTGAAAATTGAAAAGTTCAAAACAACGAGGAAAATCCTGAATTTGATAACAAAAATTTTGTCAACTTTCTATGTTTTTATTAACAATAATTTAATTAAGTTTTTGATTTTCAAAATTTTTAACTGTGTTTATTGAAAAAAATCACAAATTTAACGATTATTTAGTTTTAATTAGTTGTTCAGAAAATTTAGAATTTAATAAAACGACTTAATTGACATTAATTCAACGAATTTTAGGAAATTCTATAGGTTTCTGTAAATGTTTAAAAATCTTTAAGGGTTTAAAATGAATTCATGTATTGATTATCGATTCCAATTCCAAAGTAAAATCTCAAATCGAAATAATTTTAAAAAATTCTAGACGCCAACTTTAAAACATTTAAAAAAATATGTAAATGAAAATTCTAATTTTTTAATTTTAAAATCTGTTTTTAATTTATAAATATAATTATTTCTGAAGTGAAGAAATTAATATTTAAAATCAAATTAGGAAATTTTAAATCTTAAAACTTTTTACAACGAATTTACTTAGTTTTACAATTACTTGATTTAAAATTTAAAATTCTAAATTTTTAATTCCGTTCTAATTTCTTTAAACGTCTTTACATTTTTATGAATTTTTAATTAAATTCAGGCTGGATTTATATATCTGGTAACTAATTTTGATTTCATTAAATTTCCGGGTGACACGGAAAATAATAAATATATACTGGATATTCTAAAACTCAATTTAAGGCCGTGTGTCAATTGGTTAAAAACATAATTAAAAATTTAAATTTTGACTGGTAAATTAAAATTTTAAATTTTATTTGTATCGATATTTTAAAATCAACTTTCAAAAATACGAAATTCTATTCAAAATTTTAATTCAAAATTTTCAATTTTACATACAAAATTTTACATTTTAAAATTGCATAAACAAAACACTCATAACTTTAATTTGCTAAACATTAAATTTTCACATGCCAAAATTATTTAAAAATTAAAATTTTAAAATCGTATAAACTTCAGACATTGTGCAATATTATATTTATTTAATTTTATTCTGAACTCCAAATTCGAAATTTTAGAATTAGTATTTTAGAAACACCAGATTTAGTGTTTCAAAATTATAATTTTAATTTTAAAAACTTCCAGTTTCTAACATTTATAGGATAGTTTTAGAAACCAAAAATTTTAAATTGTTTACCCATTAGGCTAAATTTTAAATGAATTGTTGAAAATACTTCCTAACTAACTGATTTTAATTTGATTAAATGTCCTTAATGTTCAGAATTTAAATAATAAAAAATGTAAAATTAGAGACGAAGGCCTTGAAAAACTGGCCCGTATAGTTCTGATTCAACAATTCACCAAAATTATCTCATTTTGAGTTCAAATATTCGAGTAAGGCCTCCCATCAGGTGTGTGTCCTTTCAGATAACTAATCCGTTAACTTTCTTACTTACTCGATTAAATCCTCTTTTGTCAATAATATTTCTGGTTCTATGTCATATTTGCGTAATTGATCTCTTGTACAACTTTCTCACCTAATACGGGTGTAGCCTATTTAGCTGCATCACGCATAGAGTTAATAAAATATCTAGCTTGTATTTCAAGTTCTTGTCCAGTTTCTCTGTAAATAATTACCAATCCGTGATTTTATTTAGTAAGGTTAAGTTTCCTTTTCTTGTTAATGACTAATGTACTCAGAGACATTAAGACCGGTCTGTGATCGGAAGTAAAGTCTTCAATACGTTCAACTTCCAATTATAGAGGCTATTCCTTTCGAGATAAAAAAGTCAATCAAATCAGGAACTTTGTTAATGTCTGTAGGCCAATAAGTTGACTTACGCCATGAATGATATTCACAATCTGACATTTCTATTGCACTTAGGAGTTATTTTCCTATTCCTGGTATTATGAGTCGTGATCCCCACGCAGTGTGTTTCACGTTGTATAGTCATCTCCTATAATAAAACTTGGTCCAAGTTTATTAAAAATGTTGACATATTAATTTCTTGCGATATTATGTCTTGGTGGGCAGTAGATCACCCCTAGACTTAGTTCAGCACCACCATGATTCATCGTTATTATGGTAGCTTGCATAAATAGCACTTTTGTAAAGTGCGTCTCTGATATTAAAGCTATATGTCTATGTTGTTGATTCTTAGAGATAAAGGGTGGTTAAATTTTAAGGGCCGATGTTGAATATGTGAACCATACCTAAACGTCAAGTTTTTTTCTGCATTTCATTTGACATTTTTCAATTTCAGACTAACTCAATTTGAACCATGGAAAGATACACAATCGAGCAACGCGTTAAAGTTATTCAGGCTTATTATAAAAATGGGCGTTCAAATCAAAATGCATATCGTGCACTTCGTGATTTTTTCGGTCAATTTAATCGCCCAAATGTGCGTACAATCGGAAAAATCGTGCAAAAATTTGAGCAAACCGGGTCTGTAGGAGATTTTAAAATACCAGTGCATGCTCGTACAGCTCGTACTGCAGAAAATATTGCTGCTGTTCGCGATAGTGTGGCTGAAGAGCCTTCCACCTCAACTCGTTGTCGTGCCCAACAATTGCACCTCTCACGCTCGTCGTTGATGAACATTATGCATAAAGACTTGCATTTACACGCTTATAAGGTACAATTGACTCATGAACTAAACCCTCTTGACCATTCCAAACGTCGTTAATGGTCAGAATGGTGGCTAGAAATGGCAACAGTGGATGATCAATTTTCGAAGAAAATCATCTTCAGTGATGAGGCACATTTTCACCTCAGTGGGCGAATCATAATCCAAGAGTGATTGTCGAAAAACCAATGCACCCACAAAGAGTGACTGTTTGGTGCGGTTTATGGGCTGGCGGCATCATCGGGCCGTATTTTTTCCAAAATGAGGCCGTTCAGGCAGTTACTGTGAATGGTGTTCGCTATCGTGAGATGATAACGAACTTTTTATGGCCCGAATTGGAAGATATGGATGTGGACGATATGTGGTTTCAACAGGACGGTGCCACTTGCCACACAGCTAACGAAACAATGGCTCTTTTGCGCAACAAATTCAATGGCCGCGTTATCTCACATGGTGGCGATGTCAATTGGCCGCCAAGATCATGTGATTTAACACCGTTGGACTTCTTTCTTTGGGGTTATTTGAAAGAAAAGGTGTACGTCGATAAGCCAGCAACAATTCAAGAGCTAAAGGATGAGATAATTCGGCACATTAACGGCATAGAACCTCAATTATGCCTAAGCGTCATCGAAAATTGGGACCATCGGATGGAGGTGTGCCGCCGAGGTTCCGAGGTTGGCCGATATTTTGTTCTATACATAAATGAACCATACCATATTATCATAATAAAAAGAATTGACAATAATTTCCTAAATAATTTGTGTTTTATTCAAAATCAACAACGGCCCTTAAAATTTAACCATCCTTTACATCTAGGTCTTGGGCTCCTTTATTAAGCCCGATAGCGTTCCAGAATATTATACGTAGAAACATTACAGTCATTTACTTTTTATCTTTTTTAGCATTTTCTTTGATGGCTTGAAATTATCTTCCAGTTTTTCCACACTGTTTTCAGCTGGCTGAAATTTTGTCTCATTTCATCTTGAAAATCGGTGGGCATCTCATTATATTAGGTTTCGGCCGGATTTCTTGAATTTGATTGTTATATAAAGTTTTGAATTGGGCGTATCGGAAACCTCTTCTCTAATAGTATCGAATTGTTTGTTTGGCTTTTGCTGTAGGCGCTGAAGTACTGTTGTTTTTCTCGGTAGCTGAGCATTAAGTACCTTTTTCTCCGCACAGTGCACAAGTTGATATAACATTTCGCGGTTTTTGACATTGTTTTGTTTTACGATTTTCTGCCTATTGCAGAAGTTGTTCGTGTTTCCTAACAGACAACGTTATTATTTTGATAACAATGTTGGATATTTCTTTAAACTGAGCAGGTTTCTCTGTCACTACCAATATTTGAGCTCTGAGTATATTGAAATCTATAATATTGCTTACATTGATTGGCGATGGTAAGTGTTCCTTTTGGGGAGCAGGTTATGATTGTTTTGTTATTTCATTAGATTCCGGTAAAGTTTTGGAGAGTCTCCTCTTTTTATTAACAGTTACCTTATTTTGTCTGGGTTGAGTGACTTCCTTCTCAAGCTCCTCTTAATCCGTAAAATATTCATTGTTGAGATTTTGTATATAGGCTCTGACTTCTAACATAAGTAAACATAGAAGGTTTTGCCTTTCAAGTATTTCAATTCTGCTTTGTAAGTATACCATAATATCGTGGTATTTAATACTCGTACAATGGTCCTCATATTGCTGGAATTTGATACTTAGTGTGCTCAAGCGTGACCAATATTCAGACCTTTTCATTG